>OY740797.1:51545093-52162593 GCA_963514005.1 Raja brachyura | reverse complement strand
CCCCCCCTCTCTCTCTGCCCCCTCCTCTCTTCCCACACTCACTATTTTTGTGTAAAGACAGTTGCCGGACAATGATACAAGTCTCTCTCTCTCTCTCTCTCCTCTCCGCAGTCCGTGTACTCTTTGATTGGACTTTATCCCGCTTCCTTCCTCCTCCCCCTTGTCAGCCCAGTACACTTTAGTCACGCAATCCCTCCCAACTCTCCCCGTGACTTCAAGAAGGCGGTTTTACACTTTACACTCTCTCTCCCTCCTTCTCCATCTCTCCCTCCCCCTCCATCTCTCCCTGGGTCTCCCTCTCTGTCTCTCCCCCTTTCTCTCTCTCTCCACCTCTCTGTTCTCTCTCTCCCTCTGTGTGTGTCTGTGACTCTGTTTCCATCTCCCTCTCTCTCTGTGTCTCTCTCACTGTATCTCCGTCTCTCTCTCTTTGCTCACCTCTCTCCCCTCTTTCTCCCCCTCCCCTCTCTCTCTCTTGCTCTTCCTCTCTCCCTCTCCCCGTCTTTCTCCCTCTCTCCCTCTCCCCGTCTCTCTCTCCCTCTCCCTATCTCTCTCTCCTTTCTCTCTCTGTCTCTCCCTGGCTTCCTCTCCATTTTTCTCACTCTCTCCCCTTCACAGTGAGTCTTATCTTCTGCAATAACCTTTGCAATAGTTAAACAATGCTTCCTGAGAAGCTGCCGCTGCACTGTGAACATTGAATAATCCAAGTTCAAGTATTGCCCCCTGGCCTGCCTCCTCTCTCATCCCTGTGCGCCCCTCCCCCAACTCTGACACCCACCCTCCTTGAAGTGGTCGGAAACTGCACTTGAATTCGGTGGCCTTGCACCCTGCTTGAAGTAGTATGAAACGGCACGAGTTTGGTGAAACTGCACTCGAGTCTGGTGGCCCTGCACCCTGCTTGAAGTGGTATGAAACTGCACTTGAGTTTGGTGGAATTGCACCCTGCTTGAAGTGGTATGAAACTGCACTTGAATTTGGTGGCCTTGCACCCTGCTTGAAATGTAATTTCAAGGAATAGCTGTGAGTCAACTGCTAGCTCACCAGCCGTGAGTGAGCTGCCAGCACGTCAGGCTTGAGTGACTGAACTGCCATGCTAAAAATCCATTTGGCCCACTTTGTCCATACTAGCCCTCTGGAAACCAGTCTCCAGCCCACAACACCCATACTAGCACTCCAGAAAGCCCCCCCCCCCCCCCCCCCCCACTGGCCACCAATATTGGACTTGGTGGAGCGGTGGAATATTGTGTTGGGGACCAGCCCTCCCAACGGGTCCCACTTAGTCTAGTATTTGTTATATTATTAACATCATTGACCCTTATCACAACAGAATTTTGCCCTGCACATCTCAACTGAACTCCCCCTGACCTTAAAGCTATGCCTTCTATTCTGGGAATAAAGGTTGTGAATGTATGCCCTATCTGTGCCTCTCATAACAGTCAAGTCAGGTCTCCCCAGAACCTTTGCTCCAGTGAAAACTATCCAAGATTGTCCAAACTCTCCAAGCTGATGTGCTCTAATACATGCATCATTCTGATAAACCTCTTCTGCACTCTCTCTAAAGCCACCACATCCTTCTGGTAATGGAGCGACACAGAAATAAATGTACACAATATTCCAAATGCAGCCTTAAGGGGCTGTCCCACTTGGAAGACCTAATTGGCGAGTTTAGAAGAGTTTAGGAGAGTTTGAAAAAATGACATGTTGAAGACCTCCTTCGACTATGTTGAAGACTAGCTTCAACTCACACATACACACATACACACACCCCCCACACACACACAAACACACACACACACACACACACCACACACACCCCACACCACACATACACCACGCGCACACACACACACACACACCACACCACACACACACACACACCCCACACCACACACACACCACACACATACACCACACACACACACACACCACACACATACACCACACACATACACCACACACACACACACACACACCCCACACCACACATACACCACGCGCACACACCACACCACACACACACACACACACACACACACACACACACACACCCCACACACACACACACCCCACACCACACATACACCACGCGCACACACCACACCACACACACACACACACAGACACCACACACACACACACACACCCCACACCACACATACACCACGCGCACACACACACACACACACACACACACACACACCCCACACACACACACACACCACACACACACCACACATACACCACACACCCCACACCACACACACAGAGACACCACACACACACCACACACCCCACACCACACACACACACACACCACACACACACCACACACACACCACACACCCCACACCACACACACAGAGACACCACACACACACCACACACCCCACACCACACACACACACACCACACACACACCACACACACACCACACACCCCACACCACACACACACACACACCACACACACACCACACACACACCACACACCCCACACCACACACACACACACACACCACACACACACCACACACACACACACCACACACACACCACACACACACACCACACACACACACCCCACACCACACACACACATAGACACCACACACACACCACACACCCCACACACACACACACACACCACACACACACACCCCACACCACACACACACACACACCACACACCACACACACACCACACACACACCACACACACACACACGGAAAGATTTGGAGACACTCCCCAAACAAGTTATCAAACAGGTTCTACATGTGTACGTGAAACTATGCTCACCTCTCTCCCCCTCTCTTTCCATTCACCCCTCCCACTCCCCCCCTCCCTCTCTGCCCCCTCTTTCTCCCTCTCTTTCCCCCCACTCTCCTCATCTCTCTCTCTCCCCCTCTCTCTTTCTCCCCTCTTTCATCCCCTCTCTCTCTTCCTCCCCCTCTCCCCCCTCTCCCTCCCCCTCTCCCTCCCCCCTCTCCCTCCCCCCCCTCTCTCTCTGCCCCCTCCTCTCTTCCCACACTCACTATTTTTGTGTAAAGACAGTTGCCGGACAATGATACAAGTCTCTCTCTCTCTCTCTCTCCTCTCCGCAGTCCGTGTACTCTTTGATTGGACTTTATCCCGCTTCCTTCCTCCTCCCCCTTGTCAGCCCAGTACACTTTAGTCACGCAATCCCTCCCAACTCTCCCCGTGACTTCAAGAAGGCGGTTTTACACTTTACACTCTCTCTCCCTCCTTCTCCATCTCTCCCTCCCCCTCCATCTCTCCCTCGGTCTCCCTCTCTGTCTCTCCCCCTCTCTCTCTCTCCACCTCTCTGTTCTCTCTCTCCCTCTGTGTGTGTCTGTGTCTCTGTTTCCATCTCCCTCTCTCTCTGTGTCTCTCACTGTATCTCCGTCTCTCTCTCTTTGCTCACCTCTCTCCCCTCTTTCTCCCCCTCCCCTCTCTCTCTCTTGCTCTTCCTCTCTCCCTCTCCCCGTCTTTCTCCCTCTCTCCCTCTCCCCGTCTCTCTCTCCCTCTCCCTATCTCTCTCTCCTTTCTCTCTCTGTCTCTCCCTGGCTTCCTCTCCATTTTTCTCACTCTCTCCCCTTCACAGTGAGTCTTATCTTCTGCAATAACCTTTGCAATAGTTAAACAATGCTTCCTGAGAAGCTGCCGCTGCACTGTGAACATTGAATAATCCAAGTTCAAGTATTGCCCCCTGGCCTGCCTCCCCTCTCATCCCTGTACGCCCCTCCCCCAACTCTGACACCCACCCTCCTTGAAGTGGTCGGAAACTGCACTTGAATTCGGTGGCCTTGCACCCTGCTTGAAGTAGTATGAAACGGCACGAGTTTGGTGAAACTGCACTCGAGTCTGGTGGCCCTGCACCCTGCTTGAAGTGGTATGAAACTGCACTTGAGTTTGGTGGAATTGCACCCTGCTTGAAGTGGTATGAAACTGCACTTGAATTTGGTGGCCTTGCACCCTGCTAGAAATGTAATTTCAAGGAATAGCTGTGAGTCAACTGCTAGCTCACCAGCCGTGAGTGAGCTGCCAGCACGTCAGGCTTGAGTGACTGGACTGTCATGCTAAAAATCCATTTGGCCCACTTTGTCCATACTAGCCCTCTGGAAACCAGTCTCCAGCCCACAACACCCATACTAGCACTCCAGAAAGCCCCCCCCCCCCACTGGCCACCAATATTGGACTTGGTGGAGCGGTGGAATATTGTGTTGGGGACCAGCCCTCCCAACGGGTCCCACTTAGTCTAGTATTTGTTATATTATTAACATCATTGACCCTTATCACAACAGAATTTTGCCCTGCACATCTCAACTGAACTCCCCCTGACCTTAAAGCTATGCCTTCTATTCTGGGAATATAGGTTCTGAATGTATACCCTATCTGTGCCTCTCATAACAGTATGTCAGGTCTCCCCAGAACCTTTGCTCCAGTGAAAACTATCCAAGATTGTCCAAACTCTCCAAGCTGATGTGCTCTAATACATGCATCATTCTGATAAACCTCTTCTGCACTCTCTCTAAAGCCACCACATCCTTCTGGTAATAGAGCGACACAGAAATGTACACAATATTCCAAATGCAGCCTTAAGGGGCTGTCCCACTTGGAAGACCTAATTGGCGAGTTTAGGAGAGTTTGAAAAAAATGACATGTTGAAGACCTCCTTCGATCTCCTTCGACTATATTGAAGACTAGCTGCGACTAACTACGGGAAAAATGGACCGCATAGTGGAGAGTGAAGGCGATCTCCTTCGACTATGATGAAGACTATCTAAGACTACCTTCAACCCTGGCGACCTTTTTTTACTTGCGGGCATTTTTTAACATATTGAAAAAAATGCCGCGACCATACGTGGAGACCACTCTCGAGCGTGAAGGAGAGTTACGAAGACCTCCTACGACCTCGTGTCGAGCATGCTGCGAGTATGGGTCAAGGGCAAACTCGCCAGAACTCGCGGATTAGGTCGCCCAAGTGGGACAGGCCCTTAACCCAAGTTTAATAAAGCTGCAATGTGACTTCCTGACACTTCTCAATAACTCAACCGATGAAAGCAAGTGTTGCATACATCTTCTTTACTAGTCTATCTACTGGTATGCCACTTTCAGGGTGCTATTGACTTGGTCCCAATGATTCCTCTGTACATCAGTGCTGTTAAGGGTCTTGCCATTCCCCTTACATTTGATCTCCTAAAGTGCAAACGCCTCATATTTGGTTTGGATTAAACTCGATGTGTCATTTCTCCGCCCATTTCTGTAGCTGAACTATATCCAACTATACTTTGATAGCCTTCCTCACTGTCCACATCTCCATCAAGTTTAATATCATCTGCAAAGTTATTAACTGACCTTGATTAGTACGGGTGTCAGGGATTATGGGGAGAAGGCAGGGGAATAGGGTTAGGAGGGAGTGAGAGATCAGCCATAATTGACTAGCAGAGTAGACTTGATGGGGCCAAATGGCCTAATTCTGCTCCTACCACTTCTGATCGTATGAACCCATCTATATTTGCAACTGTGTTGGGGGGAACTGCAGATGCTGATTTAAAATGAAGTTACACACAAAAAGCTGGAGTAACTCAGCGGGACAGGTAGCATCTCTGGAGAGAAGGAATGGGTAATGTTTCAGGTCAAGGCCCTTAACTGATAATTTACATAACAACCAACAGAGATCCCAGCATAGATCTCTGCAGAACTCCACAAGTCACGGACGTCCAGTTAGAATGACACTCTATTATCGGTAAGAGAGTTCTGAATCCAAACTACCAAGTCACCTTGGATCCCAAGCATCTTAATCTTCGGATTCAGCCTATCATGAAGAACTTCATCAAATACTTTATTAAATTCTTGGTAGGTGGACTGTCCCTTATTTGCCCATCCCTTCCAAATGCAAGTAAATCCTATCCTGAACAATCCTCTCCAATGGTGTCTATACCACTGAGATGAGACTCACTGGCTTATAATTCCCTGGATCATCCCTACTTCACTTGAACAAAGGACCAATGCTGGCCACTCTCCAGTCCATTGAGACCTTGCCTGTGGCCCACGAGGATACAAAGATCTTGCAATCTCCCATCTTGCCTCTCTCAATAACCTGGAATAGATCTCATCAGGCCCTGGGATTTATCCACTTTAAATTATCCTCCTTTTGTAGCAGTGCAGCGGTAGAGACCCGGGTTCGATCCTGACCTCAGGTGCTGCCTGTGTGGAGTTTGCATGCTCTCCCTGTGACCACGTGGGTTTCCTCCAACATCCCAAAGACACGCGCAGGTATAAACTACAGGGCCTCTGTAAATTGCCCGTAGAGTGTGGTGGAATAACTAGTGTGAATGAAGGATCAATGGTCTGTGCGGACTCAGTGGGCCGAAGGGCCTGTTTCCATGCTGTATCTTTAAACAAATCTAATGCTCTTCAAGAGACCCAACACCACCTCTTTCAGAATCAGAATCAGAATCAGAATGCCTTTTATTGTTACTATACACATGTACAATGAGATTAAAAGCTGCTCCTACTCAGTGCAAAACAAAACAAAAAGGGGGGGGGGGGGGGGGGATAAGGTGCACAGTTTCTGCAGCGCTATATACATATCTATAAAAAGACATTGGATAAATAGAATGGATAATATGATTCCTATATTCAGTATGGGTTATTGCACATATTGGAAATTACAGTTACAGTACAAATTACAGTAGGTGGATCGATGGAAGTCCGGGGGTTAGGCTGTGAAGTCAATGCATGTGTGAGTTCAGGGAGATAATGGATTTCAAATTTCTTGATTTCAAATAGCCTCTCAATATTACTATGCCCCACTCTGATCTCACAATCTTCCACGTCCTTCTCTTTGGTGAATACAGATGCAAAGTTCTCATTTACTTTCTTGCCCACATCCTCTGACCTCGAGCATGAATACCAGGGCCAAACCTCGGCAGCTGAGTGCAGCAGTCAGATGATGCTTGCATCTGGTCACGTTCAGAGGCCGAACTCCAAACCACTAACAGCATACACTGTAACATGCAAGTGGGTGCACCTTGTACGTAACGCCCGTGGGAAAAGATTGTCCATCAACATGAACCTGCAGCACAGTGTTACTCTCTGTCAATGAGGGGCTTACGTCAAGACTCCAGAAAATATGACCCAGCACCCATATCTTTTGAGCAACAATTCAGGTAAGATACTGATAATAACATTTACCACTGCCTTGGAAGCACCAACACAGCCTGCCACAAAATTCATGGTCACCCTACAGCAGTGATCCACGAGGAGCCCCATCCCAACCATATTTCCTCTCAGGACAATGATCTGCAGTGAGCATCAGAAGACACTAGGGGGGGCGGAAAACACATCAAGGCCCTCTCGCAGCCCAATGTCCCTGGTCATGAGGGCCGAATTAAACTCAATCAGCATCATTGGGGAGGCCACATCATTTACATGCTGAACACCAGACTGCTGGAGCAGACACTCTATCCCGAGCTCTCTTATGAAGGGTGAATGGGGTACAATCATGGGAGAAAGAGACGATTTGTAGAAGTTTTGACATGGTGAATGGAGCAATTTGTTTGAGACAGAATTCCTGATTTTATAACTGAAAATTTGCCAGTGACAGTGAAGATGAGAATCCTTGCTACTTTGATTTTCAACCTTGGTTTTACTCTATATTCTGAAAATCAATCAAATTTCATAAATTAAAACTGAGGAACCAATTTTTAGTCAAGATTGCCATCTACTGATTGACTCAGATGCAAATGTACTTTTCACAGTGCTTGGTTCCATACATTTTGATCATCCAGAGATGAATTTGCCTCTGTAATGTACAATCATAGAGAAAAATGATTATGTGAAACATTTACAAAGTTCAAATACAGCTAACTGCAATAACTGTATAAATACTTTAAAGTTCTGTTCAGTTTATTGTCACATGTACTGAGGTACAATGAAAAGCTTTTGTTGCGTGCTAACCAGTCAGCAGAAAGACAATACATGATTACAATCGAGCCGTTTATGGGGGATAGTAACATGATAACGGAATAATGTTGAGTGCAAAGTCCGATCAAGGTTAGTCTGAGGGTCATCAAACTACTAGTTCAGCACTGCTCTCTGGTTCTGGTTGGATGATTCAGTTGCCTGATAACCTCTGGGAAGAAACCATCCCTGAATCTGGAGAAGTGCATTTTCATATTTCTATACTTTTTGCCTGATGAGAGGGGAGAAGAGGGAATAGCCAGTGTGCAACTCGTCCTTGGTTACGCTGCTGGCCTTGCTGAGCCAGCGTGAGGTATAAACTGAGTCAATGGAAGAAGGTTGGTTTGTGTGATGGTCTGGGCTACGTCCACAATTTGCTGCAATTTCTTGCAGCCGTGGATGGAGCTGTTCCCAAACCGAGCTGTGATGCATCCTGCCAACATGCTTTCTATGTTGTACCTGTAGAAGTTGGTGAGAGTTGTTGGGCTTCCTAAGCCTTGCAAAGAAGCTGGGGTAGTCCAATTCTTCTCCGCCTCTTTACAGGCATTGGACTTTATCTGTGGACCTGGTGCACTATAATGTTGAGAACTATATTTTGCATTCTGTATTGTTTCCTTTGTTCTAGCTATTGCATTTGAGTTTAGTTTGATCGTAGAGTCTACCCTCGTTATTAGGGACCTCTTTTTAAGAATTTCCATTATAGCGGACAAAGTATTTTGTAACCGAGGCGTCCGTTCGTATCGGGAACAAAGGGCCGAGGGTCCTCCGCCAGTTTCGCCACCTCCAACGTGACCCCTCCACTCGCCACATCTTCCCATCTCCCCCCCTATCTGCCTTCCGCAAAGACCGCTCCCTCCGCAACTCCCTCGTCAATTCTTCCCTTCCCTCCTGCTCCACTCCTTCCCCGGGCACTTTCCCTTGCAACCGCAAGAGATGCTACACTTGTTCCTTCACCTCCCCCATCCACTCCTTTCAGGGACCCAAGCAGTCATTCCAAGTCCGACAGAGGTTCACCTGCACCTCCTCCAACCTCGTCTACTGCATCCGTTGCTCCAGATGCCAGCTAATCTACATCGGTGAGACCAAGCGGAGGCTAGGCGATCGTTTCGCCGAACACCTCCGCTCGGTCCGCAATAACCAACCCGACCTCCCGGTGGCTCAGCACTTCAACTCCCCCTCCCACTCCGTATCCGACCTCTCGGTCCTGGGCCTCCTCCATGGCCAGAGTGAACAACACCGCAAGTTTGAGGAACAACATCTCATATTCCGCTTGGGGAGTCTGCATCCTCTGGGCTTAAACATTGAATTTTCTCAATTCTGTTAACCCAGACTGCTCCTTTCCCCCCACCCCCCCACCTCTCCCTCAGCCCTCGGGCCCTGACATTCCTTCACCATCTCCCCCCCCCCCCCCCCCAAGTCGCACTAGCTTCTCATTTTCACACCAGAAACAGCTTACAATGGCCTGCTTTCCTTATCACCAATACTTTTTTGCATATCTTTCACTCATTGTTCTTGCTTTATCTCTCCATATCACTGTTTATATCTCTCGTTTCCCTGATCCCTGACCAGTCTGAAGAAGGGTCTCGACCCGAAACGTCGCCTATCTCCTTCACTCCTTAGATGCTGCTGCACCCGCTGAGTTTCTCCAGCTTTTTGTGTAACCCTCGATTCTCCAGCATCTGCAGTTCCTTCTTTAACACAAAGGGCCGAGTTTGTTGTTTCATTGTTTTCCTGACCGCTGGGTGGTTGATGTGAACCATGACTCAGTCTGTGTATTATCTCCACGCAGTATAACCTTGTTTACAGTGTTTACCCACTTTTTTTTAATTTAAATGATCATTGCAGTGATTGACCATGGCTTCCAGAGAGTGATGGTGTAAAATGAAAGCATGTCGGCCTAAGAGTTTGCCAGAAACTAGAACTAATAAAGAAGTTAGAGACTGGTGCTGAAGTAGCGCGTGTATGTGTAGAATATGGTGTGAAAAAACAAATTGTGTCAGACATATGAAAAGCAAAGGACAAGCTTACTGCATTTTCATTAAAGTTCAGTGTAGATTCTACATCTAAAGCATCCTCTGTTGGTGGAAGGGAGCATATGAGAGTTGAAGAAGATAAAAATCATCTACAAGTGGTACACACAAGAATATTCCTGCGGTGTAAACATCCATGATGTAGAAATCGAAAATTCAGCAGGCAAACTAGCTATGCATTTGGGACGGATAACTTTGAGGCTAGTTCTAGGCGGCTAAGGTAAATGCGCAGCGGTGGAGACCAGAGTTGGCCCCTGACTATGGGTGCTGTCCGCATGGAGTTTGTACAATCTCCCCATGACTGCGTGTGTTTTCTCCGGGTGCGCCTGTTTCCTCCCATACTCCAAGACATACTAGTTTGTAGGTTACTTGGCTTTGGTAAAATTGTCCCTAGTGTGTTGGATAGTGTTAGTGCGCTGGGTGATCTCAGTGGGCTGAAGGGCCTGTTTGTACCTCTAAAGTTGAAAGGTAATACTCATGGTGAAGCTGCCAGTGCACCAACAGACGGTGAAGAATCTTCCAGGAAGAGGCTGTGAGAGGGAGGTAGTTTAGTTAGTTTTGTTTATTGTCACATATACCAAAGTACATCTTTTGTTGCGTGCTGACCAGTTTAGCGTCTGTTTATTGATAATTTTTCCAATGACAATCAGTAATAATGTAGGTATGTTACAATACCTACCTTTAGCAGCGCTGCAGTTCTGCCGCTCCCCGTGTGCGTGACTTTGGCGCCTTTCAGAGGGGGGCGTGTTTAAAATGCCGTTTTTCCCTAGACAGTCCAAATCGATCAATCTCAGGTGATTTCGTTGCTAAAGAGAAATCGTTCCGACATTTCATTCATGAAGCTATTTTTAAACTACGCTAGATCATTTATTAGCTATAGTTTAAAGATCATCTTCTAAAGCCGTGAACGCCGACAGCGGAACGGACCTAATGTAGGCGATAAAAGAAGCTACACAGTTTATTTTTACATAAAAATGTGCTTCTTAGAAAGCCTTTAATCAAATTTTCATCATGCGAAAAGGGGACAAAAAAAATATACGAACCGGCTGTATTTTTCCTGCCGACTGTGGGTTCACCGCAAACCGCAACGTTCCAATCCACCACGTTCCACTAAAACCCACTCGCACGTTGATTTAAATGGCCATTAATTAAACACTAAATTCCTCAATTTGGCCTATAAATTCATGAAAATGAGATTTTAAAATCATGTTATATAGTGGATTATTGTGTGAATGCTATTTGGACAATTTAAAAATGTTTATCATTTCTTAAGAAATGGATAGATGTTTAGATCTAGTAATTGAATTTTGTAATTAGCTACAATTGGATAACTAACTAATTATATGCTTTAATTTCAGGTCATCCAAATAAGATTGTTTCATATTTGTTTCAGAATGCTTCAATCTATAATAACTGAAAATTTCATTGAGTTCTATTAATTTTTAAGAAAGTTATGGGCTTTTGACTGTCCTAATCACAGCTTTTGAGTTAAGTCAATGGAAAGGCAATGGGGAAGATGCTAATTTCCAAGTATGAAAATGGCCATAACTTTTTTAATACTGAAGATATGAAAGTGAATTAGGTGTCAAATTAAACTTATTTTTATGCTTTATCTGATGGGATAAATTGTAGACTTGCTTTTTTAAATCTCAAAATTTTGGAACATTGCTAAATAATGGACACCATTCTCCCTGTACCTCCCAATGGACCAATGGTTATAAGGAGGTCCATCCATCTGTATGGCATTGTCTGATCTGATTAAATAGCATGCAATATAAAGCTGTAGCTGGGTACACATGACAATATTAGACCAGCACGGAACGTTCTGCAGGCCCTGCGGGGAAGTGACTCCAAGGATTCATCGTTACATTGACAACTGCTTTGGTGTCACCTCCTGCACCCACACAACTGACTGACTTCATCCATTTCACCACCAACTTCCATCCGGCACTCAAATACACTTGGATCATTTCTGACATTTCCCTACCATTCCTTGACCTCACCATCTCTATTGCAGGTGATACACTCCTGACTGACATCCACTGCAAACCAACTGACTCCCACAGCTACCTGGACTACTCTTCCTCCCACCCTGCTTCCTGTAAGGACTCCATCCGCTATTCCCAATTCCTCCATCTACGCCGCATCTGCTCCCAGGATGACGTGTTCCACACCAGGTCATCGCAAATGTCCTCGTTCTTCAGAGAACGGGGTTTCCCCTCCCCCACTATAAATGAGGCTCGCATCAGGCTCTCCTCCATACCCCGCAACACTGCCCTCTCTCCCCATTCCCCCACTCACAACAAGGGCCGAGTCCCCCTGGTCCTCACCTTTCACCCCACCAGCCAGCGCATACAACAGATAGTCCTCCGCCAGTTTCGCCACCTCCAATGTGACCCCTCCACTCGCCACATCTTCCCATCTCCCCCCCTGTCTGCCTTCCGCAAAGACCGCTCCCTCCGCAACTCCCTCGTCAATTCTTCCCTTCCCTCCCGCTCCACTCCTTCCCCGGGCACTTTCCCTTGCAACCGCAAGAGATGCTACACTTGTCCCTTCACCTCCCCCATCCACTCCTTTCAGGGACCCAAGCAGTCCTTCCAAGTCCGACAGAGGTTCACCTGCACCTCCTCGAACCTCATCTACTGCATCCGTGGGGCTGGGGGGGGGGGATAAACTTGTGTAATTTGTGTAGACACTATGGAATGTATAGCCTCCGATGAATGGTTTTGCATG
This sequence comes from Raja brachyura, assembly GCA_963514005.1. Next base: position 52,149,868 of record OY740797.1, on the reverse strand, counting down.
GTTCTGTGTTTATATATTTATTACTTCAAAAAAGTACATTTTGAAATGTTTTTAAAAAGCTCCAGCTCCAGCTCCAGCACCAGCTCCAGCACCAGCACCAGCACCAGCACCAGCACCAGCTCCAGCTCCAGCACCAGCACCAGCACCAGCTCCAGCACCAGCACCAGCACCAGCACCAGCACCAGCACCAGCACCAGCTCCAGCACCAGCACCAGCACCAGCACCAGCACCAGCTCCAGCTCCAGCACCAGCACCAGCACCAGCTCCAGCTCCAGCACCAGCACCAGCTCCAGCACCAGCTCCAGCTCCAGCTCCAGCACCAGCACCAGCACCAGCACCAGCTCCAGCACCAGCTCCAGCACCAGCACCAGCACCAGCTCCAGCACCAGCACCAGCTCCAGCACCAGCTCCAGCTCCAGCTCCAGCACCAGCACCAGCACCAGCACCAGCTCCAGCTCCAGCACCAGCTCCAGCTCCAGCTCCAGCACCAGCACCAGCACCAGCTCCAGCACCAGCTCCAGCCGCGTCGCCACTTCCCCGACCCTTCCGCGATGCTGGGGACGGAGCGCTGCGGCCGCCGTCGCCGCTGACGAGTGCAGGCGGCGCCGGCCCGAAGATCCACAAACCCGGCTCCTTCATCACTCCAGGCCCCGGCTCCCGCTCACTCCAGGCCCCGGCTCCTTCATCACTCCAGGCCCCGGCTCCCGCTCACTCCAGGCCCCGGCTCCTTCATCACTCCAGGCCCCGGCTCCCGCTCACTCCAGGCCCCGGCTCCTTCATCACTCCAGGCCCCGGCTCCTTCATCACTCCAGGCCCCGGCTCCCGCTCACTCCAGGCCCCGGCTCCTTCATCACTCCAGGCCCCGGCTCCCGCTCACTCCAGGCCCCGGCTCCCGCTCACTCCAGGCCCCGGCTCCTTCATCACTCCAGGCCCCGGCTCCCGCTCACTCCAGGCCCCGGCTCCCGCTCACTCCAGGCCCCGGCTCCCGCTCACTCCAGGCCCCGGCTCCTTCATCACTCCAGGCCCCGGCTCCCGCTCACTCCAGGCCCCGGCTCCCCGCTCCCACTGCCCGGGTGACGGGGCTAACTCCACGCCCCGGTCTAGGCCCAGCCTCCCTGTCTCCCTCCCCCTGGGGTCACCGGTGCCCGCAGCTCCGCCTCCCCGCTGGGGTCACTGCCCCGGCCCGGCCCGGCCCGGCCCGCACCTCCACCCGATACCGCGCCCCCATTGCCCGCCCCCGGGCACCAACCATGTCCTCCCGGAGCCTGCGGAAGCTGCGCGGGGAGCGGGTGCAGGAGCCGCTGAGCCTCCCCGCCGGGCAGCGACAGCGACAGCGACAGCGACAGGGGCAGGAGGAGGAGGAGGCCGAGCCGCTGGAGCCGGAGCTGCCCCCGCTCCGCAAACAGCGCCGGAGGAAGAGGCCCAAAGCGGCGGCTGCAGACCCGGAGCCCGCGGTGAGTGGGGGTGGGGGGGGGGTGGGGGGTGGGGGGGGGGCAGGTTGGGGGAGGCGCAGGGAGGGGAAGGTGGGGGGGGGGTCAGGGCGTGGGTTAGGGGGGACGTGGAGTAGGGGGGTCAGGGATGGGAGGTGAGGGGTTAGGGAGGAGGAGGAGGGGGGCCAGGGAGTGGGTTGGGGGTGTGGAGTTGGTGGGGTTAGGGGGGGACGTGCAATAGGGGTGAGGGGGGGGGGCTCAAGGGAGGGGGAGTCATGAAGGAGGGGATGAATAGAGGGGTAGGGGGTCGGGTCAGGAAGGAGGGGCGGTGTTGGAAAGGTGGAGGGGGTGACAGCAAGTGGGGGAAGGTGGGGAGGTCAGGATGAAGGAGCTGGAGCGGGGGTAAAGTGGATTGGGGGTCGGGAAAGGGTAGTGGTGGGGGTTCAGGAAGGTGGGGAGGTGTCAGCATGGGGTGAGATGAGGGGGTAGGTGGAGCGGGGAACAGAATGGGAGAAGGTGTAACTGGGTTAAGGAGTGGGTGGAGAGGGGTTAGGAAGTGGGTGGTGCGTTGGTCAGGAAGTGTGGTGTAGGTGGAGCGTGGCTTTTGGTTTAGATTTACAATGTTCACCTGTGTACAGTTCAAAGCTTTGTTCTGCATGTTATCCAAACAGGTCAGATATATGTATGTAAATACAATCAAGTCAAAATCAACCACAATAGATAGAGCAAAGGGAAGGGAAGATACCGAGTGTAGAAAGACAGTCCAATGTCTGCAATGGGGTAGAAGTGAGTCGGACAGTATCCTGGGTTAAGGAAGGACCTATAAGAAGGGACAAAACTATTCATGAGTCTAGTGGGGTGTGCTTTCAAGCTGTTGCACCTTCTGTCAGACAGGAGCAACGAGAAGAAGGAATGACCGAGGTGGAACATCTTTGATTATGTTGGATGTTTACTGAGACATGGTGAATTATTTTTTTGTTTAGTTTAGAGATACAGTACAGAAACAATCCCTTCGACCCACCGAGTCCACACCCACCAGCGATCTCCGCACTTAACACTAATTAACACTATCCTACACACACTAGGGACAATTTATACATACACCAAGCCCATTAACCTACATACCTGTGCGTCTTTGGAGTGTGGGAGGAAACCAAAGGTATAGGAGAATGCGGTGACAGGGAGAATATACAAACTCCAGCACCCATAGTTGGGATCGAACCCGGGTCTCTGACGCTGCAAGCGGTGTAAGGCAGCAACTCTACTGCTGTGCCTTCGTGGCCGCCCGATGAAGTGGTCAGTGGTGGGGAGTCTGGCCTGTGTGTTGCACTGGGCTACATCCACAACATCTGCAATTTCTTGTAGTTTTGGGCAGAGCTGTTCCCAAACCAAGCTATGATATAACCCAACTATGCTTTCCACGTCCTGGAAGGAACAGCAGATGCTGGTTTAACCTGAAGATAGACACAAAAAGCTGGAGTAACTCAGTGGGTCAGACAGCATTTCTGGAGTAAAGGAATAGGTGAAGAAGGGTCTCGACACAAAACATCACCTGGTATGCTTTCTATGGTACATCTGTAGAACTGTGTAAGAGTGATTGGAGACATGCTGAATTTTAGAACTCGCATGCTGAGGTAAAGGCATTGGTGTTCCTTCCTGGCTGTCACTTCAGTGTGGCTGGTCCACAACAGATCATTGGTAAGATTCACGTCAAGGAACCTGTATCTCTCCTTCATTTCCACTGCGGCACTATTGATGCCGCAGTGGATGAGTCTTCCCGTGGATTTTGAAGCAACAGCAACAAAGAGGAGCAGGAGAAAGCACTGATTGGCTCTAGCCCAAGTGGGAGGAGAGTTCTCAGTGAGTCAGAGGGGGAAAACAGTTGCAAACTGAGGAATTTGGTTTGTAAATTAGGTAATTGAACAGTCAATATAAGCAAGGCAGCTCTTGGGGAGCGGCAGTGAGTGAGCGGCCTTGTGAGGGAGGTGCCCTGTGAGTAAAGTGTGAGTCTTTGGCTCGAGAGTCTTCGGCGAGGAGGCTGCGCAAAACACTGGATAGGGAGAGACCGAGGCAAAAGAAGGAGATGTCAAGCAAGCTGATGCAGTGTGATGCTTGCAGTATGTGGGAGGTCAAGGACACTGCTGGTGCCTCTGGATGCTACAAATGTGAGAAGTGCATCCAGGTACAGCTCCTGAAGGACCGTGTTGGGGAACTGGAGAAACAAGTGGATGACCTCAGGTTCATCCGACAAACTGAGTCATTCCTCGACAAGTCCTTCAGTAAGATTGTTACACCCAAGGCACTAGAAGAGAGAAGGTGGGTGACAGTGAGAAAGGGAGGAAAACATGGAGTGCAAAGGTCCCCGGGTGTTGTACCTCTTGTGAACAGGTTCACCCACGTGGAAGCTGCCTCGACAGAAGACGGTATCTCACTGAGCGGCGGACAGGCTTGCCAAACAAAAAGGGCTGATGAGCCAAAACCAAAGAGGCCAAAGTCGGGCAACGCCATTGTAGTTGGAGACTCCATTGTGAGAGGTACGGACAGGGGTTTTTGCGGCAACAGACGGGATTCCAGGATGGTGTGCTGCCTTCCTGGTGCCAGGATCCAGGATGTTACGGACACAGTGCAGACAATCCTCAAGGGCGAAGGTGAACAGCCGGAAATGGTCGTGCATGTTGGCACAAATGATGTTGGAAAGAAGGGGATGAATATTTTGCAGCGGGACTTCAGAGAGCTCGGAAAAATGCTGAAAAGCAGGACTTCTAGGGTTGTTATCTCCGGTTTGCTTCCAGTTCCTCGTGCTGGCGAGAGCAGGAACAGGGAGATACGGGACCTGAATGTGTGGCTGAGGAACTGGTGCAGGGGGCAGGGATTTAGATTCTTAGATCACTGGGATCTGTTTTGGAGTAAGGGGTAACTGTACAAAAGGGACGGATTGCATCTTAACAGGTGGGGGACCAGCATTCTGGCCGGCAGGTTTGCCACTGCTACACGGATGGTTTTAAACTGAATAAGGGGGGTGGGGTGTCAAATGGGATAATCGAGAACGGAGTTAAAGGGAAAGAGAGTAAAAGGATGGTTAATGACCCCAGAATTAACGGGAAAGAAAGCTCACAAAGGGATAGGAGAGTATGGCCAAGTGTAATAGGGATCGATGTGAAAGGGGCCACTTGTCAACATAATTGTATAAGGAGTAAGAGTGTTGTAAAAACAAGCCTGAAGGCTTTGTGTCTCAATGCGAGGAGCATTCGTAATAAGGTGGATGAGTTGAAGGTGCAGATAGCGATTAATGACTATGCTATAGTTGGGATCACGGAGACATGGCTCCAGGATGACCAAGGCTGGGAGCTGAACATCCAGGGATATTCAATATTCAGGAGGGATAGACGAAAAGGAAAAGGAGGTGGGGTAGCGTTGCTGGTGAGAGAGGAGATTAATGCAATAGAAAGGAAGGACATTAGCGTGGAGGATGTGGAATCGATATGGGTAGAGCTGCGAAACTCTAAGGGGCAGAAAACGCTAGTGGGAGCTGTGTACAGGCCACCTAACAGTAGTATTGGAGTTGGGGATGGCATCAAACAGGAAATTAGAAATGCGTGCAACAAGGGTAACACGGTTATAATGGGTGACTTCAATCTGCATGTAGATTGGGTGAATCAAATTGGCAGGGGTGCTGAGGAAGAGGATTTCCTGGAATGTATGCGGGATAGTTTTCTCAACCAACATGTGGAGGAACCAACGAGAGAGCAGGCTATTCTAGACTGGGTATTGAGTAATGAGGAAGGGTTAGTTAGCAGTCTTGTTGTGCGTGGCCCCTTGGGCAAGAGTGACCATAATATGGTTGAGTTCTTCATTAGGATGGAGAGTGACAAAATTAAGTCAGAAACAAGGGTTCTGAACTTGAACAAAGGTAACTTTGAAGGTATGAGATGTGAATTGGCCAAGAAAGACTGGCAGGTGATTCTTAAAGGGTTGACAGTGGATGTGCAATGGAAGGTATTTAAAGACTGCATGGATGAAGTACAAAAGTTGTTCATACCAGTTTGGCAAAAGAATAAATCGGGGAAGGTGGTGCATCCATGGATAACAAGGGAAATCAGGGATAGTATAAAAACAAAAGATGAGGCATACAAATTTGCCAGAAAAAGCAGCCTACCGGAGGACTGGGAGAAATTCAGAATGCAGCAGAGGAGGACAAAGGGCTTAATTAGGAAAGGGAAAATAGATTATGAAAGGAAACTGGCAGGGAACATAACAACTGACTGCAAAAGTTTTTATAGATATGTGAAGAGAAAGAGACTAGTTAAAACAAATGTTGGTCCCTTGCAGTCAGAAACAGGTGAATTGATCATGGGGAACAAGGACATGGCAGACCAATTGAATAACTACTTTGGTTCTGTCTTCACTAAGGAAGACATAAATAATCTGCCGGAAATAGCAGTGGAACGGGGGTCAAATAAGATGGAGGAACTGAGTGAAATCCAGGTTAGCCGGGAGGTGGTGTTGGGTAAATTGAACGGATTGAAGGCCGATAAATCCCCAGGGCCAGATAGTCTGCATCCCAGAGTACTCAAGGAGGTAGCCACAGAAATAGTGGATGCATTAGTGATAATTTTTCAAAATTCCTTAGATTCTGGAGTAGTTCCTGAGGATTGGAGGGTAGCTAATGTCACCCCACTTTTTAAAAAAGGAGGGAGAGAGAAAGCGGGGAATTACAGACCAGTTAGTCTAACATCGGTAGTGGGGAAACTGCTAGAGTCAGTTATTAAAGATGGGATAGCAGCGCATTTGGAAAGTGGTGAAATCATTGGACAAAGTCAGCATGGATTTACGAAAGGTAAATCATGTCTGACAAATCTGATAGAATTTTTCGAGGATGTAACTAGTAGAGTGGATAAGGGAGAACCAGTGGATGTGTTATATCTAGACTTTCAGAAGGCTTTCGACAAGGTCCCGCATAAGAGATTAGCATACAAACTTAAAGCACACGGTATTGGGGGTTCAGTATTGATGTGGATAGAGAACTGGCTAGCAGACAGGAGGCAAAGGGTAGGAGTAAACGGGTCCTTTTCAGAATGGCAGGCAGTGACTAGTGGGGTGCCGCAAGGCTCAGTGCTGGGACCCCAGCTATTTACAATATATATATTAATGATTTGGACGAGGGAATTCAATGCAACATCTCCAAATTTGCAGATGATACCAAGCTGGGGGGTATAGTTAGGTGTGAGGAGGATGCTTGGAGGCTGCAGGGTGATTTGGATAGGCTGAGTGAATGGGCAAATGCATGGCAGATGCAGTATAATGTGGATAAATGTGAGGTTATCCACTTTGGTGGCAAAAACATGAGGGTAGACTATTATCTGAATGCTGGCAGATTAGGAAAGGGGGAGATGCAACGAGATCTGGGTGTCATGGTACACCAGTCATTGAAAGTAGGCATGCAGGTGCAGCAGGCAGTGAAGAAAGCAAATGGTATGTTAGCATTCATAGCGAAAGGATTTGAGTATAGGAGCAGGGAGGTTCTACTGCAGTTGTACAGGGTTTTGGTGAGGCCACACCTGGAGTATTGCGTACAGTTTTGGTCTCCAAATCTGAGGAAAGACATCCTTGCCATAGAGGGGGTACAGAGAAGATTCACCAGACTGATTCCTGGGATGTCAGGACTTTCATATGAGGAAAGATTGGATAGACTCGGCTTGTACTCGCTGGAATTTAGAAGATTGAGGGGGGATCTTATAGAAACTTACAAAATTCTTAAGGGGTTGGACAAGCTAGATGCTGGAAGATTGTTCCCGATGTTGGGGGAGTCCAGAACAAGGGGTCACAGTCTAAGGATAAGGGGGAATTCCTTTAGGACCGAAATGAGGAAAACATTCTTTACACAGAGAGTGGTGAGTCTCTGGAATTCTCTGCCACAGAAGGTAGTTGAGGCCAGTTCATTGGCTATATTTAAGAGGGCGTTAGATGTGGCACTTGTGGCTAAAGGGATCAGGGGGTATGGAGAGAAGGCAGGTACGGGATACTGAGTTGGATGATCAGCCATGATCACATTGAATGGCGGTGCAGGCTCGAAGGGCCGAATGGCCTACTCCTGCACCTATTTTCTATGTTTCTATGTTTCTATGATGCTGACTGGGGCAATACTCCAGCATGCTTCCTGAAGTTGATTACTAACTCTTTATCTTGCTGACATTGAGGGAGAGGTTATTGTTGTGACACCCTGTTAGTACATTGTGTCTCCTTCCTGTACACCGCCTCGTCATTGTTCGGTAACTGTCCCACCTCACTCGTGTTACTGTAAACCTCTAGATGGTGTTCAGGCAAATTTGGCTCTACAGTTGCGAGTGTGCATTGGCAGTATATTAGGGGACTGAGAACACATTCTTGTGGGGTACTGGTGCTAAGAATCATTGTCACCTATCCTCACTGATTACGGTCTGTAGATAAAGTCAAGGGTTTAGTGGTAGAGCGGGGCACTGATTCCTTGCTTCAGGAGTTTGGAGATGAGTTTCAGGAAGGGGAAGGGAAATAGAGTGGGGGGGGAGGGGTCAGGAAGAAGTGCAGGGAGAGTCTCTTCTTGGTGCCGCACTTGATTTTCCGGTTAGTAATACCTCACTTCTTGAATTTATCTCTTGTGCCTATGTTTGGGCAAAATCTGTGACAGGGCCTGACAAGGATTTATCCTGGCAGAAGCTAAACTGGGAATAGGTTGTGCAGGTCATTGGTGAGAAAGTACCAATTGATAATACTGATAACACCACCTTTCATGATTTGATCGTGGAAAGATGACTGATACAGGGGTAATGAACCAAGTTGGATTTGTCTGGCTTTTTATGAACAGGACTTATCTGGGCAACTTTCCATATTGGTGGATGGATACCAGTATTGTAAGTGGAACAGTTTGATTTGGGTGTGACTATTTCTGGAGTGCAGAGCTTCAATGCTACCGCTGAGTTGTCACCTGGTCTTGTGGCTGTTGCAGTTTCAAATACTCTCGCCCATTTCTCAATGTGGAGTGATTCTAAGTATCAGAAGGTTGAATTCTCTGGTGTGAACCTTCGGAGGAAGCTGAGAGGAGCATCCACTCGACACTTGTGGCTGAACCTGGTTGTAAATGCTCTCGGCCACATCCCTGCCCCTGCCCACGGCTCCACTGCCATTGATGATCAGAATATCCTTGGGTTCTCCTCCCTTTGACACTCTAATTGATCGCCATTTAGGGCTGGATAACGCTGGACTGTAGATCGTTGATCTAATCTGTTTGTTTTGGCATCTCTTGGTTCCGTCTATTGAGCACTGTTTCTATTGCTCAACGTGAATGCTGTTCTGTATTGCAGCTTTGCCACGTTGACCTTCATTACTTGGTACACTTCAAGATGCCCCTTACATGCCCTCGTGCACAAACATTAACGATGTGCCCGTTCATGAAGTCACAGCATGTTGTAGAGTGGAAAAACGAAATGTGAAATGAAAACAGAGCCTGCAGGAAGCTTTCAGGAGAGTGAAACGTATCTGACATTTGTGGTTGATGACTCTGACGGTATAACCATATAACAATTACAGCACGGAAACAGGCCTTCTCGGCCCTTCCAGTCCGTGCCGACCATTTATTTTCCCCTAGTCCCATCTACCTGCACTCCCGTCCATATACCTATCCACTTTACTTTTAAATGTTAAAATCGATCCTGCCTCCACCACTTCTACAGGAGACTGGAGAGAAACGAGTCGACCTTTGTATTGCTGTGCATCTATGATCTTTGGCCTGGAGAATGGTCTACGAGAAGCCCCTCGTCAGTTTAAACCTTCCGGATATCTGCCTAAATTCAGCTTTCCTCATCACAACAGCTGAAAGCAAGAATCAATCAAGTGCCTGCAGCGTTCGGGCAATAACTAAAAGTTCATTAATTACATAATCTTTTCATGTTGATGGTCACTACTCCCTCAGTGAAATGGCGAGTGGCTCTTAAAAGAGCCTTTGTTGTCATTTGGATAAAGGGAGGAATTCTTCAACCGCCGAAACCATATAGAGTGCGGCCCTGGCGTTTCAGAGCGTACACCACATCCATGGCAGTGACCGTCTTACGCTTGGCGTGCTCGGTGTACGTGACCGCATCCCTGATCACATTCTCCAAGAAAACCTTCAGCACCCCACGGGTCTCCTCGTAGATGAGACCCGAGATTCGCTTGACACCGCCACGCCGAGCCAGGCGGCGGATGGCTGGTTTGGTGATGCCTTGGATGTTATCGCGAAGAACTTTGCGATGCCGTTTGGCTCCGCCTTTGCCCAGTCCTTTCCCTCCTTTCCCTCTGCCAGACATGATATTTCTTCAGTCAAGTCTTCATCAGAATTGGAAAATTGTCTTAAAAAAACTCACGTTATGATTTCCAGAAGAGTAAAAGAGAGGTGGTAAGAATACCGGGAGATCTGTGATGGGACAGTGAGTGGTACACACGGGTCTGTTTGGTGAAAGAGGGTGAAGAACATATGTTTGGAGGAGATGGAAGCAGGAAGAGATGAAATGCCGCAAGAGGAGAGCAAAGTGTATGCACTTCAGGTACTAGATTGACTCCTATGATGGAGTAATAAAGTCACAAAGCATGGATTTTGTGCTTGCTAAGTCCATGCCAGCTAGAAAACACCCATCTATACCAATCCTGTGCTAATCTGATCTTATTCTCTCTGTATTCCTATTATGTTTTCATCCCTTTCCCATCATCCTAAACATTTTAACCACTTGCTTGCGCACGTTTACCATCCTCCAGTGGACAAAAAATGCTGGAGAAACTCAGCGGGTGAGGCAGCATCTATGGAGAAAAGGAGTAGGCGACGTTTCGGGTCGAGACCCTTCTTCAGACAGGTCGCTGACTGGTGGGAGAAAAACCCACGCAATCATGGAGAGGATGCAGGGCTCGAAATTAGCGCTTGCCCGGGTACCAATGCCAACTTACAGATTTTAGTTAGGCAACCTAAAAGCCATGCCATTTTGCCCAGCTTGGCAAGCAACCGGGACACCCGCCCGCCATCCGTGTCCGGGTCTCGGCGCTAGCTCTCGGGTCTCCGCTCGGCGCTCGTGTCTCCTCTCGGGTCTCGGGTTTCCTCTCCGCTCTCCGCTCGGCTCTCGGCTCAAGCACATCATCGGCCGTGGTTGTGCACATGTGCGGCCCTGCACGTGCACACTGCCACGGCAACTGGTCGGCGTCGGCCACTTTCTCCCTCCCGTTGCATTGTGGGAGTTGTGGCCGCCATTGCTGTCCGGTCGCTGCCTCACCGTGACCGCTGAAAAACAACGCAGAATCCCTCCCTGGAGCTGGAGTAACTCCCTGGAGTAACTCTTGCTCTTGGTTTCCTGGTCCTCCAAAAATATTCAAAATGGAATTTTAAACTGGTGAACCCACCACCACCAAACTCCAAACTCTGGAAAAATAACAGCCTATTGCATTTATCTGTTTATTTATTGTGTATATATATGGTCTATAGTATATAGACACAGTGAACTTTTATCTCTTGTTCTGTATTATGTTTACATATTCTGTTGTGCTGCAGCAGCAAGAATGTCATTGAACTATCTGGGACACACGACAATGAAACTCCCTTGACTCTTGACTTGGACTTAAGCAATAAAGGGTTCTTGGGGGGGAAAATAAAGCTACCTTAAATTTAGTTGCGTCTGGTTGGTACCTACGGTAGGGTGAAGACTATTCCATGCTTTAATTGTGCGGGGGAACTCCATGGAGCAGCCAGCATCTCTGGATAGAAAACATCGGGTGATGTTTCAGGTAGAAACCCTCCTTTACATTTCCTCTGGTTTTAGAGTTTTTAGTTTAATTTCAACTAATTCCAGGGCAAGTCTTTTAGGACCAAGATGAGAAAAACATTTTTCACACAGAGGGTGGTGAATCTGTGGAATTCTTTGCCACAGTTGAGGTCAGTTCATTGGCTATATTTAAGAGGGAGTTAGATGTGGCCCTTGTGGCTAAGAGGATCAGGGGGTATGGAGAGAAGGCACAGGATACTGAGTTGGATGATCAGCCATGATCATATTGAATGGCGGTGCAGGCTCGAAGGGCCGAATGACCTACTCCTGCACCTATTTTCTATGTTTCTAAGTTTCTAAAGATCCAGCATGGAAACAGGCCCTTCGGCCCACCGAGTCCACGCGGACCACCGATCACCCGTACTCTAGTTCTATCCCACACATCAGTGACTTAAGTCAAGAGTGTTTATTCTCTCATGTCCCAGTTACAACAATGAAATTCTTACTTGCAGCAGCACAACAGAATATGGAAACATAGTACTCTGTAAAGAATGTTATAAACGAGAAAACAAAACTCCATACAGGCAGCGCCCATATTCAGGATCAATTCCGGGTCTCTGGCAGTTTTAGGCAGCAACTTTATGGCCAATGTACTGCCCCAATAGCCTTGAACTGAATTAAAACATACAGTAGCTGTAAAGGGGGACATAGCGTCACTTACAGATTTAAGACTGAAAATTGATAGTTTTTTTTTTTTTAGTAACCAAAGTTATCAACGTATAATTTATTGTGTGTTGGAAAATAAAATATAGTGGCACAGCTGGTGGATGCTGCCTCACACGCCAGAGATCTGTGTTCGATCCTGTTCCCGGGCACTGTCTGTGTTGAATTTGCATATTCCTCCCACATCCCAAAGACACATTGGCTTCGTAGGTTAACTTGTCTCTGTAAAATTGCCTCTAATGTGCAGGGAGTGGGTGAGGAAAGTGGGATAACAGAACTTGTGTGAATGGGTAGACAAAAATGCTGGAGAAACTCAGCAGGTGAGGCAGCATCTATGGAGCGAAGGAAATAGGCGACGTTTCGGGTCGAGACACTTCATCAGACTGATGTCGGGAGGGATTGGGGGCGGGAAAAAGAAAGGAATAGGCGGAGACAGTATGCTGTGGGAGAGCTGGGAATGGGAGGGGAAGGAGAGAGAAAGCAAGGACTACCTGAAATTGGAGAAGCCAATGTTCATACTGCTGGGGTGTAAACTACCCAAGCAAAATATGAGGTGCTCCAATTTGCAGTGGGCCTCACTCTGGCCATGAAGGAGGCCCAGGACAGAAAGGTCGGATTCGGAATGGGAGGGGGAGTTGAAGTGCTGAGCCATCAGGAGATCAGGTTGGTTATTGCGAACTGAGTGGAGGTGTTGTGCGAAGCGATCGACAAGCCTGCGCTTGGTCTCACCGAAGTTGATCATATGCTGAATAACCATATTTTTGTTTGGAAGTGGAAAGAGATAATAGAAATTGCAGCCATTGCATCGTGTAAAAACAGATGAGATACTGTATTATTATTTTGCTGCGTGTCATTGTGGTATATATCCTGATTGGTGAATATGTTTAGTTTGTGACTTTATTTGAAGCAGAAATAATATGTGAATGCTTCATTGACCATAATTCGAACTGGTAACTATGTAGCAATGTTACAAAATGTTGTGATTTTAAAAATCAAGTCTGCAATTTATCCCATCAGATAAAGCATAAAAAGAAGTTTAATTTGACACCCAATTCACTTTCATATCTTCAGTATTAAAAAAAGTTATGGCCATTTTCGTACTCGTAAATTAGCAACTTGCTTCCTATTGCTTTTCTATTGACTTAACACAAAAGTTGTGATCGAGGACAGTCAAAAGCCCATAACTTTCATAAAAATTAAGAGAACTGAAATACATTTTCAGTTATTATAGATTGAAGCATTCTGAACCAAATATGAAACAATCTTACTTGGATGACCCGAAATTAAAGCATATAATTAGTTAGTTACCCAATTGTAGCTAATTACAAAATTCAATTACTAGTTCTAAACATCTATCCATTTCTTAAGAAAAAATTTAAAAAAAACTAAAGCCTAAGTGTCCAATTAACATACACACAATAATTCACAATATAACATGATTTTTAAATCTAATTGTCATTAATTTATAGGCCAAATTGAAGGAATTTAGTGTTTAATGCCCGTAAATTAATGGGCTTTTAAATCAGCTTGCGAGTGGGATTTTCTGGAACGCGATGGATTAGAACATTGCGGTTGCGGTGAATTTAAACCCCATATCAGCAGGAAAAATTCTGCCAGTTCGTATGGGGACTAAATCACCATTTCGCAACATTAAATGTTGATTAAGGTCATCTAAAAAAGCAAGTTTATATGTAAAAATAAACAGCTTTCATTTACCTACCCCCTACGTTTTATTTTACCCCAGCGCTGAAATAGTCGGGCTATTTATTTAGTAAAATTAACTTACCGGCAGTCAAAACGAATCTCCAGAAATAGATCACACTCCGACAAAATAAAGCTCGGGTTGGCAAGAAGAAAACCGCATTATAACCCCCCCCCCCCCCCCTTAAAGGCGCCAAAGTCGTGCACACAGCCAGTGACAGAACTGCGGCACCGCTAAAGGTAGATTTTGTAACATACCTAAACTATGCACTTCGTCCGAGCACATTATCGCACGCGTCATGCAAACCATCTTAAATGACCTCCTAAACTGTCATTTGGCAACTTAAAAAGCTGCCAAGGTTGCCCGGCTGGCAACAGGGAAAAAACGTTAAGCGAGAGCCCTGCAGATGTGTAAACTTCCTGCAGACAGCTTTAGAGGTCAGCGTTGAACCCGTTGTTTGAGCTGTAACCATCAGGAAAGAGAAGAAGCAGTGAGTTCAGACATCCCCTGTGGTCATTTCCCTCAAAAACGTGGATACAGTTGGAGTCCTAAATTTGGACAGGTTTAGATGGTCAAGTCAGAATAATCGACAATCATTTGGATGAAGATGGGCTAAACATGGGCAAGTGTGACATTGACGAGTTGGGCCGAAGGGTCTGTTTCCATGCTGTATGACTCTAAGACTCTATTACCACTAACTGGAAAGATCTGGAGAATATCTTTGGAATTGAGTTGCTTGCAGTTGACCATGTGGTCTAACATTTCTATCTTTGCTAAGTCTTGTGCTTTATGGACATGATTAGCCCGCTCTTATTATTGCCATGTAATTTAGTATTTGTATGCCTATTTTGCTTTATTGCAATGGGTAAGTCAAAATGCTAACAATGCGTTTGTGCATGCACCAGCTGTGAAGTCAGGAATCCATTCATCTGACTTTGTGCTCTACTCCTGGACTATTCATTGTCCTATCTGGGACACATGACAATATGTCCCTCCTGCAGTGTAGTCACTAATTGCGACCTGCTCTACTGAGTGGACCAACTGAGGTGGACGTCTTCAAGACCTTGACCCTATTATACAGGGCAGCAAAAGGACATTAGCGCTGTGTGGCTCGCATGGGCAAGGACCTAGATCGTGGAAATTGGCCTATTAAATCCGGTGACCGTGATCGCAGACTATGAAAGTCTAGTCCATCCTAGGCCCCATTCATTCTCTTCTCTCTGTACATGCTCCCCCTCGGCCGAGTAATTCAAAGGCACGGCATTTCTTTCCACTGTTATGCAGACGACACACAGCTCTATCTCCCCCTGAAACCCAACAACCGGTCAAATTTAATCAGCCTCATGCGCTGACTCGAGGACATAAAATGTTGGATGGCACAGAACTTCCTCCAACTAAACGAGAGCAAGTCTGAGGTCATCCTACCCGGCCCCTCAGACTCCATCAAAACGATAACCGGCAGTCTTGGAAGCCTAACCTCCTTAGCAAACCGCACGTCAAAACCCTTGCCATGATATTTGACTCCGCATTGAAGTTTGACAAGCTCGTCAACTCTGTGTAAAAGCTAGTTTCTTCCAGCTTCGTACCATAGCTAAAATCAAATCGTTCCTCCAATTTGCCGACCTTGAAAAAATCATCCACGCATTCGTCTCCTCCCGCCTTGACTACTGCAACTCCATATACACTGGCATCAGCCAATCATCCCTGTCCCGCCTGCAATTGGTTCAAAACGCCCGTAATCGGGGTGATGTGGTACCCGTAAAAGGGACCACATCACCCCGATTCTGGCCTCTCTCCACTGGCTCCCAGTACGGTACAGAATCAACTTCAAGCCCCTCTTATTCGTATACAAAGCCCCCCCCCCCCCCCCCCCATATCAAAAGTCCTCTAACCCACCATTCTATCCCCAGGCCCCTCAGGTCGGCCGACTTGGGGCTACTGACTATCCTGCGGTCTAGGGGTGACTGCGCCTTTGCGGATGCAGCACCTAGACTGTGGAACAGCATCCCGCTCCTCATCAGAACTGCCCCCTCCATCGACTCCTTTAAGTCGAGGCTCAAAACCCATTTCTACTCCCTAGCGTTTTTGAGTCCCTCTGATGGGGCGCTGTAAACAGTGGATGTATGTATTGTTAGGTCTGTGTACCACTGTATGTAGCACATTAGTACCTGTATGTAGCATTGTATGTAGCACATTAGTACCTGCACTGATGTAAAGCACTTTGGTCAACGCAAGTTGTTTTTAAATGTGCTGTACAAACAAAATTGACTGATTGATTGATTGATTGATTGATTGATAGTATTTGGTAAAACAATTATCACTCAAAAATAAAGGTACAAAAAAACATATTCAAGATTCAAGGGGTTTATTGTCACGTCAGATCCATACATGGTACAATCATGTGTGAGAATCTTGTGCTGGAGGATTCTGTACAGTAAATGTAACTGAATTATAAAGTGCATGTATTAAATTATTAAGTGAACATTAAATTATAGACAGAGTCCAGTCCAGGTGAGTTTCAGGGCTGGTTGGTTCAGCAGCCTGATTACAATAGATAATAGGTGCAGGAGTAGACCATTCGGCCCTTCAAGCCAGTGCCACCATTCCATGTGATCATGGCTGATCAGTACCCCGTTCCTGCCTTCTCCCCATATCCCCTGACTCCGATATTTTTAAGAGCCCAATCTCGCTCTCTCTTGAAAGCATCCAGAGAACCGGCCTCCACCGCCCTCTGAGGCAGAGAATTCCATAGACTCACCACTCTCTGTGAGAAAAAGTGTTTCCTCGTCTCCGTTCTAGTGGCTTACTCCTTGTTCTTAAACTGTGGCCCCTGGTTCTGGTCTCCCTCAACATCGGGAACATGTTTCCTGCCTCTAGCGTGCCCAAGCCCTTAACAATCTTATATGTTTCAATGATTACCTGGGGGGAAAAGCTGTTTGAGTGTGTGGTAGTGGTTCGGGAGCTGATGCTCCGGTGCCTTCTGCCTGAGGGCAGCCGTGGTCCGCTCCGGGTGTCTGGGGTCTTTGATGATCCTCGGGGATTTTACAACGCACCGCTTGGAGTAGATGTCTTGGAGGGAGGGCAGCTGGCAGCCGGTGATGTGCTGGGCTGTCCACACCACTCTCTGCAGGACCCTTCGGGCGTGGCTGGTGCAGCTGCTGTGCCAAGTGGAGGTACAGCCTGTCAGGATGCCTCTGAATTAAATGTTTGGTTTCTATTTCAGCAGCTGAGTGAAGTCAACGTTGAGAACGATGAAGCACTGGAGGAACATCCGACCGAAGAACCGAGTAGTATAAACTTGACGCTCAAGGACTCTCTGACCGAGGAAGATGATCAAACTGAAGCTGCGCTGGATGCAGAAAATGAAGAACCAGAAACAAAAAATGATGAGCTGGAAAATAAACCTGACACTTTGCAGGTACTTTGACAATATTTTGTGCATTGAACTCTGCCACTAATTAAGTAGTATGTTGTGAATGTGAACATTGGTCATTAGTTTAGAGATGAGACACACAATCAGACATCAGACACACAACCCCGAGGCAGCCTTCATTGTTGCGGGTGACTTCAATCACTCTAACCTGAAGACTGTACTCCCCAAATTCCACCAGCATGTCTCCTTCCCCACTAGAGTAGACAAGACACTGGACAAAGTCTACACCAACATGGCTGAAGCTTACAAAGCCATCCCCCTCCCCCACCTTGGTCAGTCTGATCACATCTCATTGTTCCTGCTCCCTAAGTACTCCCCACTCATCAGACGGGTTAAACCAACTGTGAGGACAGTTAAAGTCTGGTCAGAGGAAGCGGACTTCACACTTCAGCAGTGTTTTGGAAACACTGACTGGAAGGCGTTTGCAGCCCAGGCCACCCTTGACTCCCACACGGACATTGACTCCTACACATCCTCTGTTCTGGACTTTATAAACTCCACCATCAATAGTGTCACCTCCCTCAAACAGGTGAGCATATTCCCGAATCAGAAGCCATGGATGAACAGCGAGGTCAGGCTACTGCTGAAAGCACGGGACACCGCTTTCAGGTCAGGCGATGCTCGAGCCTACAGTTCAGCCAGGGCTAACCTGAAGAGGGGCATCAAGAAGGCCAAGCACTGCCATAAGCTCAGGATTGAGGAGCACTTCAACAACAACTCCGACCCCCGACGCATGTGGCAAGGCATCCAGGCCATCACGGACTACAGACCCGCCAACACCACCCCCACATCCAGCGACGCCTCCTTCCTTGAGGAGCTCAATCACTTCTATGGCCGCTTCGACAGGGACAATCTAGAGACAGCCATCAAGGCTGTGCTACCTGCCGATCACCAACCCCTCACACTCACCCCCTACGACGTATACGTGGCACTGAGTAGGACTAATGCACGTAAAGCTGCTGGTCCTGACGGCATCCCCGGGCGCGTGCTCAGGGTCTGTGCGGCGCAGCTGGCAGATGTCTGGACTGATATCTTCAACCTGTCACTTGCCCAGGCAGTTGTCCCCACGTGCCTTAAAACCACCTCCATCGTGCCAGTGCCAAAACACTCCACTGCGGCAAGCCTCAACGACTTCCGCCCAGTTGCACTTACCCCCATCATCACCAAGTGCTTCGAGAGGCTGGTCCTGGCACACCTCAAAAGCTGCCTACCCCCCACACTGGATCCCTATCAGTTTGCCTACCGCAAGAACAGGAGTACGGAGGATGCCATCTCAACGGCACTTCACTCCGCCCTCTCCCACCTCGACAACAGAGACACTTACGTAAGAATGCTGTTCATCGATTACAGCTCAGCATTCAACACCATTATACCATCAAAATTGATCACCAAACTCGGTAACCTGTGCATCGCTCCTTCCCTCTGCAACTGGATACTGGACTTTCTAACCAACAGACCCCAGTCTGTTAGGTTAGACAAGCACACCTCTTCAACCCTCACCCTGAACATCGGCGTTCCACAGGGCTGTGTGCTGAGCCCCCTCCTCTACTCCCTCTTCACCTATGACTGCACACCTGTACATGGCACTAACACCATCATCAAGTATGCAGATGATACAACGATGATTGGCCTCATCAGCAACAACGATGAGTCGGCCTACAGGGAGGAGGTCCAGCACTTAGCAGCATGGTGCGCTGACAACAACCTGGCCCTTAACTCCAAGAAGACCAAGGAGCTCATTGTAGACTTCAGGAAGTCCATGGGCGGCACGCACACCCCCATCCACATTAACGGTACGGAGGTGGAACGTGTTTCTAGCTTCAGGTTCTGGGAGTCAACCTCTCCGACGACCTCTCTTGGACCCACAATAGCTCAACTCTGATCAAGAAGGCTCACCAGCATCTCTTCTTCCTGAGGAGACTGAAGAAGGTCCTTCTGTCTCCTCAGATTCTGGTGAACTTCTGCCGCTGCACCATCGAGAGCATCCTTACCAACTGCATCACAGTTTGATATGGCAACTGCTCTGTCTCCGACCGGAAGGCATTGCAGAGGGTGGTGAAAATTGCCCAACGCATCACCGGTTCCTCGCTCCCCTCCATTGAGTCTGTCCAAAGCAAGCGTTGTCTGCGGAGGGCGCTCAGCATCGCCAAGGACCTCTCTCACCCCAACCATGGACTGTTTATCCTCCTACCATCCGGGAGGCGCTACAGGTCTCTCCGTTGCCGAACCAGCAGGTCCAGGAACAGCTTCTTTCCGGCGGCTGTCACGCTACTCAACAACGTACCTCGGTGACTGCCAATCACCCCCCCCCCCCACTTATTATTATTTATTCAAATCATTTGCTGTGTCGCTCTTCCAGGGAGATGCTAAATGCATTTCGTTGTCTCTGTACTGTACACAGACAATGACAATTAAAATTGAATCTGAATCTGAATCTGAGTATGGAAACTGGCCCTTCAGCCCACTGAGTCTGCACCAACCAGCAATCAATCAACCAGACACTAGATCTGTCCAACCACACGAGGGACAATTTACAAAAAACAATCCTCCTACAAACCCGCAAGTCTTGGGAATGTGGGAGGAAACCACAGCACCCGGTGAAATCCCATGAGGTCTCGGGGAGAATGTACAAACTCCCTACAGACAGCACCCATGGTCTCTGTCGCTGAGGCAGCAACTCTATCGCTGCACTACTATGCCATCCTAATTAATGTCTTAAGAAATTATATGGATTATATTTCATTTGTCTTTGTCGAAGTACAGATCTTAATACACAATACCTTAAACTTAGACACAAAGCGCTGGATTAACTCAATGGGTCAGGCAGCTTCTCTGGATAGATGACATTTTGGGATGGGACTCTTCTTCAGGCTGATTGTACTGGGGGGTGAGAAAGCTGAAAGAGGTGTGTGTGTGTGTGGGGAGGGACGAGGCCAGGCAAGTGATAGGTGGATACAGGTGAAGTGGATTTGATTGGCTGGTGGGTGGACAAATACCAAAGAAGAAAAGATGGCAAGGCTATGAGATAAGGAGAGAAGAGATCTGAAATGCAAAGCCAGAGGAAGGGATTTAGCTGGAAGAGAACTGGGGAAAGGAGGACCGAATGTTTTGTCTCGCCAATGTAAAGGAGGCAAAAAATGGAGGTCTGAATACAGTGGATGAGGGTAGAGGAGGTGCATGTGAACCTCTGACTCACCTGCAAAAGCTGCAAGTATTTCCTGGATGACGTCTCTTTTTTGTAAATCTATGTCTGCACTTCCTTGCGTACATCTTAATTTCCTTGGATTGATACTTTACACAATAATCGACAACCCATTTCTCTGTTCCCATTGTTGCAAATTTAATTGCCGCTGGTGAATGCTCTATGTATAACGATCACATGATTCTGATATCCTGCAAGGTATTTACCCCAAACAGGTTTTGATCCAGTAATTCTCATTTGGGAAGTAGTTCAGAAACTAAATAAATTGTATTTCCTTATAAATACTTGTAAATTCTATTTTGGGATGGGGGAAAATGACTTTAAGACAAAGTGTTTAAGAAGGAACTGCAGATGCTGGAAACATCGAAGGTTGATAAAAATGCTGGGGAAACTCAGCGGGTGAGGCAGCATCTATGGAGCGAAGGAATAGGTGACGTTTCGGGTCGAGACTCGAAACGTCACCTATTTCCTTCGCTCCATAGATGCTGCCTCACCCGCTGAGTTTCCAGCATTTTTTTAATCTACCTTTAAGCAAAGTGGTGATATTACTGCACCTTTTCCAGGTGAACTTGCCAAGTGATGTCTCCCCGGCACTTTTGCTGTTTTATTGGCCGAATTCTTCATTCTTTTTAAAAGATGGATCAATTTTGTTGGATATGTTTCAACAACTATTTATTTTGTCTTGGTTCCTAGACAAACTCCAGTAATAAACCCAAAAGGAAGAAAAAGAAAAAGAAAAACCGGAACAAGACTCCTGCTGAAGCCCAGGTGATAACCAGCACTGTTAGCTTTCATAGCAAAAGGATTTGAGTATAGGAACAGGGAGGTTCTACTTCAGTTGTATAGGGTCTTGGTGAGGCCACACCTGGAGTATTGCGTGCAGTTGTGGTCTCCAAATCTGAGGAAGGACATTATTGCCATAAAGGGAGTGCAGAGAAGGTTCACCAGACTGATTCCTGGGATGTCAGGACTGTCTTATGAACAAAGACTGCATAGACTCGGTTTATACTCTCTAGAATTTAGGAGATTGAGAGGGGATCTTATAGAAACGTACAAAATTCTTAAGGGGTTGGATAGGCTAGATGCAGGAAGATTGTTCCCGATGTTGGGGAGGTCCAGGACAAGGGGTCACAGCTTAAGGATAAGGGGAAAACCTTTAGGACCGAGATGAGAAGGGATTTTTTCACACAGAGAGTGGTGGGTCTCTGGAACTCTCTGCCACAGAGGGTAGTTGAGGCCAGCTCATTGGCTATATTTAAGAGGGAGTTAGATGTGGCCCTTGTGGCTAAGGGGATCAGAGGGTATGGAGAGAAGGCAGGTACGGGATACTGAGTTGGATGATCAGCCATGATCATATTGAATGGCGGTGCTGGCTCGAAGGGCCGAATGGCCTACTCCTGCACCTAATTTCTATGTTTCTATGTAATTCTGTTACTACAAGTAATCAATTTCTGTACATATTTATGAAGTGCAAGTCAAGAGAGTTTATTGCCATGTGTCCCAGATAGGACAATGACATTCTTGCATGCTGCAGCACATCAGAATATTGTAAGCATAAATACAGAACAGTTCACTTCAATATACACATAAATAAGCAGATAAAGTGCAATAGGCTGTTACAGTTCAGAGTCTGTTTGTTGGCAAGTTTAACAGTCTGATGGCTGTGGGGAAGAAGCTGTTCCTGAACCTGGATGTACCAGATTTCAGGCTCCTGTACCTTCTGCACGATAGCAGAGAGATGAGTGTGTGGCCAGGATGGTGTGGGTCCTTGATGATGTTGGCAGCCTTTTTGAGGCAGCGACTGTGATAGATCCCTTCGATGGTGGGGAGGTCAGAGCCGATGATGGACTGGGCGGTGGTTGCCAGTTTCTGCATCCTTTTCCGCATCAAAGAGATGGTATGTTTTTTATAATGTCAAAAGTAATCCAATTAGAACAGTGTTTCTCAACCTTTTGACCCTTGCGGAACCCTTGAAATAATTTTCATGTCTCAGGGAACCCCTATGTTAAAATTATTATATATCTTTTTTAATCTCTTTATTTCTCTTTCATAAAGTTCATAAGGCAAACATAATATATTTTTCTGATACCTGGTTTAAGCAAAAAATAATGTATTTTTTTCTCAAGTTTATTGACAATGCAAAAAAAACCTGAAATCAGCTTGTTCAAAACTGAAGCCAATAAAGGCAAACAGAAGAACCCACCTTGGAGGAGAGAGAGTGAGAGCGAGAGAAAACAACACACACAAACTTTTGATAAACTAACAAAAACATACTTACTTTTTTTAAATTCATATTACATCCCTAAATGATGGGTAAAAATTACTGAATAACGTGGGTAAATAACGCCAGGAAGCCCGTGCTCGACCGCTAGAGCCCTAATGACCGCCGACCCTGACTTCCGCTGCATAGACCTTATCGTCGATAGCCGCACCAACCGCCAGATGCGTGACGGGTGCCTCCGCTCCGTCGATCCAGGCTCCGGCCGCAATCTCCGCTACTGCCGCCCGGTTACTTCGCGGAAGTCGTCTGATGTCGCGGTTTATTAAAGTCAGCTTATTGACAGCCTTAATAATGTGCGCTGACAAAGACTCTGATTAACATATTTATCACTATTACCTCGGGACCCCTGGTGACCTCTCGTGGAACCCCGGTTGAGAAACGCTGAATTAGAAGCTAGTTATCTTCAACTAGGTGTCGGCCCTGAATCGTCCTCCTTAGCAATAAATTACGTTTTATTGTCCAGAATATACATGTACAACTGTTTGGTTTGTTTGTCAGGAAAGTGTTGCTGATGACATTGATAGCATTCTGCAAGAAATTCAGGGGCCCAATGAGTTTCATCACCAAAGTCACAGTCACAGTACGGAAACAAGACCTTTGATGTATGTTGAACATAGGTAAGAAACAAACCCATGTTTTATCATATGGGAGCTTTAACTTACAATTTCATCTTCCAACATTTCGATAGATGGCAAGCATCAATCTTAGTCTTACCATGCCTCTTAATAATTACTTCTGAAGGTCAGATTATTAAATTAAATTTGGGTAAAGTTTGTGAGTTGAGTTTGGTTGTCATGTCGAATGATATTATCGATTCAAGTCTCATTTGACAATGATGAGCACAATATCTAAGTTAACACTGTCCTATAGTATTGGGTGAGCTTTATGCTCTCTTACAGTGATGCAAAAGATAACATCTCACTGTATGGCAATGGTCAGGGCAATTATCTTTGGTCAAGTATCCAATATTTATCCCTCATCTTGTACTCAAGTAGATTATTTTTAATAATCCTAATTATATTTATAATATATTTCTATGTTGCAATGTCTCCAAAACACATTTTATAAATAAATAACACCAAAGAATTTCCAGCGCTCTAAAATAACGAATATTTCTATTTTTGCTATTATTTCATTGTTTTTTTCTTTGCAGGAATCTGAATCCAGAGACTGAACTAAAGAGATATTTTGGGGCCCGAGCAGTGCTTGGAGAACAAAGGTTAGCTTGTAGATGAGACACGTGTTGTCACTTAGCTAACTGATGGTCATTGTTTTCACCCTTTTATCATTGAGACTGAGTGAGATATAATCTTACTTTTTCTACTTGTCAACCACGTAAATTTGTTTAGAATTGTTAAGATAAATTAAAGATTTGAGTGCTACATTAGTTATCTTTTATGTGTAGGAAAGGTGCTGGTGTAAACGGAAGACAGACACAAAATGCTGGAGTAACTCAGCGGGTGAGACAGCATCTCTGGAGGAAAAGGGACGGGTGACGTTTTGGGTCGAGACCCTTCTTCATAAAGGGAAATGAGAGATATCGATGGTGATATAGAGAGATATAGAACAAATGAATGAAAGATATGCAAAAAAGTAACGATGATAAAGGAAACTGGCCTTTGTTAGCTGTGGGATAGGTAAGAACGAGTATAGATAATGAGATTCAACAAGATGACCAGAGATCCTGTCTGACCCGCTGAGTTACTCCAACTTTTTGTGTCTGTCTGAGGTATCTTTAATACTGTGTTGTTTGTTCAAAGAGTTGTTATGAACTGTCCTCATTTTTTTCACTTAAGCTTTTAAACTTTTCATATCAGATTAAGGCAGAGGCATCGCCAAATGCACAGGAGTACATGGCTCATAACGCCAAAAGATGGATGGCCAAGGTACACTAAAACAGGTACATATAGATGCCCAATAACTCTTTTATTCACAAAAGCTCCTGTTTAATCGCATAAATATCAGCATAATGCAGCATATTTTGAGCTTATTCAGCTGGGTATGTTTACATTTTAAGTTGTTTTTTTGGTTTATGTGTAGCACAGCAATAGAAACCAAGAGACAATATCCAATGCATTTTCAAAAACATATTAACCATGATTTTGTGGTCAACAGCATTTGCTGCTGACCTTGATGTAAAGTGTATATGCGTGCCTCTATTGAACCTCCCTATATGAACTAGAAGAGATTGTTCTGCCTTGAGCTCTTTTGATACAGCTCTTTGCAGAAAAATAAAATCGTGGTGATTGAGATCCGCCAATAAAATCACAAAAACCCAGCTTTTCCCTGACTGCTTGAATTTTGGATGTGGAGAGCATGTTTCCACTAGTGGCAGAGTAGGACTAGAGGTCATAGCCTCACGATTAAAGGACGTTCTTTTGGGAAGGAGATGAGGAAACATTTCTTTCGTCAGAGGGTAGTGAATCTGTGGAATTCTTTGCCACAGAAGGCTGTGGAGGCCAAGTCAGTGGATATTTTTAAGGCAGAGGTAGATAGATTCTTGATGAGTACGGGTGTCAGAGGTTATGGGGAGAAGGCAGGAGAATGGGGCTAGGAGGGAGAGATAGATCAGCCATGATTGAATGGCGGAGCAGACTTGATGGCCGAATGGCCTAATTCTACATCTATCCCTTAAGCCTTATGACCAGAATTACCTTATTTAACCAGACTTTTACAGTCTACTTTATGTGGACTATATTGGTTACCTATCCACTCATTCTTAACAGGAGGTTGTAAATAGATTGTTTCACAAAGCCCACATTCCACAACACAAAATATCCCCTTGCTATGCGTGCAGTTGTGGCAAGTTAGCGGTTACAAGTTCATTTTAGAAATGCTTAAAAACACGAGAAGATAACATTAAATAATTCCTAACATTATTAAACCATATAATAAACCCTGATGAAGTTTCTGGGAACATCTTTCTAAATTAACAAGCATTCTGCCAGTAACTTCTTAATGGAGAAAATCTCAATGGTGGTCCTGAGAACGAGAGCAAAATCTTGAGGTGGGTGATCTCCCTCCATAATATGGAGTCATTATAATTTCTTGTTTCTTGGTTGGATTGTCTTGATTACATCACAACACACACTGCGGCCGTGTAAAAATGTTGACAGCAACCTCAGAATTCCCATGTCATGGCCTGTATACGCTGAAATTCTAAAGTTTCTGTCACTTCTGTTAAATAATGAAAGCAGGACCGCTAGTTTTCACTGCACCTGCAAGATCTGGCCATTTCATCAAGATTTATTAACCCTTTCCCTCTTCTAAAGCCCCTGTCCCACGATGCGAGTTCACCCAAGAGCTCTCCCGAGTTAAAAAACAAAATCAAACTCGTGGTACTTCATCATGAGTATTTTTTTACTCTTGGAAAATTTTCACACTGTTGAAAAATCCTTCACGAGTTTCCGCGTTTCCCGAGTACCTGCCGTTAGCATTATGAGCCGCTACGAGACATCCGCGAGCCTCGACGTACATTCTACGTACTTACCACGAGTTTGATTTTTATCACTTGGGCAAAAGGTTTCTTTTTAAGAACCCATGAAATGCACAATATTTTACGTTGCATCAGTATTACTGTTGGCCTCCAGTTAGAATTCAACTTTTGCTTTGCAACTTACAGGAATTTCTATGACACTGCTGGAGACAAAAGGAGGAGCCCAGTATTTCACCTTTGAACATAGCCGTGATTATCAACAGGCTCAGTTCAAGTTCTTGGATGCAGTCAATTCAATGGATCCAAATAACATTTTGGTAGGCCATGAACTGACTGGTAAAGATTAATTACATGCCAATTAAATTGCTTGATTAATATAAGAATGGAAAAATGATTGTAATTGGCATCTGTCATTTTGAAAAGATTTACTTGTGCTTGTGTAACTCGCTATTGTTGAAAAGAATACGGTGTGTAGGCGATATTGTTTATCTAGCCACTCATTCTTCAAGGCGGTTGAACAAGAGTATTTTGTCAATAGATTGTTACACAATGCTTGTGTCCCACAATTGAAAATTGCCATTGTCAAGCATGCAGCTGTGGCATGTAAGCTGTTGCATCTCATCAATGGGGGATGGGGGAGGGGGTTGGAGAAAAGAGGTGAGATGGAGAGCAAAGCTGATTTTGCAGACTATTTTTTCCAAAAATATTGTTCAAAGCTGCGATATTTTATATTGCCATATTGTTTTTTTAGATCTTAGAGTTCTAAGATCCTGGGTGCCCTGTATTCTTCTCCTATGTCTTGTATCCTTGTTCGTATTGCAGTGTTTGCTTACTACATATGACACGTTGATATAAATGCACAGAAGCTGATAGCACCACTGAACCCGAGTTATCATAAACAGTATCTTACATGCCGCTGTGCAACGAAAATACTTGCTAGCCTCTATCACTAGATCTGATGACCTACTCTATTGTCCTCTGTCTCTAGGCTCTGCTCCATGTCAACCCACACCATATCGACTCATTATTGCAACTGAGTGATATATGTCGGATGCAAGAGGATCAGGAAATGGCACGTGAGCTGATTGGTAAGAAGCATGCCGCAAATCTAACCAAAGTCACGAATGCACGCCAGTGAAACACTCAGTTTGTTATCTATCAGCACGCTTTGTCCCTTTTTCTAGCAAATTTACAGTACATTATTAACAATGAGATTTCCAAGCACTTGGAAGCACATGATAAAATGGGCGGAAGTTAGCCTGTTCTGTGAAGGGGAGATCTTGTTTAGCAAATATGTTGGAAATATGTTGCAGAAGTAACCAGCAGGATAGACAAAAGAAAGTCAGTGCATTTTCAGAAGGCCTTTGATAAAGTGCCACTAATGACAAAAGAAAGTCAGTGCATTTTCAGAAGGCCTTTGATAAAGCGCCACTAAAGTGCTGCTAAAGCATACGGCATGAGAAGGACTTTTTTCACACAGAGAGTGGTGGGTCTCTGGAACTCTCTGCCACAGAGGGTAGTTGAGGCCAGTTCATTGGCTATATTTAAGAGGTAGTTAGATGTGGCCCTTGTGGCTAAGGGGATCAGGGGGTATGGAGAGAAGGCAGGTACGGGATACTGAGTTGGATGATCAGCCATGATCATATTGAATGGCGGTGCTGGCTCGAAGGGCCAAATGGCCTACTCCTGCACCTAATTTCTATGTTTCTATGTTTGAAGAAGATGAGAACCCATGTTATCAAAGGGATGATACTAGCATGGATAGAAGATTGGCTGAATGGCAGAAGGCAAAGAGTTGTATTAAGGGGACTTTTGCTGGTTGGCTTCTGATCAAGGTGGTGTTCCGCAGGGGTTGGCGTTGGGTCCACTACTTTTCACGTTGTATATTAATGGTTTGGATGATGGAATTGATGGGTTTGTGGCCAGGTTTGTGGGTGATACGAAGATAGGTGGAGGGGCAGGTGGTGTAGAGGAAGTAGGGAGTCTGCAGAAGGACTTGGACGAGTTGGGAGAGTGGGTAAAGAAGTGGCAGGTGGAATACAGTGTAGCAAAGTGTGCGGCCATGCACTTTTGCAGGAATGAAGACTATTTTCTAAATGGGGAAAGGATTCAGAAATCGGATGTGCAAAGGCACTTGGGAGTGCTGGTGCAGAATTCCCAAAAGTTTAATTTGCAAATTGAATCAGTAATAAGGAAAGCAAATGCAATGTTAGCATTCATTTTGATGACTGGAAAATAAAGGCCGGGATGTATTGCTGAAGCTTTATAAGGCACATGGACTGCATTTGGAGTTGTGCGAGCAGTTTTGGCCCCATATCTGAGGAAGGACATGCTGGTGTTGAAGAGGGTTCAGAGGAGGTGTAAGAGAATGATCCCGGGGTTGTTTGGGTTAACGTAGAGCAGCATTTGATGACTCTCGGCCTGTACTCTCTGGAGTTTACAAGATGGAGGTGGGGCCTCTTTGAAACTTACCGAATAATGAACGGCCAGGATTGAGAGGATGTTTCCACTAGTGGGAGAGTCAAGGACCAGAGGGCACAGCCTCAATAAAGGAGTGTACCTTTACAAAGGAGACGAGGAGGTATTTCTTTAGCTAAAGGGTGGTGAATCTGTGGAATTCTCTATCACAGATGGCTGTGGAGGCCAAGTCTTTGTGTATTTTTAAAGTGGAGATTGTGTGGTTCTTGACTAGAAATGGTGTCAAAGGTTACAGGTGAGAAGGCGGGAGAATGGGGTTGAGAGGGAAATGTGCCGTGATTAGACTCGATGGGCCGACTAGACTAATTCTGCTCCTTTAACATGAAATATCGTGGCCTAGCCCTTAGATCTGACCTGCAGTCGATGATTCTACAGAATTTAAGAACTTACCAAGTTTGAATCAGTGAAGTGAATATCTTAACCACTCAGTAAGGACATTTCCTCCAATCTAACTTCATTTCCGTTTGAGATAGAATCAAGAATATACAAATTTAAACAAATCTGACTCTATGTGCCCATGATGCTGCTACAAGCAAGATTTCCATTGTACTTGTTGTACTGCATCGTACTTGTGCATCTGACAATACCCAACTTGACAGGTTCTCTATTTGCCTCATCAGAATTTTCATAACCTTGACGACTTGATCAGATTTCTTTAGATTACACTTGCAGAAAAGTGCAATGATTCTTTACGATGAGATTGTAACTAAATTGCCTTTAGTAACATATTTGAAAAGTTATGGGCCCGTCCCACTTGGTCTCCTCACGACTTTTTAGGCGACTGCAGGAGACTATGCAATCGCCACTTGGTCGCCACATGCTCACGGGTGGTTGCTGGGGATTTGTCTTCATGGTCGTGAGGAGTTCCCGCATTCTGGGAACTAGTCGCGGCCTTATTATGGTCTTCGCAAATTTTTCAACATGTTGAAAAATTAGCGGCGATTAGAATGAAGCCGCCATGGAGAGTAGCGCGAATTCTCATGCCGTAGGTGGGTCGCCAGGAGGTTGAAGGTTCTCTTAGGTTCTCGTTGGCTGTAGCCAGTGCTGACCAGTGAATTTCATTGGCTCACTGGGGGGGGAAAACGTAAGCAGTAGCCTTCAGAACCAAGGATGACAAATGTTAAATGTCTGCCGAGCTTCACAGCCGTGTATCTCTGGCTTCTTAAAAGTTGTCTCCACTCCTTCTCCCTCCTTCTCTCCACCCCCACCCCCCCCTCTTTTAAAGGACTTACCGTATACTGTGCTAGCCATCTTAATTACAGCGCCAACCACCGCGGCGTGTGTCTGTATCACCTTGGCTTTGCACCGTGTGAATTTCAGACAGTGCTCCCCCACTTGCCCTGTCCCCCGCCTTTGCGATGTGTTTGAGTGTGTGTGTGTGTGTTCCACTCTGACAGTCGCCGTTCCAGTTGCCAGTTTTTCAGGCGACTGCCGGCAACTTGACAGTCATCAGCAGTCGCCTGAAAAATCGCCGAAGTGGGACAGGCCCATAAGGATGCTTTTTTTAAGCCATTTCCTTTATCTTTTTCCTTCATTTAGAAAAGGCAATTTATTGTTTTGAAAGTGCATTTCACCCAGCGTTTAGCCTGACCAGTGGCAAGAGCCGGTTGGATTATCGACGACCTGAAAACAGGTATGTACACTTAATGGTTAAGTATTATTTTTAACTTCTAAATGGATGGCTGTTCTTTACTCTGAAGCTGCTAGTTTACTGTGGTTCCATTGCAAACTAATTTCCTAACTTAATTCTGTGCATAAAATCATGAGAGGAATAGATCAGGTCGATGCACAGAGTCTCTTGCCCAGAGTAGGTGAATCGAGGACCAGACGGCATCGGTTTAAGGTGAAGGGGAAAATATGTAATAGGAATCTGAGGGGTAACTTTTTCACACAAAGGATGGTGGATGTGTAGAACAAGCTGCCAGAGGAGGTAGTTAGGGCAGGGAGTACCCCAACATTTAAGAAACAATTAGACAGATACATGGATAGGACATGTTTAGAGTGATATGGGCCAAATGCAGGCAGATGGAATTAATGTAGCTGGGTATGTTGGCCGGTGTGGACAGGTTGGGCCGAAGGGCCTGTTTCCATGCTGTTAACTATAATTTTAACTTGAACAAATATTGATCAACTCTGGTCAATAGACAATAGACAATAGGTGCAGGAGTAGGCCATTCGGCCCTTCAAGCCAGCACCGCCATTTAATGTGATCATGGCTGATCATCCCCAATCAGTACCCCGTTCCTGCCTTATCCTTATATCCCTGACTCCGCTATTGTTAAAAGCCCTATCTAGTTCTCTCTTGAACGCATCCCGAGAACTTGCCTCCACCGCCCTCTGAGGCAGAGAATTCCACAGACTCGCCTCTCTGTGAGAACATTGTTTTGACACGCACTTTTCTTTTTTTCCCATTCTTTTGACACCCACCTTCAGTTGCAGTACTATTGGACAATATTTAATGTTTTCCTTACAATTAGCCATCTTATGAACACATTTTAAAACTCAATATCCTATGTTTACCAAAATACAAGGATGGGATATTGACAGTTTGATAAAGGAAACGTACAGTATGGAGAACTGAAAACAGAGGGAGGTCCTTCAGGAGTGGCGAACAGAGGAGTGCGGCAAAAACATTAGCAGGACACGGAGGGGCCATGAAACACTGCTGGCAGATAATATTCAGGAAGGCCACCGGGCATCTTATATGGATACTAAGGTGGAATATTAGAGTCAGTGTGGAAACAGGCCCCTCGGCCCAACTCCCCCACACGGTTCCAACAGTGTCCCAGCTGCCCTAGTCCCACTTGCCTGCGCTTGGTCCATAACCCTCCAAACCTGTCCGATCCATGTACCTGTCCAACTGTTTCTTAAACGATGGGATAGTCCCAGGCTCAACAACCTCCTCTGGCAGCTTGTTCCATACACCCACCACTCTCTGTGTGGAAAAGTCACCCCTTGGATTCCTATGAAATCTTTTCCCCTTCACCTTGAACCTATGTCCTCTGGTCCTTGATTCCCCTACTCTGGGTAAAATACTCTGTGCATCTACCAGATCTATTCCTCTTATGATTTTGTACACCTCTTTAAGATCTCCCCTCATATTCGTGCGCTCCATAAAATAGAGACCCAGCCTACTCAAGCTTTCCTGATCGCTCACACCCTCTAGTCCTGGTAACATCCCATTGAAAGGGTATTAAATCTCTTAGCAGGCATAAAGATGGATGAATGTAGAAACAATGAACTGCAGATGCTCGTTTGCGAAAAAAAGACAAAGTGTGGGAGTAACTTAGAGGGTCAGGCAGCATCTCTGGAGACGTTTCAGTTTGAGATCAGACAATAATTCCCTGGGTCCCAGTGAGATGTTCCCAGGCTGGAAGATTGGTAGTTACAAGAGCCTGCAGATTCCAGTGTCTGTCGTTGTGGTGGCAGGGCCCTGACAGAGATAGTTAAATCTCTGGGGTTACACAAAAAGCTGGAGAAACTCAGCGGGTGCAGCAGCATCTAAGGAGCGAAGGAGATAGGCGACGTTTCGGGTCGAGACCCTTCATAGACGTATCTCTGCTGGCCATGGGTTAGAAGCTAGATGACTGGAGAACAGCAAAGGTACCTTTATTCAAGAAGGGAGGCGGCGAAAGGTCAGGTAGTTATTGGCCAGGTAGAGAAATTATTGAAAAGAAATTGAGGGACAGGATTGAGTTACACTTGGAGAGACAGGAATAATCATTGAGGGTTTGTTGACAATAAATCTTTTAACAAGGTCCCCATGTGGAAGGCTAGTCAAAAGGCTTAGAACCCATGAATCCAAGGCAAATTTGATCCAAAATTAGCTTTGTGATACTCAACAAATGATGGTGGAAGGATGCTTTTGGCAGTGGACTACAGAGATTAGTGTTGGGACTCTTGCTGTTTATTATATACATTCACAAATTAAAAGTGATTGTGGGAGGTATGATTAGTAAGTTTCCAGATGACACGGACATTTAATTTGCTGATGGTGCGGAGCATATTCAGACCACAGAATGATGTTGTTCAGCTACTAAATTGGACAGAGCTATGGTA
Source organism: Raja brachyura (assembly GCA_963514005.1). The sequence continues at coordinate 52,117,369 of OY740797.1, read as the reverse complement.
GATGAAATCTAATCCTGATTATAGACAATAGGTGTAGGATTAGGCCATTTGGCCCTTCGAGCCTGTACCGCCATTCAATATGATCATGGCCTTCTCCCCATATCCCTGACTCCGCTATCTTTAAGAGCCTTATCTAGCTCTCTCTTGAAACCATCCAGAGAACCTGCCTCCACCGCCCTCTGAGGCAGAGAATTCCACAGACTCGCCACTCTCCGTGAGAAAAAGTGTTTCCTCATCTCCGTTCCAAATGGCTTACTCCTGATTCTTAAACTGTGGCCCCTGGTTCTGAACTCCCCCAACATCGGTAACATGTTTCCTGCCTCTAGTGCGTCCAAGCCCTTAACAATCCTATATGTTTCAATGTCCAAGCTCTTAACAATCTTATATGTTTCAAGTTAGATTAGTGTTAGGTGATGCATTTTGGAGGAATCTAAAATGCTGCGGCACATACCATGAATGATTGGGCCCAAGGTAGTATTGAGGAGCAAAAGAATCATGGTAATTTAATTCGGAGATCCCTGAAGTGGCAGCACAGGTAAATCCAGGTAGGGTGATGAAGAAGGGATACAGGATGCTGAGTTTCATTAGCGGAAGGATTGAGGTTTTGGTACAACTTATATAGAAATGATTGCCAGCTTGTACCTTGTGTACAGTTCTGGTCATATTTGAAAGAGAGAACTGTTGCTGCATTAGGAGAATGCAGAGGAGATTCATGAGATATAAGATATTATTTGGGATGGAATGCTTCATTTATGAAGTGGGATTGGGTAGGCTGGAGCAGTTAAGGCTTGAGAGTAGTAGACCTGATAGTAAATAAAAGTATGAGAGGTCTTCTGAGGGTAAATGGTAAGAAGCGTCCTGATGGCGGAGGTGTTGAAGACATAAAGGACGTCCCTTTAGAAGGGCGATAAGGAGACATTTCTAGTCAGAGGGTGATGAATCTGTGGAATTCATTGCCAGAGATGGCTGTGGGGGCCAAGTCATTTGGTGCTTTTAAAGCGGAGATGGACGGGGTGTCAAAGGTTATGGGGAGAAGGCAGGAGAATGGGATTGAGAGGGAAAGATGGATCAGTCATAATTGAATGGCGAAGTAGACTCGATGGGCTGAATGGCCTAATTTTGCTCTTATGACCGATGAGCCAGTGGGCATAGGTTCAAGTTGAAGATTAAGAGACTTAGAGAGGATCCAATGAATATTGTTTTTATTCAGAGGATGGTTGTAATCTGGCACGTACTGCCTGAGACGGTGGAGACGAGCACTATCACAACATTGAGGAAGCATCCAGACACACACTTGAATTACCAAGGTTTAGAAGCCAATGCACCAAGTGCTGGTAAATAGGATTACTATTGATAGTGTTTAGGAAAGAACATTATGCTGGTTTAAAACCAAAGGTGGACAACGAGGACAAGACATGGAGAGGAGGAACAGGTGACGTTTCGGGTTGAGACGTCGGATCTGAAGAAGGGTTGTGACCCATTCCTTTCATCCAGAGATGTTGCCTGTCCCGCTGAGTTACTCCATTTTGTGTCTATCTTTCTATTGATAGAGACTGATGATTAACATGTAAATGGTGGGTCTGTATCTCTGCAGTATGAATCTATGATGGGAAAGCATTCTATTTCTGTAATCTTCCTATTGGTGCTCTGTTTAGTGTTGAAGTTTGCACACAACGTCCTAAACAGTTGACTGGCAGTGTGAGGTGAACTCAAACTTGATTGAGGATGTCACTTTTAAATATGGCAGATAACTTTTAGGAAAATTACAAAGAAGTACCTTCCTGGGTGGCACGGTGGCGCAGCGGTAGAGTTGCTGCCTTACAGCGCTTGCAGCACCGGTGACCCGGGTTCGATTCCGACTACAGGTGCTGTCTGTACAGAGTTTCTACGTTCTCCCCGTGACTGTGCGGGATTTCTCCGAGATCTTCGGTTTCCTCCCACAATCCAAAGATGTACAAGTTTGTAAGTTAAGTCAGTCAAGTCAGTCAAACAAACTTTATTGTCATTTATAAATACATTGATATATGCAGTTCCAAACGAAATTATGTTGCATTTGGCTCCCTGTGCAGCACAATAAATTAACAGAAGGATAGGCATGGGTGAAAAGGATAAATAGACAATAGTGGCAGCCCATTACATGGCATTCAGGAGTCTGATGGCTCGTGGCAAGAAGCTGTTGCAGAACCTTGATGTTCTGCTCCTTATGCTGCGGTATCTTTTTCCCGAGGGCAGCAGAGTGAACAGTCCGTGATGGAGATGTGTGGGGTCTTTTATAATACTGCTGGCCTTAGACACACAGCGTTTGGTCGCAATATCCCCGATTGACGGGAGAGAGGTCCCGATGATTTTTTCCGCTGTCCTCACCACTCCCTGCACGGACTTCCAATCAGAGGCTCTACAGTCCCCAAACCAGACAGAGATACAGCTGGTCAGAATACTCTCTATGGTGCCCCTGTAGAAAGTAGTGAGGATGGGATGGGGGAGATGAGCTCTTCTCATCCGGCGCAGAAAGTGCAACCGCTGCTGCGCTCTCTTAACAGTTGATGAGATGTTATTCGACCAGGTCAGACTGTTAGTGATCTGCACCCCCAGGAACTTTGTGCTGCTGACCACCTCCACATCGCTGTCATTGATGTGAAGTGGTGTGGGACTGTGCCGGGTTTTCCTGAAGTCAACGATAATCTCCTTTGTTTTCTCGACATTCAGGATCAGGTTGTTCGTATTGCACCAGTCCGCCAGTTGTTTCACCTCCTCCCTGTAAGCCAGCTCATTGTCGTCCCTGATGAGGCCCACCACTGTTGTGTCATCTGCGTACTTCATGATGTGGTTTGTACTAAACCTGGCACAACAGTCGTGAGTCATCAGGGTGAACAGCAGTGGACTCAGGACACAGCCCTGAGGGGAGCCGGTGCTCAGAGAGATGGTGTTGGAGGTGTTATTTCCAACCCTCACAGACTGAGGTCTGTCAGTGAGGAAGTCCAGTAGCCAGTTACACATGGGGGTGCCGAGGCCCAATGGAACCAGTTTGCTTATCAGGTGCTGTGGGATAATGGTGTTGAATGCTGAACTGAAATCCACGAACAGCATTCGCACATAGGTGTTTTTCCCCTCTAAATGTTCCAGGCTCAGATGGAGTACGGAGGATATAGCGTCCTCTGTGGAGCGGTTTGGCCTGTAAGCAAACTGGTATGGGTCGAGTGTGGAGGGGAGTCTGGAGGTGATGTGGTCCCTGACCAGCCTCTCGAAGCACTTCATCATTATGGGGGTGAGTGCTACAGGGCGGTAGTCATTGAGACATTGTATATTGGATTTTTTTGGCACAGGTATGATGATGGCAGTCTTGAAACATAATGGGACGACAGCCTGGTTCAGCGAGGTGTTAAATATGTCCGTAAGGACATGTGCCAGCTGATCAGCACATTCCCTGAGCACCCGCCCTGGTATGTTATCAGGGCCTGCCGCCTTTCGCGCGTTCACTCCTTTTAGGGTCCTCCGAACATCCACTATGTCAAGACTGAGTGCCTTTTCCTCACAATGAGGAATACCTTTGCTTGCAGGTGTGTTATTTAATGCTTCGAACCGACCAAAATAGTTGTTGAGTTCATTGAGGAACTCAATGTTGTCATCACAGGGTGGTGAAGCAGTCTTATAGTCCGTGATTGATTTGATTCCCTGCCACATGCGCCTGGTGTTCTTGGGGTCATGGAAGAAGCTCTGGATTTTCTGACCATGGGCACGCTTGGCCAGCCTGACGACTCGGTTCAGGTTGGCTCTTGCGGATCTGAGTGCCACCACGTCGCCGGATTTAAACGCGGCATTACGTGCTCTCAGCATTCCACGTACCTCTGTGGTCATCCAGGGTTTCTGGTTGGCCCGTACAGTGATGGTCTTGGTGACACAGACATCCTCAATGCACTTCTCCATGTAAGCAGACACGGACGCAGCATACTCCTCCAGGTTGATGTGTTGGCTGACAGTTGCAGCCTTCTTGAACATGTCCCAGTCCGTGCATTCAAAACAGTCCTGTAGTGTTGCCATAGCTCCCTCTGGCCAGACCCTAACCTGCTTCACAGTAGGTTTTTCTCGGGTCAGCAGGGGCCTGTATGCAGGAATTAGCATCACAGAGATATGGTCTGATGAGCCAAGGTGGGGGCGGGGGACTGCCTTGAATGCCTTCTTGATGTTAGTGTAGGCTAGGTCCAGTGTATTGATTGGCTTGGTATAAATGTAACCTTGTCCCTAGTGTGTGTAGGATAGTGTTAATGTGTGGGGATCGTAGGTCAGTGTGGACTCGGTGGGCTGAAGGGCCTGTTTCCACACTGTATCTCTAAACTAAACTAAAAAACAAAAAAATAATAATTTAATCATTATTGATCTCAAAAATTATTAATAATCAGTTGATTTCTTCTGGTTACTCGCAAAGTATTTTGGTGTCACATTTGAAATTGTGATGACATCCAATGCATTCTTTCAAAACGAGGAACTGCAGATGCGGGTTCACAAAATAAGACACAATGTGCTGGAGTAACTCAGCGGGACAGGCAGCATCTCTGGGTAAGGTGGATAGGTGATGTTTCAGGTTGGGTCCCTTCCTCAGGGTGATTGTGGGAGAGGGGAGTAATGCTGGAAGAGACGAGGGGCAGGGTAAAGCATGAGAGATAATAGGTGAACACAAGGAAGCGGGCGGGCGAGTCGAGCAGCAGATGCATGGACAAAGGCCAGAGATGAAAAACCAGAAGGTGTGAGACAAAAGGACTGAAGAATTGTGAAGCCACAAGAAGGAATGTAGTGGAAGGGGAGGGGAGAAAGAGATGTGAGTCCAGGTGGGACACAAGGGTGAGGTGGGGGGTGGGGGCATTGTTAAAGATCTGCTAACGTTCAATGTTCATGCCATTGGGTTGTAAGCTACCAAAGCTGAATATGAGTTGCTGTTATTTCAGTTTGCGTGTGGTCCTAGTCTGGCAGGCAGGAGGCCAGGACAGAATGGTCAGTGTGGGAATGGCAGTTAAAATGGTTAGCAACTGGGAGATCTGGAGTAGGTCTTGACCGAGCACAAGTGTTCAATGAAGCAGTGGCCAAGTCTACCCTTGGTCCTGCTGAGATGCAAAAGGCCACATTGTGAACATTGGATACAGTAGCTGAGGTTAAAGGAGGTGCACGTGAATACCTCTCGGCAGGAAGGGCTGCTGGGGTCCCTGGATGGAGGCGGGGGAAGAAGAATAGGGACAGGTGTTGCATCCCCTTCTCACCTGTGTTCACCTGTTACCTGCCATGCTTTGTCCTGCCACTCCTCTCTTCCAACGTTCTTACCCCCTTTCCCCCACCCCCCACAATCAGTCTGAAGAAGCCCAACCCGAAACATCACTTATCCATGTTCTCCAGTGATGCTGCCTGACCCACTGAGTTGCTCCAGCATTTTGCACCTTTTCTAATATATTCTATTTGTACAGCAAAAGCAGGAGCAGCAGTACTGTCTCCCTGAGCCTGCTCAGTCACTGAATAAGGCCACGACTTATATAATCTTCAGTAGCACCTCTTTAATCTCCAGCAATCATCCCGTACACTAGCACTATCCTACGCACATTGGACAATTTACAATTTTACAGAATTTCATTAACCGACAAACCTGTATGTCTTTGGAACGTGAGAGGAAGCTGGAACACCTGGAGAAAACCCACACGGTCCCAGGGAGAACGTACAAACCCCGTACAGACAGCAACCTTAGCCAGGATCGAAACCTAGGTGTTTGGTAATGTAAAGCGGCATCTCCACCACAGTGCCGCCTCTGTTGACCTCCACACTGTATGTAATCAATGGCTGCAGCTTTCTGGCATAGAATCCCAAAGAGTCACAGTTCCCTTGAGAGAATTCCTCCTCATCTTAATATTAAATGGGTCATTCTTCATTTTAAAACTATCTCTAATTCTTGACACTTCCAGAAGTGAAAATATAATCTATCAATTCCTTTCTCCTGTCAGTTTTCCTCAAAACCTCTCCTTCTCTTTTGCTCCAATAACTAGGGGTTCAATGGCTATGGGAACACAAGGATTTTTCTTTCTCCGGTAAAATAGATTGCAGGCGCTAGAAATTGAAAACAAAAGCATAGTTGCTGGAAGCACTCAGCAGGTTAAACAGTGTCAGTGGGTGAAGAACTGGACAAAGGAGAAGCCCAGCTTGTTTTAATTTGCAGAGAGAAAGGGATGGGTAAAGAACACAGGGCATGTCTGACACGATGCAGACCAAAGCTATCAAGGGTACAGAGTTGAGATGGAAGGAAGAAAGAAAGTGGTTGCTTGAAGTTAAATTCAGCATCATGTCCTGAGGGCTGCAAACTGCCCAGATGGAAAATAATGTGTTGTCTTTTGCACTGGGCATTTGTGGACTAATGCAGGAGGTTGAAGACAGAGGTGGAAGTGGGAGATTCAATGGGAGCGGGAGATGGAAAATGAAGGTGACCGGTGACTAGTCCTTCCAGACTATGCAGCAATTCGCATGCACTTCTTCCAATTTGGTGTTTTTTGTGCTTAAGATGTGATCACCTCAATATTGAAGAATTGCATGACTGCTTTGCACTTTACTTCTCAAGGTTACTCTGGGGCTTCCAGTCTGATTCCGATTCTCCCTCCATTGTATGTGCACAGGTCATTCTTCCTCGCACTCTACAGGCATATGATGTTTCTCGAGAAACGGGGTTGTCCACGCACAGCACTAGAGTTTTGCAAGCTCATCCGCGGGTAAGACCCCAAAGCCACTACATGTTATGTACGCTCACTAATAACTGTATCATCCTATTGAGGATGAAATATCATTTGAGGGAAATGATAACCAAACAAATTTCATTCTGGGTTAAAGCAAAAACAAATTCTGCTCAATTGTAGTTTAATGGCATGAAAAGTGGGAGGCAAATTAAGTTCCACTTTCACATAAATCAAACTGTGGTGATCGAAATGAACAAGTAAAGTACCTGAAAAAGTTAATTGTGTACTATGAGGCATTATCAGAAAATATGTCTTAATAAGTCTATGACTAAATCAGAATACAGTCCAATTCATAAATCTGTTTCCACAGTCTGGACCCTGAGACAGAGCCATTATGTGCTCTATTGATAGTCGATTTCATGGCTTTGAGAGCACGAGAATATTCTTTCCTGATTCGGCTTTATGAAGAATGGAAGGTGAGTCATTGCCCTTTGTATGTTTGCTCGTAGCGTTTGGGTATTATATTATAAATAAAACCAGCTTATGAAATTGGAGTGTTTTGGCAAAATGTCAGTGATTTAATTTTTATTTCATTGCATCCCATTTGTCCACTGAAGACATTAACTATGCCAATGTGTGGCTGCTGCCTTCTGGTTGGTTGGCTGCATGTGATCATTGACAGTGTCCTGAATGCTTGGAGCATTATAGATGCATTTTATTCTGGTCTTCACCCAGCATAACTTTTCACTCACTGATACATTGAAGATTGGAAATAATACCTGACTTTTTATTCATTGCCAACTGTTTCATCCCATCTCTGCTCAGAAAAAAAACATGCTTTGAGGAGCTCTTGCTCCTTTTAGAAGCAGAGCAGAAACGTGCTGACCAGAGCAAATTGTATACTTTAACATAATCTTGCACTAATATAATCTCATAAGACTCATATTGTCACTTATACAAGTTGCATATAGCAGTTTAATTAACTGGCTTGTACATATGAATAATGAATAGTGACTGGAAACCTAACACTTTGGTCCATTGTACTTGTATGTGCTGGTCAGATATTGGAAGACCTTGATCCGAGTTGCAGTTAAAAGCATTGTCCTGATTAAAACTGAATGGATCAGCAGCGAGGCCAAATAACCATGTAAAAGTAAAACATGCCTTTTTAACCAATTAACCTCTCCTTTTGCCATGTAAATGTTTGAAATATTTATGAATGAATGTATGAAACATTTATTACAATATTCTGTGATTCTTGATGAGTTAACTTTTCAGGAGTCATATTTTGTAGAAATACCTAGCAAACCGATTCAAAGCTCTTTTGTTCTCACACATATTTGTATGACCATTTGATCATCTCAATCTTATCAATAATGTCTTTTTTTTTTGTTGCTGTCTCACAGTTCCATTTGAATCTGTCTCAGCTTCCTAATTTTGCGTTCTCTGTTCCACTGGCCTATTACCACATTAGTCAACGAGAAAATCTATCAGACACTGAGCGCACCCAAAATATAGAACGAGCTAACCGTCTAATACAAAACGCTCTTATAGTGTTTCCAAGTGGTAAGTAGCCAAGTATTTAACTTCCTAGTTCAACAGAGAATTTGAATAGCGATTTGTTAAAGATTTGTTTTCTTTAAAAATGCTTGGAGACAATTTTCTCTGCGGTCATTTTTATGTCTTTACGATTTGCATAACGTGCAGGGTCAGGCATGTGTTGACAGTTAAGCTCGTGTCAAAGTCGCAATTCTTTTATCTTGTCTATGTTTATTACAAAGTAAGACTTGTGACGAATTATACAGATATTACGCATGTTCGTTTTCAAAACATGTGCTGTGGTGAGCCAAATCATTTGGAGGGAACGTAACCATGATCACATGCCCAAATGAAAGGAGGATGAGAGTGAGTTTTACTTAATAGATGGAAATTATTTTACAATTCTTTTATACTTTATGATTTGTGGTCAGACATAGTGTCAAATTAGTAAATTGTAAAAGGGAAATAATTTTGGGAAGTGCTCTCTGGTTCCAGACAGTCCTTTGAACCGTATTCTGATGGTGCTGATGGAAAGCTATATACCACAGTTTAATACGTCAGTATCTTCAATATCAATGTGTATAGTAGGCATTTTGTAACAGTGAAGGTGGGTCTGAAGCAAATATCGTCGCCTATTTCCGTCTGCCTAACTGGAGAGAAAGCTGGAGACTTTGTGGGACTTTGCCTATGTTTGTAATCATGTCAGTACCATCTGAATTGATTAAACTTCCAGCTTTTCACATTGCTAATTGTTAAGAAAGGTTAGTGGGGTTAAAATGACCTAAGCAAGTAAGATTGAATAGGGAAAGATTTATAAATATGCTAGCAGCAAGGAGACTATCTCAGATAAGAGTAGGTTCCCTTAGCGAGATCTAATTGGCGTGGACTCACGGACCCTTGCGTAAGTCAGCTGTTACCTAAGTTGGCAACTGAAGTTCCACTGCGCACGTGTAAATTTCCGATTGGATGCGGGGACCACATGGAAGCTCTGATACAGGGACTACGTGGGAGCAACCACAGGGGCAGCTGAGTGGCTTGGGAGTACGGCCGCATGCGCAGCAGCCCACTGCTACTGAGACGGGTAACTTGGAAATAAACCAGTGGGCTGCAGGAATTGCTTATGTAAGTACGAGTTTAGCACATCGCCTATTGCGCAGGTCAGGGAGGGCCTGTGTAGTGTTCTCGTTACAGAGAAAGTGCAGATTTTTAAAACAATGCAAAAGACTGGGAGATTAGGAATACATATAGCATATGAAAGGCCTGTTCAAGAGTATGATAACAGCAGGGGAAAACCTGTCCTTCAACCTGTTGGCATGTGCTCTCTAGCTTTTGTATCTTCAGCCCGACATGAGGGGAGGTCAGAGAGGATAATCGCGGTAGAAGTGGTCCTTTATGTTGTTCTCTGAGGGTCGCCACCTTGTGCTGGAGAAGCTTGAATGTGCCCTGAGAGCTACAGCATCTGGAACTATGCTCCCGGCATGGCGAACAGATGGAGATGGAGATGGAGAGGGAGGTTCCTGACAAATTGTGGCCTAAGAAGAAGGCCTCAACAGTGAAACAGGTGTGGGATTATGGTTGGCTAGCAGGTGATGCACTTCAACTGCTGAGATGTCTCCACCAGTGTGGAGTCTATGCCGTAGGACATGGATCTGTGTTTCAGGCAACTTGTGGTGGCTGTTTTTGCACAGTCTCCCCACGTTAAAATGACGTGATAGAGTACCTGAAGGAGATCATTTAATCCAGGTTATTATTATATACAATAGACAATAGGTGCAGGAGTAGGCCACTTGGCCCCTCGAGCCAGCACCGCCATTCAATGTGATCATGGCTGATCATCCCCAATCACTACCCCGTTCCTGCCTTCTCCCCATATCCCCTGACTCCGCTATTTTCAAAAGCCCTATCTAGCTCTATCTTGAAAGCATCCAGAGAACCTGCCTCCATCGCCCTCTGAGGCAGATAATTCCACAGACTCATCACTGTCTGTGAGAAAATGTGTTTCCTCATCTCCGTTCTAAATGGCTTACTCCTTAATCTTAAACTGTGGCTCCTGGTTCTGGACTCCCCTAACATCGGGAACATGCCTCTAGTGTGGCCAAGCCCTTAACAATCTTATATGTGTCAATGAGATCCCCTCTCATCCTTCTAAACTCCAGAGTGTACAAGCCCAGCTGCTCCATTCTCTCCCACAATAGCAAGAATGTCCTTCCTCAAATTAGGGAACAAAACTGCACACAATACTCCAGGTGTGGTATCACTAGGGCTCTGTACAACTGCAGAAGGACCTCTTTGCTCCTATATTCAATTTTTCTTGTTATAAAGGCCAACATGCCATTCGATTTCTTCACTGCCTGCTGTACGTGCATGCTTACTCAACAGCCAAAAATCAGTAGCCTCCCTTTGATCTGGTATTTTGTTGGTTCACGTGCTTGATCAATGGTGTTTTATCATTAATGTTTTATTATTATTAATGTTTAGTGTTTTCTGAGTCATTCGTAACTGTCACTGCATGTCATGTTGTTACTTGTGGGCAGAGCACCAAGGCAAATTCCTTGTATGTGAATACTTGGCCAATAAACTTACTTACTTATATCGCTGGAGGAAATTGTATTTGATATGATTTTGTGTTTAAGAATGGATAGCTGAATAGCGCCTCTTCCTAGGCCAGAGGTCATCTGCTCTTTCTCTATGTCACATTTTTGAGCTCTGATGTGACATAAAGATGAAGAGTTATGGCTGGTTATGCTGAAATCGAGACAGACTTCAAGGCTAAAAAATAATAGACTCTGTAGTTAGCTTTGGGTATGTTAAATTATAATGAGATTGAGATAAGGGATAGGATGTGTGTGAAGGGGAGTAGTTGCTTGGAGATGAAAGAATCAGATTGATGGATATGTGACCTTCCTATGTTTATAGAAAGTCGAAGAAGCAGATGTACTTCTGAGGTAATGGTCACCTTTGTGCTGTAATATTTGTAAAAGGCCTTGCAGTGAGATTGAAAATCCAGCTTCCAGATAGCAGGAAAGGGGCTGCAAATTAGAATGAAGCTGTATCCTGACACAAAACACTTATTAATCAAGTTGACAGATTTATGACCCATGTATGCTTGGTTGGGAGGTGTGTGTGGGTTTTGAACCTAGAAACTGTAATTCGGCAAACTCATATAATTAATGTTTTAATACATAGGTAATAGTATTTTAAACTGTGTAAAATTGTAGTGAAATAATTTATGAAATGTATTGTGTAGACGTCTGAAGAAGGGTCTTGACCCGAAACGTCGCCTATCTCCTTCGCTCCTTAGATGCTGCTGCACCCGCTGAGTTTCTCCAGCTTTTTGTGTAACCCTCGATTCTCCAGCATCTGCAGTTCCTTCTTTAACACAGAAGGACTCAGATGATTGGTTACTAGCCTGTCATACCCTCTGTATCTGAAATATCTAATACCTATATAAATGCCATGAGTTCTATCAAAGTTACTCTTCTCTGGACCCGCCCCAGAGCATCAGCTCTGTGTTGGAAGGTTCAGAGACTAGCCTCAGCTGAATAAAGAATCGATTTCAACAGCTACAAGCGTTTGAGTCAAGTTGACGTTAGATTGACAAAATAACTCGGTTTAACACTAACTGGTCTATAATTCCCCGTTTTCTCTCTCCCGCCTTTCTTAAAAAGTGGGATAACATTAGGTACCCGCCAATCCACAGGAACTGATCCTGAGTATAGAACATTGGAAAATTATCACCAATGCATCCACAATTTCTAGAGCCACTTCCTTAAGTACCCTGGAATGCAGACTATCAGTCTCAGGGGATTTATCAGCCTTCAGTCCTATCAGTCTATCCAACACCATTCCCTGCCTAATGTGGATTTCCTTCAGTTCCTCTGTAACCCCAGATCTTCTGGCCACTAGTACATCAGGAAGATTGTTCGTGTCTTCCTTAGTGAAGACGGATCCAAAGTACCTGTTCAACTCATCTGCCATTTCCTTGTTCCCCATAATAAATTCACCTTTTTCGGCCTTCAAGGGTCCAACTGGTCTAAACTAATGTTTTCCTCTTCACATACCTATTATTGTCACGTGTACTGAGATACAGCGAAAAGCTTTTGTTAGCTTCTTATCCAGTCAAATAAATTATACTCTCATACAATCAGGCCGTCCACAGTGCAAAATATATTAAGTGCAAAATATATTAAGTGTATTCCATGTAATGTCTTCTTTTATCTGGACCTTGAGTCTGAAATAAAAGTTCATTAATAATTTAATACAACATTGAGGTCTGATAAAGTCTGATTAAAGAAATGTTCAAAGGTCTCCAATGAGATAGATGGAAGGTCAGGGCAGCACTCTAGCTGATGAGAGGAGCGTTCAGTTGCCTGATAACAGCTGGGAAGAAACTGTTCCTGAATCTGGAGTTGTGCGTTTTGAAATGTCTGTATCCCTCCCCTGATTGGAGGGGAGAAGAGTGAGTGACCATTTAAAACTGGTGCTTGATTATGCTGGCGGCCTTGTCGAGACAGCGTGAAGTGCAGATGGGGTCAATAGAAAGGAAGCTTGTTTGTGTGATGGTTTGCGTCTGGGCTGCATCCACAACTCTCTGCAATTTCTTGGAGTTACATGGAGTCTTACATGGAATTGTTCCCAACCAGGCTAGTGATACATTCCAATAAGATGCTTTGTAAGTCACATCTGTAGGAGTTGTTGGAGACATGCTGAACTTACTATGCACTCGAAAGAATTGGAGGCATTGGTGTGCTTTCTTGTCCATAGCTTCGATGTTGCTGGTCCCGAACAAATTTCTGGTGATATTTATTCCGAGCAACTTGAAGCTTTTGACCATCTCCACTTTGGCGGCATCAATGTTGACTTGGGTGTATTTGCTCCTTCACTTCCTGATGACAATAACTATTTCCTTTGTCTTTCTGACATTGAGGGTGTTGTCTTGCACCAAATCACGAGGTTCTCAATCTCCTTCCAGTACTCAGTCTCATCATTATTCGATATCCGGACCATTACAGTCGTGTCATCTGCAGACTTGTAGATTGCGTTGGATTGGTATTTAGCTGCAGTCGTGAGTGTGTACGGAGTAAAGGGCGGTGAAGGCATCTTTGTGGGGCACTAGTGCTCTGGATTATCGTGGAGGATGATTTGTACCTATCCTCACTGAATATGGTTTGTGAGCCAGGCAGTTGAGGATCCAGTTGCAGAGAAGAGTGCTGACTCCAAGTTCCACACGTTTGGCGATGAGCTTAGTTGGGGTAATGGTATTGAAAGCAGCGCTATAGTCGATAAATAGGAGCCTGATGGAGAACTTCGTAACATGGTATCAGGACAATAAATTAAATAGGTACATGGATAAGACAGGTTTGGAGGGATATGGGACAATACCCTCTCCTTCAACGTCGGCAAGGCGAATGAGCAAGTTATGGGCTTCAGGAAGCACGGTGGAATATGTGCCCCAATGAATCAGCAAAACTGGTTCCAAATTGGAAATGATTGAGAGTTTCAAGTTCCTTGGCATTAATATTAATCATGATCTATCTTGGACCAACCATGTTGAAGTGACAGCCAAGAAGGCACTCCGATGCCTCTCTTACTGAGGAAATTCAGCATGTCTCCAATATCTCTTAAAATCTTCTACAGATGCACCATAGAAAGTAAGTTACTCCTCAGCTTGTTTTGGAAACAACCCTGCCCAATATGTAAGAAATTGCAGGGAGTTGTAGATGTGGCCCAGTCTATCACATAGACCAGGCTACCACCATTGACGTCATCTACACTTCAGGCTGCCTTGGACAAGTAGCCAAATGTCTGGTGATATTTATTGTTAGCAACTTGAAGCTTTTGACCATCTGCACTTAGGCGACATCAATGTTGACTGTGGTGTGTGTGATGCTTCACTTCCTGATGTCAATAGCTATCTCAAAGACTTTTCTCACCCCATCCATCCTTTATTTCTGCTCCTGTCAAGCAGAAGTGCAAACGCTTGAAAGTGCCCACCACCAAACTCAGGAACAGTTTCTGAACAAGTCCTTCAATAAGCTTGGGTACTGTTTGATTCACCTACCCCAATGTGAACACTGGACTATGTCTATGGAACTGATGTGCTACACTGCCAAGAATTATATTTTGCACTCTTTATCTTCTGCTTTGCTCTATCATATGCTGAGAGAATGGTGAGGCTGGACTTGTATACTCTGGAGTTTAGAAGAATGAGAGGGGATCTTACTGAAACATATAAGATTATTAATGGTTTGGACACGCTAGAAAAATAGGTGCAGGAGTAGGCCATTCGGCCCTTAGAGCCTGCACCACCATTCAATATGATCATGGCTGATCATCCAACTCAGTATGCAGTACCTGCCTTCTCTCCATACCCCCGATCTCTTTAGCCACAAGAGCCACATCCAACTCCCTCATGTTCCCAATGTTGGGGGAGTCCAGAACCGGGGCCACAGTTTAAGAATAAGGGGTAAGTCATTTAGAACGGAGACGAGGAAACACTTTTTCACATAGAGGTTTGTGAGTCTGTGGAATTCCCTGCCTCAGAGGGCAATGGCGCCCGGTTCGCTGGATACTTTCAAGAGAGAGCTAGATAGTTCTCTTAAAGATAGCGGAGTCGGGGGATATGGGGAGAAGGCAGGAACGGGTTACTGATTGGTGAGATCAGCCATGATCACATTGAATAGCGGTGCTGGCTCGACTGGCCGAATGGCCTACTCCTGCACCTATTGCCTATTCACTATTGTACTTTAGTTTGCCTTGATTGTATTTATGTATGTATCTGTGTGGATAGGATGCAAAACAAAGCTTTTCACAGTACCTCGGTACATGTGACAATAATAAACCCAAACCTAAAAGATGTCACACACGGGTATGCACCTGGAGGCACAGACCAGCTGCACGTCTCTGTAGAGTCCGGCTTGAGGATCAGCCTCTTCAGCCACCTCAAGACCGACAGAAATCGGAATATGATGATCAGCTGGTCATTCTTGAAGGAAAGTTTAGTTGTCAATGGGGTTGGCGTACAGAGGGGCCGTGAGAGTCATAACCGATGAATCACTGGAAAGTTAACAGGGTATAGAGAGTAATTAGAATGACCAATGGTCTCTTGACCTCTTATTGTGAGTGGATTTGAGTATGAGAAAATACATCTTATTTCAGCAATACAGATCATGCTCATTATAAAACAGCACAGGGGGAGGGAATGGTGTCCGTTATTGCCGCTGCCCCCTATCACCAAGTGATGGGGGTTAATATGCACAGTGTTGGAAAAACATCCAGTAAACGTAGACTAAACAAGACAGACAATAAATAGGAACGGTAAACACAGACTGAGACAAAGTTCGCACTAACCACCTAGCGGTCAGCCCGTGAAACAACATACTCCGTTCCCGACACACACAGTCGCCTTGGTTACAACAGATTTTGTCCACCATAACTGAAATACGTTATAAAGAGATTTGTAATACCAGGGACCTGTATTGGGACCCTGGTAAGACTGCACCTGATATATTGTGTATAGATTCTCGCTTTTTGGCCTTTTAGCTAAGACCATGTTTGGTATCTGTTCTTATCAGTTTAATATTTGATGCATCCCTTACGTAACTGTTGGCGTGGCGCAGCGGTAGAATTGCTACCTTACAGCGCCAGAGTTCTGGGTTTGATCCTAACTACTGGCGCTGTCTGTATAGTTTGAATGTTCTCCGTGGGCTTTCTCCGGATGCCCTGGTACAGGTTTGTAGGTTAATTGGCTTCTGTAAATTGCCCCTAGTGTGTAGGATAGAACAGTATGGGTAACTAGTGTGGACTCGGTGGGCCAAAGGGTCTGTTTACACTCTGTATCTCTAAACTAAGCTAAAAGATCGTGTCTCCCTTTCTAAGAAAGAATAAAGGTGATGGATAGTGTGTAATGAAGGTTCACTAGATTGGTTGATGGGATATTGTCCCATGATGACACATTAAGGCGACTGGGCCCAAACTCTGGTATTTATAAGAAGACAGAAACAAAATGATTCTTGCAATTATTCACAGGGTGAATTTGGATGTGTTGTACCCCCTGGTGGGGTTGTCTAGAACCAGGGTTAATAATCTTAAAATAAGGGGTCAGACCAACTTAACCAGAAAGGTCTTCTCCTTGAGGGTGGTGAATGTTTACAATTCTGTATTCAGGAGTGTTGTGGAGGCATGGCCACTGAGATGAGTAGATCTTTGAGTGTTAAGGGAATCAAGGGATGGAGTTAAAGGTGAAGTCAGTGTACTATGGTGAATGACAGGGCAGGTACATGCAACCAAATGTTATGTTAAAGACCAATAGTGTCGTTTTACCTGTTCTCTTAGCATACGGTTAATAATTTTCATAACAGCAATAAACAAATATTTAATCTATTTTACTGTTACTATTTCAGTTAAACATTTATTTGGAAACCACCTCCTTGGAAAATATGGTTGTGTCAAAAACAATGATATAACAAGTTCTTTATTTTCATTTCTAGTGCTGATGCCATTGCTGGATAAATGCGGTGTACAGGCAGACCAAGCTGTGCTATCGCATAAATTTTTTGGATATGAGATACAAATAAGGTATTCGTCGTGGAAGTAGCATTGATATACATTGTAAAACTTGTGATGTTGTGATAAGCTTCTGCGTACAGTAAAACTCTGACAATCCACTCGCCAGGCCTGCAGTTCAGCACGGAAACAGGCCCTGTGGCCCATCTTGCGCATGCCGACCAACATGCCCCATCTTTGCTAGTCTCACCTGCCCCCGTCTGAAGACGGGTCTCGACCCAACGTCACCCATTACGACTGCCATTGACGACTGCTTTGGTGTCACCTCCTGCACCCACGCAGAACTGACTGACTTTATCCATTTCACCACCAACTTCCATCCGGCACTCAAATATACTTGGACCATTTCCGACATTTCCCTACCATTCCTTGACCTCACCATCTCTATTGCAGGTGACACACTCCTGACTGACATCCACTACAAACCAACTGACTCCCACAGCTACCTGGACTACTCTTCCTCCCACCCTGCTTCCTGTAAGGACTCCATCCCCTATTCCCAATTCCTCCGACTACGCCGCATCTGCTCCCAGGATGACGTGTTCCACACCAGGTCATCGCAAATGTCCTCTTTCTTCAGAGAACGGGGTTTCCCCTCCCCCACTATCGATGAGGCTCGCACCAGGGTCTCCTCCATACCCCGCAACACTGCCCTCTCTCCCCATTCCCCCACTCACAACAAGGGCCGAGTCCCCCTGGTCCTCACCTTTCACCCCACCAGCCAGCGCATACAACAGATAGTCCTCCGCCAGTTTCGCCACCTCCAACGTGACCCCTCCACTCGCCACATCTTCCCATCTCCCCCCCTATCTGCCTTCCGCAAAGACCGCTCCCTCCGCAACTCCCTCGTCAATTCTTCCCTTCCCTCCTGCTCCACTCCTTCCCCGGGCACTTTCCCTTGCAACCGCAAGAGATGCTACACTTGTTCCTTCACCTCCCCCATCCACTCCTTTCAGGGACCCAAGCAGTCATTCCAAGTCCGACAGAGGTTCACCTGCACCTCCTCCAACCTCGTCTACTGCATCCGTTGCTCCAGATGCCAGCTAATCTACATCGGTGAGACCAAGCGGAGGCTAGGCGATCGTTTCGCCGAACACCTCCGCTCGGTCCGCAATAACCAACCCGACCTCCCGGTGGCTCAGCACTTCAACTCCCCCTCCCACTCCGTATCCGACCTCTCGGTCCTGGGCCTCCTCCATGGCCAGAGTGAACAACACCGCAAGTTTGAGGAACAACATCTCATATTCCGCTTGGGGAGTCTGCATCCTCTGGGCTTAAACATTGAATTTTCTCAATTCTGTTAACCCAGACTGCTCCTTTCCCCCCACCCCCCCACCTCTCCCTCAGCCCTCGGGCCCTGACATTCCTTCTCCATCTCCCCCCCCCCCCCCCCAAGTCGCACTAGCTTCTCATTTTCACACCAGAAACAGCTTACAATGGCCTGCTTTCCTTATCACCAATACTTTTTTGCATATCTTTCACTCATTGTCCTTGCTTTATCTCTCCATATCACTGTTTATATCTCTCGTTTCCCTGATCCCTGACCAGTCTGAAGAAGGGTCTCGACCCGAAACGTCGCCTATCTCCTTCACTCCTTAGATGCTGCTGCACCCGCTGAGTTTCTCCAGCTTTTTGTGTAACCCCCGTCACCCATTACTTCTTTCCAGAGATGCTGCCTGTCCAGCTGAGTTACTCCAGCATTTTGTGTCTATCCCATTAAACACATATCCCTCTAAACCTTTCCTATCTATATAACTGTCCAGATGCTATTTACATACCTCATCTACCTCCTCTGGCAGCTTGTTCCATATAGCCACCACCATCTCTGAAACGTTACCCCTCAGGTTCCTATTACATATTTCCCCTTTCAGCTGAAACCTGTGTCTACTCTGGGCACCTTATCTATTCCCCTCATGATCTTATACACCTCTATAACATCACTCCTCTGCCTCTTGCACTTCAAAGAGTAGTCCTAGCCTGTCCAAACTCTCCCCATAGTGCAGACCCTCAAGTCCTGCCAACATACATTTTCTCTGCAGTCTTTCCAGAGTAACAACGTCCCTCTTGCAGCTGGGTGAACAAAACCAAACACAATACTCCAAATGCAGACTCAGCAACTTGTAGAACTGCAGTTTCTATACTCTGACTGATGGAGGCCAATGTACCAAAAGGATTTTTGACCACCCTATCTACCTGTGATGCCACTTTCCAGGAACTGTGCACCTACATGTCTAGATCCCTCTACTCTACAACAGGGCCCAGCCATTCACTGAGATGGTCATACTCTGGTTCCACCTCTCAAAATGGAACACCTTGCCCAACTGATCAAGACACTGCTGTAATTTGTGATGACCATCTTCACTATCTACTATAACACCCACTTTAGTGTCATCGGCAAACTTTTTGGTAATTCATTATAGTTCCTTGAAACATATCGGTTGACTGAAATGTTGCTGTGTAACCTTTTTTAAAATAATGTGAACAGAAAATGTTCTCTTAAACTAAAGGCCCGACCAATAAAATGACATCACAGAATATAAAACAGTACAGCACAAGAACAGTCCTTTCGGCCCATAATGTCTGCGGAATTTAATGCCAAGACCATCCCTTATCTGCCTCCACATACTCCATATCCTTCCGTATCCTGCATGTCTATATGCATATCCAAAAGTCTTAAAAGCCACTATTGTATATGCCCAAACCGCCATGCCTGGCAGCGAGGCATTCACCACCCTCTGTGTAAAAAAAAGAACTTCCCCACATTTCCTTTAAACCCTGCCCTTCTCACCTTAAAGCTATGTCCTTTAGTATTTCATTTTTCCATCCTGTGAAAAAGATTCAGACTGTCTACCCTATCTATGTCTCTCATAATTTCATATACTTCTGTCAGATTTCCTTGCAACCTCCTGTGCCCCTGAGAAAAAAAATCCCAAAAATCTATTAGCTCCATCCCTGGAGCTAATGCCCTCTAATCTAGACATCATTCTGGTTTTCCTCCTCTGCGCCCGTTTCAAAGCCTCCACATCCTTCCTGCAATGGGGCAACCAGAACTGCATGCAATGTTCCAGATGCTTCTAACCAAAATCCTATAAAGCTGCATCATGACTTGCTGACTCTTAATACTCAATGCACCAGCACCAGTAAGTAAAAGCATGCATACCAGATTACTTCTTTATCACTCCATCCACATGTGTTGCCATCTGATCTCCTTTTTTAGTTTACTCCTTAGTCCTGAAACTCCCCCAGGGATGCACATGATTCCAGCTGCCTATACCTGTCCCATGCATCCTTCTTGTTTTTGACTACGCCTCAATTTCCCTTGTCAGCCAAGCTTCCTTACGTTTGCCTGCTTTGCCCTTCACTCTAACGGGGACGTACATATCCTGAGCTTTCTTCAGCGCACTTTTAAAAACATCCCACTTGGCTGATGTTCCTTTCACCTCAAATAACCTGCTCCAGTCAACTTGAGAGAGACCTTCTCTCATACCCCCAAAGCTGGCCTTACCCCAATTGTGCATTTTAACATGTGGACCCGCTCCGTCCTTATCCATAACTATCTTATACCTACTCGAACTGTGGTCTCTGGCCCCAAAAGGCTCCTCATTAAATTGCCCTTCCCAATTTCCCAATACTAGATCCAGTGTTGCCCTCTCACATGTGGGGGCCTCTACATACTGCTTAAGAAATCTCTCCTGAACCCTTTTTGAGGAATTGCACCCCATCTGAACCCTTCATGCTGATTTTCCCAGTCTATACTGGGAAAGTTAAAATCCCCTACGACAACAACCTTATTTGACCTGCAGCTGTCTGCAATCTCCCGGCAGATTTGTTCATCCGATGCTGTTAAGGGTCTTGCCATTCCCCTTACATTCGACCTCCAAAAGAGCAACACCTCACACTTATTTTGGATTAAACTCGATCTGCCATTTCTGCAGTTGATCTATATCCCACCGTATACTGCGACCACCTTCCTTATAGTTCACAACCCCAGCAATCTTGGTGCTGTCTGCAAAGTTACTATCCAACTCATTTATGTTCATGTTCAAGTAATTTTGGTCCCAGCACAGATCCTTGCAGAACGCCACTGGTTATAGACCTCGGGTCTGAATATTGTCCTTTTACCACTACCCTCTGTTCTCTTCTGAGCCAGTTCTGAATCCTTACGACCAAGTCACTCTTAATCCCGTACATTTTAATCTTCTGCATCAGATAGGAAGTCTGCTAGCTCGGCAACACCAAGTTCCAAATATGCCAGACTAAGATTGTACTGAAATTGTGTTTATAGAAACATAGAAAATAGGTGCAGGAGTAGGCCATTCGGCCCTTTGAGCCAGCACCGTCATTCAATATGATCATCGTTGATCATCCAAGTCAGTATCTCGTACCTGCCTTCTCTCCATACCCCCTGATCCCCTTAGCCACAAGGGCCACATCTACCTCCCTATTAAATATAGCCAATGATCTGGCCTCAACTACCTTTTGTGGCAGAGAATAGTAAGATTGAACGAGAACTTACCAGTTCGAAGGTTGATCTTTATTTCATGAGGAGTCGAAGTGAGGGATTTCGTGAAGAGCTCGCCGGCGCGCATGCTCGACATACTTCAAAGTAGCGGCGTGGAATCACAGAAACCAATCAAAAGAAATGACTTCACGTAGTAAGAATGAAAACGACTAAGATTACCAGATGAAGGTGATTGAGGGTTGGGCGAGGAGGGCACGAAATCCCTCACTTCGACTCCTCATGAAATAAAGATCAACCTTCGAACTGGTAAGTTCTCGTTCAATCTTACTATTTCATTTCGGAGTCACGTGAGTGACTTCGTGAAGACTTCAAAGCTTCTTTGATGACACGCCCTGGACCACGTCCATGCTGTCACACCACTACCAGGGATGGATGGGAGGAATAACGTGCTGACTAGTCCATACTGCAAAACAAATCATATTTATTAACAACAAATCAAAAAAAACCCTTATTCGGGGACATCTCCACGTTCTTGCCCCGCATCTAGTACGGCTTCTGCGAACTGTAGAGGCGCAGCGACGGGCCGGTTGTAGAAACGCTGGAACACCGCTTCATTAGCCCATCCTGCTGTGGCGAGAATATGGTCCATGGGCACCTCCATGACCCTCGCCGCCGACGTCGATGCAGCCCTGGTGGAATGAGATTTGAACACATTAGTGTCGATACCTGACTTACCCAAGACGACTCGAAGCCACCTGGATATCGTCTGTGTTGTCACTCGATGGTGAGGTCTCTTATGAGTGACAAGCAGGTATCTCTCCTTTCCTCTGATGCTTGCCGTCACCTTGACGTAGTAACGGATGTGGGAGGCTAAACATAGCCTAGCATCTGCGGGGTATGCCGGGAACTTCAGCTGTCGACACGTAGTTTATGGAGTGTCTGTACCCTCTGTGCTGAAGTCAGCGCTAGTAACATCACCAGCTTCATGGTGAGTTTGTCCAGCTGGAGCCCCTCCATGGGGGACCACGTCCTGAGCAGAGTTAAAACGACCCTGACATCCCAGGTGATATTGTAGCGTGGTGTAGGCGGATTCGTATTGAAAATACCCCGCATGAGCCTGGACACTAGCCTGTTGGATCCCACCTCAATATTGAGGTAGAATGCTAGAGCGCTCCTGGCGCTGTTGATGGCACTGTAGCTTAAGTGTTCATCATGGTGCAACCCCGCGAGGAATTCCAGGACGTCGGTTATAGTCACGGCATCGTACGTGATGCGAGAGCGGCTGCAGAAGGCTTCCCACTTCCTGATGTGAGAGCGGTATCTTCGCCTTGTAGACTCTCGGCACGACGCCGCAATGGTATCCATGGTCCGGGTAGAAAGGCCGTATCCAACTAAAGGCCGATTCAGAATCTGCAAGCCAACAAATTTAAATAGCCATGGCAGGGATGTGGCTCCCCTGAAACAGGGTGAGTAACTAATTCTGGGCTACCCTGCAAACGGACCCAAGGTTCACTGAGCGTGTCAAAGACCATCGGATACCACGGCTGTGTAGGCCAGTCGGGTATGATAAGGATGCCCTTGGCACCATCCATCTGAATTTTACGTAATACCCGACTGATGAGGCAAAACGGAGGGAATGCATAGAAAAAGCAATTCCCCCAGTCTAGCGAGAATGCATCTAACGCTATAGCCCCAGGATCTGGTTCCCACGAGACGTAGGTTGGTACCTGATGGTTCAACCGGGACGCAAAAAGGTCAATGTCCGGTTTCCCAAATTTGGCTGTGATTTTTGCAAAAATTTCAGGATGTAACATCCATTCAATATTATCATTGAACTTGCGTGACCTGGCGTCCGCCACAAAATTAAGCTCACCTGGCAAATAGGTGGCTGAAATCCAAATGTCTCTCTTGACACACCAGAGCCAAATTGAATTAGCCAATTTATCACATGAAACTGACCTGGTACCGCCCATGTGGTTTAAATATGCCACCGCTGTGGTGTTGTCTATTTGGAGCCGGACATGTGCTCCAAAGATCTTGGAACAATATGCACGGAGTCCGTGAAACGCTGCAAGCAGCTCCAAATAGTTGATCCCTTGTGATACCAACATTGTATTCTCAAGGGTATCCCATCGGCCCCCACAACTAGAATGTTGATTCGTAGCTCCCCAGCCATCAGAGCTCGCATCAGTTTGTAAGTATATCATCGGTTTCGCCTCAATAATAGTTTTAAACGAGTTACTAATGTGGCAAACCCACCATCGTAACTCATCCAATGCTGCAGGCGGCAGCTGCATTGATCGATCATAATGACCAGCATGCCGTCGCAGCGCAGCGATCTTGGCTCTCTGCAAGTTTTGATAATGCAGAGGTCCATACCGGCTGCCGGAAACAAAGCCACAATCTTGCCAATGACAGTAGCTGTGTGACGAATCGATGGTATACGAGTATTGATTAAATCTGTACACACCTGTGTTACCTCCTCAATTTTGTTAATTGGTATGGTGACTCTCATGCTAATGGAATTCACCTGGAACCCCAGATAATTAATTACCTGGGTGGGGCAGAACTTAGATTTTTCTGGATGAACAATGAACCCAAGCTGTTGGAACAAATTGACCGCAGCTGCAACCCCTTGTTGAGCTGATTCCAAGGTGTGTCCGATAATTAAAATATCATCTAAATAGGCCATAACGATATGATATCGTTGTCTTAAATAAGCCATAATTGGCTTCACCAATTTAGTAAATAATCGAGGGGCTGTGGTGAGCCCATTAGGCAACGCCCTATATTGCCACAGCTGGTCCATCCAGATAAATTTTAAGAACCTTCTGTAATATTTTTGCATGGGTACGGTATAGTATGCATCCTGTAAATCAATACATGCCATAAAGCACCCTTGTGAGATCAATGATTTGGCCGTTTCAAACGTGTCCATTTTAAAATGAGTATATGTTACAAAGTTATTCAGAGTGGTCAGATCAATAATGACTCTACAGCCTCCATCTTTCTTAGGTCGGGTAAAAATATTGGAAACAAATTCAACGGGCTCATGAACCGTTTTCTCTATGACCCCTTTCTGTTCCAACCTTAAAATTTCCTTATAGCCTACGGACTGTTCCGCAGCCGTTAGTTTAAACATACGACCCGGTCTATGCTGAGACGGAGGGATGTCCCCATTAATAAACTCAATGCTATGGCCCTGAATATTCCGTAACACATACTCATCACTGGTAATATCACCCCATGCACCCGCAAACAACCGCAAACGCCCACCAACATGTGAAGTTAAACAAAGAGAAAAAAGAGAACCAGACCGCCTCACCTCTGTGGTTACCGGCGGTCCCTGACACGAGTGGGTGGACGTAGAGGTGCTGGGTTGGTTTGAGGTCGTGGCGTCCTCATTTTCCATCTCGGCTTCTGCCGAGCCTGTCCTAAAAAAGACCCCTGTGGTTGGGGTGGTTGATATCGGTTTGGAGCTGGAGGGTAATTCCTGGTAGACGTGCTGGCAGACCCTCGTGAGCGGCCAAGCGGAGCTTTGGAGCTCGATGGCGTGGGGGCACTCTGAGAGCGCATGAGCCCCACGGTCTTGGCTTGTTCATCAAGCTCTCTGACCCTTTTGGAAAGGTCTTCGCCAAAGAGCTGACGGGGCGGCGGCGGCGGCGGTGGTTTGCACAGCCCTGCAAATTTGGGGTTGAGCGCTGGGCGGATGCTATTTTTCCGAAAGCCGTTGATTTCGTTTTGAGTAGCGCATAGAAGCGCCAGAGCATCCTCCTGGTCCAAATTAAGCTCCTCTCCGTCGACCGACCGCACAAAGGCAGTAATCCCGGCCGTGAGGAGTTTCAGGATCCGCTGAATCTTTAGCTCCTGCTGACGGATAGCCGCACTGATGTTGCCCCATATTGGCGTATTGACCACAGTCACGTTGAGGGAGTTGCAGTTTGATGGAGCCTTGTGACGGCTCATGGCTTGTAGTAGAACTTCCTCCTGAAGCTGGTGATTATTTAGGAAGTCCACAGTGGCTGCCAGTTTTGTATTGATAGGAAGCCCCAAGGAATGAGGGGCTGCAAACTTGGTGGCCACATCGAGGAGGTCCTCCGCCGGTAACTCAGGCGGGGGTGGGATGGGATCGACCACTGCCTCCTCGTCCTGCTGCTCCAGGCTGGTGTATGAAGCTGGTGATGAAGCCCTGTGCCTGTCGCTGCTGGATGCCTGTTGTTGTTGACCTTGTATGAGAAGCTCCAGCAGCCGCTCCATACGGTCAATACGCCCTTCACCCTGAACACTCAGGTGGTCGGAGTCCTCCAGCTCTGAAAATTGGCCGGGGCTCCTGTCATCGGCCCGCACCTCGTCGAGGCCCTGCCGGTGCCGGTAGTTGTCGTCGACAGCCGCCGAGGCGAAACTGCGCGATTCCTGCACGGGCGTGTTCAACCGCCTCCGTTTAGCGGGAGCGGAAGCCGTTGCCTCTACGGACAGATGCGGCATGGTGTCGGCACCAGCCGAAGCCTGGATACCTTGAGCCCGTGCAGGCTTGCCAGCTGCCCACATCGTGGACCTTACCGACGCATGGTCTCGCCCACCCATCCATGGGGGGCTCGGCGACCGTGACGGGACCCCCAACTGACTCGTCCCGGCGTCGAAAGTTGGGGGGCGACGGCTGGACCTCACAGCTGCCCCGGGTCCCGTCCTGGAACCTGACCGCTCCTTGGCGGCAGGCAGAGCCGTAGCCCCGACAGGGTTAGGCTTCTGGGCTCCTGCCCTTCCCCTCCTCAGAGGGCTGCGTGAAACGGGCCGTGCAGCCGCACGGACCCTTCTGCTCGAGGCCGTCAGTAAGCCTGCTGACGACCTGACTGCCATGGCAGGGTCGTCCTGCTCTGGCGGCACACCACACTCCTCCTCGTCGAACTCCTCCGAGCTGTGGTGTGCGGGCGGGTCCGGACCTGAAAAGACAGAGCTCACCGACATCTCCGCCCTCGTTCCGGTCTGTGTTGCAGGTACCCCCGACAACTCTCGCTCCGGAACTGCTGGCCGGCGACTTTTCCCCGATCTCCGGCCTCTCAAACTCCCATCCATGTTCTTGCTGTGAAGCAAACACAACAAGAACCACCAACTTAAGGTAGCATACTTACCTGCGTGGTTCCCTTATGAAGGGCTGGCGAGGAGCGCGCTCCTCCGTCAGCCGTCGCAGCAACGCGATACGACGATATGTCGAGCATGCGCGCCGGCGGGCTCTTCACGAAGTCACTCACGTGACTCCGAAATGAAATTCCACAGATTCACCACTCTCTGTATGGAAAAAATGTTTTTCTCACCTCGGTCCTAAAAGACTTCCCCCTTATCCTTAGACTGTGACCCCTTGCTCTGGACTCCCCCAACATCGGGAACAATCTTCTTGCATCTAGCCTGTCCAACCCCTTAAGAATTTTGTACGTTTCTATAAGATCCCCCCTCAATCTTTTAAATTCTAGCGAGTACAAGCCGAGTCTATCCAGTCTTTCTTCATATAAAAGTCCTGACATCCCAGGAATCAGTCTGGTGAACCTTCTCTGTACTCCCTCTATGGCAAGAATGTCTTTCCTCAGATTAGGAGCCCAAAACTATGCAATACTCCAGGTGTGGTCTCACCAAGACCCTGTACAACTGCAGTAGAACCTCCCTGCTGCTATACTCAAATCCTTTTGCTGGGAATGCTAACATACCATTCACTTTCTTCACTGCCTGCTGCACCTGCATGCCTACTTTCAATGACTGGTGTACCATGACACCCAGGTCTCGTTGCATCTCCCCTTTTCCTAATCGGCCACCATTCAGATAATAGTCTACTTTCCTGTTTTTGCCACCAAAGTGGATAACCTCACATTTATCCACATTATACTGCATCTGCCATGCATTTGCCCACTCACCCAACCTATCCAAGTCACCTTGAAGCCTCCTAGCATCCTCCTCACAGCTAACACTGCCCCCCAGCTTAGTGTCATCCGCAAACTTGGAGATGTTGCATTCAATTCCCTCATCCAAATCATTCATATATATTGTAAATAGCTGGGTTCCCAGCACTGAGCCTTGCGGTACCCCACTAGTCACTGCCTGCCATCCTGAAAAAGACCCGTTTATTCCTACTCTTTGCTTCCTGTCTGTCAGCCAGTTCTCTATCCACATCAATACTGAACCCCCAATACCGTGTGCTTTAAGTTTGCATAGTAATCTCTTATGTGGGACCTTGTCGAAAGCCTTCTGATAGTCCAGATATAACACATCCACTGGTTCTCCCTTATCCACTCTACTAGTTACAACCTCGAAAAATTCTATAAGATTTGTCAGACATGATTTACCTTTCATAAATCCATGCTGACTTTGTCCAATGATTTCACCACTTTCCAAATGTGCTGCTATCCCATCTTTAATAACTGACTCTAGCAGTTTCCCCACTACCGATGTTAGACTAACTGGTCTGCAATTCCCCGTTTTCTCTCTCCCTCCCTTTTTAAAAAGTGGGGTTACATTAGCTACCCTCCAATCCTCAGGAACTACTCCAGAACCTAAAGAGTTTTGAAAAATTATCACTAATGCATCCACTATTTCTGGGGCTACTTCCTTAAGTACTCTGGGATACAGCCTATCTGGCCCTGGGGACTTATCGGCCTTTAATCCATTCAATTTACCTAACACCACTTCCCGGCTAACCTGGATTTCACTCAGTACCTCCATCTCATTTGACTCCCGGTCCCCTGCTATTTCCGGCAGATTATTTATGTCTTCCTTAGTGAAGACAGAACCAAAGTAGTTATTCAATTGGTCTGCCATGTCTTTGTTCCCCATGATCAATTCACCTGTTTCTGACTGCAAGGGACCTATATTTGTTTTAACTAATCTTTTTCCCTTCACATATCTATAACAACGTTTGCAGTCAGTTTTTATGTTCCCTGCCAGTTTTCTTTCATAATCTATTTTCCCTTTCCTAATTAAGCCCTTTGTCCTCCTCTGCTGGACTCTGAATTTCTCCCAGTCCTCTGGTAGACTGTTTTTTCTGGCTAATTTGTATGCTTCATCTTTTGTTTTGATACTATCCCTGATTTCCCTTGTTATCCACGGATGTACTACCTTCCCTGATTTATTCTTTTGCCAAACTGGGATGAACAATTTTTGTAGTTCATCCATGCAGTCTTTAAATGCCTTCCATTGCCTATCCACCGTCAACCTTTTAAGAGTCAATTGCCAGTCTATCTTGGCCAATTCACGCCTCATACCCTCAAAGCTACCTTTCTTTAAGTTCAAAACCCTTGTTTCTGCATTAATTATGTCACTCTCCATCCTAATGAAGAACTCAACCACATTATGGTCGCTCTTGCACAAAGGGCCACGCACAACATGACTGCTAACTAACCCTTCCTCATTACTCAATACCCAGCCTAGAATAGCCTGCTCTCTCGTTGGTTCCTCTACATGTTGGTTTAGAAAACTATCCCACATACATTCCAAGAAATCCTCTTCCTCAGCACCCCTGCCAATTTGATTCACCCAATCTATAGTTAGTTTGAAGTCACCCATTATAACCGTTTTATCTTTGTTGCACGCATTTCTAATTTCCTGTTTGATGTCATCCCCAACTCCACTACTACTGTTAGGTGGCCTGTACACAACTCCCACTAGCGTTTTCTGCCCCTTAGTGTTTCGCAGCTCTACCTATATTGATTCCACATCCTTCAAGCTAACGTTCTTCCTTTCTATTGCGTTAATCTCCTCTCTAACCAGCAACGCTACCCCACCTCCTTTTCCATTCTCTCTATCCCTCCTGAATATTGAATATCCCTGGACATTCAGCTCCCAGCCTTGGTCACCCTGGAGCCATGTCTCCGTGATCCCAACTGTATCATATTCATTAATAACTATCTGCACATTCAGCTCATCCACCTTATTACGAATGTTCCTTGCATTGAGACATAGAGCCTTCAGGCTTGTTTTTACAACACTCTTACCACTTGTACAAAGATGTTGAAAAGTGGCCCTTTTTGATTTTTGCCCTGGATTTGTCTGCCTGCCACTTTTACTTTTCACCTTGCTACCTATTGCTTCTACCCTCATTTTACACCCCTCTGTCTCTCTGCTCACACATTTAAGAAACCCACCACCTCTTATTCTCTGTTTATTTTTATTTCCTTCGTTCCCCCCTACATGTTGGGTCTGAGTGCTTCTCTTCTCTGCCTCCAGCCTCACACACTGTCAACTAGCTTTCTCTATTTGAGTCCCTCCCCCAACCGTTCTAGTTTAAAGTCTTCCCAGTAGCCTTTGCAAATCTCCCCGCCAGGATATTGGTCACCCTCGGGTTCAAGTGCAACCCGTCCTTTTTGTAGAGGTCACACCTTCCCCAAAAGAGGGCCCAATGATCCAGAAAATTGAATCCCTGCCCTCTGCACCAGTCCTTCAGCCACACATTTATCCTCCACCTCGCTCCATTCCTACTATCACTGTCGCATGGCACAGGCAGTAATCCTGAGATTGTTACCTTTGCATTCCTTCTCCTTAACTCTCCTCCTAACTCCCTATATTCTCCTTTCAGGACCTCTTCTCTTTTTCTACCTATGTCATTGGTACCAATATGTACCACGAGCTCAGGCTCCTCTCCCTTCCATTACAGATACCTTGGACATGTTCAGACACATCCCAAACCCTGGCACCAGGGAGGTAAACTACCATCCGGGTCTCCTGACTGCGTCCACAGAATCGCCTATCTGACCCCCTAACTATAGATTCCCCTATTATTACTGCCCTCCTCTTCTTTTCTCTACCCTTCTGAGCAACAGGGCCGGTCTCTGTACCCGAGGCCCGGTCGCTGTTGCGACCCCCAGGTAGGCTGTCGCCCCCATCAGTACTCAAGCAGGAGTACTTATTGCCAAGGTTTACAGCCACCAGGGTACTCTCTAGTCCCTGCCTCTGCCCCTTGCCCCTCCTAACTGTGACCCACGTGTCTGCCTCCCGTGGTCTTGGAGTGACCACCTCTCTATAACTCCTCTCTATGACCTCCTCACTCTCCCTGACCAGACGGAAGTCATCGAGCTGCTGCTCCAGGTTCCTAATACAGTCCCTTAGGAGCCCCATCTTGACGCACCTGGCGCAGATGTGGACGTCTGGAGGGCTATCAGATTCCATGACCTCCCACATCTGACATCCAGGACAGTAAACTGCCCTGGCACTCATACTCCCCCTTACCCTGGCTACAATACAAAGTGCTGGAAGAAATCAGCAGGGATCCGACTCCCAACAGCAGCTTCCTCAAGCCCACTTGTTTTGAAATGAAATTATCCAGTAGTAAAAGTTTAATTGCAGATCTTTAACATTGAATCTTCTCATGTAAATAGGATATGAATGCATGCTGTGCCATTGTTAATCATCTCAACTTGCCCAACCAAAATGAAACTAATTAAAATAGAGATTTGTTCTACTTTCTAATCAGTTAGACCACACATGTAATTAAAACAAATCATATCTTCACCGTTTAGACTGTGGATCCTTCCCTTGTGGAAGAAGTTCAAAGAAAATTATTTCAATAAAACGGCTAAAAATCTTCAGTGCTCTCATTTGTACATTGACGTGCGATCCTTTTCTTCACATACCCCTTCCCCTGCACCTACAGGCAGCCAAGTGCACTGAAGCAGTTGGTGGCACTCTTTGTCGGAAGAAATTGGATGCTCTGGAAAGATGCAGGAATCATAACATGGTTGGAAGAGAACGTGAAGGAAGTTTTAAGACGAGTCGATGCCAAAGATCCCCTTGTGGAGTCTGAGAATAAGTAAGGGCTCAACATATCTAAATTCTCCATGAAACAATGAAGAGAGAAAGATGTAAGTTTTCAAATATAAGCAGCGTGCTAAAGTGAGTGACCAAGAAAAACAAATCATGGCACTGAACAGCCTTGGCAGGACAGGTCTTCATTACATCTCCACCCTACCTCACCTACCCATGTTCTCCAGAGATGCTAAGTTGCAACAGCGCCAATTTTGTCATTTATATTCTAATCTTTATGTTTCATCTTTTATGATGCATCTTATTTTGGACAGCAAGAACATAGGTTATCAAAGTCATAGCAGTCGTGTTATCAATGAGTTTTCTTCTTCCACATGCTACATAATTTCCCTCTGGTTGGTATATTTCTGCTTTCATGTCCACTATTTATATATCATCTGAGACATTTTCTCCCCCAGTGAGATTGTGGAACAAGCACTCCTGATACAATCAGGAATGACCCTTGCCAGCTCCTTTTCCTTTCAAACTCAACAACGGTAGTTTTTCTTTCTCCTCCCACCTAGTTCATCACAAGCACACATCTACTGCTGTGATCTGCTGCATTGGTTCAAAATTGATTCTTCTTGAAGCTACTTCCATCCATAAGTGGCTGCACTCTGGTGTCAAGTTAGTCATCATTTGGAATCTTTGCCATTTAATGCCCTCTTGAAGAAGCGGATTAAAATACATTTATTTTTTAAATAAGACTGCTCTAATAGTTCACAAAATGCTGGAGTAACTCAGTGGGACAGGCAGCACATGAAATGGGTTTATTTTAGAAAAGCAGCTGGAGTAACTCAGCAGGTCAGGCAGCATATATAGATCACATGGATAGTTGACACTTCAGATGTGTTGACTGATATATCTGCTTTCAACTACATTACTAAAACTGAAAGCATTTATTTACATCGCACACATTAAGGAATATTATCCAAAAGAGAAATAAAAATGATAATCTGTGTTATGCTTGCATTGGTTATGGAGTAGTTTACATCCATGATGTGCAAGTGGAAATTTGAGGCTTGGTTTATTTGGAAAACACTGGTGTCTGATAATTTGGATTGTGAAAGTGAAATGATCTTTTCCTTTGAGACTGTATTAAAATATTTTTGTTCCCATTCCAGGAGGAATAGATACCAGAATGTCCCCAGGAACATCTATCGCCACATAATTCTCTCCGAAATAAAGGAAGCTATTGCAACCCTTCCACCTGTGAGTGACTCAAAAGAAAATCTTGACATGCATTATCCACATAATTTGGGAAAACATTTGATTTTCATGAATAGTGGTATTATTTTAACCCATGAGTAAACTGCAAACGCTTTGTTTTAATCATAATGCTGAAGATAGACAAGGGTATATAGTTACAATTATGTCTTATCCTCCACCTGCGTATTTTTTGTAGAATCCTACCAACATTTTAATACTCCTACTCTTCGCGAGTCGAAGTATTAAAAGTAATGAGCAGATCTAAGGTCATTTTTTGAATTTGTTGACAATGTGTGTACTGTAGGAAAAAGACAAGCATGTCATACAGTTGCGAGGTGCTGCAAATCACCGAGTTGAGATCTTGGAAACAATCGTCTCAAGAGACACAGGAATGGTGGGATTTTAACAGAATACTTTGAGCTGTTGCAGGATCTCAATGCCTTTGTGTCCAAATCTTTAACTGAAGCACTTGAATTGTCTTGTGGCATTATTTTATAAATATTTGAAATGCAAATGGAGGAGGGTCATGTTTTGAATTTAAAACTTTTATTCACTTAAGTTATGGGATAAATAAAACTAGCTGCTCAAAAAACTCTGATATTTCAGTCAAACAACAGCTTTACCTTGGGAACCAGTCTGAAGAAGGGTCTCGACCTGAAACGTCACCCATCCCTTCTCTCCAGAGATGCTGCCTGTCTCGCTGAGTTACTCCAGCGTTTTGTGTCTACCTACACCTTTAGCTTGGCTAGTTTTAAAATATGAATATTTGTGACACCCATATATTCTCAGTCTATTAAAGCAATTAATTATATAATGTTAAAACATTAAGTTCTTGCAACAGGCCTAATGGCTGGAGAAACACCGGCAAATATCTGTCAGCAAGTTTAGAACTTCCATGTTTTCCTTTTTTTTTAAATATTTTTATTAGAAGCAATGCATATTGCCAACAATATAACAGTTTTTCAAATACACATTTAACTTGTTTCAAAAATTATACCAATATTACAAAATGATTTATATAAGCTTCTATTTTTTTTTAGAATGTAAAGAAGTGAAATAATAGGTCTATAATCAATGGAGATGGTGATTAAATAATATTGATTATCATTATATAAGCAATAAATAAATAAATAAGAATGAAGAGCAATACAAGAAAACAATTATTATATAATAAAAAAATATGAAGTGTACATCTTAACAATGAATGGACCAATTTCCCATAACAATATCTATAGAGACGTGTATACAAATCCCAGAATCGATCTTTTCATCTAATCCTACTACCGGGTATTTCTTGAGTTACAATGCTGAGCTCAGCTACCCCTTCATATAGTCAGTGAATGGAGACCATATTTGTTCAAAAAGTTCATATTTGTCCATTAGGACAAACCTGATTCTCTCCAAATGCAGCGTCTCCAACATTTCCACTGTCCACATTTTAATTGTGGGGGATAATGTTCCCTTCCAGAATTTTAATATTAATTTTTTTCCAATTATCAAACAGTAATCAAGAAAATTTATTTGATTTACTGTTAATATTAGGTTTGAATCAGGAACTCCTAATATTATTAGCTTTGGGTCGGGGTCCAATTTAATTTTAGGAACTACAGACATGATTTTAAAAATATCAGTCCAATAACTATTAAGTTTTATACATGTTACAAAACTATGCTTTAAATTAGCTTCTGAATTCTGGCATTAATCACAAATAGAGGAGATGTCAGGAACAAATCTATTTAATTTCGTTTTTGAATAATGTAATCTATGTAATACTTTGAATTGTATCAAGGTATGTCTAACATTTAACGAACAATGGTGTATACGTTGTAGACTTTCGTCCCAAGTATCTTTCATCATAGATAAGCCTATTTAATTTCCCCATATTTGTCGGTATGATTCTGTTGTTGGGATTTCTCTATCCAAAAGAGTATTATATATGTACGCTATTAGTTTTTCTGTATTTGGGTGCTTGTTGAGCACTTCATCCAATAATCCTGGTTCTCTATTTTTATAATCTTGCATGTTTGACTTGATATAGTCTCTAATTTGTAAATACCTAAACAAGTTATTTGGATGCAATCCATAGATATCTTTTAACTCTTGAAATGAGAGAAATTTTCCTTTCCTGTAAAGGTGTTCTATGCTTATAATTCCTAAATTTTTCCATTGTCTAAACCCATTATCCAATATAGAGGGTTTAAATGAAGGATTATTCATAATTGGTAAACAAAGCAACATATTATCCAAATGTAGAGTCTTAACTATTTGTTTCCAAATACGTCTATTGCTATAAATTATAGGGTTTTCCCTGTAATTTTTTTTTGTACTTCCCTTGGAGCAAAGAGAATCGAACTTGTATCAAAAGGTAAACAGTCTTCCTTTTCCATCTTTAGCCAAGCTGGTTCCTGATCCATATTTACCAACCAAAAATTCATATTCTTAATCTGAAGTCGCCCAAAAATAATATAAAAGATTAGGTAGTGCTAATCTTCCATTTATCTTAGATTTACATAAATGTTTTTTTATTTATTCTGTGATTTTTATAATCCCAAATAAAGCTATTAACAATAGAATTGATTTTAAAAGAAAAAGTTTTAGGGAGGTATAGAGGGATAGCTTGAAATAAATGTAATAATTGTGGTAAAAAAATCATTTTTATAGCATTTACTCTGCCGATCATTGATATTGGTAGTGTTTTCCAGTATAGAATATTCTTTTTTAGTTTATTCAATAATTGAGGGTAATTTGATTTGAATAAAGAATTGTAAGATTTAGATACATTAATTCCTAGATATTTAATTTTGTCCGTAACTATTTTAAATGGGAATTATTGTAGTATATTTGATTTTATTCCAGTTATAGGCATAATTTCACTTTTATTCCACAAACTTCCATGTTTTCCCATACACATATGTAAATCCTAAACTTGCTGGCATGTCAGCATGTAGAGCGTGTGCAGAATGCTAGTATTTCTGTGTAGTATCTAAGACCCTACATTTACTAACCTGACAGGTGATGAAACATGAAGTACTTTTCTAAGACCAAGCCCTTGCTCCACTTTGCCTTGATATGTGCTAAAAATAAATTCTTGCTTTTCTTATATAGGAGGTGACTGCTCAACCAGTGATGGGTTATGATCCACTTCCTCCATTAGATGGTATCATCACATATACTAGACCTGAAAGGTATGGATCACTTTGCATTCATTTTGAGAGTCAAACCAAATTAACCAGTAGCTTAAAGTGTGCATGAAGTTAAAGAGTATTGTCTAGTCTGTCTATGGGATGTTTAGTTTTAGTTTAGTTTCGTGATACGGCATGGAAACAGGCCCTTCGGCCCACTGAGTCCGCACCGACCAGCGATCCTCGGACATGAACACTATCCTACACACACCAGGGATAATTTACATCTATACCAGCCAATTAACCTACAAACTTGTACGTCTTTGGAGTGCGGGAGGAAACAGAAGATCTTGGAGAAAACCCACGCAGGTCATGGGGGGAACGTACAAACTCCGTACAGACAGCACCCGTAGTCGGATTTGAACCTGGGTCTCTGGCGCTGCAAGCTCTGTAAGGCAACAACCCTACCACTGCGCCACTGTGCCGCCCCACAAACCTGTAATTGTTAGGTTATGGTTATTGACCTGTTGGTTTAAAATGTACTCAAGTAATCTTCCGCCATTGCCCACATTAGGAAACCACCTCCAGGTACGCCGTTTTCCACATGTGAAAAAAAGTTCTTATCCCCTTTCAAATCTTTCTAACAACCATGCACTGACCTCTTCACAGGGAATTCCCATTCATCTTGTAGGAGTCTGAATTTAATAAATCTTTATTTAAATTTCCCAGCATCTAACCCAAAGAAAACTCCAGTCTTGCTAATCTTCCCTCGTATCGGCCCCCAGCAGCTTCAATATAAATGTAAAGTGCATTGTCTGTAGTAACATCTTTCCTGCCAGAGCTATATAGAGCACAGCTTGTATTTGATATATTTCTAGCATTAGATACTAAGCCAATGTACCAGAAGAAGGGTCTCGACCCAAAATGTTACCCATTCCTTCTCTCCAGAGATGCTGTCTGTCCCGCTGAGTTACTCCAGCATTTTATGTCTATCACCAGAAGACCTCTTGACTAGTACTACAGACCTACTATCCAGAAATAGCAGTGGTAAAAGTTGCGTACTCTGGCCAGTAATCTGTTCATCAATGCACAACTGGGTTTTGCCAGGAGTACTCAGTCCCAGGCATTCTTTAAAGAGCTGAGATCCCAAGGTGAGGTGAGAATATCTTTCCTTGCCATCAAGGGAACATCTTTCTCAGTGAGGGACTAAGAAACCTGGGTAAAAATCACTGGAAACCCGGTTGCTAAACACTTTAACTCCTCTTCCCATTCCCACATTGACCTTTCTGTCCTGGGCCTCCTCCATTGTCAGAGTGAGGCTAAACGCAAACTGGAGGAACATCACCTCATATTTCACTCGGGCAGCTTACATCCCAGTGGTATGAATGTTGATTTCTCTAACTTCAAGTAACCCTTGCATCCCCTCTCTCTCCATCTGTCCTCCACCCTAGTTGTTGTGCTAGTTTCACTGTCGTCCTGGTGAGTTTCATTGTCTGTAACTCATTTTCACCTAGCCCACCGCTAACAATGGACTGTTTCCTTTATGGCCATTATTTTTTTGCATATCTTTCATTCGCCTGTTCTATCTCTCTCTATGTCACCGTCTATATCTCTCGTTTCCCTTTCCCCTGATTCACATTCTGAAGAAGGGTCTCTACCCGAAACGTCACCTACTCCTTTTCTCCAGAGATGCTGTTTGACCCGCTGAATTATTCCAGTGTTTGGTGCTTATCTAAGAAGAAAAAAAGGCTCTTGTTTGAATGGAGTTAATCACCTTAACTGGTATGAGTAATGTGATTATTAAGAGGTAGGTTATCGCAGTCCCAGGACATCACTGCAGAGAATCCTTGGAACAGTGTTCTCGCCCAACTGTCTTCAACTGCATCAACAATTTTTTTTTTTCCATCCGTAAGATTGGAGGTGATTATCTTCCCTCATAATTGCACAACGTTCAATTCCGGTTGCAAATCCCTAGAAACTAGAACAGTCCATACCTGCATGCAATAAGTCTTTGACACCATTCAAGCATGAACTTGTTAAATGCAAAGCACAATTGCCAGGCAATGATCTTCTCTCCTTGACATTCACTGGCATTATTATTGCAAAATTCCCCACTGTCCTGATCAGTATCCCAAATCAGAAAATCCCCTGAAGCAGCCACATAAATACAAGCACATGATCATAATCATATTTTATTAGGCAAGTATGTTTTGCAACATACGAGGAATTTCATTTGCCAAGTCAGTCATACCAACTAAAAAGCAACGGAACGAACAAAATACATTTTAACGTGAACACCCAGCACAGTGACTCCTCCACATTCCTCACTGTGATGGAAGGCGAAAAAAAGTTGAATCTCGTTCCTTTGCTCTCCCGCAGTCGGGGGCCTCGAGCCCCCGTGGACGGGACGATCTTGCTGATAGACCAAGTCAGGTACTGGGCATCTTGTAGCTCTCCTCTGCCACCTCTTGGTGCGGTGGGGAGGGAAGCATGGTTGTATTACTGGTCCGTCACCTACCCAGGTGCTGTCTCGGTGTGGACATATCTTCCTACTGGCATATTTCATTTTGTCATTGACGGCTGTAGGAGAGTAATTGGATATATTTGCTGTGAAACCTATTCGATTTTTGTCAGCATCTAGAAAGCTAACTTTCTTTCTGTTTTCAGTTATTTTCACTTGTGTGAAATGAATCTGACATTTCAGTCGCATGCACACTTTTGTCAAAGTCATTTTGCAACTAGCACATCTGCTGCTCGGCCCTTGCTGTTTGTTCACTGCAAATCCAACCAATTTTCACAAATATACCGGACAGCCCTCTGTGGTATCTGTGAACTTTGAGAAAAGCAAAATATGTAAAAAACTACCATGCCGGTGGAATTTATGGAGAGTCAAGGCCAATGTCAGATCAACCAAAATGTTTTTACCAGTGGAGGAGCAGACCCCAATGGAGGGGGGGGAGGGGGGGGGGTGCCATGAGGTGTACTCTATTTCTCTTTTGCAAATAATTGACTGAGAGGAGAATAGCTACATAGAGATAAATATGATAAATTCATATTATGATCATTTCATATGATAAATTCTGCCATGTGGGGCTGTGACTGGACCCCTGCTGTTTCTAATGAACCTGATTACACAAAAGCAAATCAAACAAGCAAAGATGGGGGGGAAGGGGGGCTCCATTAAGCTGCTAGGTATATCTAACAGCTTTGTCTTCGTACTTTAGATTACTAATTGAAATAGTTTGCTTTTGCATTGTGTGGTGGTTTTTGTTTACAAACAGCTGATTTATAAAAATGATGAAATGATATTCGATAAATCTTTTAAAATTTTATAACTATCCGCATGATTGTGACATCAAAGTATAATTGCAGTACAGAGATTTTATTCAAATATTTAATTATATGTATATGTTTATCTGTGTATGTTATAAACGTATTTGTACAAGTAAAATGTAAATATATGTTACGTAATTGCTTTTCAGATTTGAATATTTGAGTTTGTTGACTCACAGTGGTTTATCTTTCAGGGTCAATCAGGCAG
This sequence comes from Raja brachyura, assembly GCA_963514005.1. The sequence goes on along the minus strand of OY740797.1, from coordinate 52,078,453 downwards.
CAGGTGGAAATACTTTGTCCCTGTTCTTTCGATCCTTGTTGCCAAATTTTAATCTGCAGGTAAGAATAAAATAAGAGGGAGGTTGTGAGTTTAGTTTCAGAGACCCAGCTTGGAAATGGGCACTTTGACCCACCGAAGCCGTGCATACCAACAATCACCTACAGGGCATTCAGAAAGTATTCAGACCCTTTCACTTTTTCCACATTTTGTTACTTATTCTAGAACAGATCTATACACAATACCGTGCTAAAAAAGTGAAAACAGCTGTTTAGAAATTTTTGCAAAGTAATTAAAAATAAAAAACTGAAATATCACATTTACATAAGTATTCAGACCCTTTACTCAGGCAGCGATTACAGCCTCAGGCCTTCTTGGGTATGACGCTACAAGCTTGGCACACCTGTATTTTGGTCATTTCTCCCATTCGTCTCCGCAGATCCTCTCAAGCTCTGTCAGGTTGGATGGGGAGCATCGATGCACAGCTATTTTCAGGTCCCTCCAGAGATGTTCGATCGGGTTCAAGTCCAGGCTCTGGCTGGGCCACTCAAGGACATTCACAGTCACGAAGCCACTCCTGTGTTGTCTTGGCTGTGTGCTTAGGGTCGTTGTCCTGTTGGAAGGTGAACCTCCGCCCCAGTCTGAGGTCCTGAACGCACTGGAGCAGGTTTTCATCAAGGATCTCTCTGTACTTTGCCCCGTTCATCTTTCCCTCGATCCTAACTAGTCTCCCAGTTCCTGCCACTGAAAAACATCCCCACAGCATGATGCTGCCACCACCATGCTTCACCGTAGGTATGGTATTGGCCAGGTGATGAGCGGTACCTGGTTTCCTCCAGGTGTGTCAGTTGGCATTGAGGCCAAAGAGTTCAATCTGGGTTCATCAGATCAGAGTATGCTGTTTAGATGCCTTTTGGCAAACTCCAAGCGGGCTGTCATGTGCCTTTTACTGAGGAGTGGCTTCTGTCTGGCCACTCTACCATAAAGGCCCGCTTAGTGGAATATTGCAGATATAGTTGTCCTTCTGGAAGGTTCTTCAATTTCCACAGAGGAACTCTGGAACTCTGTCAGAGTGACCATCGGGTTCTTGGTCACCTCCCTGACCAAGGCCCTTCGCCCCCTATTGCTCAGCTTGGCCGGGCGGCCAGCTCTATGAAGAGTCCTGGTGGTTCCAAAGTTCTTCTATTTAAGAATGACGGAGGCCATTGTGCTCTTCAGGACCTGCAATGCTGCAGAAATTGTTTTATACCCTTCCCCAGATCTTTGTCTCGACACAATCCTGTCTCGGAGGTCTACGGACAATTCCTTGGTCTTCATGGCTTGGTTTTTGCTCTGACATGCACTGTCAACTGCGGGACCTTATATAGACAGGTGTGTGCCTTTCCAAATCATGTCCAATCAATTTAATTTACCACTGGTGGACTCCAATCAAGTTGTAGAAGCATCTCAAGGATAATCAATGGAAACAGGATGCACTGAAGCTCAATTTTGAGTGTCATAGCAAAGGGTCTGAATACTTATGTAAATGTGATATTTCAGTTATTTCTTTTTAATTCCTTTGCAAAAATTTCAAACACCTGTTTTTGCTTTTTTATTATGAGGCATTGTGTGTAGATTGATGATAAAAAAAATGAATTTAATCAGTTTTAGAATAAGGCTGTAACGTAACAAAATGTGGAAAAAGTGAAGGGGTGTGAATACTTTCTGAATGCACTGTATCTGTACACTAGTTCTCAGCTACTCACGGGTGACAATTCACTGAAGCCAATTAAACTGCAAGCCTGCACATCTTTGGTGTGTGAGAGGAAACCCACGTGGTCACAGGGAGAACGTACAAACTCTGTACAGACAGCACCCGTAGTCTGGATCGAACCCGGGTCTCTGGCATAGTATGCATAGTAGCAACTCTACTGCTGCACCACTCTGCTGCGCTGATGTGAGCGATTGGGATAAACTAAAAGTTAAATATTTACTTCTCAGTGGTTAAATTCAGAATATCACAGAAATGTATAATTAGAATACGAGTCTGAGGAAGGGTTTCGGCCCGAAACGTTGCCTTTTTCCTTCGCTCCATAGATGTTGCCGCACCCGCTGGGTTTCTCCAGCATTTTTGTCTACCTTCGATTTTCCAGCATCTGCAGTTCCTTCTTGAACATTACAATAATATAGTTTGCAGACATGCAAAGTATTGGAGCAGTACAGTTGCACCAAATTCTCAGCTGGTTCCTGCCGCTGAAAAACATCCCCACAGCATGATGCTGCCACCACCATGCCTCACCTTCGGTATGGTATTGGCCAGGTGCAGGTGCAAAAGAATGCGCGATGCCATTAAATGGTTTCAACATTTTATTTCATAAAAATGTATCAAGTATCACTAATACTTAAACATATTTATATTAAGTTAGAAACATAGAAATTAGGTGCAGGAGTAGGCCATTCGGCCCTTCGAGCCTGCACCACCATTCAATATGATCATGGCTGATCATCCAACTCAGTATCCCGTACCTGCCTTCTCTCCATACCCTCTGATCCCCTTAGCCACAAGGGCCACATATAACTCCCTCTTAAATGTAGCCAATGAACTGGCCTCAACTACCCTCTGTGGCAGAGAGTTCCTGTGTGAAAAAAGCCCTTCTCATCTCGGTCCTAAAGGATTTCCCCCTTATCCTTAAGCTGTGACCCCTTGTTCTGGACCTCCCCAACATCGGGAAAAATCTTCCTGCATCTAGCCTGTCCAACCCCTTAAGAATTTTGTAAGTTTCTATAAGATCCCCCCTCAATCTCCTAAATTCTAGAGAGTATAAACCGAGTCTATGCAGTCTTTGTTCATAAGACAGTCCTGACATCCCAGGAATCAGTCTGGTGAACCTTCTCTGCACTCCCTCTATGGCAATAATGTCCTTCCTCAGATTTGGAGACCAGAAAGTTCTCTGACATTCCGGCCTTGATGTTGGAGAAAGAATTTTGAGAGCATAAAATAGATGGTCCAGTCCTTGTTTTACCAATGTAAAATCATAAAATGTTTACAGTAAGATCACTGAAATAGATTGTTCGCAAATAAGTTGCAACTGATTGCTACAGGCTCGGTTGAAGTTTAATTCGCTACTAAACCTCCAAGCTAAGTGAGTTTGTAACGTGTATTCTTTTCCTCCTTCACTACCCATATACAAAAACAAGTTGGCATGTGTATTTTTCAGGAGGACAGAAGACAGCAAGTGGAAGGTGAGGGTGCGGAAGAGCAACATGAGCTGAACCAGGGAGTAAATCGACTCATGGCTGCTATGAGGGACATGTTGGCAAATATCCGATTTCAAGAACCACCTCAGGAGGAATATCAAGATGGTGATGGTGATGGAGAATGGGACTGAAGCTAAATCTTCCATCAACGTTTACTTGCAGTGGTATCTGTGGCACACGCTACGACTGGGAACAATGATCCACCACAGTTGATATAAAAACTCTCATTAAAACATGAAGCAAATATATTTAGTTCTATTGAATATTATTGATAGTACTTATAAGTGATAACTGTTTAGTACAAGATACAAGATACATTTATTTGTCACATGTGCCAGTTGGCACGGTGAAATGTGATCGCCATACAGCCACACAATAAAAATAAAGATCACAACACACGATAGAGTTCAACATTAAACATCCCCACACAGCAGAGTCAAAGTTTCCCACAGTGAGGGAAGGCACCAAAGTGCCGGGATGTTGGAACTCCGATGTCGGAACGGGAGGCCAACCTTGGCGGCTTGGACCTCCAAAACGGCCGCCGCTTCCCACCGGATTCCGCAGCTCCCGACATCCCCAGACCACGCTGGGCAGAGAGGCAACTCTGGCGGCCCTCGGCAAAGGGCCCCAGGGACTCCGCAATGTCGGTCTGCGCTGGGAGCTCTGTTGGAGCAGCGGGCCCAACGCTCTGCAGCTTCAAGCGGCGATCCAAATAGGTATCGCCCGCTCCGCTGTGAATCCAGCGCCGCGCCGCCACTGTAGTAGCTCTGGTCCGGACCCCCGGTCTCCGGTAGGAAAGGCCGCTGTGATCCAGTGGTAGGCCGCGAGGTGGGGGACGAGGATGCGACACGGAGAAATAGTCGCATGCCCGCCAGGAAGCGACTGGGAAGCGGTTTCCCCCTTACCCTACCCCCTCCCCCTTCAGAACCAAGGATAACCGACGTTAATGTCCGCCGAGCTTCACAGCCGTGTATCTCTGTCTCCATTCCTTCTCCCCCCACCCCCCCGTCTCCACACCCCTTCTCCCCCTCTCTTTTAAAGGACTTAAGTGACCCTTCTCGTACACTGTACTTTCACTGTCTTAATTACAGCGCCAACCTTCCTGTTCATCGTGGCGTGTGTCTGTATCACATTGGCTTTGCACCGTGTGAATTTCACTAGATGCCATTCAATTCAGCAAAAGAAAATGAACCATATTGAATATAATTATTCAAGCAATTTCTGAAATTAATAATTTTCCATTCTCTATATAACTATTTGAGATTGGCTATTCCACTTAGGAAAGTAATATAACTAATTTGCATATTGCAAATATGAAATGAGAACCCGAATAAGTGGGAATATTCAAATTTTGTCACCGATTTCATCTTCAGAGTTAACTTGTTTCATAAATTAGTTGCATAATGTAGTTTATGGCATAGCTTATATTCACATTGATTATGAAGTCTTCATAATCTACTAAATTGAATACCCCAGTGACATGTTTTCCAATTCCCAAAGCAGAAAGAGTACCCGTTGTACAAGATGTGGACTCTTATACATCAGCAAGACCAAACGCAGACTGGGCGATCGTCTCGTGAACACCTTCGCTCAGCCCGCCTGAACCAACCTGATCTCCTGGTTGCTGGACACTTTAATTCTCCTTCCCATTCCTACACAGACCTTTCTGTGCTCGGTCTCCTCCATTGTCAGAGTGAGGCTAAACACAAATTGGAGGTACAGCATCTGATATTTTGCTTGGGCACCTTGCAGCCCAGTGGGATGAATATTGGTTTATCTCACTTCAGGTAACCCAAGTCAAGTCAAGTTTATTCGTCACATACACATACGGGATGTGCAGTGAAATGAAAAGTTGCAATGCTCGCAGACTTTGTGCAAAAAACAAACAAACAACCAACAAACTACAAACAGAATGGAACAGAATCACATTTTCTTTTATATGTTAAATATTGTGCAGGCACGTGCCGTCAGGGTAGGCAAGGTAGGCACTGCCTACCCTGACTAAAATTATGAAATGGCAATTATCAAATATAAATAGTAAAGGCATGGGGGGATTATGCCTATCTAAGAGATCGATCTCTGAGGTAGGCATAATTCTCCGTGCCTTTCATCTGTAGCGCTTGTAACACGGGAAGCTCTGTGCAGCCCACGTGCCGTCAGCGCTGCTTCAAGCCGTCAATCACAAGCGGGGCTGAATGCTGCAGAAATTCTGCCTTTGCTGTACTGCGCATGCGCAGCACGGGTTTCTTGGCGGGGTTTTCAAATATGGATTGCCATTATTTTAATAGTATCTCAGGAAACAAAGAGTGAAGAATGGACTTAATGTACCAATAACGTGGTAAGTGCATTTCTTGGTGCTCTATGTTTTTAAATACTGTATTTCCCGGGGTGGGGGGAGAGTTCTGTTTACAGTGTTTGGGGAGTCTGCCGTTGTGAAGGTAGGGATTGAGGTCAGTAACCCACTTGCCACGCTCCGGTCTGTGCAGGTAGATGGGACTAGGTGAGAGTAAGTGTTCGGCACGGACTAAAAGGGCCGAGATGGCTTGTTTCCGTGCTGTAATTGCTATATGGTTTTATTGTGGCCGGGGAGTGAATTAGCTTGGGTGGCTGCCGCAGCACTCCGGGCACGGACAGCAGAACTGGCCGCCACTTCCAAGGAAGGAAGCAGCTCGGGTAACTGACTTTGAGCGGCCGCCGGGACCCGACAGCAGAACCGGCTGCCACTTCAGCCCCTTCTGCTGGTCCCCACTCACCGCTGGCAGTGCTCTCTGTATGAACACCTCTCACCTGCCGCTCGCCGGCCGGCTTCCCGCAAATCTTTAAATTCCGACAGCGCGTTCACGGGACAAGTTGAGGTTACTTGGCTGTGGGAATTTAAGGATTTGCGGGACGCGGTTGACATGAGCGAAGCCGGCGAACGGCAGGTGAGAGATGTTCAGACGAAGAGCACTGCCAGAGGTGAGCGGGCCGGCAGAAGGCGCTTGAAGTGGCAGCCGGTCCTGCTGTCGGGTCCCGGCGGCCGCTCGCACCCAAGCTGCTTCTATCCCCGGAAGTGGTGGCCAGTTCTACTGTTGGTGCCCGGAGCGCTGCGGCAGCGTTTGTGAGTCTGATATGATCTCTGACCCCCTCCTTCTCAACATCCTGCCCTCCTCGCAACTTTACCCCTGGCACAGACTCTCCACACGCTGTGAAAAGAACTCTCCCTCCAATTGGACCCTTGAATTAGTATTGTCATGCAATAAGATGACAACTGATTCAACGTCCCAGTGTGCTCCCGTTTTTCCCAGCATCTCTGCACCTGCCTTCATCCTCCGTCCCCCACCCATTCCTTAATTAAAAAATGAAAGAGATTGAGAAGCCTTGGGAAAATTGAATTGTTACTTTTTTTTTTACGAAGAGAACAATCTGCGCATGCGCGGTGTAAGATTGTTTTTAAAGCCGACTGACTGCCTACCTTGAGCAATTACTCACAGCATGTGCCTGATAGTGTGGTTGAGTAGAGTTAGTCCCAGGTTAGATTGGAGTTTACAGTCCTAATGGCCTTTGGGAAGAAACTCCTCAACCTCTCCGTTCTCACAGTATGGCAACAGAGGCGTTTGCCTGACCGTAGCAGATGGAACAATCCGATGCAGGGGTGGAAGGGGTCTCCCATGATCTTATTGGCTCTGGAGTTGCACCTCCTGATGTATAGTTCCTGCAGTGGGGCGAGTGAAGTTCCCATAGTGTGTTCGGCCGAACGCACTACTCTCTGCAGAGCCTTCTTGTCCTGCAGAGTAATTCCCAAACCAGATTGTAATATTTCCGGCCAAGATGCTTTCCACAGCCGCTGAGTAGAAGCACTGGAGGATCCTCGGAGACACTCTGAATTTCCTCAATTGCCTGAGGTGGTAAAGGCGCTGCCTTGCCTTACTCACGAGTGCTGCAGCGTGCGATGTCCATGTCATATCCTCAGAGATGTGGACTCCCAGGTACTTAAAACAACTCACCCTATCCACAGTATCCCCATTTATCCTCAACGGTGTGTACGTCCTCGGATGATGTGGCCTACTAAAGTCCCCAGCATTCCCTCTCTCCCTCTATCCCTCCCCCACCCAAGTCGCACTGACTTCTCACTTTCACCCTACAAACAGCTAACAATGCTGTTTTTTGCAGATCTTTCATTCATTGTTCTTTATGTCTCCACATCACTGTCTATACCTGTCGTTTCCCTTATCCCTAATCAGTCTGAAGAAGGGTCTCGACCGGAAACGTCACCCTCCCTCTAGAGATGCCGCCTGTCCCGCTGAGTTACTCCAGATTTTTGTGTCTATCTTCGGTTTAAACCAGCATCTGCAGCTCCTTCTTACGCAGAAAGAGTAATGTTCAAATAGCAAATGTATATTTATATTACTTAATTATTTTTTTCCAGTTGGCAATAACATTGTTAATATTAAAATAAATAAGCATTTTTGCTGTCAGATGTCCTCCAGTGTGTGTTATTACAGTGGAGGAAACCTGACAGCAGCTTCTAGAGTAAGTGCCGAATTGAACACAGACATGAAGATGATTCATTACCTGCTCCCCTCTCAGTTCTGCTACCTAGTAACCCTCTCCAGTATAATCTGCAAAATCCAGTGAACTGATACTTAAGGTATAATATCAGAGAGTGGTACAGCATGGAAGCAGGCCATTCGGTCCACCAAGTCTGTGCCGATCATCAAGCATCCATTTACACTAAATCTACACTGATCCTGTTTTTATCTCCTTGTATTGCCATCAGCTCCCATAGATTCTATCACTCACCGGCAGGAGCAATTTACTGGGAACAATTAGCTTACCAACCCCTGCAGGTCTTTCGCATATGGGACGCACCCAAAGGAAACCCATGTGTTCAAAGGGACAACATTCAAACTTCATGCAGGGAGCGATCAGTTTCAGTTTAGTTTATTGTCATGTTTATCGATGTACAGTGAAAAGCTGCTGTTGCATGTTAGCCAGTCAGCGGAAAGACAATACATGACTGATTCGCAGTGAACAGACACATCAGGATAAACTCGGGTCATTGCAGATATGAGGCTGCACCACTGTGCCCAAAATATTTGCAGTGCTCTCTCTTTAAAATAAGCTTTTTGTTGCTCAAGGTTTAACCTAATTTTTTGATGACATACCATTTAACAGTTTACAATCATCTTATTTTATATCTATACGTTGTCATTTCTCCACATTTTGGATTTGCAGTAATTATTGCCCCATTGAATCCAGTTTAGATTTTTGAGCAGTTTTACAGATTTTACTCTCCTATCTTCTCCCCACAGGCCTTCACATTATTTCATGGTAGACTTTCAGACTTTCTAGACTTTCAGAAGGCTTTCGACAAGGTCCCGCATAAGAGATTAGCATACAAACTTAAAGCACACGGTATTGGGGGTTCAGTATTGATGTGGATAGAGAACTGGCTAGCAGACAGGAGGCAAAGGGTAGGAGTAAACAGGTCCTTTTCAGAATGGCAGGCAGTGACTAGTGGGGTGCCGCAAGGCTCAGTGCTGGGACCCCAGCTATTTACAATATATATTAATGATTTGGACGAGGGAATTCAATGCAACATCTCCAAATTTGCAGATGATACCAAGCTGGGGGGTATAGTTAGGTGTGAGGAGGATGCTTGGAGGCTGCAGGGTGATTTGGATAGGCTGAGTGAATGGGCAAATGCATGGCAGATGCAGTATAATGTGGATAAATGTGAGGTTATCCACTTTGGTGGCAAAAACACGAGGGTAGACTATTATCTGAATGGTGGCAGATTAGGAAAGGGGGAGATGCAACGAGACCTGGGTGTCATGGTACACCAGTCATTGAAAGTAGGCATGCAGGTGCAGCAGGCAGTGAAGAAAGCAAATGGTATGTTAGCATTCATAGCGAAAGGATTTGAGTATAGGAGCAGGGAGGTTCTACTGCAGTTGTACAGGGTTTTGGTGAGGCCACACCTGGAGTATTGCGTACAGTTTTGGTCTCCAAATCTGAGGAAAGACATCCTTGCCATAGAGGGGGTACAGAGAAGATTCACCAGACTGATTCCTGGGATATCAGGACTTTCATATGAGGAAAGATTGGATAGACTCGGCTTGTACTCGCTGGAATTTAGAAGATTGAGGGGGGATCTTATAGAAACTTACAAAATTCTTAAGGGGTTGGACAAGCTAGATGCTGGAAGATTGTTCCCGATGTTGGGGGAGTCCAGAACAAGGGGTCACAGTCTAAGGATAAGGGGGAATTCCTTTAGGACCGAAATGAGGAAAACATTCTTTACACAGAGAGTCGTGAGTCTGTGGAATTCTCTGCCACAGAAGGTAGTTGAGGCCAGTTCATTGGCTATATTTAAGAGGGCGTTAGATGTGGCACTTGTGGCTAAAGGGATCAGGGGGTATGGAGAGAAGGCAGGTACGGGATACTGAGTTGGATGATCAGCCATGATCACATTGAATGGCGGTGCAGGCTCGAAGGACCGAATGGCCTACTCCTGCACCTATTTTCTATGTTTCTATGGTACAATATTCACCAGCTCGTATTTGAATAATACTATTATTGCCAGGGCATGACAGACATTGGTTGTGTAAAACAAAATAATGTTGTTACTTTACCTTTTTTGGTTCTCTTCTCAATTACCATTAACTTTTTCTTGACTCCACTGTGAAAGAGAACACTTTCTGCCTTAGTTATAGTAATTAACCTTATGAAATCTCCTCATCACTTCCATTCCATAGAGAATAGCCCTTGCTTCAATGGTCCACTCACATAACTAATGTTCCTCATCCCTGGAATCTTTCTGTAAAATCCGATCTGCAATCTCTCTCTAAAACATCACATTTTAGTTAAAGAGTGACAATTGCACTAATTTGGGCACTAATTTCCCCGTGCGCAAACAATGTGTGATTTCTCTAGTCAATCTACGCTTCACGAAATGCCTGCTAATTCTGCACATGATTTGTGTTTCCAGACCATGCCCCATTGCTGAAGTTAAACTGACTTGTGCACTTACTGGGTGATTTTGTAAATGTTGAACATTTTCAGTTTTCCAGTCTGAGTCTAAGTGTTTGCAAGTTTAGATTCAGAGCTTCTGGAATGTCCTTCCACTCCATGTCTCAACATAGGATGCATCCTACATGGACCAGGTGGTTTAACTGCATGTAATGCATCTAGCCTTTCTGCCATCTTTCCTTTATGAATTCTTAGCCTATTCATATTCTTAGCTACATTGTATTTTGTTAGGCAGGATTTTGTTCCTTCACAAATACTGATGCAGCAGGGCTCGAAATTAGCGGTTGCCCGGGTGCCAATGGCCACCCAACGTGCCGCCGGGCAACCGAAACGTCGAGTCAATTTGCCCGGCTTGGCACTACAGATACTGGTTTATATCGAAAATAAACACAAAAAACTGGAGTAACTCAGCGGGTCAGGCAGCATCTCTGGAGACTAGGAACGTGATGTTTGTGGTGGCGGCGACTGTATTGCGGGGCAAAGATATTAGGTGCGGGGTGATGAAGGGTCGGAGCGAATGACGGGCCCCGCACAGCGGCAGCAGCGGCCGCGACAGCGGCTCCATCTCCTCCCGCATCCCGCCCGCCCGGATAGCGGCCGCTGCTTGCAAATCCCCTTCAGTTCAGTTTCCGCTTTCAAAACAAACTCTCGCACGCTGAGGCCGGGAGGAGGGAGGGAGGGAGGGGGAGGCCTCCTTCCGCCGTCTGAAGCAGCTGCACCAAAGATCCTATAGCTATAGGACTTTTGAGCTGCACCGCTCGGCCCCGTACCTTGCTGTTGGCTGGCGGAGGAGGGAAGGCGGTGGCGGGAAGATCCCAACCGCCTCCCCCTTTGGCGGCGGCACGTGGCGGTAGACGGGGACGGCCAATGCCACGTACAGCGTTTATCAATAATTTTTTTTTAATCTGGTGCGTACAAACTGGGTATCTTCATTGCTGTTCACAACACGTACATCTAATCTGAATGTCCGCTAATGTGGCGTTTTGACACCTTTAAACATATTACCAAAAGAACATTTGCTGCAGTTATGTCCTTTGGCCATCTCTTGTCAGTTAATGTAATGTTTAACCTGTCAGATGGGTATAGTCGGCTTTAACAGCTATTATCATAAAATGCCTTTAGAAATTTCCTTGCAACCTGTATATTTTGTTGTGGATAAATTATGTGGGAAGCGAGAGTGTTTCTATACCAATAGCAATAACGACCCATGCTATGGCCATGTCGTGGTAATTTTTGGCCCTTCACAGAAAACATGCTTGCATCAATCTGTAGTGTGCATGCTTAAGCATATATGTGACCATGGTCCAGGATTTATTGACACAGGTTGATCATATGCTGAATAATCCAACCACATTTTTGTTTGGAAGTGGAAAGAACTCATAGAAATTGCATTAATTGCAATGTGTAAAAAGAGTTGAGATACTGTATTATAATTTTGCTGCATGTCATTGTGGTATATATCATGTCTTGATTGGTGAATATGTTTAGTTTGTGACTCTATTTGAAGAAGAAATAATATGTGAATGCTTCATTGAGCATAATTCCGACTGGTAACTATGTACTTCGTCCGAGCACATCATCGCACGCGTCATGCAAACCGTCTTAAATGACCACCTAAACTGCCATTAGGCAACCTAAAAAGCTGCCTAGGTTGCCCGGCTGGCAACAGGGAAAAAAGATTAAGTGACAGCCCTATGCAGGGTACCTCAGATGAGTAGATAATCCTTTTAATCATTGACTGCCCTTGCCATATTTGCAACCTTGCTTTTCCTGTTGGTATACCTACAGAATATTTGTTGATACTCTTGTTTACTATAGATCTCTTCTCATGCTTTCTCTCTGCTGCCTTATTTTGCTTATCTGAATCATTTGTAAACAAACTGGCTTTCACTCATGTTGGCCATCTGAGATTTGCCATTGGACTTTTTTTTCCGTTGTGTTCTAATTTAAACACAATTAGTTTGGTCATATGGGGAGCATTGGCTTATTTCCCCACACTCTCCCTTGTAAGAATAACTAACACAATAACTGAAATGACTCCATCTTCATCTTCAGATCTGCAAATGACTTGTCAAGTTTTGATTCTGGTTTATCTGAACGGGCCCTGTTCTTAATATATTTAAAATGATATAACAGCACTGGCTTGGTATAAAAATGTCAAATTGGCCCTAGTATGTGTAGGATAGTGTTAGTGTACAGGGGTCGGTGCGGACTCGGTGGGCCGAAGGGCCTGTTTCCACGCGTATTTCTAAATTAAACTAAACTAAACAAATTTAAACAGTGTTTTTATTTAGGCACAACCTGTATCATTTTCCGTAGCTGGCCTAAATATTACATTATGATTGAATAAAAGGGACTGCAAATGCTTGTTTATACCAAAGATAGACACAAAACACCGCAATAACGCAGCGGGTCAGGCAGCATCTCTGGAGAAAATAGATAAGTGACCTTGCAGCTTGGGGCTTATGATTACAGTTTCCAGGATGTTCTGCACTGATACTTGCTACATTTGTCTTGGCTAATTTCCCAGAATAGAGTCCAGCAATGCTTTATCATTGGGTCGGTGCCATTCTGAACTCATAACTCCTCTCCTTCTTTGCTCTGCTTATTATTGCTATCCAAGGCCATACTTCCAGACGTTGAAATCCCTTATTATCGCTGATGCATCACGTTTACATATTCTTGTATTCTTCCTGCAAATTTGCTTTACAGTATCTACAAATCATCACCTATAAAATCATCCCAGTAAAGTGTTGACTACTCTCACATTTCTCAATTCTGAACAGGTTCTGTCTCTGATCATTCTGCAACAACTTTTCTCCAGCACGGCCGTATTCTCTGCAATCAATACGGGTACTGGCCTTTCTCCCTTATACTTCCCGAATGTCTTGTGTGTAGTAATATTGAGAACTAATAATCTGTAATTGCTCTTGCTGTATACACCCCAGCCATTGGCAACTTGGGGGAATAATGCCCCTGCCCCACTCGGGAAACCTGAACGGAAACCTCTGGAGACTTTGCGCCCCACCCAAGGTTTCCGTGCGGTTCCCGGAGGTTTTTGTCCTCCGGCAACCACCTTCAACTAGCATTGCAAACGGCTTTGACTAAATAATTACAGATTTTTAAAATGGAAACCACTTAGGACCATGAGGGAGAGTAACAAAAACCTCTAGGAACCTCTGGGAACCGCACGGAAACCTTGGGTGGGGCGCAACGTCTCCAGAGGTTTCTGTTCAGGTTTCCTAAGTGGGACAGGGGCATAATGGTGCTGATTATATGAATGTGCTCGTCCATGAGAATTGCACAAAACAAAATGATTTCATATTCTATGCATGAACCTTTTAAACAAATTACTGAATTATGTCATCTCCTTGCCCTTTTAAATAACAATGTTTTACACCGCATTTCTACATAGAACATAGAAAAGTGCAGCATGGCAGAATGCCAGTTGACACACAATGTCTGGGCCTCACATGATGCCAGAAGAATCTCATCTCATCTGCCTGCACATGATTCATAGTCCTCCATTCCTTGTATATCCATATGCCGACCTAAATGCCTCTTTAACGCCACCATTGGTTCTGCCTCTATCACTTCCTCCAACAGAGTGTTCCGGGCACCCACCATTCTCTGCGTAAAAAACCTTGCCGCGCACATCTTTAAACTTTGCCCGTTTCACCTTAAAGCAACCCCCCTCTATTCTTGACATTTACACTACATTATAAGGCTAACCAGTATTAATGTAAAATATATCCAAAATAAATCCACCACCAAATCGTCAGAGAATATTGTTGCTAATCAGCTCATAACTGCATTGCCCTAATCGTAAATAATTAAAACTATAAATGTCTTTTCACACTAATTTTACATAATATTTGAAATAAAATTCACTGATCTTACTTTCATGAACAAATTGCTTAATATTTCCTAGATTTTTTGTTCTGGTTGCATGGGAATTCCAGGTGCATAATTACTGCATGAACTAGATTTGTTATTGCACATCACAATTCCAAATGGTTAATGGCCCTGCAGTTTAACCAAACATTGTTTAGGCTTCTGGGGTTTACCCATGCATGTATGTAAATACATTTTACCTTGTACACGTTCTTGGGTCTGATTCTGTCCAAAACATCCCTATTTCTTCTGGTGTATCTGTCTCTTGACGTGAGATGGCCAGATTTTGCTGGGATGTTTGCATGTGAACTTATTTTTTAGCGGCAGCACTTAAGTGACACAAATTCTACCAAAGGTCCTGAAGGAGATGGAACGCGCTATCTATGCTTAATTATAAACTAGTCATAGAATGAAGGAAAATAATTTGATTCCTCTTTTCATTAAGACACATCTCGCTTCCCATGTGCGTAATGTCTGACATTAATAGAAGGTAAGATCCTTGAGGAAACTTGGATTTGCGTCAGTGGGGGAACGTTGGGCCGAAGTGTCCATTTCCATGCTGGATGACTCAGACCCTATGTATAATATGTGTACGAAGGAGCTGCAGATGCTGGTTTACACCAAAGTTAGATATAAAATGCTGGAGTAACTCAGCGGGACAGGCAGCATCTCTGGAGAGAAAGGAATAGGTGACGTTTCAGGTCGAGACTGTGTCTGAGTCTGAAGAAGGGTCTCGGCCCAAAATGTTACCCATTCCTTCTCTCCAGATATGCTGCCTGTCCCGCTGAGTTACTCTGGCATTTTGCGTCTATCTTCTATGTATGACCTAGTCAGTTATAAAAGACAATATTGTGAACAACCAAAACAATTTGCAGTAAAGAATAATATATTTTTCTACCTTGTTTTTGAAAAAGTGATCAAGATAGTGAATGAGGGAAATCCGGTAAATATTGCTTGGGTCGATTTTCATAGACCTGCAGAGTTATACAGAGCAGTAAAAGGCTTTATTGACCCATCGTATCCATGCCAACCATTTGCATGTATCTATACTAATTCCTTTCACTTTCATTTCAGTAAATTTACGAAGATACTCTGGAAGTTAAAATCCTCTGGCATTAGGGAGTAATCTATTTCAATGGACTGATTATTTGTAGTCACAAGGTGGTTATTGAATTTGGATCTGTTTGGGGACACTCAAGTACACATGAAAGCTAAGGATGAGAACCTTGCTGTTTTATGTGCATATCTCTGTGGAGTCATGGCTGCTGTTATGAAGTTGTAAGCAAACCATGAGAAGTTTCAAAGGTGTATTTCCCAGACTTGATCGGTATAAAATAAAACACTGCAGTTTCTGCAGTTTGGACAAGACAATACTTCTCAGAAACAACATCCCCCTCGATCCATGTCCAAAAACAGAATTGCCCTGGCAGACCCATTGTTTCTGCCTGCGCCTGACCCACTGAATTCAGTTCCACATACCTCTACTCCATCCTATCCCCCCTGCTCCAATCCCTCCTGACCTATGTCCAAACCCTGACTCAGTATGAAGAAGGGTCTCGTCCCGTAACGTCACCCATTCCTTCTATCCAGAGATGCTGCCTGGCCCGCTGAGTTACTCCAGTATGTTGTGTGTCTCTGGATCCTTCAGTGATGGGTATGTCATTTTGAAACCGATGCTGAGGTTTGATTTCAGATGAATTTGTTTCAATCAAAAAGGTTAACAGTAGTTTGACAAGAATTTGGATTCATTTAATTTAGTTGGTTTATTAACAAAATGACATAATTAGATTCTGTTCAGATTGACAAATTATTTCAAGAGAAAATTGGGAAGGTCCCAAAGTCAGATGGAAGCCTGAGACCAGTGGTGTACGGCAGTGATCAGTGCTCGGTCTGTGGTTGTTTGTCATCTATATCAATGAATTGGATGACAACGTTGATAACACAACATTGGTAAAACATCTCAATTTACAATTTTATTGTCTGACAGAATTTAATAGCCACACAGATAATATAGACTTGTATAACATTGGAACGGGTCATTCGGCCCCACTTGTCCATGCCGACCAACTTGTCCACTTCAGCTCGCCTTTAAACCTTTCCTATCACCTTTACCACTTTCTCTGGCAGCTCCCTCCTGTCACCCTCTGCGTTAAAAAATGTCTCTTGGGCCCCCTTTGAATCATTCCTCTCTCACATTAAACCTATGCCAGTTTTGGACTTAACTACTCTGGAGAAAAAGACTGACCATTCACCTTGAAGGGTCCCGACCCAAGAATCGTCACCTATCCATATTGTTCAGGGATGCTGCCTGACCTTCTGAGTTACTCCAGAACTTTGTCTTATTTTTGTAAAGTAACACCAGCAGCTCCTTGTATCACCTTGTTGATTTTGTATAACTTTACAACCTTACCCTTCAAAGTCCTACTCTCCGGGGTAAAAAGGGCCCAGTGTTTCAACAGAAACATTTCTCATCGTCGTTCAGAAAAACGAGAAATTAAAGTTGCAGGGAATGGTGAGGGTTGGGAACCAGGAAAGAAAGGCTGACATTCGAAGCCCCCCCTAGTCCCTCAGTCTCTCACTTTTCTTTGTTCCCTTTGTTCTCTCCCTGCCTCCCTCTTCCTTGTAACTTGAAACGGCATCATTGCTTCTTGTGGTTAAAGGCTATCGATCTAAGACGTGAACTCCTGAAGCAGAGCCAACCTTTTTTTTTCTCTATTCCAATATTTGAATCGTGATTGTAATGATAGTGGAATATTATAGTTTAGCTCCATCGTGTAAAACATATACTTACTTAACTGGTAAATAGTGCCAGACATTTATGATAATCGTGCTAAAATGGGGACTATCATAATGTTAAATCGGGAATTGAAGATTTTGGAAACAAAGTATCATAATTCTGCATTTAAATTAGGTAGCGGAGAGGCGAGTTAAACAAAGTTGCCTGTCCTTGCGGAAAGTAAAACTATTCTTGCAACATGTTTAGGAAGGAACTGCAGATGCTGCTTTACACTAAAAACAGGCACAAAATGCTGGAGTAATTCAGCGGGACAGGCAGCATCGCTGGAGAGAAGGAATGGGTCGAGATTTCAGTCTGAGTTAGTGCCTCGACCCGAAACGTCACCAATCCTTTCTCTCCAGAGATGCTGCCTGTCCCGCTGAGTTACTCTAGCATTTTGTGTCTATTTTCTTGCAATATGTTTACAGGCTATTAAAACTGCAATGACAGTCTTGTATTTATAGGTTTGAAATTATAATTTTGAATATTCCCCAATTTTAATCTCTGAGAAGTGCTCAGGATTAAAATGTAAGTGGCAAATTGTACTGATAACTGTGTGCATGAGATGGGGTGAGCGTGAGCTGTCTGCGCCGTGCTGCAGTTGCTGTTACGCCCTCCTTGCGACACCCGCTTGTTTACTTCTGGAATCCGAGAAATGTTCCACCCAGTGCTCTGGATGACGGGGCAGCCTAATGGCCTCCACTGCCCTCTGTGGCAGGGTTCCACAAATTCACAACTCTCTGAGTGAAAACGTTTTTTCTCACCTCAGCCTCCCTTTTATTCTAAGACTGTGGCCCCTGGTTCTTGACTCGCCCAACATTGGGAACATTTTTCCTCCAACTAGCTTGTCCAGTCCTTTTATAATTTTATATGTTTCTATAAGATCCCCCCTCATTCTTCTAAACTCCAGTGAATACAAGCCTAGTCTCTCCAATCTTTCCTCATATGACAGTCCCGCCATCCCAGGGATCAATCTCGTGAACCTATGCTGCACTGCCTCAATCACAAGGATGTCCTTCCTCAAATTAGGAAACCAAAACTGTACACAATACTCCAGATGTGGTCTTACCAGAGCCCTATACAACTGCAGAAGAACCTCTTTACTCCTATACTGAAATCCTCTTGTTCTGAAGGCCAACATTCCATTAGCTTTCTTCACTGCCTGCTGTATCTGCACACCAACTTTCAGTGACCGGTGTACAAGGACACCTAGGTCTTGCTGCCCTTACCTAACCTAACCCCATTGAGATAATAATCTGCTCCCTTGTTTTTGCCGCCAAAGTGGATAACCTCACATTTATCTATATTATACTGCATCTGCCACACATCTGCCCACTCACTCAACCTGTCCAGGTCACCTTGCAACCTCCTAACATTCTCTTCACAGTTTGCACTGCCACCCAGCTTTGTGTCATCTGCAAATTTGCTAGTGTTGCTCCTAATTCCCTCCTCCAAATCATTAATATAGGAAGGAACGATGCTGGTTTACACAGATAGACACAGAATGATGGAGTAACTCAGTGGGAAAGACAACATATCTGGAGAAAGGGAATAGGTGACATTAGACCCTTTGTTGTATGCTTCATTGTCACCTTCTCCAAGCTAACGGGTACAGTGCCCTCCATAATGTTTGGGACAAAGACCCATCATTTATTTATTTGCCTCTACTCCACAATTTTAGATTTGTAAAAAAAAAAAATCACATGGTTAAAGTGCCCTTTGTCAGATTTTAATAAAGGCCATTTTAACACTTTTTGGTTTCACCATGTAGAAATTACAGCAGTGTTTATACATAGTCCCCCATTTCAGGGCACCATAATGTTTGGAACACATGGCTCATAGGTATTTGTAATTGCTCAGGTGTGTTTAAATGCTTCCTTACTGCAGACATAGGAGAGCTCTCAGTATCTGGTCCGTCCTCCAGTCTTTCTCTCACCTTTGGACACTTTTATTGCTGTTTATCAACATGAGGACCAAAGTTGTGCCAATGAAAGTCAAAGAAGCCATTATGAGACTGAGAAACAAGAATAAGACTGCTGGAGACATCAGCCAAACCTTAGGCTTACCAAAATCAACTGTTTGGAATATCATTAAGAAGAAAGAGAGCACTGGTGAGCTTAATAATCACAAAGGAACTGGCAGGCCAAGGAAGACCTCCACAGCTGATGACAGAAGAATTCTCTCTATAATAAAGAAAAATCCCCAAACACCTGTCTGACAGACCAGAAACACTCTCCAGGAGTCAGGTGTGGATTTGTCAATGACCACTGTCCACAGAAGACTTCATGAACAGAAATACAGAGGCTACACTGCAAGATGTAAACCACTGGTTAGCCGCAATAATAGGATGGCCAGGTTACAGTTTGCCACAGTTCTGGAAAAAGGTCTTGTGGACAGATGAGACAAAGATTAACTTATATCAGAGTGATGGCAAGAGCAAAGTATGGAGGAGAGAAGGAACTGTCCAAGATCCAAAGCATACCACCTCATCTGTGAAACACGGTGGTGGGGGTGTTATGGCCTGGGCATGTATGGCTGCTGAAGGTACTGGCTCACTTATCTTCATTGATGATACAACTGCTGATGGTAGTAGCATAATACATTCTGAAGTGTATAGACACATCCTATCTGCTCAAGTTCAAGCTAATTCTCTAAACTCATTGGCCGGCGGTTCATTCAACAGCAAGACAATGATCCAAAACATACTGCTAAAGCAACAAAGGAGTTTTTTAAAGCTAAAAAACAGTCAATTCTTAAGTGGCCAAGTCAATCTCCCAATCTGAACCCAATTGAGCATGTCTTTTATATGCTGAAGAGGAAACTGAGGGGACTAGCTCCCAAAACAAGCATAAGCTAAAGATGGCTGCAATACAGGCCAGGAAGAGCATCACCAGAGAAGACACCCGGCAACTGGTGATGTCCGTGAATCACAGACTTCAAGCAGTCATTGCATGCAAAGGATATGCAACAAAATATTAAAGATGACTATTTTCATTTACATGACATTGCTTGATTGCTGTGTCCCAAAATGGGGGGACTATGTATAAACACAGCTGTAATTTCCACATGGTGAAACCAAAATGTGTAAAAACGGCCTTTATTAAAATCTGACAATGTGCACTTTAACCACATGTGATTTTTCAATGTGTGAAGAGTACAGAGGGCAGATGTCATATATCTCATGTATATTTATTTATTTGAGAGACAAATAAATAAATGATGTGTCTTTGTCACAAACATTATGGAGGGCACTGTATCTACTTTTTATATTTCTACAATTCTACATTTTCCTTGAATTTCATTCTTTTTATATCTGGTTTTCACACCTAACAAGAGATAGATAGATTCTTGATTGGTACAGGTGTCAGTGGTTATGTTGAGAAGGCAGGAGAACGAGGTTAGGAGAGAGCGATAGATAAGCCATGATTGAATGGTGGTGTGGAAGATGGGCCGAATGGCCTAATTCGACTCTTATTCCTTATGACCTGATGAACACTTCCTTATCTCACCTGACTCTCAGTTTGAAGGGTCTCAACCCAAAATATCACTCATTCCTTCTCTCCAAAGATACTGCCTGAACTGCTGAATTATTCCAGGATGTTGTGTCTATCTTCTCCAGAGATGCTGCCTGACCTGCTGAGTTATAGAGTCACAGAGTGATACAGTGTGGAAACAGGCCTTTGGCTCAACTTGCCCACACCGGCCAACATGTCCCATCTACACTATTCCCACCCGCCTGTGTTTGGTCCATATCCCTCCAAACCTGTCCTTACTATGTACCTAACTGGTTCTTAAACGTTGGGATAGTCATAGACATAGAAAATAGGTGCAGGAGTAGGCCCTTCGAGCCAGCACCGCCATTCAATGTGACCATGGCTGATCATCCACAATCAGTACCCCGTTCCTGCCTTCTCCCCTTATCCTTGATTCCGCTGGCCCTAAGTGCTCTCTCTAACTCTCTTTTGAATGCATCTAGTGAATCGGCCTCCACTGCCTTGTGTGAAAAAGTTTTTCCTCATCTCCGTTCTAAATGGCCTGCTCCTTATTCTTAAACTGTGGCTCCTGATTCTGGACTCCCCCAGCATCGGGAACATGTTTCCTGCATCTAGCGTGTAATCCGTTAATAACTTTATATGTTTCTATAAGATTCCCTCTCATCCTTCTAAATTCCAGTGAATACAAGCCCAGTCGCCCCATTGTTTTATCATATGACAGTCCCGCCATCCCGGGAATTAACCTGGTGAACCTACGCTGCACTCCCTCAATAGCAAGAATGTCCCTGCCTCAACTAACCCCTGTGGCAGCTAGCTTGTTGCATCCTTGCATCCTGCCTCCTCCCTTCCTTCCTTCCTCCCTTCCCTCCTTCCTTCCTCCCTTCCCTCCTTCCTCCCTTCCCTCCTTCCTTCCTCCCTTCCCTCCCATCCCTCCCTCCTTCCTTCCCCCCCCTTTCTCCCCCCCTTCCCCCCCCCCCTTTCTCCCCCCCTTCCCCCCCCCTTTCTCCCCCCCTTCCCCCCCCCCCTTTCTCCCCCCCTTCCCCCCCCCCTTCCCCCCCCCCCTTTCTCCCCCCCTTCCCCCCCCCCCCTTTCTCCCCCCCTTCCCCCTTTCTCCCCCCCTTCCCCCCCCCTCCCCCTTTCTCCCCCCCTTCCCCCCCCCTCCCCCCCCCCTTTCTCCCCCCCCCTTTCTCCCCCCCCTTCCCCCCCCCCTTTCTCCCCCCCTTCCCTCCCCCCCTTCCCCCCCCCCCTTCCCCCCCCCCCTTCCCCCCCCCCCTTCCCCCCCCCCCCTTTCTCTCCCCCCTTCCCCCCCCCCTTCCCCCCCCCCCTTCCCCCCCCCCTTTTCCCCCCCTCCCTCCCCTCCCCTCCCCTCCCCTCCCCTCCCCTTCCCTCCCCTTCCCTCCCTTCCCTTCCCTTCCCTTCCTCCCTTCCTCCCTTCCTCCCTTCCTCCCTTCCTCCCTTCCTCCCTTCCTTCCTCCCTTCCTCCCTTCCTCCCTTCCTTCCTCCCCTCCTTCCCTTCCCTTTGTTCCTCCAGCATCTAGTCTTTATCTTGGGTGGAAAGCAGCATCTGCACTGGTGGACGGGGCGGCTCAGCCAATCACGGACTGCCGTCGGTTGCTGGGCAAGGACTCCAACCAATCACAAACGGTCACCGGGTAGATTTGAGGCGATTCCGCGGAACCGACCAATCAAAGGTTCACATTATTCAAAAAAGGCAGGGCTTCCGCCGCAGGGGTGGTTGGCTGCTGGGGATGTCAATCAGCGGCGGAGCCAATGGGCGCGGGCGTCGGCGGTGGGAGGGCGGAACCAGTGCGCCGTTAAATGCGGACGCGAGCGGGCGGACGGACGGCCAGTGGAGAGCGGCGGCGGCGGCGCGAGCGAGGGAGCGAGGGAGCGAGGGAGGGAGCGAGGAGCGGCGGGAACAGCGGCGTCCGGCAGTGTAGAGCCCAGCGGCCGTCCTCAGTAAACAACACACGGGGAAAGGACTTGCGGCGCCTCAAAGTCGCTGCCGTCAAACAAAGAAACAAAGGGAGTCTCCGTTAAGATGCCGTCAGAGAAAAGCTTCAAGCAGAGGAGGACATTCGGTAGGTGCTGGGCCCCGGCTCCGGCCCCGACCCCGGCCCCGAGCGGGCACAGGCGGCTGGACCCCGGCCCCGAGCGGGCACAGGCGGCTGGGCCCCGACCCCGGCCCCGAGCGGGCACAGGCGGCTGGGCTCCGACCCCGGCCCAGAGCGGGCACAGGCGGCTGGGCTCCGGCCCCGGCCCCGAGCGGGCACAGGCGGCTGGGCTCCGACCCCGGCCCCGAGCGGGCACAGGCGGCTGGGCCCCGGCCCCGAGCGGGCACAGGCGGCTGGGCTCCGACCCCGGCCCAGAGCGGGCACAGGCGGCTGGGCTCCGGCCCCGGCCCCGGCCCCGAGCGGGCACAGGCGGCTGGGCCCCGACCCCGAGCGGGCACAGGCGGCTGGGCCCCGCTGGCCTCCCTCCTTGACCACGGGCCTCGCCGGGTCTGTTGCTGCGGCTTTTGTTATTGCGGTTGACTTAACGGCTATTTTTATCCGCAGAGAGGAGCGCGGGGGAAGGGACTGGGGGGGGGGGGGGGGGGGGGAGGAGGAGTGCAAAACATCCCCCGCCCGGACTTGTACAAGACGTAGCCTGGGTCCAGGCGCGGGGTTCTCGGCCTGACACCAGGCCCTGTAAACCTGAGCACAACAGTGTTGGAGTAACTAGGCAGGTCGGGCAGCGTCTGGGGAGGGCAATGGGCAGAGGACGGTTTGAGGTCGGGACCTTTCTTTAGACTAATGAAGTAGAGGGGAGAGAACTGGTACAAAGAGGTGATATGGGGGGGGAAGCTGCCAAGTGAAAGATGGATCGGGAAAAAGAGGATTTGATTAGCAAATGACTCGGTGCGGAAGAGAAGAATGGAATTGGTAAACATATTGTCACCTAACGTATGGAATATTAGCACAAAAAATGGTTGTGTGATAGGAAGGCTTAGGCATAAAATGATTTTGAGGAATATCGTGGAATAGATGAGGAATTTTAAGGACTTTTAGCATCTGAAGTCATGGTTATAAATAATATATGATGAAACTAATCTGAAAGAATGAGTGTTTTGCTTTATGGTTGATGTTTGTGTAATCAAGGGCCTGTATAATTTGGATGCCATAAATAATGGGATCAGCTCCGAGTTAGATTGTGGTCATTTGATTTTGGCTACACTCCAATTTACAGGATTAAAGTGTGTAAGAAGGAACTGCAGATGCTGGTTTAAACTGAAGATAGACACAGAAAGTTGGAGTAACTCTGCGACACAGGCAGCATCTCTGGAGAGAAGGAATGGGTGACTTTTCTGGTCGACCCTTCTTCAGACTGAAGAAGGATCTCGACCCGAAACTAGGTTCGCGACCTAGGTGAAGACAGTGACCTTCCACATTGACCTAAACATTATCAATTCAAAGCTCTCATGAAGTCTGAAGGTTGCTTCATGGCCATATATAATTGCAAAGTTATGAACAATCTTGTTCTGTTGCAGCAACCAAGGCTAGTTGTTAGGAATTGTTTCTGTGAAATGGAGATGAGAATTTGGTCTTTTGATCAGATTTATTCTCGCCACATGTTTGTCAAATAAACAATCCTGCCATTTCTAAGGGCAGAATGGTTGAGAGATACAGTGACATTGAGCTATGTGTTATCAGTGTATATGGGGAAGCTGATATTGTGTATCCTAAACTGGTGTCCTTCAGCATGCAGAGCTCTGCATGGTATTCACTTCCACTCTGTTCCAACCCCATATCATTTTGAACAACAAATTGCAATGTAATGGAAGTTAACATGCACTTTATTTTGCAATTTTTAAAAATTGGGCATTTTGTTAGCTTGAGGGAAATAATCTTCTCCGATTGCAATTTTATTTTGGGTATATTACTAGCTTGAGAAATAATCGTCTTGCCTTAATTTGACAACTTAAAAAGCTGCTAAATGCTAAATTTGTAAATAGAATTTTAAGAAAAGCCAGTTGACAATCAACTTGAGTTTATTACATATTTCTAGAAGTACTTAGTTTTACTCATTCGTCAACTATGAAAATAGCACACCACACAATTTTTGAAAATAATTCTACGCTACCACAACTAGAAAGAAGTGCTGAACTACTATCTGCCGCATTGGTGACACTTGGACGATGCTTGATCACACTTTACTGGCTTTACATTGCACTAAACGTTATTCCCTGTGGATGACTCGATTGCAATCATGTATTGTCTTTCTGCTGACTTGTTAGCACGCAAAAGCTTTTCACTGTAACACATTACACATGATTAAAAACGAGCACTGAAAGCTATTCCATACTGTGCATTCCAGTCAATCATGTCTAGGCTATTGTCTGGCCTATCCAGTTTCTTGTATATGTTTTAAGTTATTCTTGTGGCTTTTATTTAGCTTTTGGGCTTGGCTGTAGTTAAAGAAAGGTGTGATGGAAATGCCCACTACCTGAGGAACTGTGCTTTGAAAATAGTTGGCGTAATAGATTCTTGTAGACGTGAGGAAAGCACATCTCACATTCTTTGAGGCTTCTAAAGCAAAATGTAACAGCTGGATTACATTACAACAATGAATGCAGATCAAGTTCTTCCTTTTATTGATTGCATCAAACTTGACAGCTTTCTACATATTGATATTAATCCATAGGATACATTTGCAGCTGCCGTTATGATCTACAACCTTTTTTTTAGTAGATATGAATTTATTTCAATATACATTATGCTGCAAATAAAAATCCACGGAGTGCAAGTTTAGCAAATCCTGGTCGATGAACGATGTTGAGGCTCTAGTAAGAAAAAAAGACGCATGTCAGATTTTTAAATCATTTGCAGAGGTTGACATGGAAGAGTGCTTGCAGGTAAGGGGACAGCTGACAAGTGAACGTTTTTCAAAAGTGAGGAAGAAAGAGGCCATTGGTATCGTCAACTTCTCTGAGTATAATTAGTAGAGGAGTACACTTAATGAGGGCAGTCCGAAGAGCAAGAAGAGGACATGGAGCTCGTGGGCAAGATAAAGGAAAATTTGAAGAGATTCTATGGTTATATTAAAAGGGTGACTAGCAAAAGAAAGGTCCCTTTAAAGATCAGCAAGGCCACAAGAGATGGGGAGATTAATGTTTCTCATCTGCTTTTACTGAAGAGAAGTCCATGGAAACTAGGGAGTTAAGGTGCACAAATTGTGATGTCTTGGATCAAATTCGAATGACCAAAGAGGAGGAATTGGCATATTTTAAAAGGTGAATAAATCCCCAGGGAGTGACCAAATGAACTAGCCAATTACATTCAAATTTGGTATGGAGAAAAAAGTCAAATGAGGAGGGCTACAGGCCTGTGAGCAGTTGAATGCTCCAGGAGTTGGTGCTGGGGTTCACTGTTGTTTGTTATCTACTGTGAGGAAGGGTACTAAATCAGTTGGGGGGGGGGGGGGGGGGGGAAGTGGGCCAAGGAAGGGTAAATATAATTTAACTGACGTGTGTGTAATGTTGCAAAATAGCGATCTGGGAGCACAGCTGCACTGTTTACTGAAACTGTCAAATCAGTGGACAGTGATGAAAACAGCGTTTGGCCTGCTTGCTTTCATTTCAAGAGTTTATTGTCATGTGACCCAGATAGGACAATGAAATTCTTGATTTGCTTCAGCACAACAGAATATAGTAGGCATGAATACTGACTAGATCAGTGTGTCCATATACCGTTATATAAATATATACACATGAATAAATAAACTAATAAAGTGCAAATAAACAGATAATGGTCTATTAATGTTCAGAGTTTTGTTTGAGTTAAATTTAATAGCCTGATGGCTGTGGGGAAGTAGCTATTTCTGAACCTGGACGTTGCAGTCTTCAGGCTCCTGTACCTTCTACCTGAAGGTAGTGGGGAGATGTGTGTGTGGCCAGGATCGTGTGGGTCCTTGATGATGCCGCCAGCCTTTTTGATGGACTGGGCAGTGTTTACTACTTTTTGTCGTCTTTTCTGCTCCTGGGCGCTCAAGTTGCCGAACCAAGGCACGATGCAACCTGTCAGCATGCTCTACTGTGTATCTATAGTAGTTAGAGAGACTCCTCCTTGACATACCGACTCTCCGTAATCTTCTCAGGAAGTAGAGGCGATGATGTGTTTTCTTTATAATTGCATCAGTGTTCTCGGATCAGGAGAAATCTTCAGAGATGTGCACGCCCAGGAATTGGGGTGTGCATCGTGTACAAAAGTTGGGACATCATAATGCAGCTGTACAATTCGTGGTGAAAATAACCTGTGTGCAACCTGGTTGTTCAGCTGTAGAAATGATATTCACCTGGATGTTATCTTTGACCTACAGGCTTGAATTATAGGGAGATGTTGCAAAGAGGCTGATAGGGTGGCATAAGGGAAGTGTTTAGAGGCTATGGGCCTAATGCAGTACTCACCCAGTAGACCAACCTGGTCAGCATGGACAAGATGAGCTGAAGGACATGTTTCCATTCTACATTCTACATTAAAATAGGAAGTGTAGTGCCATTGGATGTGAGGAGGTTGAGGAACTTGTTTCCTAATAGTTTTTAATTAGGAAATTGGGGAAAAATATATCTGACAAATTAAAATTACAAGTGCTTTTCTTTCTTGAGTAGACATGTTATTAGGGATGACTGTTTTAATGGTGGCTAGATCACATGACAACATTAATCTAAATTCTGCAGCTCTGCTCCCACTCCATCTCTCAAGAGAGAGATGGAGATGTTTAACCTGCTTCACCAGCTTCCATGTTAAAGAGGATCATCCTTTGCAATTGCATGAGCTGTTGCCCTTATTCATCTTTCAGCATTTTGAAGCTATCTCCCTCTTACACTCTGGTCATTCCCTTTCGTACCACACTTTCCCTTACAACCACTGGAAATACAACATCTGTCCTTTTATGCCCTCACCATGCCCAAATCAGATAATTCTTTCCTGGTGAAGTAGTGATTCACGTGCTCTCCTTCTAATCCTGTGCACAACATTGTGTTTGTCACGGGGGAACAAAATAATGCAATTTTGGTGATCGTTGCCGAGCACCTGCACGTAATCCATAGGAATAGCCCTGAGCGTCTGGTTGTCTGCAAAAGTGGCAAAAATGTAGGTGCTGTATCTTGATACTTTTTCAATATAAATGAACTAAAGCCATTATGAGAAGTAAATGTGTTATCAAGTTGACCTCTTGGAAATGTGGCTGCAAGATGAATAAAACTAGGAACTGTAGAAACAATTAAATGCAGATGCTGATTACAAAAAAAGACCCAGTGCTGGAATAACTCGGCGGGTCAAGAAATCTCTGGCTAACAGGAAGAGGTAATGTTTTGGGTTGGGACACTTCTTCAGTTTGATTGTGATGGAGTGGGCAGGGACTAAAGCTGGAAGAGAGTAGGGGCAGGACAAGGCGTGTGGGTGAATACAGGTGAAGGGGGTCTTTGATTGCCAGATGGGTGGTTGCAAGGATATTTAATAATTGGAAAGACGAGAAACGGGGAACTGCAGATGGTGGCTTACAAATAAAAGAAAAGGCTAATGGAATGGGGGTCATAAATGAAGAAAGAATGCAGCAAAGTGGTAAATATCCTTGGTAGCAGATGTGGATTATGGATGAAGCTTAAAAAGCAAAGGGAGGGAATTGTTAGCAAGAAATTTGTAGATCTTTAAAACAAGTTGTAGTATAAATGCAAAAATTAGAGGTATCAAATCTGAAAGTGATGTGGATCAATCTGAGCTGGGGTTCTTAAATAGAAACGAAAGAACAAAATTCTGAAGGATTGAGGTGAATGTTGGTTGAGGACGATTGAATAAATACACTGAAATGCATGTACATTGATATATACTGGCGATGTCTAACATAAGGATATAATAAGTGAAGCAGAAGAGATCTTAAGGAATAAAACCCCAAATGTGGTGGTCCATCTATGCCTGGAAAAAGTTCTCACCCCAAGGGAGAGATTTATAAAATCTGTAGAAATAGCAGTCAGTCTGTGGATTGGAACAATTTGGTAAAGGATGCCTAAGATGTTCATAGGTCATACATGATAGGAATAGAATTGGGCCATTTGGCCCATCAAATCTACTCTGCCATATAATCATGGCTGACCTATCTTCCTGAAAGAATGTTAAAAAAGACATGAAAGAATGCGAATTAACTAGAATGAACCATCACAATAGATGATAAAGTATGGTTATGGTTTTTGTGTTTAATAAGACAAAATTAGAGCACATTTGGGTATCTTACTGATGGAGCTAGAATTTATGATGAGAATAAGGAAATGGAGAAGAATTGGACACAAAATATGTTTGACTGCATGGAAGAAGACACAAGAAACCTGCAGAAAATGTCTAGTGGGAATTAATGATTTGCTTCCCGAAGTTTTGAAAATAGATTTTTGGTTATATAAAATTATATGAATTTGAGAATTATTCCTGTAAATTGGTGGTGGGTGTAACAAATTTGACCCCACTATTTTAAGGAGGGAGAGAAAATTGGAACTGTTTGGTCGTCATCATCAGTCTGCAGGAGGGATTCAACCCAAAACATCATCTTACCTATGTTCTTCAGAGAAATTGCCTAACCCACTAAGTTAGTCCGGCACCTTTTGCAACCAATATTTGCAGTTCCATGTTTCTAGATCGCCTTGAGCAGAGTTGGTGTGTATTTATGCTGCTGTAAGAATTTCATTGTTCTGTTGTTGGTCCATGATAATTAAAGGTTGACTACACTGGTCTTCAGTATGAAATAGTACAAAAGAAGTACAAGAGGAAAGTAGAATTAATGCAATTATTCAGTAGGCCTTAATAGGAGCTTGCCTGGAGTCATGTTACCTTTAAAGTATATACTTGGCAGAGGGTACAGCAAAGACTGATTGAAACATCACCACAAAATGCGCAGAATGAAGGCCATGGAATTGCTTCAGTTAGAGGCCGATGCATCTTTTGAATTCTCTAACGGTGGGCTGCAAAGCCTCAGTTATTGAGTTAATTCAAAATGCAGATAGATTTCTGGACATTAAAATATTCAAATCCTGCAGGAAGAACGATGATCTGTTGGTTTGTGTGCTCCAATGCAGTAATAAGATCAGCCACGATCTTGACAGGCCAGACTAGACTGACTGATATGGCAGACCAGACTAGACTGTTTGCAATGTACACAGTTTGTAATATGCTGACATTGGTCAGTGCCATGCAGATGGCTGAATCGTTCTGGAGCTTTTCTGGGAGAATCATGTGATTTTGAGTGGCAGTGAGGGGTGGGGTCTGGTCTAATTTGCAAGGTTTAGTTGGATAGTTTGCTTGGGGAAGATGCCAAATGAGAAGCAACTTTAAAGAGGCTTAGAGAGGTGGGGTAAATGTGGGCAATGATGGACCCATTTTGGGGAAATGCGTGTTGCTGGTAGCTGGGATGGGGGTGGAGGAGAACAATGGAATTAGAACAGACAGAGAATGGTGGCTGAGGGAGAGGATTAGGGTGGTGTTTGCAAGGGAGGGGGCAGAAGAAGATGGTTTTGTCAAGGTCGTGTTTGCAGTGATATGTTTCCTGGGTGGTTGTTCTTTCCATACATTCTATTTTTAATGCACTATTCCAGAATTTTATTTTCCCCTATTTCACTTTCCTGGTACCCCATACCAGTCCAACAGAAAGGTGGTCCTTTTTATTCAGTCAAATTTGCAGCGAGATGTGATTGTGTCTGGTCTTCACTGACTTTTAACCATTGTCTGATCTGACTTAAACAAGAAAAGCAACTACTTTTTGTCTTCTTGGGATGCTCAATGACCAAACTGATGTCCAGAATTCAGCCTGGGTTCCTTTACTGCCAAGACCACCCTGTGCTTAATAGTTTACATTTGCTTTGCTTCAATACTCCCCTGATCAATATTTCAGTCTTACTCCAATCCCTCATCTCAGGAGAATGTCTCCAGCTTGCATTTAAATCTGGCCTCTGGTGTATATTCTGCTGTAAGGAAGGATGCTTTTTGTTGCCTCTTTTTTTCATGTCACAATGAAGTGACCTTTAAAATTCTCTGCCTTACTGCTTCAGATTTCTCCTTTGGCTATATATCTGCTATCCTTGCATCTTTGAATCCCATAATGGTTTTGTAAAACAAAGTGCTTTGCTAATGCAGGTTTTCCCTTTTTAATTGTGCTTGTAACATTTGGAAAAGCATTCTAAAATAGTTTAATGGTACTCCGTGTCATGATAGACTTGAATATCACCCCTTCTCCCCCTCCCCAAGATTTTGTGCTTGGCTTGCGTGCTTTATAGAACTTATTCAGATACCCAGTGTGACCGACTTTAGATGTGTGCAATAAATGTGAATAGAATTTAATTTAGCTGTTTTTAAATGATAATTTTAATTTCATTTTTACAAGGCTACATGTAATAATAGTTTGGTTAAGCATGGTGCCTATTGTAATTTTAAAAAAAGGTACATATAATATGAAACTTTAAAATGGTGCTTTTATCACTGACGGCTCATAGCAGATTCTGGGCATCTCCAGTTAACTCTTGTGGTATTTTTGTTGCACTTTCCTTTTATCTTGAAGTTGAATTCACTGTGGTCTCTGTTCTCCACAATCTCAACTGCTCAATCTAAATTAATCTAGTAACTCAGCAGGTCAGCCAGCATCTCTGGAGAACATGGGTGATGTTTCGGATTGTGGCCCTTCTTCAGACTGATTGCAGTGGAAGTGGGAAAGAAAGCTTAAAGAGAGGTGGGCAGGACAGAGCATGGCTGGTAATAGTTGAACACAGGCTTGGGGGGGGGGGGGGGGGGGGGCTGTGGGTCAGTTACCCAAAATTGGAAAATGCAACGTTCACGCTGTTGGGTTGCAAGCTGCCCAATATGGTGTGTTGTTTCTCCAGTCTGCATGTAGCCTCGCATGTGGCGATGGGGGAGACTCATGCCAGAAGGGTGAGTATGGGAAGGGGAATTTAAACGGTCAGCATCCGGGGTAATCCAAGTGCGTGTGTGGGAAAGCAGAAGCCGAACCTACACTTGGACTTGCCAATAAACAGGAGGCACATTGGGAACACCAGGTGCAGTAGCTGAGGTTAGATGCACATGCCTCTCTGTCTCGCCTGGAAAGACCGCTAAGGTTCCTGGATGGAGGTATAGGGACAGTTGACAAGCAGTTGCAGGAGAAAGGGGGAGTTTGGGTGGGCAGGGATGAGTGAACCAGGGTGTTGTAGAGGAAGCCATTGCTGTGGAAGGCAGAAAAGGGTGGAAATGGGAAGATGTGACTAGTGATGGGGTCCTGTTAGAGGATGACGTGTTGGTTGTTAATCTGGTTTTGTAGGAAGAAAATATCAAAGTTGATAGTTAATAAATTTTTATTTCTGTTATTAAATATGGTTCTGTAAATGTACTGTAGATGAGAATTGTTATGCCTCAATTGAAAATGATGCTGCATTTTTTGTTGTTGTATCTACCATGGTTTCTTCTGTGCCCCATATGTCGTGTGCATGGGGGGGGGGGGGGGAGAGAACGTGCAGTAGATACAAAGTAGGGGGGAGAACGTACCTATTCCGATAATAGATGCAGGTGGAGGGGGGAATGTGACTTTTTTTTAATATAATCCCTAATTTGTGATTTACCCAGTCTTATGTTTTAACATCCTTCTGGTTTGCAGAACAGAGAGTGGACGATGTGCACCTTATTCGAGAGCAGCATCCCAACAAAATTCCAGTAAGTATATTGGGGGAAATGAAATTATAATTTTTATTCCAAAATAATACAGTAGCAGAGAAATAGAAGGGAATGATCATAAACATTGTGGCAGTGCTCTTATGTGGACACTATAGACAGAGGCTAAAAAGGTCTCCTTGCATGCAGGTTAGGATCTACTGGGCTAATGTGTGGAATTTGGAATATCTTGCGTTTTGTTGTCCAGATAAGGCTGAGAAGGATTAGGAGGATTAGGATAATCTGGCAATTTGCAATGATGCTTTCTCGATTTCTCCTGTCATTAGTTTTGCCTTCTGCTGCTGCAACAGTTCTTCTGGTCCTTTTAATTGAGTCAGACTCGGCCTTCATCTGGTGTTTGCCTTCTGTGGGATGCCCAGAATTGCACTTCACTGGTGCAGCTGAGTCCCTCCCAACATGTTCAAGCAGGAACTGCAGATGCTGGAAAATCGAAGGTAGGCAAAAATGCTGGAGAAACTCAGCGGGTGTGGCAGCATCTATGCAGCGAAGGAAATAGGCAACGTTTCGGCCTGAAACCCTTCTGAAGCTGAAGAAGGGTTTCGGCCTGAAATGTTGCCTATTTCCTTAGCTCCATAGATGCTGCTGCACCTGCTGAGTTTCTCCAGCATTTTTGCCTCCCTCCCAACATCCTTGCTGGTGCAGTCACTTGGTGGAACAGGCTGCAATTCTTTTGGGTAACAATTGAAAAACGTAATGACATTTAATATTCTTTTTAAAAAAATTAAAATTAAACTCATATTTTCCTCATCAATTTTGTTTTAGGAGAGCTTGACTTTGCTCTTTAGTGAATATTGGTGGCCCTGGTGAAATGAATGGCTGGCATAAAGTTGCCGGGCCAGATGCCTCACAAAACTTGGATTTGGTGTGCAGTGCAGAAGTAGAATGGGAGATCGGATGTGCTGACATCTGTGCCTTCTGGAAGGCTGACTCTCCAAACTGGTGATTCACTATAGAGCTGTCACTTAGCTGTCAGTGCAGTAAATATTCCCAATCCTCATAGAATTATAGCACTTATTATACGTCGTGTGGCATCATAACATCAAACGTACTAGGAATCCTCTCAGCCAGAATCGACAATCCACTCCACCAATCAGTGCTGATGATGGTCTCCTACTCGCCAAAACTTCAAACTACAACAGCAGCATTCAGCTAGATTGGTGCCTGCATTACTCCTCCACCGTTCTTCCATTCAGCAGAGGAACATGAGAAGGCAGAAGGGACATAATTTAATACTTTGCTCAGATTCAGCTAATTCTGATTGTGTGATGCTATCATAACGCTTCATGTGAGACTGGAGCGTTATTTTAGTTGACATGCTTGCGCTCATAAATGGAGGTTAAATTGGTGACTGCAGTCATAGTTTAGAGTGGCCATTCGCTATCTACAGGGAAAATATGGATGGGGAAATATATAGTGACCGTGGCAACCACACCCACATCCAACAGAATAAAAAGAAGATAGACACAATAAGCTGGAGTAACTCAGCGGGACGGGCAGTATCTCTGGAGAGAAGGATTGGGTGACGAATCGGGTCAAGACCCTTCTTCAGACCTGAAACGTCACCCATTCCTTCTCTCCAAAGATGCTGTCTGCCTCACTGAGTTACTCCAGCTTTTTGTGTCAATCTTTGGTTTAAACCAACATCTGTTGTTCCTTCCTACACAAGAATAAAAAGAAAAGCTGGAGACATCTGTTACTAAGCCGCAACTCGTGTCTACTGGACTGTACTGTGGTTAATTTATTTTTCATTTTAGGTCATCATTGAAAGGTACAAGGGAGAAAAACAATTGCCATTGTTGGATAAGACCAAATTTCTTGTCCCTGACCATGTGAACATGAGTGAACTGATCAAAATTATACGGTAAGCTTTTTGTATAAATGCACAATGTGAAATGGTTTGCTAATTTTTTTGTTTGAAATTGTGCATAAAACCATCCATTTTTTAATCAACAAAAATGTGAATTGTGTTAAATTTAATGGCATAAGGGCTCATTTGTCTGGCTCAGGAATGGCGGTTGAATTTGGAAACGGAGGGTAAATTTGTACCTTCTGGTTTAAGGTGGTCATTTGCTATTGCTACATCCTGAAGGAAATTATGTTTACACACATGTAACAAATTTATCAACTACTGTCATCTGGAGCTTCTCTTATTTTATGGTATACAATTTACTCAAGAAATGTTGAATATTTAATCTGCTTTGATTGCTTCTCTAAGTATTTTATTTATGAACAATATAAAGAGTGACATTTTCATTACTAGGGCTTTCATTCCATGTTGTGCATTCTGATCTCTTCAATGTATTCAAAAGATTACCATATTGGCATAAATGTAATCGGTGACAAAAATCACTGGGGAATCCATCAGACATGTTAAAACCAAATCCAATTTTTGAGCAGACAGCTTTGGTAGGCTTTCAGCTGCTTTTCCAGTTAGAATCGCCTTGCTTATTAAAGAATTGGGTTGCACAATTGTTTGGGATAAGCTGAGAAATATGTTTCCATTTGATACATCTACCTAACTGATTATATCTATATTCATATTCTGGATTACCATATCTATTGCATGGGTTTATTGACTACAATCTGCTACCAAGTAATGCATTTATGCATTGTCTTTTAATGGAGTTAAAATCCCAGACTACTTTAAGAGCATTCTAACAGTAATGAGCTAACTAACTTCAGAATTAAAGGACTTTCTTTTAGGAAGGAGGCAAGGAGAAATGTATATAGTTAGAGGGTGGTGTATCTATGGAATTCTTTGCCACAGAACGCTGTGGAGGCCAGCTCAGTGGATATCCCCTCAGTGGACGGGGATAGATGATTCTTGATTAGTACAGGTGTCAGAGATTATGGGGAGAAAGCAGGAGAATGGGGTTTGGATGGAGAGATAGATCAGCACGATTGAATGGCAGAGTAGACTTGATGGGCCAAATGGCCTAATTCTACTCCTATCACTTATGACCTAAGGAGATATTATATGGCATAATTAGAAGAAAGAACGGAATATCCAGATCCTGGAAACTCCATAATGGCAACAAAATATATGGTGTTGAAGTGATCAGTATTGGAAGAATTTGGATAGCTCTGGAGGGGTAAATGGCAAGAATGAATTAAATGTAGAAAGGGGCAAGCTAATAATTTGAAAAATATTAATCATCTAGTCCCAGAATTTTCTGTCCTTGTCTAATTGTTAACCTCAAAGTTGTGCAGGCAGTGACCTGTGAAGAGAAGCTTAATGCAGCTGTCACAATAAAGCCTTTGAGGATGGGATCGTCCATGCTATTAATGACACCATGTGGTTATTTGGGCACTGTGGGAAAGGCAGAACTGTAATAACTTTGCACAAATATTCTTAACTGGAAGCTACTGGTGGTCTCATGTACTGAAATTGCTTCATTACAAAGTGCCCTGGGATGTCATGACTTTCATATGAAAAAAGACTGGATAGACTCGGCTTGTACTCGCTAGAATTTAGAAGATTGAGGGGGGATCTTATAGAAACTTACAAAATTCTTAAGTGGTTGGACAGGCTAGATGCAGGAAGATTGTTCCCGATGTTGGGGAAGTCCAGGACAAGGGGTCACAGTCTAAGGATAAGGGGGAATTCCTTTAGGACCGAGATGAGGAAAACATTCTTTACACAGAGAGTCGTGAGTCTCTGGAATTCTCTGTCACAGAAGGTAGTTGAGGCCAGTTTATTGGCTATATTTAAGAGGGAGTTAGATGTGGCCCTTGTGGCTAAAGGGATCGGGTATGGAGAGAAGGCAGGTAAGGGATACAGAGTTGGATGATCAGCCATGATCATATTGAATGGTGGTGCAGGCTTGAAGGGCCGAATGGCCTACTCCTGCACCTATTTTCTACGTTTCTATGCCCTGTTCCAAATAACATTGGGGGTAATTAAGTTCGCTTGTGTGTTTGTTAGTGAATTTACTGCCTAAATACTATGAGAATTTGACATTTTGATTTCTAATTTTTTAGGAGACGTCTGCAGTTAAATTCAAATCAGGCTTTTTTCCTGTTGGTGAATGGGCACAGCATGGTCAGTGTTTCCACACCCATTTCTGAGGTTTACGAACGTGAGAAGGATGAAGATGGTTTCCTCTACATGGTCTATGCTTCCCAGGAAACCTTTGGAATGGACACTGCACTGTAATCATAGTCTGGTTTGAGGTACCTCCCTCAATGTTCCTGTAGTGCCCTGCCATAAAACATTGCTAAACATGTGGCAGCTTGTCCAGCTCAATCAGGAATGAGAAGAGGTATCACATAAAACTAATTGGAATTGAAAGCTGATGGTCTAACTGCAGTCTTTTGCTTGTTGGGTTCTCAGAATTGACTACCATATTCTCACAAAAGCTGTCTGCAGCAGTTTTAAGCCAAAATCAAATCGTGTTCAGAAGTTAACAGGTATATTTTATTGCTAGCAGACGCTTATGTAATTTGAGTAGCCTTTTTAAAGCAAAATGACTAAGCAGATAATTTTGCTTTATGAAATTATCAGGAATTGTCTGATGCGTTCAACTGTATGTCGCTTCAAAAGATGAATTATTTAAGAGCATTTAAACAGCTTGCTCATAAAACAGCTGCTTTTCTAACTAATCGCCTGCATTCAATTTCAAGTATTTGGAAGAGGTTTTAAATAGCTGTGGAAATACTTCATCGAGCAGTGTGCCTTCTGCTAATAGGTGAGTCACGTGCCATTCTTTATGAATGAGCTAATAATTAGGCAGCCAAGAATTAATACTTGCATTGGATTCTAACATTAGAAAAGATGATCTTCTTAATTTTGCAATGTCCTTCACAATTTTCTTTAAAAAAAGGGAAATTGATGCAGTTTCCCATTTCTCAGCCACAGTCTTCAATATAACCAATCCATAGAAATTAAAAGTGAAAACTAGCCTTGTTTGTGAATAGCTGTTTGTCAAATTAAAAACCTTAACAAATATACTAATCTCCAACTATCTCTGCTCGTGCTAAGATTTACTAACTGAATAGTTACTCCTCTAAATCTGCATTCTAATTATATCCAGAATGTGTCTGTTATGAAATTATGGTAAACTATTGGAATAAAAACTGAAATAACTTCTGAAAGTGCATAATATATAGTCTTGAATTCAGCATAAAATCATAACCTTCGATTCCATCCTGTGTAATGTTTTTAAAACTTTTAAAAGTCATTACAACTTTTTGTTTATAGTACTGAAATTAATTTAACCCTATATTTTGATGTCTGCATGCACTTGTCATTTGATTTTGAACAGGAAATGAACCGGTGATTGCTTTCTCTGCTGTATACCAGCATTCCCATTTGTCATACATTTGGCATCTGTCCATTCTAGGAGTGTTTGGTAATCGGAGTATGTGGTGTAACCAGGCATCCTGATTGTGAAATTGCATTCTAGTCAACTGGTGTTTTCATCTGTTTATGTGCATCTAAATATTTGTTTCCTAAAAAGTAAGTTATATAAATTAGTATCTTTACAGTGTATTTAAAGAACATTATTCAGAATTTCTCAAGACCTGAAAATATAAGAATATGACATTTAAAATGTGCATTTCTTTATTTGTTAATGTGTAAATACTGAAGGCAGCCTTTCTTCATTCACTGCTCTTCCTGCCTATGTTAAATGCTTGGAGTAGTAATTACCAGCTTTATCTATCCTCAAATTACCCTGCTGTAAGGACTTGCGGGCACTGGACCATTATAAAGATTAATAACGTGAATGTTTGGGTCACATTGCCTAGAATTGCTGTCTTTTAGTTGTAAATTTTAACTTAGTGCTGTCGACATTTGAGGAGCATCAGCTGCATTCTGGGATTCTTGATGTGACATTGCAGACTGCTCGGACTTTTCTAAAGTGGTTAAATGTGCAGTGTTTTTAGATTAAGTAGTACTGTTACTAAATTAACATTCCAAATCTCTACTAAAGAATGAGGCATTTAATGAGACTGATTATTGGCTTATTTCTCCATTGTCCAACATACTCCATTGTTGTCAGTATCACTTTGTCTCCACTGTGGATGTCATTCTGATTTTATTATATTCAGTTTCTGAAAACAGAATGCGACAAAAATCCAAAAATGTTCAACGGTGCCTTGGTTTTAGTTTTTAATTGTTTTTTTTGCATAAATTTGAAGTACTTCAATGACACTTGACCTAATGTATATTTTAAATAGTGCATAAACAGATTTATGTAATTTGTAAATTAGAACTTTTTTTTAATTGTATTACTTTGGATCTGCTGTTGAGAAACCTGAATTGACAACTTGTAAATATACTGTGTATGATATACTGATGAGCCATGTGCCTGAATGGAAAGATGCATTTGCCATTTTCAAAATAAAGTACAATACAAGATTGTGGTTCTTGCTTTCTTCACCAATGCTCTTGGAAGTAAATACAGTAAAACCTACTGCTTTAAACAAAAAAAAGTGCTGGATTCACTCGGGGGGGGGGGGGGGGGGGTCAAGACTTCCTTCAAACTTCCTGCTGTTGATTAACAACTGCACTAATATAACATCTATATTGCTAAAAGTCTGATCTTGACCGCTTTTGGCTCACTGTGCTGTGATTTCCGAAAGAATGCCGCCACCTAGGGCAGTCATTTTTGGCCATCTCACTCAGAGCCCCCCTCCGCCTTCCTGGACCGGAGGATTTTCCCCAAAGATTAAAAATCAGAGATATTAATGTTTTTTTTAATTGCCATTCTCTCTGCTGCCCCTGCTGGTGGGAGGGGGAGGGACTATAAAACCCGGAAATGGTGTGCCTCACTCGGTCTCTGCAAGATGGGGGAAGCCGGAGGGCCACATCTCTCTGAGCTCTGAATAACACTGAACACATATCTACTCAACTGTGAGTGCCCTTAATGTGGTTTAAAAATGAAAATATGGTTGGTTTGAAGTGAAAAGGCACTGCCTGCAAATGGTTGTTTGGGGGGGGGGGGGGGGGGGTTTGGGTTGAGGTGAAAAGGCACTACTGCAAATGGTGGCTTGGGTGCTTTGGGTTGAAGTTAAAAGGCGCTACTGCAAATGGTGGCTTGGGTGCTTTGGGTAACTTCCCATCAATGAAAAATAAAAGTATTATTACTGTTTAAATGTTGAGACTCTCTCCTGTCAATCACGCCATAAATGCCACACCTTTTCCGGTGGGAGGGGGAGCGGTTATAAAACCCGGAAGTGTGGGTGTGGCTCATTCTCTGCATGATGGAGAGGTCACGACTCTGAGCTGTGAATCAACTGACCACACTGAATGTACTGAATTTTGTGTTGTTTTATGGTTGTTTCACCCTGCTTGAAATGGTATGCAACTGTATTTGAATGTGGTGGCCTTGCACCCTGCCTGAAATGGTATGAAACTGCATTTGAATGAGGTGGTGTTGCACCTTGCATGAAATGGTATGAAGCTGCATTTGACTTTGGTAGCCTTGCACCCTGCTTGAAATGGAATTTCAAGGAATAGCCATGAGTCAACTGCCAGCCCATTGCTGCGAGTGAACTGCCAGCACATCTGGCTTGATGGACTGAGCTACCACCCCAATAACCCACACCAGCGCTTCAGAAAGCCCCCCCCACTGGCCACCAATATTGGAATTGGTGGAGAGGTGGGATTTGACATGTACTGTCAAATGGCAGAGGATGAAGGAATGTTGAGAGAACTGTGGGGGCTCGGGTCCATAATTCTCTGAAAGTGGCAACACAAAGTGGCTTGCTTGCCTGAATATGTAAGAATATTAAAGTTTGAATGCTTCATTGTAACTTAAACACTGCTTCAGCTGCATTTTAAGTATGAGAAGGATGCATTTGCTCTGGAGATAGTGAAGGGCAGTTTCACCAGGATGTTGCCTGAATTTGGAGGGCTTTTGTTATGATAAGAGATTGGATAGTCTGGAATTCTTTACCCCAGAGCAAAGGAAGCTGAGGGATGAACTTGTGGAGTTCAATTAAATTATGAGGCATCGATATGATAAAAGTATAATTTTCCCATGGAAGGTATTGAAAATGAGAGGATGTAAGTTTAATGTTATACAAAGAAGTTTTAAAGGGGATCTGAGGAGAGAGTTTTTAAATAGTTTATATCTGGAGCTCATTGCCTGAGGAGGTGATGAAGTCTGATATAATGGCTTAGAAATTTAGACATACGTAAGCAGGCAAGACATAGAAGGATATGGTCCTAATACAAATACATGGGATTGGTGTAGATTGCCCAAAAGGGAAGCAGTAACGGTGGGTCGAACAGCCATTTACACTGAACAGCACAGTAGCGCAGCGGTAAAGCTGCTGTCTTGCAGCGCCAGAGACCTGGGTTCGATCCTGATTATCTGCAGTGTTTGCACGTTTTCCCCATGACCGCATGGATTTTCTCTGGGTGCTCTGGTTTCCTCCCTTGTTCCAAAGACATGCAGGTTCATTGGTTAGAGCCATAGAGTGATAAAGTGTGGAAACAGGCTCTTCAGCCCAACTTGCCCACACCGGCCAACATGTCCCAGCTACACTGGTCCCACCTGCTTGCGTTTGGTCTATATCCCTGTAGTATTTATGCAATGTTATTTATTATTGCAAGTTGTTTCCTTGTGACATTTAATATTACACGGTAAATGTCTGGTACATGGTTTGAAGCAGAAAGAGAACACTTCCCCTTCAAGTGCCTGTGCTTGCAGTTTACTACAATTAACTGCATAGAGACTTCTTGCGTATGGCGTGCACAGCCTAAAGTTGCACGTCAACTTGTTCTATTTGATCTCTTTGTTTGTGCACGTCGGGTTGATTGCATTAGTCGAAACAGGGTGAACCACGTGAAGGTTGCAATCTTCCACCCCCATAGAGACATTTATACTTTTTACCTTAAATAATTTTAAATACTTGTCATTTTAAGCATCTTTCAGGTTTAATTTTTTTTAACCTTGATCCACAAGCATTTGAGATCAGCGATCTGATTATAGTCAGACATGGAAATAGGCCATTTGGCCCAAATTGCCCATGTCCCATCTCAGCTGGTTCAATTTCCTGTGTTTACTCAATATCCCTCTAAACCTTTTCTTATCATAAATGCTGTTACAACTATCTCCACAGACTCACAACTCTCTGCGTGATGAGGAAACACTTTTTCACACAGAGAGCTGTGAGTCTGGAATTCTCTGCCTCAAAGGGCAGTGCATGCCAGTTCTCAGGATACTTTCAAGAGAGAGCTTGATAGGGCTCTTAAAGATAGCGGAGTCCGTGGATATGGGAGAAGGCAGGAACGGGGTACTGATTGTGGATGATCAGCCATGATCACATTGAATGGTGGTACTGGCTCGAAGGGCTGAATGGCCTACTCCTGCACCTATTGTCTATCTCATCTGGCAGCTTGTTCCATATACTCACCACCTTCTGAAAGAAAAAGTTACCCCTTTGGTACACATCGAATCATTCCCTTCTCACCGTAAACCCATGTTTTTGATTCGCTCTACCCTGGGTAAAATACTGCATTCACCCCATTAATTCCACTCAGTATTTTGTACAACTCTAAGATCACCCCTCAGCCTCTTGCACTCTAAAGAATAAACTCCAAGCTTTCATTGGATAATTGTCCTGGTTGTAAAAGCAATGCAAGTTAACAGTGTCCCAGTGAAACGTGGCCTGGTTTCCTGATGAAACTATATGCATCTCTTTTGTTGCACTTTATGATGAATTTATTTTAGGATATTCCCTCATTCCGGTTGTTACAAATTAGCACATTCAGCCATTGGCAGTGCAGCAGCCCTTAAAAGGACAAGTTAAGAGCAGTTCAGCCAAAAGCCCCCTCAATCCTGCACTGCCCTTCAATACGAGCTGACCTGCCCCGCCCTACATCCACTCGTGCCATTTCCCCAGAGCCCTCATTGCACTAATATTGCAAAACATACCCATTCTTCTATCTCCAAAGAGCATATACAATCCTCCAGGATAAAGAATTACAGCTTTAACCTCCCCACCCTTTGAGAAGAGATTCTGCTTTAAATTCTGTTGCGATGACGTTTTCCTATTTTGATTCTCCCACTAGTGGAAACCTACCCTGTTACGCCCTATTGGGATCTGTTGCACAACACTGATGGGGTCTTGGTCCAAATGGTCCTTGTCATTTAAGATGCCCATCCAAACTAATCCCACTTGCCCATATCTGACCTATGTCTGGTCCACACCTGGAGTATTGTGTACAATCGTTGTCTCCTGTTTAACCCAGTGACTTTCTTTTGGACAATCTCCACTGTTAGTGTATCCGTTAAGTGAGGTGACCAAATTTGGTCACCAGACTCCAGCTGTGGACTTACCAGTATCCTGCGCACTACTTCCCTGTTTCTAAACCACATTCCTCTTCGCAATAAAGTCCAATATGCCACTTGTCTCCCTAAATAATTGTTGCATTATTTGTGCATGAGAATATTCATATGCTTAGTATGCTTTAGTTACTCAGTGGGGTCAGGCAACATCTCGAGAATGTTACTCCAGCATATTATGCCTTACTTTTGGTAAATCAGCATCTGCAGTTCCTTGTATCCTAATGTTTATCTGAAATCTTTCTCTATTTAGATAATAGTCTCACTTTAGATTCCTTTGATAGATGCCAAATGCTGGAGTAACTCAGTGGGACAGGTAGTATCTCCGGATAGAAGGAATGGGTGACGTTTGGGGTCGAGGCCCTTCTTTAGACACCTTTGAATGCTTTAAATTCCTTTAGTGTTTGAAGTACAGTATAATTTGTTCCATGCCCCCGTTTCTGCACGACTCCAATTTTTTTTGTTAGGTTTTGCGAGGTGGATTATTGTCCAGAATTATAGATTGGAGTCAATGTGGTGTTTTTGTAATCTAGGATCAATCAATTTATAAGATTATGTTCAAATCCACTCTCATTAAACATTTAAAAAATAATATTTTATAAATCTGCATCGATTGACTTGGAGAATGAAGGCAGTCTCCAGATTAAACATGGATCACAAGCTAACATCAAAATAAATTAAGATAGACACAAAATGCTGAAGCAACTCAGTGGGTCA
Organism: Raja brachyura; assembly: GCA_963514005.1. The sequence continues at coordinate 52,035,291 of OY740797.1, read as the reverse complement.
GGCAGAATCTCTGGAGAGAAGGACTACGTGGCATTTCAGGTCGAGACCCTTCTTCAGACTAATGTCAGGGGAGAGGGAGGTACATAGATAAGGGAGTGTAAGGTGTGAGAACAGGACAAATGGAGACCAATGGACAAATGGAGACATGTAGAATAGATCATGCTTAGCTGGGAGAAGGTAACAGCAAAGCAAACAGATAAAGTTGTAGTTGGAGACAGACTGGTCAGAGAACTGGGAAAGGGGAGGGATGGAGAGAGAGAGGGAAAGTAAGGGTTACTTGAAGTTAGATTAGTCAATATTCATCCCACTGGGGTGTAAGATGCCCAAGCAATGTATCAGATGCTGTTCCTCTTGGGCTGCCAACGTTCTCACTCCCAAATAAGGGACCAAAGGTCAAAATACGGGATAAATTTCCGACGGCAATTCGTTGACCGACTTGGCTGTGGCTGGGTGAACGATGAGTTGGCCCGGGTGCTGGACTGCACACAAAGCCCAGCCGGCGGGCCAGCTGAGGAGTTTTGGCATGGGTCGTGCGTAAAGTCCGGTACCCCATCCAACTCATGAACCGATGAAGGGTGGTGGTGTCGGCTGTAAGCGAAGGTGGCCGGGCTGCCGACCAACGGGGCCACGGGCGAGGCGCTGCTGCTGCTGCTACACTACGTCGGGACAGTCCCCTTGACCCGAGTAGTAGCAGTCAAATATGGGACAAACCAATTTAGCCCAAAATATACGGGATGTCCCAGCTAATATGGGACAGTTGGCAACTCTATGTTCCTCCAATATGTGCTGGGCCTCACTCTGACAACGGAGGAGGCCTAGGACAGGAAATTATTTAAGACTTCTTGGAACAATACATATGTTGGGCCATGGTGTCTGTGCATAACACTATGCCAAGTTAAACTAATCTCTATCTGCATATGATCCATATCTCTCCTTTCCCTACATATCCAAACGTTTATCTGAAAGCTTCTTAAATGCTATCTGCTATAGATACTTCCACCCCAGCAGCATATTGGAAGCACTTAACCACACTCTATGTGTTAGCAAAAAAACTTGAGCTGCACACTTCCTTTGACATTTCCACTTTGAGGAAAGTAGTTCTGACCATCGACCTTATCTCTGCCTCTCAAAATTCTATCAAGTCTTCCCACAGCCTCCATGCTTCAGAGAAAACATTCCAACTTTGTCCAGCCTCTCCTTGTAACTAATGGCATCTAATCCAGGCAGCATCCTGCATTCTATAAACCTCTTATGACCCCCCCCCCCCAAAGCCTTCACATTCTTTCTTAAATGGGGTGGTCAAAATTGTACACAGTTCTTTCCCCACATTTGTGGAACTCATTAAATGTCCTGGAAAGAACAGCAGGGGTAGGGGTGGGGGTGGGGGTAGGGGTGGGGGTGGGGGGGGGGGGGGGGGGGGGGTAGGGCAGGACTATAAAAACCCAGATTCACAGACAAGACTCAGTCACTCCGCAAGATCGTGAGGGAGAGGCCACGACTCTAATTCTAAGCTGTGAATCAACTGAACTGTGAGTCTGCAATGTACTTGCAATAAATGATTTGTTAGCCCTTAATGAAAATGCAATCAGCTGTTTGACCTGTCCTGTGCTTGAAACTGCAATTCAATGGAAATAAAATGAAAATGCAATCAGCTGTTTGGCCTGCCCTGTGCTTGAAACTGCAATGAAAATGAAATTAAAATGCAATCAGTTATTTGGCCTGCCCTGTACTTGAAACTCCAATGGCAATGGAAATGAAATGAAAATGCAATCGGCTGTTTGGCCTTCCCTGTGCTTGAAACTGCAAGGGCAATGGAAATGAAATGAAATGAAAATGCGATCAGCTGTTTGGCCTGCCCCCTGCTTGAAACTGCAATGGCAATGGAAGTGAAATGAAAATGCAATCAGCTGTTTGGCCTGCCCTCTGCTTGCAACTGCAATGGAAGTGAAATGAAAATGCAATGGGCTGTTCGGCCTGCTCAGTGCTTGAAACTGCAATGACAATGGAAGTGAAATGAAAATGCAATCAGCTGATTGGCCTGCCATGTGCTTGAAATTGAATTGGCCAGGATAGAGTTGATGAAATGTGTCTAAAATTGATTCTCCACGCTCTCTCCCTTCTTGCTCACAGAGTCTCTCACCTGTTTTGGGCAGAATTTCTGGCAGTTTCTGAGCTTCCAGGCCTGAGTGACTGAGCTGCCAGCCCACCAGGCCCAAGTGACTGAGCTGCCAGCCCACCAGGCCTGAGTGACTGAGCTGCCAGCCCACCAGGCCTGAGTGACTGAGCTGCCAGCCCACCAGGCCTAAGTGACTGAGCTGCCAGCCCACCATGCCTGAATGACTGAGCTGCCAGCCCAAGAATTCATTTGGCACACAATGTCCATACGAGCCCTCTGGAAACTAGTCCCTTTGGTCCACAACACCCATACTAGCGCTCTAGAAAGCCCCCACTGGCCACCAATATTGGAATTGGTGGAGAGATGGAATATTGCGTTGGGGGACCAGCCCTCCCATGTGATCATGGGACCCCATGGGTCCCACTTAGTCTAGTAATATTCTAAATGCGCCTCACCAACGTCTTATACAACTGCAGCATGACCTCCCAGCTTCAATACTCAAAGATTATTGAAGTTTACTAATCACGTGTGGTACTTTCTCTATATTTTGTACACTTCATACAACTTAAAGTGCATAGAATTCAATAATCCATTAAACATGGAATAAAACCCTCTATGGTAAATATTATGTAGTAGCATATTTCAGAAGCAGAGTTCAATGCTTCTATACTCTGACTCATCACCATCTGTAACATGTCCAACAACGGTGGTGTCGTCGGCGAACTTGAAGATGACGTTTGCACTGTGTCCGGATACACAGTCATGTGTATAGAGCGAGTAGTGCAGGGGGCCGGGCAAGCAGCCTTGAGGTGCTCCCGTACTGATTGCTAATCAGGAAGAAGTATGTCTGCTAATTCGAGGATGAGGATGTCGAGGACAGAGGGATGCGCAGAGGCGCAGTTCCATGAGCTTGGTAGCTTGTGCATTGGTTTCTTGATATGGTTTGCCCAATATATTAATTGCTGCTTTGCATTTGTTGTACAAGTTAACTGAATGCTCACTAGTTAGCCATAGCTAGGGATCATGGCAAAGTCAACATCAAGCTGAGAAGTGCTCGACATTGAATGTTGGGTGCTCTACAGCACATTGATTGGTGTAGATACTAAATGCTAGAGAGTAACTCAGCTGGACAGGCAGCATTTCTGGGTAGAAGGAATGGGCTCGAGACCTTTCTTCAGATTGCAGTCTGCAGTCAGTTATGATCATTGAGAAGCAATGATCATTGAATCACTGCAGTTATTGGAACATTTTCAACAAGGCATTGGTGAATGGTCATTCTAGATGTCTTAGAATGGACTGTTGGATTTCCTCATCTGTAAGTATCCAGTGACCTTGTTTGTAACAGTAATCTGTTAACAACTTGTCAACGAGGATCAGTTAGACTTAGTTGGAGCACTCAGGGAAGTAACACGATTATGGATTCATACTGTCGAGAGTCACCTTGAGTGTGCTTCTGGGAAAATCCTCCACTGTCAGAAATGCACCTTTTAAATACGTTATTAAACCAAATGCCAAGTGAAAATAGGAGCCCAACCCACCATTTTAAGGACAAGTTCTTCACCTGGGCTTTGTTCATTATTCAACAGCACCATTAAAAGCATTTTCTTGGTATAACATTTTGGTCAGGTCAATATAATCACAGCAGGAGGTGAGATATATTTTATTCAAAGAATACATATCCCATTAAAAGAAAATCTGACCTACATAGTTCCCGACAGAAGATGGCACTGTTGACATACAGTTTCCAACTATGTTTAGGTTTTCAATTGAAACATTTTGTTTATACCATTCAGTGAAATAAGTTAAAATTCCATATGGGCAGAGGGTGATGTGCTGAACACCTGTTTGCATCCCATGCATCAGAACCATATCCAATGTGTTCATTTTAATTCCAGCCATCAGCAGCCCCCCTTCAGTACTGAAGTTCAGATTTCCATGTAGCCTAAAGCCCCTGTCCCACGTAGGAGACCTAAACAGCAACCTCTGGTGACCTTGCCCGCCACCCAAGGTTTCCATGAGGTCACAGCAGGTTTTGGTCACTCTCCTTAATGGTTGAAAGTGGTTTCCGCGTGGTCGAGGCTTCATCTAGGTTGCTGCTATTTTTTCATCATGATTAAAACCGGTCTCGACTAAAAGTAGGTTGCCGTTTTAAAAATCGATAATATTTTAGTCGCAGGTCTAGTCGAAGCCGGTTTCTTCATAGTGGAGGAAGGTTTTCAACAAATGCATGGGAGGTGGTAGGAGGTTGCAGGTCACCTCCACCTTGACTTTTATTTGGGTGGCGGGCAAGGTCACAGGAGGTTGCTGTCTAGGTCTCCTAAGTGGGACTGGGGCTTCAAGGGCCTGTCCCACTTACGCGACCTTTACTGGCGACTGCCGGCACCCGGCGACCAGAAAGACGCTACGACTCTTTGGAGACCTCTCACGACCATCGGATAACAACAATACAGAACATTAGTTGGTTGGACATTAATATAGGCCAGCGTTCATCACTGAAATAATTCATGTTTTGTTCAAGGACTTAAAACGTTGATAGACACAGAAAGGTGGCGTAACTCAGCGGGTCAGCCAACATCTTTGGAGGAAAGGACTAGGTGACGTTTTGGGCTGAGACCTTTTCAGAGTCGGGGGAAAGGGAAAGAAGAGATATAGGTGGTGATGTAGAGAGATTTAGAACAAATTAATGAAAGATATGCAAAAAGTAACAATGATAAAGGAAACAGGCCGTTGTTAGCTGTGCGTTAGGTGAGAACGAGTTACAGACAGCGAGACTCAATAAGACGACTTTGAAGCTTGTACGACATGGGTGGGGGTGGGATGGAGAGAGAGGATGCAACGGTTACTTGAAGATAGTAACTCGTTCTCACCCAGCTCACTGCTACCATGCCGCTGCGATGCAAAACTAATGCCTCCCTGGTGCAAAGGTCAGGGATGTTACTGAACGGCTGCAGAACATTCTGGAGGGGGAGGGTGAACAGCCAGTTGTTGTGGTGCATATTGGCACCAACGATATAGGGAAAAAAAGGGATGAGGTCCTACAAGGTGAATTTAGGGAGCTAGGAGATAAACTCAAAAGTAGGACCTCAAAGGTAATAATCTCTGGATTATTACCAGTACCACGGGCCAGTCAGAGTAGAAATAGGAGGATATTGCAGATGAATACGTGGCTTGAAAAATGGTGCAAGGGGGAGGGATTCAAATTTTTAGGGCACTGGAACCATTTCTGGGGGAGGTGGGACCAGTATAAACAGGACGGTCTGCACCTGGGCTGGAATGGAACCAATGTCCTTGGGGGAGTGTTTGCTAGTGCTGTCGGGGAGGATTTAAACTAATGTGGCAGGGGGATGGGTACAAGAGCAGAGAGGCAGGTGGGTGTAAAACGAGGGTGGAAGCAATAGGGAGCAAGGTGAAAAGTAAAAGTGGCAGGCAGACAAAACCAGGGCAAAAATCAAAAAGGGCCACTTCTCAACAAAATTGTATAAGGGGTAAGAGCGTTGTAAAAACAAGCCCGAAGGCTTTGTGTCTCAATGCAAGGAGTATTTATAATATGGTGGATGAGTTGAACGTGCAGATAGCTATTAATGAGTATGATATAGTTGGGATCACGGAGACATGGCTCCAGGGTGACCAAGGCTGGGAGCTGAACATCCAGGAATATTCAATATTCAGGAGGGATCGAGAGAAAGGAAAAGGAGGTGAGGTAGCGTTGCTGGTTAGAGAGGAGATTAACGCAATGGAAAGGAAGGACATTAGCTTGGAGCATGTGGAATCGGTATGGGTAGAGCTGCGAAACACTAAGGGGCAGAAAACGCTAGTGGGAGTTGTGTACAGGCCACCTAACAGTAGTAGTGAAGTTGGGGATGGTATCAAACAGGAAATTAGAAATGCGTGCGACAAAGGCAAAACAGTTATAATGGGTGACTTCAATCTACATATAGATTGGGTGAATCAAATTGGCAGGGGCGCTGAGGAAGAGGATTTTTTGGAAAGTATGAGGGATAGTTATCTAAATCAACATGTAGAGGAACCAATGAGAGAGCAGGCTATTTTAGACTGGGTAGTGAGTAATGAGGAAGGGTTAGTTAGCAGTCTTATTGTGCGTGCCCCCTTGGGCAAGAGTGACCATAATATGGTCGAGTTCTTCATTAGGATGGAGAGTGACATTGTTAATTCAGAAACAATGGTTCTGAACTTAAGGAAAGGTAACTTTGAGGGTATGAGACGTGAATTGGTCAAGAATGACTGGCAATCAATTCTAAAAGGGTTGACGGTGGATACGCAATGGAAGACATTTAAAGACTGCATGGATGAACTACAAAAATTGTTCATCCCAATTTGGCAAAAGAATAAATCAGGGAAGGTAGTGCATCCGTGGATAACAAGGGAAATCAGGGATAGTATCAAAGCAAAGGATGATGCGTACAAAGTAGTCAGAAAAAGCAGCATACCAGAGGACTGGGAGAAATTCAGAGACCAGCGGAGGAGGACAAAGGGCTTGATTAGGAAAGGAAAAATAGATTATGAAAGAAAACTGGCAGGGAACATAAAAACTGACTGCAAAAGTTTTTATAGATATGTGAAGAGAAATAGATTAGTTAAAACAAATGTAGGTCCCTTGCAGTCAGAAACAGGTGAGTTGATCATGGGGAACAAGGATATGGCGGACCAATTGAATAACTACTTTGGTTGCGTCTTCACTAAGGAAGACATAAATAATCTGCCGGAAATAGCAGGGGACCGCGGGTCAAAGGAGTACTTGAGTGAAATCCAGGTTGGTCGGGAAGTGGTGTTGGGTAAATTGAATGGATTAAAGGCCGATAAATCCCCCGGGCCAGATAGGCTGCATCCCAGAGTACTTAAGGAGGTAGCTCCGGAAATAGTGGATGCATTAGTGATAATCTTTCAAAACTCTTTAGATTCTGGAGTAGTTCCTGAGGATTGGCGGGTAGCAAACGTAACCCCTCTTTTTAAGAAGGGGGGGAGAGAGAAAATGGGGAATTACAGACCAGTTAGTCTAACATCGGTGGTGGGGAAACTGCTAGAGTCAGTTATTAAAGATGGGATAGCAGCACATTTGGAAAGTGGTGAAATCATAGGACAAAGTCAGCATGGATTTACCAAAGGTAAATCGTGTCTGACGAATCTTGTGGAATTTTTCGAGGATGTAACTAGTAGCGTGGATGGGGGAGAACCAGTGGATGTGGTGTATCTGGACTTCCAGAAGGCTTTCGACAAGGTCCCACATAAGCGATTAGTATATAAACTTAAAGCATACGGCATTGGGGGTTCAGTATTGGTGTGGATAGAGAACTGGCTGGCAAACAGGAAGCAAAGAGTAGGAGTAAACAGGTCTTTTTCACAATGGCAGGCAGTGACTAGTGGGGTACCGCAAGGCTCAGTGCTGGGACCCCAGCTATTTAAAATATACATAAATGATCTGGATGAGGGAATTGAAGGCAATATCTCCAAGTTTGCGGATGACACTAAGCTGGGGGGCAGTGTTAGCTGTGAGGAGGATGCTAGGAGAATGCAAGGTGACTTGGATAGGCTGGGTGAGTGGGCAAATGTTTGGCAGATGCTGTAGAATGTGGATAAATGTGAGGTTATCCACTTTGGTGGCAAAAATAGGAAAACCGACTACTATCTAAATGGTGGCCGATTAGGAAAAGGGGAGATGCAGCACGTCCTGGGTGTCATGGTACACCAGTCATTGAAAGTAGGCATGCAGGTACAGCAGGCAGTGAAGAAAGCGAATGGCATGTTAGCTTTCATAGCAAAATGATTTGAGTATAGGAGCAGGGAGGTTCTACTTCAGTTGTATAGGGTCTTGGTGAGGCCACGCCTGGAGTATTGCGTACAGTTCTGGTCTCCAAATCTGAGGAAGGACATTATTGCCATAGAGGGAGTGCAGCGAAGGTTCACCAGACTGATTCCTGGGATGTCAGGACTGTCTTATGAACAAAGACTGCATAGACTCGGTTTATACTCTCTAGAATTTAGGAGATTGAGAGGGGATCTTATAGAAACTTACAACATTCTTAAGGGGTTGGACAGGCTAGATGCAGGAAGATTGTTCCCGATGTTGGGGAGGTCCAGGACAAGGGGTCACAGCTTAAGGATAAGGGGGAAATCCTTTAGGACCGAGATGAGAAGGAATTTTTTCACACAGAGAGTGGTGGGTCTCTGGAACTCTCTGCCACAGAGGGTAGTTGAGGCCAGTTCATTGGCTATATTTAAGAGGGAGTTAATTGTGGCCCTTGTGGCAAAGGGGATCAGAGGGTATGGAGAGAAGGCAGGTACGGGATACTGAGTTGGATGATCAGCCATGATCATATTGAATGGTGGTGCAGGCTCGAAGGGCAGAATGGCCTACTCCTGCACCTAATTTCTATGTTTCTAATTTCAGACTTTGTTCAGACAATAACGTAACATCATATCGTATCGTACCAATGGCCTGTATCCTTTATCATCATTACTTTTTTGCATACCTTTCATTCATTTGTCCTATAACTCTCTCCAGCTCCAACTATATCTCCCATTTCCTTTCTCCCTGAGTCTCACTCTGAAGAAGGGTCTTGACCTGAAATGTTCCCTATTCATTTTCTCCAGAGATGCTGCCTGACCCGCTGAGTGCTTTCAGCATTTTTTTGTCTATCTTCAGTTTAAACCAGCATCTGCAGTTCCTTCCTACACAATTAAGTTGTGAATTGTGAGTGACTTTCTGGTAGTTTATAAAGCTATTAGGTGATTATCAATGCTGTGATATGACAACTGTAAGAAGATGGACCACTTATGTTTATGCTGTGAATTTGATATCTCACTCGCATGGATTCTCAATTAGAAGAAGAAATTAACATTTCCTACATCCTGATAGCCATAATTAATTTATTTATTATATAGGTACGTGACAAATAAGGTATAATATTACAAGGCCATTGTTAGTTAAGGGCCTGTCCCACTTGGCGCTTTTTTCAGCGACTGTCGGCATAATCGACTGACGTATCAGGTCACCGAAAAAGTCGTGGCGTGACGCGGCGTGACGTGGCGTGATGACGTATCCTTCTTCTTCTTGCGTATGGCGTGCACAGCCTAAAGTTGCAGGACAACTTGTTCTATTTGATCTTATTGATTGTGCACGCCAAGTTGATTGCATTCGTCGAAACTGGGCGGACCACGTGAAGGTTGCAATCTCCCACCCCGTAACGAAGTATTAACGCGCGGTGTCTCCTCAAGTGTCACCACATTTTTTTTGTCGCCGCTGGATTTTGAAACAGTCAAAATCTTTCGCCGACCCAGATACGTCAGTCAATGACGCCGGCAGTCGCCGAGATAAGTCGCCAAGTGGGACAGGCCCTTTACTGGAACATTACTAGTTACTAACATTGCTAGTTTTTATTAGTTACCATCGTTTTTGCTGGAAGTAAACAGAAAGCAAAAATCAATGAAAGTTGAACAGAATTTTAAATGCTGCATTTTAGTTCACATTTTAGTTCACATTGACAAGCTGCTAATGTTAGACTATCCTTAAATATGGGATTTGAACATCAATCCAGACTTCTTTTCAATAACCCTGTTTGTGCATGTTGTGGTTTTCTGTTATTAAATAGGAATTGTAATATTTATGTGGTCCACTATAGACTCCTCATTTTTATCATGCTATTATCTGCCTTATTAAATTCTGTTGGGAACAATGACCTATGCTTCATAAGTATGGTATAAGATTATCTCTATAATTATTCAGTCAAGATTTTGAAACTATGATTTCCTGACACAGTGAATGATACACTTGAAGTACACAAACATGGCATTTCATCAGCCCTTCACATCGAGGGGACCGTGCGTCGAAGAAAGGAGTCGCTCAGATCCCAGTGAGTAGCCATGAGCTCATCATGTACAAAATAAACCGGTAGTCCCATTATGAGTGTTACAGAGAAATAAACATTCTCCATGGGGCCCAGAGCTTTTAGGTGACGAGAACTGAATCTCTACAGCACATTAGACGGTACAGTGCCGCAGCGGTAGAGTTGCTGCCTTACAGCACCACAGCGCCAGAGACCCGGGTTCGATCCTGACCACGGGTGCTGTCTGTACAGAGTTCGTACGTTCTCCTCGTCACCTGCGTGGATTTTCTCCGAGAACTTTACTTTCCTCGCATGCTCCAAAGACGTACAGGTTTGTAGGTTAGTTGGCTTGGTATAAATGTAAAAATTGTCCTGAGTGTATGTAGGATGGTGTTAACGTGCGGGGATTGCTGGTCGGTGTGGACTCGGATGAAAGGCCTTTTACCACACTGTATCTCCAAACTAAACAAAACTAAACATTATGAGGTGCCATATCAAGAGAAAGCAGTAGGATTTGGGCCACTGTATCATAGTATGTTACAATACTATTCTGTTTTATCTTGACCTTATTTATACCTGAATCTATTCTTTCATGATCTACGTCAACATTCTGCTGCCTCACCATTCTATAAGTTTAACATTAGTATTTATACTGCAGGAAACAGGTAGTGAAGCAGCGCAATTAAGAGTGGCACACCTGGTAGAGCTGCTGCCTCACAGCGCCAGAGTTCCAGCATTAATCCTGACCTCAGATGCTGTTTCTGTGGAGTTTGCATGTTCTCTGCTATGTGGGCTAGTCCAGGTGCTCTGGTTTCCATCCAAATCCCAAAGACATGCAGGTGTGTAGGTTAATTGGGTTCTGTAAATTCCTCCCCCTTCTATTCTGGCATTTTGTGTCTATCCTCGGTGTAAACCAGCACATGCAGTTCCCTCATACACATTAGAAACAATGTTTGAATTTATTATTAAGGAAATGGTAATAGAGCACTTTGGAGAAAGAAAATTAGGATTAACATTTGAAAGATTTGACTTAACGCCGGCAGGTGGGACTAGAACAGATGGGGCATCATATTTGGCAAAGGCATATTGGGCAGAAGGGCCTGTTTCCTGTAAAACTATGACTGAGCAGATTTATCGTGGATTTATGAAAGGCGATTATGACGATTTTATGTAACTTTTTAAGGTGGCAAATATCAGTCTAAGTCGGGACAAGCCAGTGGACATGGTGTGTGGTCATTTCATAATTCCTTTGATAAGGTGCAGCGTTAGGTTATTAAACAAACTTTGAGCACGGGGAAGGCACAAAGGGTCGGCAGGTCAGGCAGCATCTGTGGAGAACATGGACAGGTGACCTTCAGTTCAGGGGAGATAAAGCTGGAAGAGAGGAGGGGCAACACATAGCCTGGTGAGTGATAGGTTTTGGGGGGGGGGGGGGTGGGGTGGTTATTAGGCAGATGGTTGGATCATGACCAATGAATTCCACAGATTCACCACCCTCTGTTGAGGAGGAATTTCTTTAGTCAGAGGCTGGTGAATCTGTGGAATTCTTTGCCACAGAAGGCTGTGGAGGCCAAGTCAATTGATATTTTTAAGGCAGTGATAGATAGATTCTTGATTTGTACGGGTGTCAGGGGGTTATGGGGAGAAGGCAGGAGAATGAGATTAAGAGAGAAAGATAGATCGGCCATGATTGAATGGAGAAGTAGACTTGATGGGCCGAATGGCCTAATTCTGCTCCTATTACTTATGAACTCCCCTGCCCCCTGTGCAGGCAGTGGATGAGGAAATGGGATAACATAGAACTAGTGTGAACTGGTGATAGATGATGTATGTGGGCTGGAAGGCCTGTTTCTAAGCTGCATCCCTAAAGCTAACAAATATCTAAATAATTTTTGCCCTGTAATTAAAGTAAAAATTGAATATAAAATATAATTTCTTTACAATCATCATAAAGCATTTATTTTCCTTTCATCTTGAGCATACTTCAAACAGAATTATTCCATTTCTTTCTTGAAACCTAAACAGGAAAAGGGATTTGTTTTACCTTTGTAATAGCCAGCATCTAAATGGCTTTTATAAGGAAAGTATTATTTATATTGCGCTTCTCACCTTCATCGGTGAACAATTATACCTATCAAGGTAGTTATAAGAGATCCAATTTTGAAGAGGTGTTGAGTGCATAACCCTAGGATTATTTACAATATTGTTCTCTCATTCACAATGCAGAAACCTATTATCTGGTCATTTTCATACAATGCTCATAATACTTCGAGCACGGGGAAGGCACAAAGGGCTGTAGTGGCTCGGCAGGTCAGGCAACATCTGTGGAGAACATGGACAGGTGACCTTCTGGGTCGGGGGAGAGAAAGCTGGAAGAGAGGGGGGGCAACACATAGCCTGGTGAGTGATAGGTGGATACAATACGGAGAAATACGGGGAGAAAAGATGAGGTACGAAGGTAAGCTAGCCAAGAATATAAAGCAGGATAGTAAAAGCTTCTTTAGGTATGTGAAGAGGAAAAAACTAGTTAAGACCAAAGTTGGACCCTTGAAGACTGAAAAGGGTGAATTTATTATGGGGAACAAGGAAATGGCAGATGAGTTGAACAGGTACTTTGGATCTGTCTTCACTAAGGAGGGCACAAACAATCTTCCTGATGTACTAGTGGCCAGAGGATGTGGGGTGATGGAGGAACTGAAGGAAATCCACATTAGGCAGGAAATGGTGTTGGGTAGACTGATGGGACTGAAGGCTGATACATTTCCAGGGCCTGATGGTCTGCATCCAAGGATACTTATGGAAATGGCTCTAGAAATCGTGGATGCATTGGTGATCATTTTCCAATGTTCAATAGATTCAGGATCAGTTCCTGTGGAACTCGTGGAAGCATATAGAATGTACGTAGCAGGTACGTCGGAGCTGGGGGACGTCTCTTAGTGGCTCGTAACGCTAACGGCAGGTACTCGGGTAACGCGGTAAGCTCGGGAAAACTCGTGAAGATTTTCCAACATGTTGAAAAATGTCCACGAGAGCCCCGAGTACCTACGAGCGGCCATTACCTTAAATCTCCGAGTTCGATCAGGGCAAACTCGGGAGAACTCTTGAATGAACTCGTACAGTGGGACAGGGCTATAACAACATTATGTTCCATCTACAAAAATACTGGCAGCCAGTTAAGTCCAACGCCTTAGACTTAACCAACAGTTGAACAAGTCAGAATCAGACCAGATCTGAACATTTCACAAGCATTCAAAAACTATTAACTGGTAATCTTACAATTTCAAAATTGTAAATCAAACAAATGAAAACACTTCTCAAAAAATTAAATCTAATAAAATACATGTTAATTAATTAATTAAACATTAAAATGACCTGAAATATACTTCTTTCCCTTATTCTATCTTCTATTTTTCTCTATTGAACTTAACGGTTTTGCTGATCCCACACTAGGTTACACCGGGTCCGAAAGGCGAACTTCCTGACCTAACAAATCCAAAAGATATTAGCGTTGAATTATTATTGTCATGTGTACTGAGGCACAGTGAAACATTGTGTTTTGTGTGCCGTGCATGCAGATTATACCATACATGCGGATAATGCAACCAAGCATGCGGCATGGGTTCAGCAAACTCATTAATGGAAAAAGAAAAAGGAAATGGTGGCACGGCGGCGCAGCGGTAGAGTTGCTGCCTCACAGCACCAGAAACCCGGGTTCGATCCTGACTATTTGCGCTGTCTGTACAGAGTTTGTACGTTCTCCCGGTATGTAGGTCTTTTTTCCCCTAATGTGTGTAGGATGACTTTAATGTGCGTGGATCGCTGGTCGGTGCAGACTATGTGGGCCAAAGGGCCTGTTTCCACGCTTTATCTCCAAACTAAACTAAATTAAAGATACTAATCAAAAATCATCTAATAAAATTAAGACATTTTCACTTTTTGTTTTTGTTTCAACAATTTAGCGTCTCTTATTCTCTGGTAAAATCTCGAGCACAATCGTCTATAAGGATTCTTCAAATAATTATATTTGCAGGTGATGATAGGTGCAAGTGATTCACCGTTGCACTTAAATCTGTGTAGAGTATGACGAAGTGGAAGGAAGGGAGGAATGATGGCGCTTATACTGTAAGGGATATCCTTTTTAAAATACAGGGATTATGGCCAGAGGTCTTCAATCTTTGTCTACATCGGTGAGACCAAGCGCAGGCTTGGCGATCGCTTCACCCAACACCTCCACTCGGTTCGCAATAACCAACCTGATCTCCCGGTGGCTCAGCACTTCAACTCCCCCTCCCAGTCTGAATCCAACCTTCCTGTCCTGGGCCTCCTCCATGGCCAGAGTGAGGACCACCGTAAATTGAAGGAGCAGCACCTCATATTTTGCTTGGGCAGTTTACACCCCAGCGGTATGAACATTGACTTCTCTAATTTCAGGTAGTCCCTACTTTTTCCTCCCCGTCTCAGCTCTACCTTAGCCCACTGGGTCCACTGCTTCCTTTCTTCTTCCGCCCCCACCCCCCCCCCCACCCCACATCAGACTGAAGAAGGGTTTCAGCCCAAAACTTTGCCTATTTCCTTTGCTACATAGATGCTGCCTCGCTCGATGAATTTCTCCAGCATTTTTGCCTACCTTCGATTTTCCCGCATCTGCAGTTCCTTCTTAAACTCCAGGTAAGGGGTGGGGGGATGGGGGGGGGGGGGAGAAACAGAGTCTTAGTCTCTCCCTTCGGGGGGGATGCGTGTCCCCCGTCACTGTCTGTGCTGAGGCCTAATGGCGGAGCTGTGGCGGCGGCTCGCAGAGCTGCGGTGCTCCAGCGGCGGCGGCGGCCTGGATCGCCTCAGCGCAGAGGGAGAACTAGGAGGGAGGAAGACAGGGACTTGGGACTTTTGACTTCCACCACAGTGAGGAGGTGCCTGGTGAACTCATTGTGGTGGATGTTGGATATGTGTTTATTGTATGCTTTGTTTTTATTATACGTATGACTGTACGGTAACAATTTCGTTCAGACCGTAAGGTCTGAATGACAATAAAGGAATCTAATGTAAAAAAAATCACTTTTGTACCTTCTACAAAGCCTCCACATATTTCCTGTAATGAGGGAACCAAAACTACGATACCAACCCGAAACATCACCTTTCCATGTTCTCCAGAGATGCTGCCTGACCCGCTGAGTTACTCCAGCACTTTGTGTCTTTTTTTTTACAATACTCCAAAAGCAGCCTTGCCAAACCTTTATAAAGCTGCAACATGACTTACTGACATTAATACTCAATGCCTCGATAGTTGAACGCATGCACCTCAAGCGCCATCTTTGCCACTTCTATCTGTATTGCTATATGTAGCTATTAAGGCTGAAGAAGGGTCTCGACTCGAAACGGCACCCATTCCTTCTCTCCAGTGATGCTGCCTGTCCCGCTGAGTTACTCCAGCATTTTGTGCCTATCCTCGGTGTAAGCCAGCATCTGCAGTTCCTTCCTACATATTAAGGCTTTTCCATGGTCTCTGAAAAAGAAATCTTGAATCACGAACAAAGCAGACAGAAAGTTCAATAAAGTTAAATAGTGAAAAAGGATTGTTAGCTATAGAGGAATGAATTTATTTGGAAACATGAGTGAAAAAGGAAAAGAGCAGCTTCAACGGATTAGTCATTGAAAGAAATATCCCCAAGATTTTTCCAAAATAACCATTCAGTGCATGTATAATAATTTGTGGCTAAAGAAGTAACATGTGAAGAGCAAAGATTTTAATAACTCGATTTCAGGTGCTAAAGGAAGTGAGATCTGATGTTGATAGGAACTGGACGACCAGATTGATGAATTATCTGCAAGAATATAAGCATTGTAACCTTACAAGCAAATAAGCAGTGTAACTATGGTTACAAGTTTAAATTCAGGTAAAAGAGAAAAAAAACATGTGACCCGTGGCTGATTGAAGGGGACTATATCAGCCCACTGCTGAACTGAGAGCCTACAATATTCTGAGAAGTCTTCTACAGCGAGCTTTGCAGCCTTTGTTTCACCATGTACTGAACTCACAGGCATACAGCCACCCCTGCTCGGAAAGCAAGTGCTCACAGCGCAGTGGATCTTGTTTTAAGGTAAGATATTGAGTAATTCACCTAGAGTATACATTTGAAAGAAAGAGTTGAATAGAATAGAATATTTCCATGATAAAAAATCAGCTATACATGATTGTAAATCACATCTGGTCAATGCCACAATGCTTCATGAAGCTTTCACATGCTTAAAGTTTATGCTTTAGAATTTTGAAAATCCAGACTATGCCGTTTACCATTATTACTCGCTCAATTCAAACGTTACATTATGTTTGTGAAACAAAAAGAAAGATAATTGGGCATTGCTGATATTTCCAAATTTTTTTAAGATTTCTCAGAGTGGACGGAAATTGATGCTCAGAATTGTTCACAGAATTAACTTGGTTTTGTTTTAAAAATGATTCAATTAGCCATTAATCATATGTGAGGCGTGTGAGAATGATTGCATGCTAAAGTTGTTATTCTGGATTAATAACTAACCACATATATGTTTGATATGATGGCTGGCTGTTATAGAAAGAGTATCGACTATTGTAGAGTGTTTCTTATAGAAAGCTTTAATGAAAGATTAATATTACCAAAATATAAACAAAAAAAATCAATTTTAACATTTTAGTGAGATAAGCTCAGCGTAAGGTGTAACTGAAGATATTCTATTTTCATGGCATTGGCACAGATATATTTATTCATTTAACCACTTTATGAATGTATAATATTTGTCGAGGAAAATATTATTGCGATCATATGTTAACATTGATGACAGAATTACTATAACTGAGAAGCTCCGAATGTTAACGGTACTCTCGTGTTTTCAAAATAAAATACATTTTAAATAATTTACAAGGAAAAGCTGAGGTTATTGTTTCTTCTGGGACTTAAATGATCGGTCTGCATCTTGTCGCCTGCTTACAGTTTGAACATGGTGTGTGTTGGTGATAATGGAGACCTGGATGGAATGCATGGTCAGTGCAAATAATCAAAACTGTTATTTTTCAGGGTATTAATGCTCCGTCTGCTTAAAGGAGCATCATCATCCGTTAAACCCTAAATCCCTCAACCTTGGTCTTGAGATACGGAAGATAAGCTTTTCACGATGAGAAATGTGAGTACGTTTCTAATAGCCACCAACACCTCCCTGGCAAGTCCAGCTTCTGTCGGGACCGACTCGGCTTACAAATCCACGGAGTACAAGGCCGTCTCGGTGTTGTTGGTGTTGACGATATGTGGCACTGGCATCATTGGCAATGTAATGGTGGTGCTGGTGGTCTTGACTGCCAGACACATGCGAACCCCAACCAACTATTACCTGCTCAGTCTCGCTGTCGCCGATCTCATGGTCCTTGTCGCTGCCGGATTACCAAATATTTCTGACAGTCTGATAGAGCAGTGGATCTATGGGCACGTGGGCTGCCTGGGTATTACCTACCTCCAATACTTGGGCATCAATGCATCATCGTGCTCCATCACAGCATTCACGGTGGAAAGATACATCGCCATCTGCCACCCGATGAAAGCACAGTCCATATGCACCGTCTCCAGAGCCAAGAAAATCATAGCATTTCTTTGGTTTATTACCTCCTTCTATTGCATGCTGTGGTTCTTCTTGGTGGATCTCAACATCGACAGCAGGCAGAATGTTGCGTGTGGCTATAAAGTCTCCAGGAATCTCTACTTGCCCATCTACTTCATTGATTTTGCCATCTTCTACGTGATCCCTTTGATGGTGGCCACGGTGCTGTATGGTCTGATCGGACGAGTCCTTTTCCTCAATCCCATGCCCAAGCAGGTTAATCCAGCACCTGAGCAATGGAAGCCGCGCCATGCAGCAGAGCAAACCGGTTCCCACTCTGCCAGCTGGACAAGTAAAGGATCCATTTCATGCAGAAAACAGGTAATGCAGTCATAGAGAGCCATACAGCGTGGAAACAGGCCCTTCGGCCCAACTTGCCCACACCGGCCAACACGTCCCAGCTACACTAGACCCACCTCTCTGTATTTGGTCCGTATCCCTCCAAACCTGTCGAAATGTTTCTTAATGTGTTCAATGTTCAAAGCTAGGGAAACTAGAAGGATGCAGCTTTAGATTTTAGCTAAAAATGAAACAAGAGTGTAATAAGTGGCAACATAAAAGAAAACACACTATATTTTGGAGGATAAAGGGAGTAATTATAATTTTAACAAAATAATTTTCAATGATTACATTGAATTTTAATTCAATTAAATACTGCTTTAAGAGGTTTATAATAGGGGGAGAATGATGATACTTAATTGAAGGAAGAATAGAATGTTCATTCTGAAAGGATGACATAGGGTGGCACAGTGGCGCATCGGTAGAGTTGCTGCCTCACAGCGCCAGTGACCCGGGTTGGATCCTGACCACGGGCGCTGTCTGTACGGAGTTTGTGCCTTCTCCCCGTGACCTGCGTGGGTTTTCTCTGAGATCTCCCACACTCCAATGACGTGCAGGTTTGTAGGTTAATTGGCTTGGTGTAAATGTGAAATTGTCCCTAGTGCGTGTTGCATAGTGCTAATTTAGGGGAAAATAAATGGTCGGCACGGACTGGAAGGGCCGAGAAGGCCTGTTTCCATGCTGTAATTGTTATATGGTTATATGGTTAATTTGCGGGGATCGCTAGTCGGTGTTGATTCGGTGGGCCGAAGGGATTGTTTCCGCACCGTATGTCTGGACTAAACTAAACTAAAACATGTTCATGATAGTTGAAAAAGGCTGAATAGAATCTCTGGATTTTGCTTTCTTACAGATCACGAAGATGCTGGCTGTGATTGTGATACTATTCGCTCTACTCTGGATGCCGTACAGAACAATAGTCGTGGTTAACTCCTTCATGGGCAAGCAATATGAGAACATTTGGTTCCTTTTATTCTGCAGGCTATGCATCTACACCAACAGCGCTATCAATCCTGTCATTTATAATCTAATGTCTCAGAAATTCAGATCTGCTTTCAAAAAACTGTGCAACTGCAGTCAGGATAACCCTCGGCACCGACTGTTGTATACAACCCCACTTAACTACAGTTCAGTGAAAGATGCCATCAAAGGGAAACCTGAAGTTAATGGCAAGCAACACAGTGAGATGAAGAACGATCATGAGAAAGCCACCAACATACAAATGGAGGATGCGACACTTGCAGCAACAGACTCTAGTGTTGTTTAAAATGAGACCTGTGTTTAAAATAATGTGAATCCAGCTTAACAGTGTGGAGTAAATGTGAGGAACTTTACATTGAATTCACAAACACTTATACAGAATACCCATTCATTATAATTAGTAGTACATTTCACATCCTTTCACGGACAATGCCATTATTCCCATTATTCCATCTCACCTGACAACAATTTTAGTTCTTCTTGACGACTAGAATTCATCACTGAAATGTTTACACTTTGAAGTGAGAGGGGGGACGTTTACTGGAGATGTGTGGGACAAGATTTATTTACACAGAGTCTGGTGGGGACTTGGAACGAGCTGCCAGAGGTGGTGCTGGAGGCAGATATGACAATGGTGTGTGAGAGGCTTTTGTTAAGCGCCTGTCCCACTTACGTGTCCTTGGCACGCAAATTACATGACCTCGTGGTCGCGTTGAGGCGCACGGGTATCGTATGGCCGCACGGGGCCGGTCCCACTTAGAAGTGTGGAGGGGTATGCAGTTGTGCGCGACATCGCGCGGGGCTCCAAAATTTTTGTAGCGAACGAAATCTTTTGCGCGCCAGCGGCCTGTCGCGGAACTGACGGCCAAAATGGGACAGGCTCAAGACCCCGGCGCGACGCAACGTCTCACCTTCAACAGCAGCAGAAGCAGGGAAACGATCGCCGAGCTCGGCCTGGGGCTCACGGCCGTTGCGGGCCGGATCCGCCTCCACTTCCACTCCTAGAACGGGGCCATGAAAATTGAAGATGGACTCAAAATGCAGGAGTAACTCAGCGGGACCGGCAGCATCTCTGGAGAGAAGCAATGGGTGACGTTTCGGGTCAAGACCCTTCTTTTCAGACTGAAGAAGTCTCGACATGAAACGTCACCCATTGCTTCTCTCCAGAGATGCTGCTGGTCCCTCTGAGTTACTCCAGCATTTTGTGTCCATCTTCAAATGGCGTCACGCAGTCGTACACTGTGCGTACGCATGTAATCGCGCCCGACCCTCGCCGGACCATCGCGGCTCAACGCGACCATGAGGTCGCGTAATTTGCATGCCAAGGACACGTAAGGATTTTAAGGATAAGAGGGAACTCTTTTAGGACCGAGATGAGAAAATCATTTTTCACACAGAGAGTGGTGAATCTGTGGAATTCTCTGCCACAGAATGTAGTTGAGGCCAGTTCATTGGCTATATTTAAGGGGGAGTTCGATGTGGCTAAAGGGATCAGAGGGTATGGAGAGAAGGCAGGTACGGGATACTGAGTTGGATGATCAGCCATGATCATATTGAATGGCGGTGCAGGCTCAAAGGGCCGAATGACCTACTCCTGCACCTATTTTCTATGTTTCTATGTTTCTATGTAAGTGGGACAGGAGGTGCAGGGAAGAGAGGGGTATGGATCATGTATAGGCAGGAGAGGCCAGTTTTATGTGGCATCATGTCTGGCACAAACACTGTGGGCCAAAGGGACAGTTTCTTATCCTGTACTGTTCTATGTTTTATGTTCCATGTTCTATGTACGTCACCTCTATATATCTGTAGCCTGTTGCTCTCACTTTTAGGGCAAGGTCAGCTGACTGGGACATCCCTTGCTTAAATCTTCAGGTCATTCTCTGGGTGGAAACTACCCATTAAAACATTCTGTGTGAGAAGGGATTGCAGATGCTGGTTTAAGCTGAAGATGCTGGACACAAAACGCTGGAGTAACTCAGCAGGACAGGCTTGATAAGAAAGCATAGAAACGTAGAAACATAGAACAATACATGCAGGAGTAGGCCATTCGGCCCTTCGATATGATCATGGCTGATCATCTAAAATCAGTACCCCGTTCCTGCTTTTTCTCCATATCCCTTGATTGCTTTAGCCCTAAGTGCTAAATCTAACTCTCTCGTGAAAACATCGAATGATTGGCCAGTCTGAAGGAGGGTCTCGACCCGAAACGTCGCCTATCTCCTTCGCTCCTTAGATGCTGCTGCACCCGCTGAGTTTCTCCAGCTTTTTGTGTACCCCTAGTGATTGGCCTCCACTGCCTTCAGTGGCAGACAAATTCCACAGATTCACAACTGTTTCCTCATCTCAATCCCAAATGGCTTTCCCCTTATTCTTTTCCGGTCGAGACCCTTCTTCAGACTGATGTCAGGGGAGAGGGAGATACATAGATAAGGAAGTGTAAGGTGTGAAAACAGGACCAAGGGGAATGGAGATCACGGAAAATGTGGACTAGATCATTGCTCGCTGGGAGAAGGTAACAGCAAAGCAAACAGAGATAAAATGTAGTCGGAGACAGCAAGACTGTTTGGAAAAACTGGGAATGGGGAGGGATGGAGAGAGAGGGAAAGCAAGGGTTACTTGAAGTTAGAGAAGTCAATATTCATACCGCTGGGGTGTAAACTACCCAAGCGAAATATGAGGTGCTGCACCTCAAATTTGCACTGGGCCTCACTGACAATGGAGGAGGCCCAGGACAGAAAGGTCAGTGTGGGAATGGGAAGGGGAGTTAAAATGTTTGGCAACCGGGAGACCAGGTAGGTTTAGGCGGACTGCGTGTAGGTGTTCAGCGAAACGATCGCTGAGCCTGCGCTTGGTCCTTGCAGGTGGCAGCATAGTGACTCATCTAAGGTGGCAGCATGGCTCAGCTGGTACATCAGCCACCTCAGCCACCTGACTGCACTAGCAACCCAAATGTGATCTGCCGTGCTGTCTGTATGGAGTTTGCATGCTCTGCTCATGGCTGCTTGTGCTCCAGTCTCCTTCGACATCAAAGCCATGCTGATTGAAGGTTAATTGGCTGAAGTAAATGTCGTTTTTTCAGTTAAGTTTGAGTTTAGTTTTGAGATACAGTGCGGACACAGGCCCTTCAGCCCACCGAGACCGCGCCGACCAGCGATCCCCACACACTAACACTGCCCTGCACACACACGGGACAATTTACAGTTTTACTAAACTAATTTGCCCACAAATAAAAAGCCTATTTCTGCTGACTGATTGTGAATATAATGTGTTTGTTAATTGCTACAAAGTTAAACAGTTAACTTCTGTTCCATCTTCGGGTTATTTTCCTGCTTGTTAAATATTACTGGATGTATGTTCTAAACAAATTATGATACATTCACAGACTGATTTTAAATGTCAAGATAGTTAGGTATTTATCTCTTGCTTGAATATTTAGTTTTTTAGTTTAGAGAAACCCACCGAGACCGCGCCGACCAGCGATCCCCGCACATTAACACGATCCTATACACACTAGCGACAATTTTTACATTTACACCAAACCAATTAACCTACAAACCTGTACGTGTTTGGAGTGCGGGAGGAAACCGAAGATCTGGGAGAAAACCCACGCAGGTCATGGGGAGAACGTACAAACTCCACACAGACAGCACTCACAGTCAGGATTGAACCCGGGTCTCTGGCGCTGTACGGCAGCAACTCTACCGCTGCGCCAACGTGCCGCCCTATTTTCTCATTTCATATTTTTATCACTTGCAATAGTTTTGTTTGATGAAACACAGTCCAGTGATGTTTATGTGTTTTTAAGTTATTAAATGTTGAAGAGATCACAAAAAGATTTAAGTAATGAAAAGTTAATGTTTGCTGCATTTTATCGGAGTATATTAATTTAGATGATAGATTATTTGCTCAGCTGCATGCTTAATATTTAATATTTAAACAGAGAAAATGAAATGAAAATTGTAGTGTTAGATTATTTTTGTTCTAATAACTGTTTAATTATAAATCGCAGTAAATAACGATAAACGGTGTTAAGTATAAGTGCGTAAATAGTTGTGTAAAATGTGGCGATTGTTGTAATATTTAAAGCATTACCAACATGTAGCTATGTTTATCCGCTCGAGATGCCACCTAACAGTCTAACGTGGAATAACTTGAACACAAAAGGTTCTCATTGCATTTGTGACCAATCCTTTCTTTAATTATGCAACAGGATGCAATTGCACACATGTTTGTGGCAGGATAGGGCAGACGATGTCAGAATGTTTCACATAAGGAATGTTTCACAGAGGATAACAACAAGCAGTGATTTCATCCATCGCCTATTCCCGCTTGTGGAGAGGTTGACATAAATGCATTTCAACAATTATATTTTGGTGCACAGAACGGTCAGAGTCTTTCAAAAAATGATAGCGTGAAGCAAATTAAGACATTCCAATCTTTTGCCTATTTCCTGCTGCAAAGGCCTCTTAAGCACAGCTTCTTGTAATATTGGAAAGCAGATTTCCAATGCCTGCTTCCACCGTTCCCTTGTTGTTTAGTTGTAACTTGAGATAAGCACCTCAATTGTTGCTGCCTCTCGAGTTGGAAACTAATACTTCACAGGGCGGGCAATCACACTGCCTGCTTGCCGTAACAGGACGAGAACAGCTCCATCCTCGACCGCAAGAAATTGCAGCCAATTGTGGACGCAGCCCAGTCCATCACACAAACCAACCTCCCTTCCATTGGCTACATTTATGCCTCACGGAGCCTCGGAAAGGCCAGCAGCATAATCAAGGACCAGTCACACCCTGGCCACTCCCTCTGCTCCCCTCTCCTATCAGGCAAACGGTATAGAAATGTGAAAACGCACACCTCCAAATTCGGGGACAGTTTCTTCCCAGCTGTTATCAGGCAACTGAATCATCCTACCACAACCAGAGAGCAGTACTGAACTACAATCTACCTCTTTGATGACCCTCAGACTATCCTTGATCGGACTTTACTGGCTTTACCTTGCACTAAACATTATTCCCTTACCGTGTATCTATACACTGTAAATGGCTCGATTGTGATCATGTGTTGTCTTTCTGCTGACTGGTTAGCACGCAACAAAAGCTTTTCACTGTACCTCGGTGCACGTGACAATAAACTAAACTGAAAGTGAAAGTGAGAGTGGATATGGGCACTGCTATGTCACCAGCTCTGAATGAAACTATTTTCAGTTTGCTGGAGAAGCTGTGTAGATCAAGCAGATTAATTGAATTACATTATGGAGCTTTGCATTCCTTCTAAGTACACAATTATTAAGACCATATGGGATTTGCCATCATTTTGTATATTTTATTAGGCTTTCTACTGTACACTGATGTTAATTGCATGCAGAACCAGGTGAACTACTGTTTAGAAATGTAACCTGGGTTTCTCATGGATTTTAATAGTTAACTGTTTTATTATAACAAACTTGTGCTCAATGATGTGGTGCTGGAGGAGTCATGTAACGTAAATTGTGTTCTCCAAGTAACAGGTAGACTTGTGGTATTTTGGTTTAAAAATTAAAAAACATTCACATTTCATTTGATTTGATGAATCTAATTTTCTTCTCATTTAAAACACAAGATTCCCTCAGTGGACAAACTGTGGAGCCACTTTGCCAATTAGTCATCTGCTGAAGCCAATTAGCGGTCTTTAGGATTAACAAAGTTCCAGGTTCAATGCCCAATTTGCGGTGATTTTATGTAAGGTTTTATTTGAAAATGTCAAGTTCACAAATGGCAATTTCAAAGCCTGCAAAACAATCTGGGCTCCACATTCTCTATCAGAATAATCCAGTCTACATTTTAATAACCTCTTTCCAGAACTTTTATTTTGTGCAGCGCTTTTCTTTCCAAGAACCGGGTGGCCCGGTGGCTCAGCGGTAAGAGTTGCTGCCTTACTGCGCTCATAGCGCTGAGACCCGGGTTCGATCCTGACTGCTGGTGCTGTCTGTGCGGAGTTTTAACGTTCTCTCTGCGTGGGTTTTCTCCGAGATCTTCAGTTTCATCCCACACTCCAAAGACGTACAGGTTTGTAGGTTAATTGGCTTGGTATAAATGTAAAAATTGTCCCTTGTGTGCGTAGGATAGCATTAATGTGCGGGGATCGCTGGTCGGTGCGGACTCGATGGACCGAAGGGCCTGTTACTGTGCTGTATCTCTGAACCAAATTGAACTAAAACCTGAGGTTTTTAGCTGTCAACCTTGTAATGTTTGTTGCTAACATGCGTGCCACCATCTCGCCCGTCTAGTGACCTCAGCTGCAGGACCAGTGGGGATTTTCAATCTAGCATCAAGAGTAGAGAATTCTGGCAGAGAATGAATTTATGTTTAAGAGAATGAATTTGATACATTTACAGAAATTACAAAATTCACTGCCTTCAGTCTAAAATGTGATTTCTTTTGAATAAGATGACAACAATAACCACCATTTGAATACAGTTACTTGCCAATACTGAATTTAGCATAGCTTAGATCTATTTTGCTTACTGCATTGACCATGTGTGATGAGCCTCTGCACATATCTCATCATACATATGTGAAATAATGTTGGGGGAAGAGTCTTGCTTACAATACATTTGATTGCTGATGTAGTTTTACAAAGTTGTTCTTTGTCTTTTGAATAAAGTAAAACATCTCAATAATTCAACAATATATATTTGGTAATTTTCAAGAAACACTTAGAGATAGTCTACAAACCGCAAGTTAAGGTAAAACTTCCCAGATCGAAAGGGCCTGTCCTACTTGGGCGTCATTTTCGGTGACAGCCTGAAAAGAGTTTGTCGCGGTGTGGTCGCGGTGTGGTCACGGTGTGGTCACGGTGTGGGCACGGTGTGGTCGCGGTGTGGTCGCGGTGTGGTCACGGTATGGTCGCGGTGTGGTCACGGGATGGTCACGGTGTGGTCGCGGTGTGGTCACGGTGTGGTCACGGTGTGGTCGCGGTGTGGTCACGGTGTGGTCGCGGTGTGGTCATGGTGTGGTCGCGGTGTGGTCACGGTGTGGTCGCGGTGTGGTCACGGTGTGGTCCCGGGATGGCCACGGTGTGCTCACGGTGTGGTCGCGGTGTGGTCACGGTGTGGTCACGGTGTGGTCGCGGTGTGGTCACGGGATGGTCACGGTGTGGTCACGGGATGGTCACGGTGTGGTCACGGGATGGTCGCGGTGTGGTCGCGGTGTGGTCACGGTGTGGTCACGGGATGGTCACGGTGTGGTCACGGTGTGGTCACGGGATGGTCACGGTGTGGTCACGGTGTGGTCACGGGATGGTCGCGGTGTGGTCGCGGTGTGGTCGCGGTGTGGTCACGGTGTGGTCACGGTGTGGTCACGGTGTGGTCACGGGATGGTCACGGTGTGGTCACGGTGTGGTCACGGTGTGGTCGCGGTGTGGTCACGGTGTGGTCACGGGGTGACACGGTGTGGTCACGGTGTGGTCACGGTGTGGTCACGGGGTGGTCACGGTGTGGTCACGGGGTGGTCACGGGATGGTCACGGTGTGGTCACGGTGTGGTCACGGTGTGGTCCCGGGATGGTCACGGTGTGGTCGCGGTGTGGTCACGGGGTGGTCACGGGGTGGTCACGGTGTGGTCACGGGGTGGTGGCGGTGTGGTGGCGGTGTGGTCACGGTGTGGTCACGGTGTGGTCACGGAGTGGTGGCGGTGTGGTGGCGGTGTGGTGGCGGTGTGGTCACGGTGTGGTCACGGTGTGGTCACGGAGTGGTGGCGGTGTGGTGGCGGTGTGATCACGGGGTGGTGGCAGTGTGGTGGCGTTGTGGTCACGGTGTGGTCACGGGGTGGTGGCGGTGTGGTCACGGTGTAGTCACGGTGTGGTCACGGTGTGGTCACGGTGTGGTCGCGGGGTGGTGGCGGTGTGGTGGCGGTGTGGTCACGGGGTGGTAGTGGTGTTGTCAAGGGGTGGTGGCGGGGTGGTCACGGTGTGCTCACGGGGTGGTCACGGTGTGGTCACGGTGTGGTGGCGGTGTGGTCACGGTGCGGTCACGGGGTGGTCGCGGTGTGGTCACGGTGTGGTCACGGTGTGGTGGCGGTGTGGTCACGGTGTGGTCACGGGGTGGTCGCGGTGTGGTCACGGTGTGGTCACGGGGTGGTGGCGGTGTGGTCAAGGTGTGGTCAAGGTGTGGTCACGGTGTGGTCATGGGGTGGTGGCGGTGTGGTCACGATGTGGTCACGGTGTGGTCACGGGGTGGTGGCGGTGTGGTCACGTGTGTGGTCACGGTGTGGTGGCGGTGTGGTCACGGTGTGGTGGCGGTGTGGTCACGGTGTGGTGGCGGTGTGGTCATGGTGTGGTCACGGTGTGGTCACGGGGTGGTGGTGGTGTGGTCACGGTGTGGTCACGGGGTAGTGGCGGTGTGGTCATGGTGTGGTCACGGTGTGGTCACGGGATGGTCACGGTGTGGTCACGGTGTGGTCACGGGGTGGTGGCGGTGTGGTCACGGTGTGGTCACGGTGTGGTGGCGGTGTGGTCACGGGATGGTCACGGTGTGGTCACAGGGTGGTGGCGGTGTGGTCACGGGATGGTCACGGTGTGGTCACGGGGTGGTGGCGGTGTGGTCACGGTGTGGTGGCGGTGTGGCCACGGTGTGGTCACGGTGTGGTGGCGGAGTGGTGGCGGTGTGGTGGCGGTGTGGTGGCGGTGTGGTGGCGGTGTGGTGGCGGTGTGGTGGCGGTGTGGTCGCGGTGTGGTGGCGGTGTGGTCACGGTGTGGTGGCGGTGTGGTCACGGTGTGGTGGCGGTGTGGTCACGGTGTGGTGGCGGTGTGGTCACGGTGTGGTGGCGGTGTGGTGGCGGTGTGGTGGCGGTGTGGTGGCGGGGTGGTGGCGGGGTGGTCGCGGTGTGGTTGCTGGGTGAACGCGGTGTGGTCGCGGTGTGGTTGCTGGGTGAACGCGGGGTGGTCACGGGGTGACGCGTGTAATGGCGCGTGGTGTCTCCTTGCTGCTGCTGGATTTTGGAATGATCAAAATCTTTCCGCGACACCAGCGTGTCTTATCATGTTGTGTGCCGTGTCGCATGCTGACACAGACTGTCCTGCAGGTGACGCCCTGATGTATGCTGACGCAAGGTCATGACCTCAGCTAATTCATTTTGCAACAGCCTAGGTCATCATGCATCAACCTGTTGTCCTCAGATGTCGTAGACATTGACGCAGCCGCTCGTATCTTGCCGTATCGTGTCGCGGGTGATCGTACATTGACTTTGGCTGTCGCTGTTTGACATCTGTGCGTTCGCAGGATGTTATAGGCGCTGTTGTAGGCTGCCGCTGTTGAGGTCCTGGAAATTGTGACATCGGCTGACGTAGAATGTCACAGCTTGAACTCAACTGTGTCGTAGCCTGGCATAGATTGTCGTACAACTTGACGGTTTTTCGGCGAGTGCGGGCGTTGATGCAAAGTGGAACAGGCCCTTTAGGCAGGTTGTCACACTATCTTGCTGTCACATACGTCTAGATGTTTCATTTGATACTAATATAGTATCTGCACGGAAATTACATTTTTTTGCTTTTTCTTTGGTCTGTGAACTTTTATTTATTTTCTTCCTCAGGCTGAATGGAAACAAGTTTGTTCAGTGCTGGTGAACCCTACTTGATTTCTTGCCCATCCTTGGCTGAAACACAGTAACAGAGTTAGGCCAACGAGAAAATAATAGTTCTGACAAAACAAATCAGTTTAAGGCCTGTAAATCGCTGCACCAGTCGATCTTCTTGAAGGTCTTTCAGAATTTGATACTGAGTAAAGTCTCATTCCTGGCACATTGCAAGGACCATAAATCATATCATGCTAATGGAACTCAAAACAGTCATGAAAATCTATAGCGAAAAAAACACTCTTGTGGGAGAAAATTAAATCAGAGGAAAAAAAATTGTTTTTCAACTCATGGTTAGGGTGCTGCAGTAGGGCGAGGCAGCGGTAGAGTTGCTGCCTTACAGCGCTGGCACCACCGGAGACCCAGCTTCCATGCCGACTCTGGATGCTGTCTGTACGCAGTTTGTACGTTCTCCCCGTGACCTGCGCGGGTTTTCTCCAGGTGTTCTCGCTTCCCCCCACATCCCAAAGGTGTGTAGGTTAACTACCTTCTGTAAATTGTCCCTAAGGTGCAGGATAGAGCTAGTGTAAGGGTCGGCATGGACTCAGTGGGCCGAAGGGCCCGTTTCCATGCTGTATCTGTAAACTAAACTGTGATATGCCCAATACCTCATCCCCTTTTGTATGCTTGTTCTGCACTGCCTTCATCTTCCAGAAAATGCTTTGCTTTCTCTTTAAATACCCGCAACAATCTGGCCTCCGCAATCCTTAGTGGCCAAAGGAATGCAGACCTGCGCCATTCTCCGTGAGAAGAACAGTTTGCACCATTCCCAGTGGAAAACCCATCTGCCCCAGAAAGCAGTTTTATGTCATGGCCATCATGTGGCTAAATGCATAACATAGAAAATAGGCTCAGGAGTAGGCCGTTCGGCCCTTGAAGCCAGCGTCGTCATTCAATATGATCACAGCTGATCATCTAAAATCAGTACCCCGTTACTGCTTTCTCTCCATATCCCTTGACTCTGTTAGACCTAAGAGCTCTATCTAACTCTCTCTTGAATACATCCAGTGAATCGGCCTCCACTGCCTTCCGTGGCAGAGAATTCCACAGCTTCACAACTCTCTGCCTGAAAAGTTTCTCCCCATCTCAATCCTAACATACTGTTCTTAAAGAAGTACATAGATATGCTGCGGTATTGGCTAATCCAACAAACGTATACTTTATATGAATTCAGCTTCATCTCGCCCACACATGTCACAATTACTTTGTCTAGCGTTATGTTTTAGACCATTGAGGACAATCTTCAGCTCAGCCAAGGTACAAGAATACATAATAGCGGTGGTTGATAGACAAACACTAAGAGGGTTGGAAATATACTACTTTTAATGCGCTATTCACCTCTAGATGGGTTTTTTAGTCCCATGCATCTCTGCCCTGGGGCCTGACATTGGAGGTTTGCAGGGAGTCCAATTCAATCACGCAGAAGATCGACACAAAATGCTGGAGTGACACAGCGGGACAGGCAGCATGTCTGGAGAGAAGGAACGGCTGACGTTTCAGGTTCAGCAGACTCGTCACCCATTCCTTCTCTCCAGAGATGCTGTCTGTCCCGCTGACTTACTTCAGCGTTTTGTGTCTATCTTCATGGTAAACCAGTATCTGCAGTTAGTTCCTTCTGACATCAATCACGCTCACCAGGCTTTTACAATTGAGATAGTCCCATTTGCCTGTGTTTGGTCCATTTCTCCCTAATCTTGAGCTATGCATGTATCTGTCCAAATGTCTTTAAAATCTCCCCATTCTTCCCACCCATACGGCTTTCTCTGGCAGCCTGTTCCATAAATACACCACCCTCTGCATGTAGAAATTGCCTCTTACATTTCTTTCAAATCAGATGAAATCTTTCAACTTTCATCTGCAATAGACAATAGACAATAGACAATAGGTGCAGGAGTAGGCCATTTAGCCTTCTAGCCAGCACCGCCATTCAATGTGATCATGGCTGATCATCCCCAATCAGTACCCCGTTCCTGCCTTCTCCCCATATCCCTTGACTCCACTATCTTTAAGAGCTCCATCTAGCTTGCTCTTGAAAGCATCCAGAGAACCGGCCACCACCGCCCTCATTGGCAGTGAATTCCACAGACTCACAACTCTCTGTGTGAAAAAGTATTTCCTCGTCTCCGTTCTAAATGGCTTATCCCTTATTCTTAAACTGTGACCCCTGGTTCCGGACTCCCCCAACATTGGGAACATGTTTCCTGCCTCTAGCGTGTCCAAACCCTTAATAATCTTATATGTTTCAATAAGATTCCCTCTCATCCTGCTAAATTCCAGTGTATTTACAAGCCCAGCCTCTCCATTCTATCAGCATATGACAGTCCCGCCATCCCGGGAATTAACCTTATAAACCTACGCTGCACTCCCTCAATAACAAGAATGACCTTCCTCAAATTTGGAGACCAAAACTGCACACAAAACTCCAGGTGTGGTCTCACTAGGGCTCTGTACAACTGCAGAAGGACCTCTTTGCTCCTGTACTCAACTCCTTTGGACTTTGGAAACAAACTGTTGGAGTTCATATCCTTCTTCAATTAAGTACAGCAAATTAAATGCAAGATTTGTTTCTTGCTGTGAAACTGAAAATCAATAATTTTGGAGTGAATTCTGATGGCAACCAAGTGTCACATCACTTGCAGCAACGCAGGGAAACTTTGATCTAGTCGTGGGTAGGAAGGAACTGCAGACGCTGGTGTGATCAAGTTATTCATTGAGCAACCATTCATGGCACCAAGACAACCAGATACACTACAAAAACACACGAGAGCGACAACTATGTTGGGATGTGTTGCAGAAATAGATTTCAAATACTTTAGGACATAGATGGAAACAAATGAGGAAGGATTTCCTTGAATTTGGATTTAAACTTCCTGCCTGACACAATGATAATTTAGTCCAGCAAATGGAAGTGTTTCTCATACTCACTGCTGCAGTGGAATAGTGTGCTGTTTTGCTGTGACCTTTGTTAATTAGCTGTGCACAGAACAACTGGCTTGCTGTTAGCTTGTGGTGTGGAGAACAATGTTGGTGACTAATAGGCACTGCTGCTTCTAATTACAGTGCAGATTATGTGCGGATTAACGGGCCAGACCTGGGAATAATCAGAATACCTGACAGAACAACATGGTGATTTGCCTGGACGTGCTGCATTCTAGCAACAGATGCCCTTTGTATTGAAAGGAATTGAGTGGGAACGGAAGTTGGCCTTACTCTAAATGTATCTGAATTGTAACTTGGAGGGCAGCACGGTGGCGTAGCTGTAGAGTTGCTGCCTCACAGCGCCAGAGACCCGGGTTCAATCCTGACTACGGGTACCGTCTGTACGGAGTTTGCACGTTCTTCATAGCGAAAGGATTTGAGTGTAGGAGCAGGGAGGTTCTACTGCAGTTGTACAGGGTCTTGGTGAGGCCACACCTGGAGTATTGCGTACAGTTTTGGTCTCCAAATCTGAGGAAAGACATCCTTGCCATAGAGGGGGTACAGAGAAGGTTCACCAGACTGATTCCTGGGATGTCAGGACTTTTATATGAGGAAAGACTGGATAGACTCGGCTTGTACTCGCTGGAATTTAGAAGATTGAGGGGGGATGTTATAGAAACTTACAAAATTCTTAAGGGGTTGGACAAGCTAGATGCTGGAAGATTGTTCCCGATGTTGGGGGAGTCCAGAACAAGGGGTCACAGTCTAAGGATAAGGGGGAATTCCTTTAGGACCGAGATGAGGAAAACATTCTTTACACAGAGAGTGGTGAGTCTCTGGAATTCTCTGCCACAGAAGGTAGTTGAGGCCAGTTCATTGGCTATATTTAAGAGGGGGTTAGATGTGGCACTTGTGGCTAAAGGGATCAGGGGGTATGGAGAGAAGGCAGGTACAGGATACTGAGTTGG
The DNA here is from genome assembly GCA_963514005.1 of Raja brachyura. Next base: position 52,002,897 of record OY740797.1, on the reverse strand, counting down.
ATGATCAGCCTTGATCATATTGAATGGCGTTGCAGGCTCGAAGGGCCGAATGGCCTACTCCTGCACCTATTTTTCTATGTTTCTATGTTCCTCCCTGCGTGCTTTTTTTACGAGATCTTTGGTTTCCACCCACACTCCAAATATGAACAGGTTCATTGGTTAATTGGCTTGGTATAAATTGTCCCTAGTGTGTGTGTGTAGGGTAGTGTTAATGTGCGGGGATCGCTGGTCGGTGCGGACTCGGTGGGCCTAAGGGCCTGTTGCCGCGCTGTATCACTAACCTAAACTAAACTGAACTTCATAGTAAATGCGTGAGTTGTATCAGCGTGTCAAATTTTCAAACTCCATTAAGCTACGTACCTTGCAAAACCATCATAGTGCAGCCCCACTGCCAGACTAAAATGAGACCAGTATGTAGAATGACAACTGGACTAGTAACTGCTTGCCTGATCACATTTTGCTTCAAAGAATTGAGGAACATTGTACTGGATTTCAGAAGCAGCGTAAGCATTTTGTAAAATGACCTCGCGTGTGATTCTATGGTCTAACCATTCAGTTTCTGAGTGCATGATCTTTGTGTGATGCTTTGTGCTATGAAGTGTGAAATCGATCAATCAAGGAACTACACCGGCCCATCTGAGAAGCACGTGGCAGACCTGGCTGGTTCAGATGACAAGTCACCAACTCCAAACGCTAATCCTGCTTCTCTCGCAACTTGCGCTGCCTGTTCTAGCGTTTACTTCCAATGTTTTCTGATTTATTTCGGAGCTACAGCTTCTCCATTTTATTTTAGGATTTTTGAGATACAACATATCAATTTAAATAAGGAATCAACATTCCTAATCCTCAAAGAACTGGAGAGAGCTGAGGATCGTATCGCAAATGAGTTGGGATCCCTTCTGGGGCAGAGGTGAACTGTACAAGGGGGATGGGTTGCACCTGAACTGAAGAGGAACCAATATCCTGGCAGGCATGGGATTGGGTGGGTGTCCAATGCAGGACTGGGGCGGTTGAGAGGCTGGAAGTCGGTGTGCAAAGGTCATGAAATAAGCCTAGTGGACAGACCAGGGGGAGGCATGGGAGGGAGGACTGTTGGATGGAATGACATTTATTTGAATGTGAGAGGCATGACGGGCAAGGCGGGTGAATTCAGGGCATGGATGGGTACTTGTGACTGGAACATTGTAGCTATTAGGAAAACCTAGCTAAGAGAGGGACAGGGCTGGCAGCTAAATGTTCCAGGATATTGGTGCTACAGCAGAGATAAAGGTGAGGCAAAAGAGGAGGGGGCTTGGCTTTATTGATTAAGGGGAATGTCACGGCAGTAGTCCAAGATGACAATACTGATGGTTTGTCCAGTGAGGATATGTCATAATCATACTTTATTAGCCAGGTATGTTTTGCAACACACGAAGAATTTGATTTGCCGTACAGTCATACCAATAAAAAGCACCAGAACACACAAAACACCTTTTAACATGAACATCCACCACCGTGACTCCTCCACATGTGATGGAAGGCAAAATGAAGTTCAATCTCTTGCCTTCTTTGTCCTCCAGCAGTTGGGAACCGCTAACCGTCCGTTGATGGGACAATCGTACTCCCGTAGCCGGTAGCGAGCCTCCTCGTTGGAGTCTCCTCGTCAAGCTCCTACATCGGGGGAGAACCTCAGCTCAGCTCCCCCGTGCCGGGCGATCTACCCCGGGTTGGGGCTGGTCGAACCTCGTGCAACTTTTGTAGCTTCCCGACGTTGGTCTCAACCCAAGACTGCGAGCTCCTTGATGTTTAAAGTCCGCAGGCCATGATTGGAGCATTGATCCCAGGCAAGGGACCGGCTCCGATGGTAAGTCCACCGCCCCGTGGTGGGGCTCAAAGTCAGTCCCGATCGAGGCCTCCAGCTCCATGATGTTAGGCCGCAGAGCGACCTGAGATACGATCCGGAAAACAATCGCATGTCCGGCAAGATAAGAGATAGAAAAGAAGTTTCCCCCGACCCCCTCGCCCACCCCCCACATAAAACAAACCAGAGAACATTAACACAAACTTTTAAGACACACTAAAAATGACAAAAAAAGACGAAAGGGACAGACAGACTGTTGGCGAGGCTGCCATCGCTGACGGCGCCACCCGGTGGAATGTGGGTGTAGTTGAGAAATAAAAAGATGATCATCTTGTTGGGGGTGTACGAAAGGGCCCCAAATAGTCAACAGGAATTAAAAGCGCATATATGCCAGGCGGTTGCAGGGAGCTGCGAGACTCATAAACTTGTCAGAGTGGGAGACTCTAACTTCCCCAATATAGACTGGGACTGCCATCGTGCCAAAGGCTTAGGCAGAGAGGAAATATAGAAACATAGACAATAGGTGCAGGAGTAGGCCAATTGGCCCTTCAAGCCAGCACCATCTTTCAATGTGATCATGGCTGATCATCCACAATTAGTACCCTGTTCCTGCCTTCTCCCCATATCCCTTGATTCCACTAGCCCTAAGAGCTCCGTCTATCTAACTCTCTTTTGAATGCATCCAGTGAATCAGCCTCCACTGCCTTCTGAGGCAGAGAATTCCACAAATTCACAACTCTGTGGGTGAAAAACTTTTTCCTCATCTCAGTTCTAAATGGCCTACTCTTAAACTATGGACCCTGGTTCTGGACTCCCACAACATCGGGAACATGTTTCCTGCATCAAGCGTGTCCAATCCCTTAATAATGTTATACGTTTCTATAAGATCTCCTCTCATCCTTTTAAATTCCAGTGAATACAAGCCCAGTCGTTCCATTCTTTCAACATATGACAGTCCCGCCATCCCGGGAATTAACCTCGTGAACATACGCTGCACTCCCTCAATAGCAAGAATGTCTTTCCTCAAATTAGGAGACTGAACCTGCACACAATACTCCAGATGTGGTCTCACCAGAGCCCTGTACAACTGCAGAAGAACCTCTTTGCTCCTATACTGAAATCCTCTTGTTATGAAGGCGAACATGCCATTAGATTTCTTCACTGCCTGCTGTACCTGAATGCTCACTTTCAGTGACTGATGTACAAGGACACCCAGGTCTCGTTGCCATTCAGATAATAATCTGCCTTCCTGTTTTGCCACCAAAGTGGAAACCCTCACATTTATCCACATTAAACTGCATCTGCCATGCATCTGCCCACTCCCCCAACCTGTCCAATTCTCCCTGCATCCTCATAGCATCCTCCTCACAGTTCACACTGCCACTCAGCTTTGTGTCTGCAAATTTGCTAATGTTACTTTTAATTCCATCATCTAAATGATTAACATATATTGTAAATAGCTGCGGTCCCAGCACCGAGCCTTGCGGTACCCCACTAGTCACTGCCTGCCATTCTGAAAGGGACCCGTTAATCCCTACTCTTTGTTTCCTGTCTGGCAACCAATTTTCTATCCATGTCAGCACTCTACCCCCAATACCATGTGCTCTAATTTTGCCCACTAATCTGCTATGTGGGACCTTATCAAAAGGTTTTCAGAAAGTTCAGATCCACTGGCTGTATCTGGACTTTCAGGGATCTATTACATTTATTAAAGACAATCTCCTTGGGTGAATATGTAGCGGGCCCTATTTCCATGCATCTATCCTCTCCCATCCAACACTTCACAGCCGAGTTTTCTTAGGCAAGTGCTCTGAAATTCCTTGGTAAATTCAACAATATCTTTACCAATCTTCTTAAAATGTAATATCTCAATCAAACTTTTCACCATTTGGCTTGAATCCATTTCTTACCAGCCTCACCTGTATCCACCTCTCACTTGCCAGGCTTTGTCCCACCCCCACCTCCTTTCCAGTTTTCTCCCCTCTATTACGGTCTGAAGAAGGGTCTCGACCCGAAACGTCACCCATCCTTGTTCTCCAGAGTTGCCGCCAGACCCGCTGAGTTTCTCCAGCACTTTGTGTCTATCTTCATATTACTAATGGCATGCTATTTTCAAAATGACCACACCAAGCAAGGCATGTTGTCAGCAACATGTGGCACCTTGACCGGGGAACACATTCCAAGGTGCACCATAGAGGAAGAATGAAATGGAGAAACAAGGAACTGCAGGCGCTGGAAACTTGAGCAAACTACAAAGTGCTGGAGTAACTCATTAATCAGGCCGCATCTCTGGAGAGCATTTCAGGTTGGGACCCATCTTCAGACTGAAATAGAGGGGAGAAAACATTTTTTTTTGCATAACTGATAATGTGATGGTAATAACTCTCTTGTCCTTTCTCAGAGAAATGACACACAATGTTTCAGGTTTATTTAAGAGAGCCTTACATCTCTCACTGGATAGTCAGCTCAGAGATTCGTTTAGTTTTTAGTTTCGAGATATAGCGTGGAAACCAGCCCTTTGGCCATACCAACCAGTAATCCCTGTACAATACCACTATCCTTTTTTAGTTTATCACCAATTTTACCGAAGCCAATTAACTCACAAACCTGTACGTCTTTCGAATGTAAGAGGAAACCAGAGCACCTGGAGAAAACCCATGCAGGTCACGGGGAGAACGTGCAAACTCCATACAGACAGCACCTGTAGTCAGGATAGAACCCGGGTGTCTGGCGCTGTGTGGCAGCAACTCTACCGCTGCGCCAGCGTGCCGCCCCTTATGCCCAACTGTCCAGACTCGGACCTGCATTCGTCTTACGCAAAGACAAGGAGCATTCGAACTGAAGCACAGCTGAGTTAAAATTGCAACCTGCTTGGATGTGTGTCACTTTTAAAACACAATTGGCCACAGCGAGCTGTGTCTCTCCAGCTGCCACGTCGAGCACAGGCCAGAGTAGCTGTGGATTTTACAGACTCTTTGATATCGATAACCTATATCATGTCTGAATGACACACATAGTTTACTCTTGTCAGACAAACCAACTAAACAGCGATGGGCTGGCAATTGTTCACGTAAGGGCGTAATACTGAAGATAGGCACAAAGTGCTGGACTAGCTCAGCGGGACAGGCAGCATCTCTGGGGAGACGAATGGGTGACGTTTCGGGTCGAGACCCTGCTTCAGACTACTTGTTTTATGGCTCAACAGGGTCTCTACCCATGGGTGATCCTGGAGAAGGGGGACTTGGGCTGGTATTTACAGGAGAAGGGAAGCAAGTACTGGCTATGGTTATTCCTGGTAATGAATCTCCTGAATTGTTATGCCCCTGTCCCACTTAGGAAACCTGAACGGAAACCTCTGGAGACTTTGCACCCCACCCAAGGTTTCCGTGTGGTTCCCGGAGGTTCGCAGAGGTTTTTGTCAGTCTCCTTAATGGTCGAAAGTGGTTTCCGTTTTTAAAATCGTTAATTTTTCAGCGAAGCCGGTTGCAATGCTAGTTGAAGGTTGGTGCCGGAGGACAGAAACCTCTGGGAACCTCCGGGAACCGCACGGAAACCTTGGGGGGTGGGGCGCAAAGTCGCCAGAGGTTTCCGTTCAGGTTTCCTAAGTGGGACAGGGGCATAATGGTGTAAACTCTACCCTCAAGCACATCTACACCACCAGACATAACGCCCTATTGTTTGAACAGGTTGTTGCAGCTTTGCACAGAAACCAGACTGCCGATAATGTTCATAGCATTTCTGTCTTCATGTACACAACTAAGATCCCAACGTGCTGCTAATTCTATGTAGGGTTAGATATAGAACATTTTTATGCCTGTGAACCTCAGAAATTATTTGGATTATTAACCTTCCTCACTGTGCACAGAAGGTGCCTTCCTCCCCGTGTAAATTAGTTTATTCTCCTTTTGACTGAGAGCTCATTATAGAAACATAGAAACATAGAAAATAGGTGCAGGAGTAGGCCATTCGGCCCTTCGAGCCTGCACTGTCATGCAATATGATCATGGCTGATCATCCAACTCAGTATCCTGTACCTGCCTTCCCTCCATACCCCCTGATCCCCTTAGCCACAAGGGCCACATTTAACGCCCTCTTAAATATAGTGGCAATGTTACAAAATTTTGAGATTTTGAAAATCAAGTCTGCAATTTATCCCATCAGATAAAGCATAAAAAGAAGTTTAATTTGACACCTAATTCACTTTCATATCTTCAGTATTAAACAAGTTATGGCCATTTTCATACTCGGAAATTAGCATCTTGTTCCCTATTGCTTTTCTATTGACTTAACACAAAAGTTGTGATCGAGGACAGTCAAAAGCCCATAACTTTCTTAAATATTTTCTTAAAGAAATTTTCAGTTATTATAGATTGAAGTATTCTGAAACAAATATGAAACAATCTTACTTGGATGACCTGAAGTTAAAGCATATAATTAGTTAGTTACCCAATTGTAGCTAATTACAAAATTCAATTACTAAATCTAAACATCTATCCATTTCTTAAGAAAAAATGTAAAAAAAAATTAAAGCCTAAGTGTCCAAATAACAGTCACACAATAATTCACAATATAACATGATTTTTAAATCTAATTGTCATTAATTTATAGGCCAAATTGAAGGAATTTAGTGTTTAATGCCCTTAAATTAATGGGCATTTTAAACAGCTTGCGAGTGGGATTTTCTGGAACGCGATGGATTAGAACGTTGCGGTTGCGGTGAATTTAAACCCAACATCGGCAGGAAAAATTCTACCGGTTCGTATGGGGACTAAATCACCGTTTCGCAACATTAAATGTTGATTAAGGTCATCTGAAAAAGCAGGTTTATATGTAAAAATAAACAGATTTCACTTACCTGTCCCCTACGTAAAATCTGTCCCCGTTGTCGGCGTTCACGGCATTAGGAGCTAATTTTTATTTTACTGCAGCGCTGAAATAGTCGGGCTATTTATTAAAAAAAACTGACTTACCGGCAGTCGGAATGAATCTCCAGAAATAGATCGCACTCCGACAAAAGAAAGCTCCGGATGGCATGGGGAAAACCGCATTTTAACCCCCTCCCACCCCCCCCCCCAAAGGCGCCAAAGTCGCGCACACGGCCAGCGGCAGAACTGCAGCACCGCTAAAGGTAAGTTTTGTAACATACCTAAATATAGGCAATGAACTGGCCTCAACTACCTTCTGTGGCAGAGAATTCCAGAGATTCACCACTCTCTGTGTGAAAAATGTTTTTCTCATCTCGGTCCTAAAAGACTTCCCCCTTATCCTTAAACTGTGACCCCTTGTCCTGGACTTCCACAACATCGGGAATATATTTTTTATATCAGGATTATTTTCTCTACTTATAATAGATATTTTCGGATCCACTATCAAATGATAGGAAACTACAAAATACCAGAAAATATCACAGATTATGATTCTGAGGCCGGTAACTTCACAACATCTGTGATTACCTACGAGGATGTTGCCAGGACTAGAGGGTCTGAGCTACAGGGAGAGGTTGAGCAGGCTGGGACTCTATTCCTTGGAGCACAGGAGGATGAGGGGTAATCTTATAGAGGTGTATAAAATCATGAGAGGATATAGATCGGGTAGATGCACAGAGTCTCTTGCCCAGAGTAGGTGAATTGAGGGCCAGAGGACATAGGCTTAAAGTGAAGCGGAAGAAATTTAATCGGAATCTGAGGGGTAACCTTAACTGAGGAGAGGTGTGTGTACGGAACAAGCTGCCAGAAGTGGTAGTTGAGGCAGGGACAATCCCAACATTTAAGAAACAGTTTTTACTGGTACATGGAGAGGACAGCTTTGGAGGGATATGGGCCAAACGCGGGCAAGTGGGACCAGTGTAGCTGGGACATTTTGGCCGGTGTGGGCAAGTTGGGCCAAAGGTCCTGTCCCACGCTGTATGACTCTATGACTGCAGGAAATGTTATGTTCCAATGAGATATAATCTTATATGGGAAGAATTATCAGTACAAAGTCTATTCAAAGAGAACTATGAGAACTAGACAGGATTAGGCGGGTCCTTGTTGCAACAATGAAGTAGCTGAAGAAAGAATATGAAAAATTGGTGTGGGAAATGTTTCTACAATATAATGCCAAATTGTGCTGATATCGAGACCCGATCAGCCACATCAATTATTTTAAACCACCACATTGGTAGTGAGTCGCTTGTGCTGACATTTGTAAGTGTGTGAAATATTTTTTACAGCCAGTGGTTTGTTGCAATAATGCCGATTTTAAACCTCAACCTGTGATGTTTTTACATCAGTTTGTTGGCATCTTCAGTTCATTCTCATATATTGCATGTGATGCACATTTAAACAACAATACAAAGTCAGCGTTAACTGGTTGTCTCAAAACCCTACGATGAGACAAATGCAATTTCATTTCACAGAAAGTGACCCCTGCCTGGCTGAAGGGCAGATGTGGATTCATTTTTGCTCTTTAGTGTTGTCTAGGAATAAGAGGAAGTATCTTAAAATGCCACCTGTGAGATGTCAGCACTAATCATATGGTCCATATATCGTAGCGCGAATGTGATAATGGAGTTGATCCCAAAATAATAGCGATAATAGTGTTTGCTTGATCTCATCATTGTTCGTCATCTGGGAAGAAATAGTCCACTTTCTCTTGCATTGGCTACGGATTCAGTTGTGCAGTGACACAGTGTGAAATGCTGTTGTGGATATTGATGGTTAGTAGGTCTGAAAGATGCTGACGCATGTTTGGAACAAATGCCCTCAAGACCAACTGTTAGCCTTTTACCTATCCTTTACTGATTCAAAGAGTGACGAATGCAGTGATGAATGCAGTGGCTATCCAGTCTCATAGAGTACACACAGCAGAAGTGAGGACAGACACCAAATGCTGGGGCAGCTCAGTGGGACAGGCAGCATCTCTGGAGAGAAGGAATGGGTGACGTTTCGAGTCGAGACCCTTCTTCAGACTGAAGAAGACTCAGGACTTGAGACGTCACCCATTGTAAACCGCCATCTGCAGCTCCTTCCTACACAACTCCCATGGAGTAGGGTGCCTCTGTAATGCAGATATTGCAATCTGCAATGAATGCCATCTCACCGTACATTGGAAGTGTGGTAAGTCTAATTCCAAAATATGACAAAGCTCAAGATATGATCCAGCAATGGCTTATTATTATAATTGTATAATGGAAAGCTGAAGTTTTGCTTAGTTGAATTATAAGGATGGAGATGTCAATTTTCCTGTTCCATGATCAAGCTATGGACTGACTTCCATTTGCTGCCCCGGCCTTCCTTCAGTGGGAATGGGATGCGATGGCTGAAGTGTATTTACAATCTGATCCGGCCACCCCGCTGCTGGCTATTTGGGAGCAGCCTTGAAGCACCAAATCAGATAAGAGTATAAAGTCGTAAGTGATAGGAGCAGAATTAGGCCATTCGGCCCATCACGCCTACTTCAATCATGGCTGGTCTATCTCTGCCTCCTAACTCCATTCCCCTGCCTTCTCCCCATAACCTCTGATACCCGTGCTGATCAAGAATCTATCTATCTCTGCCTTAAAAATACCCATCGACTTGTCCTCCAGGCAACTTCTTTATCCCATGCAAGCTGTGATCCTATGACTTTGGTAAATCCCCACGTAATTTAGATCGATGTATCACCAGAGTTTGGTTTGTGCTCACGATAGGCATCATTTTGCTGTTCTTTGGGAAATCTCGGCTGTTCTGTCAGAAATCTCGGCTGAAATAGTGACTTGAGTGGAACATACAGTGTTATCTTCAGGTAGACAAAAATGCTGGAGGAACTCAGCGGGGAGGCAGCATCTATGGAGAGAAGGAAATAGGTGATGTTTCGGGTCAAGACCCTTCTTCAGACTGATGACGGGAGGGGGGGGCGGGAAAAAGAAAGGAAGAGGCGGAGACACTAGGCCTGTGGGAGAGCTGGGAAGGGGGAGGGGAAGGAGGGAGAAAGCAAGGACTGTCTGAAATGTTGTCTACCTTCGATTTTTCCAGCATCTGCAGTTCTTTCTTAAACAAGTTATCTTGAGGACAACTTTTATGTCAGGGTCTGATTATCCACAAAATGTTACAATTACACAAGTTCCCAGCCCTATGTTCAGAAGGAATTTGCCTTGAATATCTGGTGAGAAGGACCTGGGGATAATTAGATGGGTCATCTTGTGGGTCCCAGTCAACCGGGGACTCTGATGAAGTAATTTTAACTTCTTTTTTAATGTCAAGATGCGTGTTGGCGACGGTTTGCAACTGTGCTCAATGATAGTGTTTGCCACTCCACCTGGCAGAGTCACTTCACTTACAGAATCTCAGGTCTAGCAGAAACTGTGAGCCGCTCGTAACGTTGCAAACACCTGCTGTCATGTTGAAGGAAGGTGACATGCTTCTAACACTGTGTAATGTAACAGAGTCACGCTAATTGCAAATTGTGGACGCAGCCCAGACCATCACACAAACCAACATCCTTTCACTTAACTCCATTTATACTGGGTTCGATCCTGACTAGGGGTGCTGTCTGTAGGGAGTTTGTACGTTCTCCCTGTGACCGCGTGGGTTTTCTCCGAGATATTGGGTTTCCTCCCACCCTCCAAAGACGTATCTCTGCCTTAAAAGTATCCATCGACTTACCCTCCAAAGACGTACAGGTTTGTTGGTTAATTGGCTTGGTATGAATGTAAAATTATCCCGCGTATGTGTAGGTTCGTGTTAATGTGCATATCGTTGGTCGGTGCGGACATGGTGGGCCGAAAGGCTTGTTTCCGCGCTTTATCTCTAAACTATTTTTAAACATGTTTTCTCTTCTCCAGATCTTCTCTGGTGATAGGTCAGCATAGGTTTGCACTCTGGAATCCCCTTCCTAAACCATCTGCCTTGATATCTTAAGGTAGACAAAAAATGCTGGAGAAACTCAGCGGGTGAGGCAGCATCTCTGGAGAGAAGGAATAGGCAACGTTTCTGGTCGACAACCTTCTTCAGAAATCTTCATATCTCTTCTCACTGCACAACACAGAATTTGGGGGACTGGAATTTTCACTAAAATCTGTGACTTTTCACCTTTTTACTTTTTAATTTAAATCAACAACTTTATTATGCTTTATTAATCAAGCAGTGATTTATTTATAATTATTGGGAGCTTGAAGCTTTAATTTGTAAGTAGACGGTTTATTTGTAAGTGGATTCAAGATGAGATAGTTAAACAATTAAAAAATGGATCCTAACCTCTCCACATTGTTTAATTCCCAATCACACTTTCAATGAACTTTCAAGAAATGAACTCTCTGTGTCAATACGTAGATACCAGGAGCTGCAGATGTAGAACACAATGTGCTGGAGTAACTCAGCAGGTCAGGAAGTATCTCTGGTGGATGTGGAAAGGCAATGTTTTAGGTCAGACTGCAGAAGCCTTACCTTTGTGCCCTTATGTCCACAACTAAATGGGTTCCAATCCTGTCATAATGTCAAGCTCTTATCCATTATCACTGCCTCCAGGCCAATTTCTCTGCAAGCAGTCCTCACCTCCTCGTGATGACCTCCTCTTCTATCTCCATCAAACCTCCTCCTCATGGACTCCCCCTGCTGGCTTTCTACCTTCTCTAGACCTTTTTATTTCCAACTGCTGGCACAACTTCAAGGGGTAACTAAAGGGCCTGTCCCACTTGGCGATTATTTCAGCGACTGTTGGCGTCATTGACTGACGTATCAGGGTCGGCGAAAGATTGTGAACATTTCAAAATCTAGCGTTGACAAAAAAAATATTGCGACACTTGAGGAGACACAGAGCATCAATACGTCGTCGGTGGAACGTCAGTCAATGATGCTGACAGTCACCGAAAACATCACCAAGTATGACAGGCCCTTCAGTTATCCCTTGAAGGTAACTTTTTCACACAAAGGGTGGTGGGTGTATGGAACAAGCTGCCAGATGAGGGAGTTGAGGCTGGGATTATCCCAGCATTTAAGAAACAGTTTGACAGGTGCTGGGATAGGACAGGTTTGGAGGGATATTGTCCAAGCGCAGGCAAGTGGGACAAGTGTAGTTGGGACATTGTTGGCCAGTGTGGGCAAGTTGGGCTGAAGGGCCTGTTTCCACACTGCATCATTCTTTGACTCTGTCTTGACTTCTCCACTCCCTTACCCTCTCAGTAACTATATGAATATTGTCATCAAACTCGCTGAGGAGGGAGGTGCCGTCGTAGTCTGGCAGATAGAACTCTGCCGTGCTGAGGCCAGCTCTCGGATGCCTCCTCAGATCTACTCTGGGACCATGACTCGTAGATGAACACCAGACCACCATCTCACACCATCGCCAATCTCATCACCTCTGGCAATCTGCCCTCCACAGCCTCCAGCCTCATAGTTCCCCAACCCCATAATGCCTTCTCTATCTCCTTCCCAAAATCCACCAACAGAACTGCGCTGGCAGACACACTGTTTCCACCTGCTCCTGCCCCACCGAACTCATGCCCAATGTTCTATCTAGTCCCTGAGACCGATCAGTTTCCCTCCACTAACGTTCTCCATCATTTGGTGTGAACTCATCCTAAACTTGTCCTCAACCTCAACAATTTCTCTTTTGACTTCTCTCACATGCCAGTCTGAAGAAGAGCCCTGACATGAAATGTTCCTTATCCATCTGCTCCAGAAATGTTGCCTGCCTCGCTGAGTTATTTCAGCACATTGCATTCTTTCTCTGTGTTAATAGGCAGTCCCTTTATGGAATTGCTGCTAGTTATATTCCAGAAGTCCCTCTTACATTGTGCTTGAAATCTGAAGCCTTACATTTTGGTTCTCCGTGGATTGTCACCTTATCGTGGCGGAGAAGCTCGTGTGGACCTGAGATCCTGAGACCGATGCCGTCTGGAGCTATGCTCCAGGTAGGACCACCCATGGCGGTAAGGTCGAGGGGGAGGTCTCTGACAAAGAGCAATCCAACCAAGACCTCAACGGTCGAACAGTTGGAGGATGATGGCTGACCTTAGTGGAGCGTCACAACGGCTGGGAAGGCGGATGAAGGCTGCAGCAGAAAAGGGTCACCGGTTGTCTTGGACTCCATGCCACTGGATCCTGACCCAGATCTGTCAAGGACCGTGGGGTGGCTGTCTGTGCACCAGTCTCCCCACATTAAACAAAGTCACGCACAGGCGTCCTCCAACCCTGGAGACACCCATGGTCAGCCATGACCTAAGGGGGCCTGAGAAGAACATTTTGGCTAATCCTCTGAGAAATAGTGGTCCCCATTCCCATAATAGTTTGTGCAGTAAATTAATTCAGGCAACTTCTTAACACATACAGTGGCTTGCAAAAGTATTCCTACCCCTTGAACTTTTCCACATTTTGTCACGTTACAACCACAAACGTAAATGTATTTTATTGGGATTTTATGTGATAGACCAACACAAAGTGGTGCATAATTGTGAAGTGGAAGGAAAATGATACATGGTTTCCAAATATTATTACAAATAAAAAACTGAAAAGTGTGATGTGCAAAAGTATTCAGCCCCCCGGAGTCAATACTTTGTAGAACCACCTTTCGCTGCAATTACAGCTGCAAGTCTCTTGGGGTATGTCTCTACCAGCTTTGCACATCTAGAGACTGAAATTTCTGCCCATTCTTCTTTGCAAAATAGCTCAAGCTCAGTCAGATTGGATGGAGAGCGTCTGTGAACAGCAATTTTCAAGTCTTGTCAGAGATTCGCAATTGGATTTAGGTCTGGACTTTGACTGGGCTATTCTAACACATGAATATGCTTTGATCTAAACCATTCCATTGTAGCTCTGGCTGTATGTTTAGGGTCGTTGTCCTGCTGGAAGGTGAACCTCTGCCCCAGTCTCAAGTCTTTTGCAGACTCTAACAGGTTTTCTTCCAAGATTGCCCTGTATTTGGCTCCATCCATCTTCCCATCAACTCTGACCAGCTTCCCTGTCCCTGCTGAAGAAAAGCATCCCCACAGCATGATGCTGCCACCACCATGTTTCACAGTGGGGATGGTGTGTTCAGGGTGATGTGCAGTGTTAGTTTTCCGCCACACATAGCGTTTTGCATTTAGGCCAAAAACTTCAATTTGCACCTTCCTCCACATGTTTGCTGTGTCCCCCACATGGCTTGTGGCAAACTGCAAACGGGACTTCTTATGGCTTTGTTTCAACAATGGCTATCTTCTTGCCACTCTTCCATAAAGGCCCGATTTGTGGAGTGCACGACTAATAGTTGTCCTGTGGACAGATTCTCCCACCTGAGCTGTGGATCTCTGCAGCTCCTCCAGAGTTACCATGGGCCTCTTGGCTGCTTCTCTGATCAATGCTCCCCTTGCCCGGCCTGTCAGTTTAGGTGGACGGCCATGTCTTGGTAGGTTTGCAGTTGTGCCATACTCTTTTCATTTTCGAATGATGGATTGAACAGTGTTCCGTGAGCTGTTCAAAGCTTGGGATATTTTTTTATAATCTAACCCTGCCTTAAACTTCTCCACAACTTTATCCCTGACCTGTCTGGTGTGTTCCCTGGACTTCATGATGCTGTTTGTTCACTAATGTTCTCTAACAAACCTCTGAGGCCTTCGCAGAACAGCTGTATTTATACTGACATTAAATTACATACAAGCGGACTTTATTTACTAATTAGGTGACTTCTGAAGGCAATTGGTTGCACTGGATTTTATTTAGGGGTATCAGAGTAAAGGGGGCTGAATACTTTTGCACACCACACTTTTCAGTTTTTTATTTGTAAAAAAATTGGAAAACCATGTATCATTTTCCTTACACTTCACAATTATGCGCCACTTTGTGTTGGTCTATCGCATAAAATCCCAACAAAATACATTTACGTTTGTGGTTGTAACGTGACAAAATGTGGAAAAGTTAAAGGGGTATGAATACTTTTGCAAGCCACTGTATAATTGATAGATGATGTTTTTCACATCAGAATTTGAAGCCAAGATGTATATTCTGTACCTGACCTTGTAGCATAATTAGTAATCAGTGATGCAATTATTTTTCAACACCTTTTCATTGCAACTAATTTCAACCCAAAGAAATTTTTTTATAATGATAATTAAAAATATAGAGAATGAGCAATTTAGAGCAATTATCAATAGCAATAATTCCAGCAACATCTGTTCCCCTGCATGAAGCTCGTAACATCGTTAAATAATTTTCATAGAAAATAATTTTCTCCAAAAGCAGATGTGCCATGGTTCTGAAGTTTAAAAAAAAAACCCATTGCAAACTAAAATCAGCTAAAATGATGAATACGATGAAACAAAAAATAACTACAGCTGCTAGAAATCTGAGATATCAACAATAAATGCCGTAAAGACTTAGCAAATCAAGCAGCAACTGTGTAAAGTAAAATAGAATTAACAATTCAGATCCAATACATTGGAGGCCATGTTTTATTTAGTGATACAGCGTGGAAACAGGCCCTTCGGCCCACCGGGTCCGTGCCGACCAGCGATCCCCGCACATTAACACTATCCTACACACACTAGGGACAATTTTAAATTCATACCATGCCGATTAAACTGTACGTCTTTGGAGTGTGGGAGGAATCCGAAGATCTCGGAGAAAACCCACGCAGGTCACGGGGGAGAATGTACAAACTCCGTACAGACAGCGCCCGTAGTCGGGATCGAACCTGGGGCCCGGTGCTATAAGCACTGTAGGGCAGCAACTCTTCCGCTGCGCCACCGTGCCGCCCGACTGAGGCACCCTAGCAATGAGGTGAAAAGCAGCGATCCACGCACACTAACACTATCCTACGTACACGAGGGGCGATTTAAATGTTTTTTACCGAAGCCAATTAACCTGTAAATCTGTCCATCTTTAGAGTGTGGGAGGAAACCGGACACCCGGAGAAAACCTACGCAGTCACATACAGACCTGAGGTCAGGATCGAACCCGCGTCTCTGCCGCTGTAAGTCAGCAACTCTTGCGCTGTGCCATTGTGCCCCTCTTGTCAGTGAAAGTATTTTAACCCAGGAATAATTCAGTTGAACTAACTGTTAAATATCTAATTCATAAAAGAGGATAAGCTCTTCAATGAGGAAAGGCTGATTGAAATTGTTTGCATTTATTTGGTCATTTTATACCCATGAATATCATAATAAAGCCTGGATCTCAGAGACTAGGCCTGTTGTGCTGCAGAATGGTGCCCTGGATCATCACACTGGAATCAGATTGGTGTCATGTTATTCATATATTTTATTTTTTCAGGCATTTGGGCATTTTGCTGCTGCGCTGGCATTTATTGAATGTAGGAGAGCATTGAATATAGGAATTGGGAAGTAATGTTAAAATTGTACAAGACATTGGTGAGACCAATTCTGGAGTATGGTGTACAATTTTGGTCGCCTATTTATAGGAAGGATGTCAACAAAATAGAGAGAGTACAGAGGAGATTTACTAGAATGTTGCCTGGGTTCCAGCAACTAAGTTACAGAGAAAGGTTGAACAAGTTAGGTTTTTATTCTTTGGAGTGCAGAAGGTTAAGGGGGGACTTGATTGAGGTCTTTAAAATGATGAAAGGGATAGACAGAGTTGACGTGGATAAGCTTTTCCCATTGAGGGTAGGAAAGATTCAAACAAGAGGGCATGGCATGAGAATTAAGGGACAGAAGTTTAGGGGTAACATGAGGGGGAACTTCTTTACTCAGAGAGTGGTGGCTGTGTGGAATGATCTTCCTGCAGAAGTGGTGGAGGCAGGATAGATTTTAACATTTAAAAGTAAAGTGGATAGGTATATGGACGGGAAGGGAATGGAGGGGTATGGTCTGAGTGCAGGTAGATGGGACTAGGGGAAAATAAATGGTCGGCACGGACTGGAAGGGCTGAGAAGGCCTGTTTCCGTGCTGTAATTGTTATATGGTTATATGGTTATTGCCCATCCATTGTTGCCGCTGAGAAGATGGTATTGACCCATCTCCTTGATCCTTGTGGTGAAGCTACTCGCACAATGGTGGACAGGGAGAGGCAGGATAATGTGAGCTGGAGGGGAAATGCACTTGTGTCGGAAAGAACTGCAGATGCTGGTTTACACCGAAGATAGACACAAAAGGCTGGAGTAACTCAGCGGGAAAAGCAGCATCTCTTGAGAGAAGGAATGGGTGACGTTTCGGGTCAAGACCCTTCTTCAGGCTGAGTCTGTGAGATAATGGCCTGATGCTCATCTGTGGGATTGTGGTCCAGGGTAAGTACGAGGAGGTGTCTGAGAGTTGGCACCTGGCCTCAGCCCGGTAGATGTCAACGTGCCAGACTGCCACGGCACCTCCCTTGTCGGCGGGTTTGAGGATAATGTCGGGGTGAGCACCTGTTGCCCTTGTCTTTGTTGCAAGAGGAGACACAAGCGTCCACAGAAGGTGGAATCAGGAGTAAAGAACAATCTGCTGGAGGAAATCAGCGGGTCCGGTAACATCTGTGGAGGGAAATGGACACTTGATGTTTCAGATCGAGATCCTTCATCTGTAGGTGGGAAGCAATCATCAGAGTAGCCTAGATGAATAAATACGGCGTGATTTGTAAATGGTACGCATTCCAGCCACTGTGATTTGGAGAGGGATGAAAGAATGTTAAGGGTGGTTGCTTTGTGTTGGATAATATTAGGATTCACTCTATCACCCAAATGGATTTCAGGGCCTGGCAGACGGTGACGCAGAGAACAACTTGGCTGCTCAACAATCGGCTTCAGATCTAACTATTCCTTTGGTTTAGGTTTCATTTGCAAGAAGAAGAAGAAGATGATAGTTGTTGGCAAACAATTCTCCAGCCTTGTAGAGAGTGAAAGCATGGATGGAGTGCGTGTGGGGAGCATGTTTACACTAGTGGGAGATGAGGAGGAATTTGTGGAATTCATTGCCACAGAGGGCTGTGGAGGACGTCAATGGGTATTTATAAGGCAGAGATAGATACATTTGTGATTAGTACGGGGTCAGGTGATATGGGGAGAAGGCAGGAGAATGGGGTTAGGAGGTAGAGATAGATCTGCCTTGATTGAATGGCGGAGTAGACCTGCTGGGCCAAATACTGCTCCTATTTTCCAATGTTACAAAATTTTGAGATTTTAAAAATCAAGTCTGCAATTTATCCCATCAGATAAAGCATAAAAAGAAGTTTAATTTGACACCTAATTCACTTTCATATCTTCAGTATTAAGAAAGTTATGGCCATTTTCATAGGAAATTAGCATCTTGTTCCCCATTGCCTTTCAATTGACTTAACTCAAAAGCTGTGATCTAGAACAGTCAAAAGCCCATAACTTTCTTAAAAATTAAGAGAAGTCAATGAAATTTTCAGTTATTATAGATTGAAGCATTCTGAAACAAATATGAAACAATCTTACTTGGATGACCTGAAATTAAAGCATATAATTAGTTAGTTATCTAATTGTAGCTAATTACAAAATTCAATGAGTAGATCTAAACATCTATCCATTTCTTAAGAAAATATAAATATACTTTTATTAAATTAAAATATATACTTTTTTTGAATTGCCTAAGTGTCCAAATAACATTCACACAATAATCCACAATATAACATAATTTTTAAATCTAATTTTCATGAATTTCTAGGCCAAATGGAAGGAATTTAGTGTTTAATGCCTGTAAATTAATGGCCATTTAAATCAACTAGCGAGTGGGCTTTAGTGGAATGCGGTGGATTGGAACGTTGCAGTTTGTGGTGAAGTCGGGAGGAAAAACACTGTTGGTTCAGACATTTTTTTTGGACCCCATTTCGCAACATGAAAATGTGATTAAAGCCTCCCTAAAAACCAACTTTTAATATAAAAATAAACTGTGTACCTTTTTTTCTCCCCTACGCAAAATCTTTCCCGTTGTCGGCACTCATGGCTTTTGAATGTGATTTTTAAATTACTCTAGAGAATAAATAATCTAGCATAATTTAAAAATACCTTCATGAATGAAATGTCGGAGCGATTTTTCTTCCGCAACGAAATCGCCCGACATGGATCGATTTTCCCAGTCTGCAGAAAAACGGCACTTTAAGCCCGCCCCCCTCTGAAAGGCGCCAAAGTCGCGCACACGGGGAGCGGCAGAACTGCAGCGCTGCTCAAGGGAGGTTTTGTAACATACCTATTCCTATCACTTATGAACTTATTGCATCACCTCCTGACTTGTGCTGGTAGACAGCTCATGGGGTGTTAGGAGCCTGTTAAATTTCTGGTCAATAGTGAACCCCCCAGAGTGTCGATGGGGGGTGGATCGAGCAATTGTATGTCAAGTGTCGGTGATTAGATACTTACCAGTTGATAATTATTAATTGGCATTTTTGTAGCAGTAATGTTACTTTCCTCTTAACAATCCGTGCCTGAATGCTGTCTGGCTCTTGCTGCAGGCATAGGCTGCTTCATTTATTCAACGTTTATACAACCTAATGGTATAAATATTGACTTTTCTAACTTCAAGTAACCCTTGCTTTCCCTCTCTCTCCATCGCTCCCCATCCTCGTTTTCCAACCAGTCTGACAGTCCTCCTGACTACATTTTATCTCTGTATACCTCGTTGTCACCTTCCACTAGCTAACAATAATCCATTCTACATTTTCCATGAATTTCATCCCCTTTGATGTCTTGTTTTCACACCTTACTGTTCCATATCTCTGTGTCTCCCTCTCCCTTGACTGTCTGAAGAAGGGTCTCGACCCGAAACATCACCCATTCCTTCTAATCCCAAGAGAGGGAGTTTGTAGAGTGCCTCCGAGATGGATTCTTAGAGCAGCTTTCACTGGAGCCTACCAGGGAGAAGGCAATTCTGGATTTAATGTTGTGTAATGAACCGGATTTGATAAGAGAACTCAAGGTAAAGGAGCCATTAGCAGGTAGTGACCATAATATTATGTTTTAATCTGCAATTTGAGAGGGAGGAGGTAAAATCGGAAGTGTCTGTATTACAGTTGAACAGAGGGGACTATGGAGGCATGAGGTAGGAGCTGGCCAAAGTTGACTGGAAAGATACCCTAGCAGGGATGACAGTGGAACAGCAATGGCAGGAATTTCTGGGAATAATTCAGAAGATGCAGGATCATTTCATTCCAAAGAGGAAGAAAGATTTTAAGGGGAGAAAGAGGCAACTGTGGCTGACAAGGGAAGTCAAGGACAGTATAAAAATAAAGGAGAAGATGTATAACATAGCAGAGATGAGCGGGAAGCCAGAGGATTGGGAAAATTTTAAAGAGCAACAGAAGGAAAGTAAAAAGGCAATATGGGGAGAAAAGATGAAGTACGAAGGTAAGCTAGCCAAGAATATAAAGGCGGATGTGAAATGTGGTATGTGAAAACGAAAACATTAGTTAAGACAAATGTGGATCCCTTGAAGACAGAAACAGGTGAATTTATTATGGGGAACAAGGAAATGGCAGAGAGTTGAACAGGTACTTTGTTTCTGTCTTCACTAAGGAGGACACAAACAATCTCCCAGATGAACTAGGGGACAGAGGATCTGGGGTGACGGAAGAACTGAAGAAAATTCACATTAGTCAGGAAATGGTGTTGGGTAGACTGATGGGACTGAAGGCTGATAAATCCCCAGGGCCTGATGGTCTGCATCCCAGGGTACTCAAGGAGGTGGCTCTAGAAATCGTTGACACATTGGTGATCATTTTCCAATGTTCTATAGATACTGGATCAGTTCCTGTGGATTGGAGGGGAGCTAATGTTATCCCATTTTTTAAGAAAGGATAGAGGGAGAAAGCATGGAATTATAGACCAGTTAGCCTGACATCAGTGGTGGGGAAGATGCTGGAGTCAACTATTAAAGATGTAATAACCTAGCATTTGGATAGCAGTAACAGGATCAGTCCAAGCCAGCATGGATTTACGAAGGGGAAATCTTGCTTGACTAATCTTCTGGAATTTTTTTAGAGGCAGGAAACATGTTCCCGTTGTTGGGGGAGTCCAGAAGGGGCGACAGTTTAAGAATAAGGTGTAGGCCATTTATAACTGAGATGAGGAAAAGCTTTTTTACCCAGAGAATTGTGAATTTGTGGAATTCTCTGCCTCAGAAGGCAGTGGAGGCCGATTCACTGGATGCATTCAAAAGAGAGTTAGATGGAGCTCTTAGAGCTAGTGGAATCAAGGGATATGGGGAGAAGGCAGGAACGGGGTACTGATTGTGGATGATCAGCGATGATCACATTGAAGGGCCGAATAGCCTTCTCCTGCACCTATTTTCTATGTATGTATGTATCCAGAGATGCTGCATGTCTCGCCTAGTTACTCCAGCATTTTGTGTCGATCTTCACTTATTGAGGCATTGTGAATGATATTGAAATTTGTGCAATCATCCGATCTTATGAGGGAAAGAAATTCATTGATGAAGCACCAAGAAGTTGTTGTACCTGCTGTGAGAAACTCTTGGCTTGTAAATTGACTTGGTATAAGTGTAAATTGTGTAGGGCAGTGTTAATGTGCGGGGATCGCTGGTCGGTGCGGACTCGGTGGGCCAAGGGGCCTGTTTCTGCGCTGTATCTGTAAAATAACCTTAACTAAACTAAACTGTCACTGTGTCCCAATATGATGTTGTGATCCATGCAGAGGAAGTGCATTAAGAGTGTGCAAGTCTTAAAATCAACCAAGTGCATAGCTTAAATGTGTAGGAAGGAACTGCGGATGCAGAAACCAAATATAGACACAACATGCTGGGCCAACTCTACGGGACACTGTGCTGCTGAGTTACTCCAGCATTTTGTGTCTATCCAAGTGAATAGCTTCACTCATTCTTTCTTTTGTCATTTGGATGGTAGAAATGTTGCTTTTATGTCACAAGCTCTCCAGTGAATTTTATAAAAGAGGACACACGCAGAGGAATTATATTTTTTTCAGAAACTTATAAAAGGAAACACCTGTACAGCTTCTGTTAGGAAAATGGAATAGCTAAAATTAAATAAAATTGGTACTTTAACATAATTATCTGAATGGACTTACGCAGTTCTTGAGAATCTGACATACACTGTTTATTTTTAAAGTCTCTTTCTGTCTCTAATACTGCTCCATGCTGTTAAATCCACTTTATGCGAGTAGACATCTTGCACCAACTAATATTCGCTACATGAATTTGGCCTCAGAGTTCATTTTGATGTTTTCTAATGCATGTAAGAAAAATCAAACGTTTTGAGAGTTATAAAAACTGCACTCTGAATTAAGTGGTTTAGCATCTGTCATCAAATTATCCCATCCATTAAACCCCAGCAGAACCAAACTTCCCCCTCACATTCTGGCAACTTAATGGGAATAATTTATAAATTTGTTTTAAAAAGATTCTTGGACTTATTTCATATTATATATCTTGTCGTAGGGTTAGGACAACTTCACCTCAACAACACTTTAGTTATATTTTCACCAGTAATTAAAGATAGTAGTTTATTAAATTATAATGCTGATTTGGGACCAATTCTACTCAACAGGGAGTATTATCTGCCAAAAATGCAAATCAGGAAACCAAGAAGCAAATTGTTTGCAATCCTGGGTATTTTTGGACTGCACGGTGGCGCAGAGGTAGGGCTACTGCCTCACAGCGCCAGAGACCCGGGTTCCATCCCGACTACGGGCGCTGTCTGTATGGAGTTTGTAGGTTCTCCCCGTGACCTGCGTGGGTTTTCTCCGAGATCTTCGGTTTCCTCCCACACTCCAAAGACGTACAGGTTTGTAGGCTAATTGGCCTGGTATAAATGTAACCTTGTCCCTAGTGTGTGTAGGGTAGTGTTAATGTGCGGGGATCGATGGTCGGTGCGGACTCAGTGGGCTGAAGTGCCTGTTTCCACGCTGCATCTCTAAACTAAACTAAACTAAAATGAATGGCTGGAGAATTCTTTCAGTACGCTCACAGTGGCGTCGTGTTTCACGTGAGCAAGGTTCAGTACCAGGAGCGGATATTTGTAAAATTGGCTCTTAAAAGTAAACTGCTAAATTACCACAGGGCTCCCTTTGCTTTTGTTTATGCCAAATTGGCTTTGATTTGTACTTGGATAAGCATATTGAATCCTACAGAAACCAAAAATAACTAGTAGGCATTTGGGGGTAGGAATGCCTATGGCTGGATTGTTACTGGATCCGAGCGAGAAATAAATATTCTGATTTCTGTTTCAAATAACAGACCCAAAACAGGGGAACCTTTCATGAGGTCCAGACCACATATTCCTCTTCTGGCCAACTTGCCTGAGCCTGT
The DNA here is from genome assembly GCA_963514005.1 of Raja brachyura. The sequence goes on along the minus strand of OY740797.1, from coordinate 51,979,891 downwards.
CTCACCCCCACAGGCAGTTAACCCCTTTGTGGTTGAGACCATGGGGTATCTGGCTCAAGGATGGATTGGGAAGATTGCCATTGAATAGAGTTAAGAAGTGGTAGACAGATGTTGGGATAATGGGGAGATAAGACTTTCAGGGACTAAGCAAGAAAGCTAAGGCCACAATCTTCTTGAAGCGGGAGCAGTTTTGAGATGCAAATGGCTTACTCCTGCTCTTATTTCTTATGCCCGCAATAAGGTCCCTGCACATACCTTGTGGCAACAAAATTGATGTAGTGAGATCTGATTCCTACCATTAATGTTATTGTTGATACGATAGATATTTTCCTTATGTCAGTTACAATTGACTAAATTCAAATGTGTTTGAATATGTCCAAGTCAATGGATACTGGCCAAGTCAGTGGATATTTATAAGGTAGAGATAGATAGATTCTTGATTAGTACGGGTGTCAGGGATTATGGGGAGAAGGCAGGAGAATGGGGTTAGGAGGGAGAGATAGATCAGCCATGTTTGAATGGCGGAGTAGACTTGATGGGCCAAATGGCCTAATTCTGCTCGTATCACATATGAACATAAATATCCTTAGCTCCCAGCTATTGTTTGGTGTTTAATTGTATGTTCTGGCTTCAATGACATTATTCCATTGAGTCAAGTATAATAATATAAAAAATGTTGTCAACATTCTAGTGAGGTGACTATGATTTTCCATTATTGATGCACACAAACTAGACCATATATACTTGAAGACAGATGTTGATTTGGCAAATGAATCAAGTTGTTGCTGCTGGAGGTTCAGTGGACCACACTAGTATTGCACCACTGCCATCTTACTGAGTGCCTCACAGTCAAATATCCCAGACAACGCATTGTGGATTCACATACACTTACAAAACGCTCTGAATCAAGATATTTTGGGAATAATTGTATTTTAATGTCACAAAGAATGTTAATTTTACTTTGGAGTCACGTGAGTGATTCCGCGAAGAACCCCGGCAGTCCGCATGCGCGTCGTTACGTCTGACGCATGGCGCAGCGACCGGCTGGGAGGAGCAGCGCTTCTGCAGCGGTAAGTTTAAAAAGCCTCTGGTTAGCGTCAAACTTGTTGGAGGTCGTTTCTGCGCTTGTTAAATCTTGTTACAGGGGGGCAAGTCCAAGCATGGAGGAATCGTTAACAGCAAGGCGTGCCGTTGCAAAAGTATCTAAAGACCGCGGGAGTGCGGGTAGCGGGCGGCCGCCTAGCTCATCCACGGAGACGCTAGTAATGGGACCAGCGACTACAGACTTGGTGTCTGAGGGCACCGTGGCTGCGCCGGAGGGGCGTGAGGCCACCAGAAAGTCTGTCCGGCCGATAGACCCGGACGAGACCGGTCCGGAGGGTTCTCCCTCATGAATGGATACCGCGGAACGGATATCCAGAATTGAGCTCCTGTTGGAGAGGATGCTCCATCAAGAGCGCTGGCCTCTTCAAGAGCCCGCGCCAGCAGCACCTACAGGGCTGCCTAGTGTCTCCCTCTTGGAGGAGGAGAGCATAACAGGACAGTATGATTCTGACGCCGAATCTGTGGGCTTCACATTGGAGGCTGCCCCACGGGATGAAGGGCACGAGCCAGATGTCCCATTCCTGGTGACAAGGTTTGCCATCCCAATAGACTCTGGAGAGCCGCTGGGGAAAGAGCTGGCTGCCAGTATAAATTACTTGGCCTCGCACCAGCTTCAGGAGCTGGCTATAGATACAACGGCCAAAATGTATGACACCCCATCGAATTGTATCCTGCTTAAAGTACCGGCCGTAAACCATGCCATCTGGGGCCATATGGGAGTAGGCATCAGGGCGCAGAAGATAAAGCTGCAAAGGGTGCTGAAGCTGCTCACATCCGGCATTACGGCTTTCCGGAGGACGGTGGATGGTGGGCACCTGACTGACGTTCGGCAGGATGCCCTGGCTCTCATGTGCAATGTGCACTTTGAGATAAACTGCCTTAGGAAGAGCGCCATCCGCCCTAACATTAACCCGAGGTTCGCTGCCCTGTGTAAGCCTAGTAACATCCAGCCACCGAACCTGCTGTTCGGGGAAGACCTCGCAAAGCGGGTGAAGGAGCTAGACAACGAGGCAAAAACCGTCGGGCTCATCAAGGCGCCAGTGACCAGCAGAACCCTTCAGAGGCAGTACCCCTGCAAGCGGCTTGCTGAAACCGGGTCCGGTCAAGGACCAAGCCGGCCATTCAATGTGCGCAGCTGGCGTACTCCAGCAGGAGCTCAGCTGGATGGGACAATTATGGCAAATTAGAGCTGCCTAATGGGTTAACCTCAGCCCCTAGATTATTTACAAAGCTGCTAAAACCAGTACTCGGGTTACTCTGGGCACAGGGCCATATTGCAATGGCCTTGTTGGATGATATCTTAATAATTGGAAAAAGCTTTGTGGCAGCCGAGTTATCAGTTTCAGCTGTTAAACTCATGGTTGAGAAGTTGGGGTTCATAATCCACCCAGCAAAATCAAAATTGGTGCTGGTTAAATTAATTGACAATTTGGGATTCACAGTTAATTCAACTCGCATGTCTGTGACTCTGCCCAAGGGCAAGAGATTAGATTTAATTGAAGGCTGCATCAAGCTCTTGGGGGAGCAATCACCTTCAATGAAACAGGTGGCAAGCTTAATTGGCAAATTGGTAGCCACCTTTCCAGCTGTCCAATATGGTCCTTTGTATTACCAAGGGCAAAGGTACAGGCACTCAGAATACATGCAGGTCATTTGAACCGGCCCATGCAATTACCATCTGAATCCATTGCAGAAGTACAGTCATGGATTAGACACATTTCAAATTGTTCGAGCAAAATCCTGATGGAAACACCTTCAGTTGTTTTGCAGACTGATGTTAGTGCCCTTGGTTGGGGTGCTACTGACACCAGGGCTAGCTGTGGAGGCAGATGGAATATGCATGAGGCATTTATTCTCCAATCACATGGAATTATTATTTAGATCTTTTAGGTGCATTTTATGGGCTTAAGGCTTACTGTTCCACTAAGCATCACTTACATGTTCAGCTTCAGATTGACAACACCTCGGCAGTGGCGTATGTTAATCACATGGGTGGAATCAAGTCGAAATCTTGTGACAGATTGGCTAACCTTATTCAGCACTGGTGCATTAAAAAGAACATTTGGATTTCAGCTGTCTACTTGCCAGGTAGATTCAATATGGTGGCAGACACCAGGTCACGCAAATTCAACGACAACACAGAGTGGATGTTGAATCATGATGTATTTAATTAAATCGTTCTTCGCTATGGGATGCCAGATATCGATTTGTTTGCATCCAGACTCAATCACCAGGTACCAAAGTATGTTTCGTGGGAACCAGATCCAGGCGGAATGTTTTTATATGCAATCCCCCCCTTCTGCCTCATGAGTCGATGCTTGACCAAGATCAAGCAGGACTCCGCTTCAGGAGTATTGGTGGTACCCGACTGGCCATGGTTCCCCCTTATTTCGGACATTATTACACAGCCTATTGTGGTGGTTCCAAAACATTATAATCTATTGGTGCACCCTGTGACTGGAGATCAACACCCGTTGTATGATCATGTTAATTTGCAGATTCTAAGAAAGTCATACCTGGGTCTGGGACTACCCAATCATACCGTGGATGTCATCACATCGTCCTGGAGGGATAGTACGAAAAAGCAGTACATCTCTCATGTCAGGAAATGGGAGGAGTTTTGTTTACAGGGGAACATTACATACCACACAGCCTCCATCCCAGATGTGCTCGAATTTCTGTCCAAAGTACATTTTGATGAAGGGTTGAGCCATAGAGCCATCAACAGTGCCAGGAGTGCCCTGTCATCGTACCTATGCCAGGGGACAGAACTACTGTCTGTAGGATCTCATACGTTAATATCCAGATTTATGAAGGGTGTTTTTAATTCCAATCCCCCCAGGCCTAGGTTATGTGAATCCTGGGACGTGAGCATGGTACTGACGCTGCTTCGTCAATGGGGTACAGCCACATCCTTGTCTTTGCCAAAGATTACCCTAAAGTTGGTCACGCTCATGGCGCTGGTGTCAGCGCAACGAGTTCAGACTTTGCACAAACTGCGTCTGGACAGGATGGTGTCATCACGGAATGACGTTAATTTTTACATCTATGACCTAATTAAACAAAGCAGACCAGGGGTGTCTGGATTCAAGATTGTACTGTCAGCTTATCCCACTGATTTACGGCGGTGTGTAGTGGCGCACTTGCGGTGATATATCAAGGTCATGAAGAGGCTCCGAGGTAGCATTGTTTATTAGCCACAAAAAGCCACATATGAAAGTGTCAGCTCAGACCATTTCATGATGGCTGAAACAAGTGCTGGGTTGTGCAGGGGTTAATACTGCCAATTTTAAATCTCACTCCACCAGGGCGGCATCAACATCAGCAGCGAGGGCAATGGACGTCCCTCTAGACCATATCCTCGCGGCCGCAGGATGGTCAGATGAATTGACTTTTCAGAGGTTTTATAATAAAGTACTTATTGAATCCGGGGTGTTCGCTCATTCCGTTTTAAGTTCTGTTTCATAGCTTCTCCCTGGGAGAGAGGAGTCGCTATTGTGTTTTTCTGTTTATTTTGTGAATTAAAGCATCAACATGTTAATCAGTGCCATGTTTCAATGTATTGCTCATTATTGGCCCCTCCTGAGTCAACTGATGCAGTGTGAGACGCCTGGATTTGGATTGGCGTGAAATCACAGACCTTTGAAATCTTCACGGAATCACTCGCATGACTCCAAAGTAAAATAGTAAGATTAAACGAGAACTTACCAGTTCGAAGTTTGATCTTTATTTTGTGAGGAGTTACGATGAGCGATTACATGCCCACCGCTCCCAACCCTCATATCACGAAGCTCATCTGGTAGTTCTAGGTTTATAATCTTACTATAATACTTCAATTGTAGTTCTTCTGTGATTTCACACTGCTGCTTTGAAGATTGACGTGCATGCGGACTGGCGGGGTTCTTCACGTAATCGCTCATCGTAACTCCTCATAATATAAAGATCAAACTTCAAACTGGTAAGTTCTCATTTAATCTTACTGTTATTGCGTAACCACTCCAGAAATTGAATTATAGAAGCAAAATTCTGGCGTAACTCAGCAGGTCAGGTAGCATCTCTGGAGAACATTGATAGGTGTCATTTTAGGTTGGGACCATTCTTCAGACTGATTATTGGAAGTTGGGTCGGGGGTGTGAGGGGGGAGGGAAAAAAAGCAGGAAGAGAGGAGGAGCCGGACAAATTCTGGCAGATTATAATAGGTGGCAAAAGTGTTTGAGTTACTCCCGCACTTTGGGCCTTTTTTTGTAAACCAGCATCTGCAGGTCCTTGTATCCAGGTAATAGGTGGATACAGGTGAAGAGGTGGGGGGGAGGGGGGATTTGATAGGCAGATGGTTGGACAAAGGTTGGACAGATGGTTGAAAGAGTCCCGACTGGAAACTCTAGAGATGCTACCTGACTCGCTGAGTTACTCCAGCACTTTTGGTGTCTTTTTTTGTGAATCAGTATCTGCAGTTCCTTGTTTCTGTAATCGAGTTATGGAGATTATTTTCTTCAAATTTTAATTGTTTTATTTTTATGAAAAATAAAACTAAACTTTCTTTCTTTTTACTTTGTTTCTGTCTCTTTTTTTTTACCTCCCCTTAATGCAGACATTCATTCTCTCTCTTTAGACTAATCTGGTGACCTTTCATTCACCTCTATTGCATTCTGATTGTGGAACAAAACTATACTCTGCCTCACCAGTTCTCTTAGAACTTGGAGCAGTAGACAATAGACAATAGGTGCAGGACTAGGCCATTCGGCCCTTCGAGCCAGCACCGCAATTCAATGTGATCATCCCCAATCAGTACCCCGTTCCTGCCTACTCCCCATATCCCCTGACTCCGCTATCTTTAAGAGCCCTATCTAGCTCTCGCTTGAAGGCATCCAGAAAACCGGCCTCCACCGCCCTCTGAGACAACTCTCTGTGAGAATAAGTGTTTCTTTATCTCCGTTCTAAATGGCTTAGGGACAGGTCCATAACAGATTACATTGATCTCTGCTTGCATGCAATCCATATCCCTCCATTCCCTGCATGTCCATGTGCCTATCTCCAAACCTCTTGAATGCCACTATCGTATCTGCTTCCACCACCACCCGCTGGCAGCAACCGGCCGACCCCCTGAGTTACATGCACTTTGTGTTTGACATCAGATTCCAGCAGATTTCTGCAGTTCCTTGTATCCTCTTCCCCTTGATCACAGGAAGAGTGTGACTAACTGGATTAGACTTGCACAGAGCCAGTGTAAGTAGATGGGCTAAATAGCCTCCGTACCTGCTGTAACCATTTGGTGTTGCATGATAACAATACACGATTAAACCAGAAAAAGTTTTACACAGGGTTCATTTAAGCAAAGCCATGCTTGCTAACATATATCCAGGGACGGACGCTGGCTGTGACAGGTGCTCGTTCTCTCCAGCCAATCTAGCTCATGCATTCTGGTCTTGCCCCAAACTTGTTAACTACTGGGCAGTGGTTTTTAAAACCATCAGTGAAGTCCTTGGGATGACAGTGAGACCTTGCCCGCTTGTAGCTGTATTTGGTGTAACAGATAAAACCTTGGGTTTAATACAACCGTCTGATATCATTACATTTACATCACTTTTGGCCCGTAGGAGAATCTTGCTTGTCTGGAAATCTAACACTCCTCCATCTGCCGCTGCTTGGCTGGAAGACGTCATGTTTTTTTTTAAGGTGTGAAAAGATTAAATTCACATTGAGGGGGTCTGTGAAAAAGTTTTATTTGAAATGGGAACCCTTTTTATCATACTTTGTGGGTCTAAAGGAACTACCTATTGACTGAGGGCACTTGACATTAAGCGGGGATCTGCCTTTATTCTGTTTTGTTACTTTATTATTGTTAAAAAGTGCATTTGATTTTGTGATATATTTGGATTGTGAAAAAGTAAGCTGCCAAGGGATGTTTAGGGAGAGTGGGTTAGTTAGGGTTATTTTGTTTATATTCTTATTATTATTATTTATAAAAAACAAAATGGAGGAAAATGTAATGCCACACATCAGATGTACTGTGAATTTTTTAAATTTTATTTTTCCCTCCAATAAAAAACTATTCATTAAAATTAAAATTAAAAAAACAGAAAAAGCATCAGCAAATCCACAACAAACCAAACACAGCAAATGCATGGCAGCACACCAACCATGGCAATGCACAACAGAACGCATCATAACATCCAGGTAAAAGCTGTGAGAAGTCCGATGAATGTGCATGTTATCCATTCTCTTTGATGGTTTCTTGTTTTAGTAAAGAATCTGATATTTCTCATCCTATATTTAGTTTAGTTTAGAGATACAGCGTGCGAACAGGCCCTTCGGCCCACCGAATCCGCACCGACCAGCGATCCCCGCATATTTAACACACACTAGGGACAATTTACACTTAAACCAAGTATACAAACCCAAGCCAATTTGCCTACAAACCTGTACGTCTTTGGAGTGCGGGAGGAAACTAAAGATCTCGGAGAAAACCCACACGTTCACGGGGAGAACGTACAAACTCCGTACAGACAGCGCCCGTAGTCAGGATCAAACCTGGGTTTGTGGCACTGCAAGCGCTGTAAGGCAGCAACTCTACCGCCGCGCCAATTAACAATTACATTTGTTAATATTATCTCTTTTTTCCTACAGTGATAGTGGCTGGACAAATGATTTGGTTTGTGCTGAATGAATCTGCCTTCAATGATTTAAAGGGTGTGTGTCTGAAGCTATGTTCACCAAGGGTAGAAGTGACGTGATTATAAATTAGGGGCGTTTATTGTCATAAAATGAATTTTCGGCACATTAAACTATCCAAGGTCATTGATAAAGTGGATTGCAATTCACTGCTCACACATCTTAAGACAATGAAAATTCATCGCTATTAAGAGAATGCAGTACCCACCAACCCAACGCAAATGGTTAAGATCTTAAAACTCATTTGTTTTTGTTCAAAGAATATAAATGTCACGTGTAATAAGAGTGTAATGAGTCTGAATCTGAACAATAAATTTCTGAGAGCACTTGATCTACTGAATTTATATTTATAATGGTTACCATGGAAACAGCTATTAGGAAAATACAAAATGTAAAGAAAACATGTTTTTCTCGCAATAGAAGCATTTAATATTTAAATATTTTTGTTTGGACAACATCTTAATATCTTTAGACATTTGTTCTCAGAAGGATGCTGCACCTTGCGTTTAAATCCACCTATTATCTTCAATACCATTGACGTTTCAAACCTATTTGGCCCATTAGACAAATACATGATGCATACAGGCCAGAAATACTTTGCAAAGATATCCATTCACTTATCATGACTCAAAATGTCTTTGCTAATGCGATATCATATCCTTGAATTTTGAGCATGTGATCTGGTACATTGCAAGGCCTGTTGCTATGGAGCCAAATAGACCTGACAATTACTGCAGAACAGGACCCCAGATATTGTGTCACAGTGTTGAAGTAGGGTGGTTATCTCCTGTGGAGACCACAGCCTATGAAAACTCAGTTATTTGAATTATGCCATCATATATCCAGGGTCCCTCAAACCAGAGGCAGGCAGATGACATTAGTTTAGTTTAGTTTAGTTTAAAGATACAGCTTGGAAACAGGCCCTTTCGGCCCACTGAGTCCATGATGACCAACAATAGAAACATAGAACATAGAAATTAAGTGCAGGAGTAGGCCATTCGGCCCTTCGAGCCTGCACCGCCATTCAATATGATCATGGCTGATCATCCAACTCAGTATCCCGTACCTGCCTTCTCTCCATACCCTCTGATCCCCTTAGCCACAAGGGCCACTCCCTCTTAAATATAGCCAATGAACTGGCCTCAACTACCCTCTGTGGCAGAGAGTTCCAGAGACCCACCACTCTCTGTGTGAAAAAAATCCTTCTCATCTCGGTCCTAAAGGATTTCCCCCTTATCCTTAAGCTGTGACCCCTTGTCCTGGACCTCCCCAACATCGGGAACAATCTTCCTGCATCTAGCCTGTCCAACCCCTTAAGAATTTTGTAAGTTTCTATAAGATCCCCTCTCAATCTCCTAAATTCTAGAGAGTATAAACCGAGTCTATGCAGTCTTTGTTCATAAGACAGTCCTGACATCCCAGGAATCAGTCTGGTGAACCTTCGCTGCACTCCCTCTATGGCAATAATGTCCTTCCGCAGATTTGGAGACCAGAACTGTACGCAGTACTCCAGGTGTGGCCTCACCAAGACCCTATACAACTGAAGTAGAACCTCCCTGCTCCTATACTCAAATCCTTTTGCTATGAAAGCTAGCATGCCATTTGCACATCCCTGCACATTAACACTATCCCACACACACCACAGTTACAGTTTAGTTTATTGTCACATGTACTGAGGTACAGTGAAAAGCTTTGGTTGCATGCTATCCAGAAAGACAATACATGGTTTGCAATCGAGCCATTTATAGTGTACAGATAAAGTAAGAAATGTTGCAGTAGGAATAGAGATTTCAGAGTGTGTAACAATTGCAAAATTAGTTTGTTGATCTGCTTCTGTGGCTAGCGCGCAAATAGTCGCCTGGCTTAGGGGCCAAATGTACAATTATCTGATTTATTTGTTTATTCATTTTTTAGATTTTATTTTATTAGAAGCAATTGTACAAGGAGAAAGTAATCGACATAACAATGATACAATTTTCGTACAGCTTCCGTTTTAACATTTTATAAACTAATAAGTAAATCGGAAAAAAGAAGAAAAGGAAAGAAAGGAAAGGAAGAAGAAAGGAAAAAGAAATGAAAGAATTTTGAAAATGATACGAAAAAGAAAAAATAAAAAAAAGCCCTGAACTAACGAAGAAGTGAAAAAAAATAAGCGGGACATATCCCACCGCCCTTCCCTACGGCCGCTCACCTGACCCTAGCGTCGGTTTTGAATTTGTGTTCAACCATTGTTGTTGAAGAAATTCAATGAAAGGAGACCATATTTTGTAAAATTGATCTGATTTGTCAGAAAAAACAAGCCTTATTTTTTCTAGATGTCGTGTCTCTGTCATTTCTGTGATCCACATCTTCACTGTGGGAACTGTTATCTTTTTCCAGAATTTAAGTACACATTTTTTTGCGGTTATTAAACCATAGTCAAGGAAGCATCTTTGGAATATCGTTAACTTAGGGCAGCCCTCTGACATTCCTAATATTATTAATTTTGAATCTGGCTCCAATTGAATTTTGGGTTACACAAAAAGCTGGAGAAACTCAGCGGGTGCAGCAGCATCTAAGGAGCGAAGGAGATAGGCGACGTTTCGGGTCGAGACCCTTCTTCAGACTGGAGGTCTTCCTCCCACCCTGCTTCCTGTAAGGACTCCATCCCCTATTCCCAATTCCTCTGTCTATGCCGCATCTGCTCCCAGGATGACGTGTTCCACACCAGGTCATCGCAAATGTCTTCGTTCTTCAGAGAACGGGGTTTCCCCTCCCCCACTATAGATGAGGCTCGCACCAGGGTCTCCTCCATACCCCGCAACACTGCCCTTCTCCCCATTCCCCCACTCACAACAAGGGTCGAGTCCCCCTGGTCCTCACCTTTCACCCCACCAGCCGGTGCATACAACAGATAGTCCTCCGCCAGTTTCGCCACTTTGTCTACTCCAATTGAATTTTGAGTGTTTTAGAAATGTTATTGAATATTCCCGTCCAGAAGTTTTGTATTTTTATACAGGATACAAAAGAATGAGTTAGGGTAGCTTCTTGGAGGTGGCATTTATCACAGAAAGGGGAGACAGTTGGGAAGATTTTGTTCAATTTGGTCTTTGAGTAGTATAACCTATGCAATACTTTGAATTGTATCAGGCAATGCCTGGCATTTAAAGAACAGTAATGTATGTATAGTAGGCTTTCCTCCCACATGTCTTTTGAAATGGGTAAACCCAGCTCGTCCTCCCATGCTCGCCTATAAATCTCAGAAGGTGGGGTATCAATATTTAGAAGAGTGTTATAAATGTATGATATCAACTTAATTGTATCGGCATGTCTCAAATTTACAATTCTATCTAGCCAGTTAGCCTGCAAACCTGTAGGTATTTGGAGTGTGAGAGGAAACCGGATAACCCGGAGAAAACCCACGCAGGCCACGGAGAGACGTACAATACAAACTCTGTACAGCCAGCACCCGTGATCAGGATCGAACCGGGTCTCCAGAACCAGAGGGCATAGGTTTAAGGTGAGGGGGAGAGGAATAGGAACCTGAGGTTCACTCAAAGGTTGTGGGTGTATGGGACGAGCTGCTGGAGGAGGTAGTTGAGGCAGTTACTGTCACAATGTTTAAGAAACATTTCGACATAAAACAGGTTTAGTGGGACATGGGCCAAACGCAGGCAGGTGGGACTAGTGTAGATGGGACATGTTGGTCGGTGTAGGCAAGAAGGGTCAATTCCTACACTGTATGACTCTATGACTCTACCTATAACAGATAGGATGCATGATTTGAAGTTGTGATTCACAATGGCATGTTGTCAGTGTGTGGTCCCTAGGCCACCATCTCACACGATCTTTATCCCAAGGGCTTCCTTTCACTCCAAAAGTCAACGTCTGTACCTTGTCCATTTACAGAATGCCGCTGTGTCAATGAATCACCAAAGCTGTACACCAGGAATAAACTCTAAAATCTCAGATATTAATTAGGGTGGCACAGTGGCACAGCTGGTAGGGCTGCTGCCTCACAGTGCCAGAGAGTAGGGTTCGATTCTGACCTGTGGTGTTGTCTGTGGAATTTGTGCATTTTCCCTGTGGGTTTCCTCCGGGTGCCCTGGTTACCTCCCACAACTCAAAGACGTGCGTGCTTGTGAATCAGCCTTTGCGAAGTTGTCCCTAACACGCAAGGAATGGATGGGAAAGTGGGATAACATAGAACTAGTGTGAACTGGTGATCGATGGTGGGCGTGAACTCGGTGGGCCGAAGGGCCTGTTTCCCTGCTGTATCTGTAAAACTATAACTAAAACATTGAGATTTGGGCTGCCCCTTCACCTGCTTGCAGCTTGACCTAGTGCACACCTTCCTTTGAATTCTGAAACTCAGCGTTTGGGCACCAGACCGTTTGGTGCAGTGAATATCTCGTAGGTAAAGTCACCCTGAATGAGTGAAGATTCTCAGCCCAGGAAGTAGGTCCAGGGTAACTATGGAGTCTGAAGATTAAATAATGGCCCGACCTCGAGTTGTCAGAGGAGGAAGTTGAGCCAGGTGCCATAACAACCTATAACGACATTTAGACCGCTACATGGATAGCAGGCACGTGCCGTCAGGGTAGGCAAGGTAGGCACTACCTACCCTGACTAAAATGATAACATGGTAATTACTAAATATAAATAGTAAAGGCATAGGAGAATTATGCCTATCTAAGAGATCGGTCCTAGGTAGGCATAATTCTCCGTGCCTTTCATCCGCAGCGCTTGTAACCCTTCAAGCTCTGTGCAGCCCACGTGCCGTCAGCGCTGCTTCAAGCTGTCAATTTCAAGCGGGGCTGAAGGCAGCTGAAATTCTGCCTTTGCAGCACTGCGCATGCGCAGCGTTAGCTTCTTGGCAGGGTTTTCAAATATGGATTGCCATTATTTTAAGTGTATCTTAGGAAACAGAGAGAGAAGAATGGAGCTTGTGTACCAATGAAGTGGTAAGTACATTTCTTGGTGATGTTTTTAAATACCGTATTTCCCAGGGTGTGGGGATGAGGGGAGAATTCCTTCCCCAGCATTTGGGTAGTCTTGCCCGGGGTAAAGTTGCGGGGTGGGCAGGAGCGTTGTGAAGGAGGGGATCTGGATCATGCCAGTAACCCACGTGCGATGCTCCTTGCACGGAGCAACCGCATTGAGGCAGGGAAAGTAGCTCGGGTGGCTGTGAGTGGCCGCCAGGCCAGACAGCAGAACCGGCTGCCACCTCAGCGCCTTCTGCCGGCCTCCCCTCACCTCTGGCAGCTGTCTGTCTAAAAACCTCTCTCCTGCCGCTAGCTGGCATCACTCATGTCAGCCGCTTCCCGCAAATCCTTAAATTCCGACAGCGCAATTGAGGTTACTCGGCTGGGGGAATTTAAGGATTTGCAGGAAGCGGCTGACATTAGCGAGTGGCAGGTGAGAGGTGTTCAGACGGAGAGCACTGCCAGAGATGAGCAGGCCGGCAGAAGGCGCTGAAGTGGCGGCCAGTTCTGCTGTCGGGTCCCGGCGAAGCTCGCAGCTCCCCGAGCTGCTTCTATCCCCGGCTACAATGCGGTGGCTTCACGCCCGGAGAGCTGCGGCAATGGTGAGTGAGTGAGTTACTGGCATTATCCCCGACCTCCTCCTTCTCAACATTCCTGCCCTCCCCGCAACGTTACCCCTGGCACAGACTACCCACACGCTGTGAAAGGAACTCTCCCCCCAATTGGTTCATTGAACAAGTGTTGTCATTCAATAAGATGACAACTGATTCAACTTTTCTCTGTGCTCCCGCTTTTCCCACCATCTCTCCACCTGCCATCACCCTTCACCCACCACCCATTCAGTAATTCAGAATAAAGGGGACTAGGAAGCCTTGGGCAAATTGAATTGTTACTGTTTTTATTTTTATTTTTTATTTTTACGGAGAGAACCGCATGCGCGGCTTAATTTTTTTTAAAAGCCGACTGACTGCCTACCCTGAGTAATCACTCACGGCACGTGCCTGATGGATAGCTAAGGTTTAGAGGGTCACGGGCTAAACATGGGCAGGTGATACTAGTGTAGATGGAGCATCTTGGTCAGCATGGGCAAGTTGGGCCAGAGGACCTGTTTACAAGCAGGAAACCGAAGATCTCGGAGCATAGAAAATCTGTACAGACAGCACCCGTAGTCATGTTCGAGCCTGGGGCTCTGGTGCTGTACGGCAGCATCTCTAACGCTGCGCCACATTGCCGCCATGTTGTTTAGGATGTGCACTCAACACTTAGGGACATGGTTTATTTTAGCGGTGCAAAGGTATTTCCAATCCTGAACATGTCGGAAGGAACTGCAGGTGCTGGTTTAAACCGAAGACAGATGCAAAGAGCTGGAGTAACTCAGCGGGACAGGCAGCATCTCGGTGAGAAGGAATGGGTGGCGTTTCAGGTCGAGACCCTTCTTCAGACTATTAGGGATAAGGCATTCCCTCTCTCTCCATCCCTCCCCCACCCAAGTCACACCAGCTTTTTGTTTTCACCCATCAAACAACTAACAACGGCCTGTTTCCTTTATCATTGTTACTTCTTTGCATATCGTACATTCATTGGTCTTTATCTTTCCACATCATCGTCTATATCTCTCGTTTCCCTGGTCCCTAACTAGCCTGAAGTACGGTCTCGACCCGAAACGTCTCCCATTTCTTCTCTCCAGAGATGCTGCCTGTCCCGCTGAGTTACCCCAGCTATTTGTGTCTATCTGAGTGCGTAGTATTATGGTTATCTGGCCTTCCAAGGACACTCCTCCAATACTTATTCCTTTTTCTTTTTTATTAAAATGACGAGAAAGGTCAACGGTTTATCATTGGGGTCATTAATGCAAGAGAAAGGATCTTTATTATTTCCTCGCAGAATAGTCCAAAAGGGCACCTTGATACCATTCTGGATAGCGTAAATGTCACAAACTGAAACAGCAACTCAAGGTGGAGTCTTATTATTCTGTGAACTAAAAGGCCATTAGTTCTGATCGCTGCAAAGCACTCAGTATTTTTACTGCACCCAATTGACCTTTCCAATTTCATTTGACAGCATTCCGTAATGCAAGGTTCACTTTGCAGGATGACAGATTCATTTCTCCTCTCTGATCTGAAATGAAAACTCAGTGTCGAACTCGGTCCGGCAGCTCAGTGTTCAATTGCTGTGAAATGCCTGGCAATAGGGCTATTTTACCATGATAGTAAAGCACCGCAATAATTTCATCTCCTGCAGTCAATTTGGAGAGTAGTTAGCCACAGGAAAGATGTTTGTGAACAGTACGATGTTTAGATAATACTCTCTCAGCATACATTGTGACAGTCCTGCGCATAATCAGTAGCCTATCATGTTTACTAATCTTATTTGGTTGAATGGAATCAGTTGTAGGCTAGGCAGAGGACTGGAACCTCATGCCAAGCATTCATCCATGCATAGTGTCATAGAGTGATACAGCGTGGCAACAGGCCCTTCAGCCCAACTTGCCCGCACCGGCCAACATGTCTCAGCTACCTGTGACAAATATACATCTTCTGGATGCGCTGGGACGCATCCTCAGTGATGTGACCTGGGGTCATCGGGTGTTTCGGGTCTCACAACATCAGGCACCCTCGCCCAGTCGACCCAGCCGGGGTTGATCAGGCCCCGACTTGCGTCCCAGCAGCAACCGCCCACGGATCAGCCATCTTAGTAACTACTCTGCAGGGGTTGGGAGACTCTAGTGTGTGGAGGGACTGGGCTCTGTGGGGTGACTCCCGGCCGGGCTCCTCCTGCGTCTCACCAGGTTCAAGGCCTGTGCGCTCGCTGCACCTCTTTCTCCTTCTCTGAGCATTTCACTCTCACCTGATGGATGTTTAGGCCACGATGGTTCATTTGGCCTTTCCGTAGCTTTGTTGGGTGTCTTTCCCATGAAAGACACAGACTGGGGTGCTAACCCAGCCATTCCCGGGTGCCGTCTTTCCGTGCCGTCAACTGTCTCTCCAGTAGTCTAGTCCCACATGAACAAACAATCTCCTGCTAGCCCAACTGAGTTCCTCTCATTACACTCACATTCTGCCCCACAGTATATTTTGTTCCAAATCCATATCCTTAATCACAGTTCCCTTTCTGTTCATACTGTACACCAGCCTGTACTTTCCTCCCACTGACCCCCAGCACCTGGTTCCAGCCCACTCCATTCCTGCAGTCTGAAGAAGGGTCTCCACCTATGTAAGTTTCCTGCTGAGTTACTCCAGCACTTTGTGTCATTTTTTTGTGACCCAGCATCTGCATTTCCTCGTATCCACTCCCTTCCTCCGCTTGCCCTAGTTGTGGAGATTAAATGCTAGGGTGAGGAAGTTTAAATGGCACTGTGACCGTAACAGTACAAGTGTAGATTAGTGGGCGTAGCACCGTCAGCAAAGAAGGATTTGATGGGAGAGAAACAGACAGCGGAGTTTACATTCAGGGTAAAACGCTGTGTAAATGATTTGCAAGCTTAATACTACACGGTTATATGATATTTTATATGTTCATCAGTGATTTATGTTATCGCATCCAAAAGGCAAAAATAAAACAGTTGAAAAGTGAGAGGCAAAGGAGCAAACATACGTCAATATGAACAAATTGGAACAGGATGGAGGAAACCAAATGTGCCAAATGCAATAGAGTTACATTTTTCAAAATGCCTATAGATCTCCCAGATTCTAGAAGCAATTAAAATCTGATTCATCCCATCAGCTTCCATGTTAAGCAAACTACTGAACTACTAGCTACCTCATTGGTGACCCTCGGACTATCTTTGAATGGACTGTACCGGTTTGGCCTTGTACTAAATTTATCTTGTATCTGTACACTATAAATCACTTGATTGTAATCATGTATTGCCTTTCCCCTGCCTGGTTAGCACGCAACTAAAGCTTTTCACTGTCCCTCGGTACACGTGACAATAATTAAACTAAACTGAGCAGCTAGGTTTGAATCCTGTTGCAAGTTAGGATTGTTGAAAGCTGGGGTAGAGTTGTTGCCTTACAGTGCCCACAATGCCAGAGACCCGGGTTCGATCCCGACTACAGGTGCTGTCTGTACGGAGGTTGTACGTTCTCCCCGTGACCGCGTGGGTTTTCTCCAAGATCTTCGGTTTCCATCCACACTCCAAAGGCGTACAGGTTTGTAGGTTAATTGGCTTGGTATAAATGTAAATTGTCCCAAGTTTGTGTAGGATAGGGTAAATAAGCCTGGCGTGCACAATCAAATAAGATCGAATAGAACAAGTTTTCCTACAACTTTGGGCTGTGCACGCCATATGCAACAAGAAGAATAAGCAGGGATCACTGGGCTGTGCGGACCCGGTGGGCCGAAGGGCCTGTTTCCGCGCAGTAGCTCTAAACTAAACTAAACTAAATCAACATCGATCCCTTTCCTCTACAAATGTTGATCACCTCAATATTTGTGGTCCATTTATTTCTCTGATTTCCAAGACTTTCAGATTTTCTATTTTCCGACAGTATAGAAGTGTGAAAACATCTGGTGGTCCATAGGTGGAGTGGCCAAAGCAGGAGAGTGCAGAGAATTATGCCCCTGTCCCACTTAGGAAACCTGAACGGAAACCGCTGGAGACTTTGCGCCCCACCCAAGGTTTCCGTGCGGTTCCCGGAGGTTTTTGTCAGTCTCCCAAATGGTCGATAGTGGTTTCCGTTTCTTCTATGTTCCGGCGGTTATTTCAAAAAATTGGAAAAACCTCCAGGAACCTGACAAAAACCTCCGGGAACCGCACGGAATCCTTGGCTGGGGCGCAAATTCTGCAGAGGTTTCCGTTCAGGTTTCCTAAGTGGGACAGGGGCATTAAAATGTCAAGTGACTGGAAGCTTGGTTCAGCCTTTGATGACTGAATGCAGGAGTTCTGCTGACTGGTCACTATATTGCCCCCAATAGTTTTTCCTTTATAGAGGAGACAACATTGTGAACACTGAATGCACTAACTCAAAGAAGGAAAAAAAATTGTTGCTTCATTTACAAACTAATTACTTAATTTAACTTAATTAAACAATGCATGATGCCTATCAGTTCATTCCTCAGTGTTTGGTATAAACAAACTGTACTAGAAGAGTTTGGTAGAAACAGGCCCTAATGCTAAAGTAGTCTGGAGTTAAGTTCAAGTTTAGTTTAGAGATACAGCGTAGAAACAGACCCTTCGGCCCACCGAGACCGCACCGACCAGCGATCCCCGCACATTAACACTGTCCTACACACACTAGGGACAAATCACATTTATACCAATCCAATTAACCTACGCCTACTGTAGGTCTTTGGAGTGTGGGAGGAAACCAAAGATCTCAGAGAAAACCCACACGGCCACGGGGAGAATGGACAAACTCCGTACAGACAGCACAGGTAGCGGGGAGTGAACCCGGGTATCTGGCGCTGTGAGGCAGCGACTCTACCACTTGCGGCACACAGTCATATTTTTAGGCCAGAATGATTGGAACAGAGCAGGTTAATTGCAGATTATTTGAAAAGAAACAAGAATCAGTTTAATCCACTTGTGACATTTGAACACATCTAAAGCTTTAGATTCAACAGGTGTACAGAGGCAAGCATTCTGGAACAACTTGCGCATTTAAACCAAAGGATCATTGACATTGTTTTTATCGAAACCAACATCAGCCTTGTCCATTGCAGCTGTGGCACTACTGCGTAGAATAGAATCCTTTTATAACGCATTAAATATACGAGTGTACACCATTTGTCCACTGACATCTGTTTCACACCCTATGTTTTTCCCTTCACCTTTATCTAGACAACTGTTTGTAGAACAATTGTTTTCATCTCCTGCTACTCAATTTTCAATATGCCACGAGAAGCACGATTTAATGTGAACGCTGGCCATGGATGAGGGAAATGGTACAGAAATGTGTGAAATACAACGTAAATACTAGTGCATAAGGAGGAACTGCAGGAGCTGGTTCACGCTGAATATAGAGACAAAATGCTGGGCTAACTCAGTGGGTCGTCAGGCAGCATCTCTGGAGAGACGGAATAGGTGACATTTCGGGTCGAGACTCTTCTTCAGACTCGGGTCACAACCCAAAACGTCACCTATTCCTTTTCTCCAGGGATGCTGCCTGACCCGCTGAGGTAAATACTAGTATTGACGCTTGGCGGTCTGACCCAGTGTTGAAAACTGTATGCACTTGGAGTTATTGGATAAATTGCTCTGCAGCAACTGACCAAGGTTCGTTTAACAACGCCCCCTCATATGACTGATCGGCAAGAAAGTTAAAGGCAAAGGATCACCCACATCTCTGTCATATTTGGAATATCTGCCTTTGGAAATGGACACGTTCTTAACTGATAATTGTTGTTTGAAAACCTTTTAGATGATTTGACCAGCAGGGATTCATTTATTTGTTTGCTTCACTTGCGGGTTGGCAAGGAAACTAAACCTTAATTTAATCTGAATGATTTGAATCAGATGTGTGAGTAACAGAGCAACAGAGTAACAGAGTAACAGAGAGTAACAGAGGCTTCATTCACTGGTGAAGTCAAAATGAGGGTGACACCCGGATGAAAATTCGAAAGGGATGAATATTCATACGACCCCTTAGCTGACCCGATGTTGATATGTGGCGGTAGTTGAAAGTGCCCATTTGGCACTGATGCCTAAAATTAGAAATTGCCTTGCTCCTTCCTCAAATCGAATCATTTTATACATCCTTTATAAATGGACTATTAATGCAACCTTTTGTCTAGTTATACATTTTTGCACAGAATTATGTCGAAACAATTGAGAGAAAGGTGTACCATCTCTACGAGTTAATGAGGCACTCCACTTTGGAGGGATAATGTATTTGTTCCTTTATGATTGCTCGCACAGTGAAGTTATTGACATCAATATAGTCAGTTCGGTTCACATTCATCTCTTCCAAGAAATGGGTATTTAGACAGGTGTGTTTCAACACAGATTCATTTTCCTTTGCAAAAGAAGTGTATTTTATTTAAGATGTAGAAACAAGGAACTGCAGATGCTAGCTTCCAAAAAAACCCCACAATGTGCTGGAGTAACTCAGCGGGTCAGGCAGCATCCCTGGAGAACGTGGATAGGTGACATTTTGGATTATGAGCCTTATTCAGGACCTTTTTCTGACCCGAAACATCACCTATCCATGTTCTTCAGGGATGCTTGATCTGACCTGCTGAGTTACTCCATCACTTTGTGTCTTTATTTAAAATATGGGCGTGGCTGCACAGAGGTAGAGTGCAGAAGACCTGGGTTCCTGCCTCACTGCACTAGAGACCTGGGTTCCTGCCTCACTGCACCAGAGACCTGGGTTCCTGCCTCACTGCACCAGAGAGCTGGAGTCCTGCCTCACTGCACCAGAGACCTGGGTTCCTGCCTCACTGTGCCAGAGACCTGGAGTCCTGCCTCACTGCACCAGAGACCTGGGTTCCTGCCTCACTGCGCCAGAGACCTGGGTTCGACCATCACTGCACCAGAGACCTGGACCCCTGCCTCACTGCACCAGAGACCTGGGTTCCTGCCTCACTGCACTAGAGACCTGGGTTCCTGCCTCACTGCACCAGAGACCTGGGTTCCTGCCTCACTGCACCAGAGAGCTGGAGTCCTGCCTCACTGCACCAGAGACCTGGGTTCCTGCCTCACTGCACCAGAGACCTGGAGTCCTGCCTCACTGCACCAGAGACCTGGGTTCCTGCCTCACTGTGCCAGAGACCTGGAG
Source organism: Raja brachyura (assembly GCA_963514005.1). Next base: position 51,959,430 of record OY740797.1, on the reverse strand, counting down.
TCCTGCCTCACTGCACCAGAGACCTGGGTTCCTGCCTCACTGCACCAGAGACCTGGAATCCTGCCTCACTGTGCCAGAGACCTTGGTTCGACCCTCACTGCACCAGAGACCTGGACCCCTGCCTCACTGCACCAGAGACCTGGACCCCTGCCTCACTGCACCAGAGACCTGGGTTCCTGCCTCACTGCACCAGAGACCTGGGTTCCTGCCTCACTGCACCAGAGACCTGGAGTCCTGCCTCACTGCACCAGAGACCTGGAGTCCTGCCTCACTGCACCAGAGACCTGGGTTCCTGCCTCACTGTGCCAGAGACCTGGAGTCCTGCCTCACTGCACCAGAGACCTGGAGTCCTGCCTCACTGTGCCAGAGACCTGGGTTCCTGCCTCACTGCGCCAGAGACCTGGGTTCCTGCCTCACTGCACCAGAGACCTGGGTTCCTGCCTCACTGCGCCAGAGACCTGGGTTCCTGCCTCACTGCACCAGAGACCTGGGTTCCTGCCTCACTGCGCCAGAGACCTGGGTTCCTGCCTCACTGCGCCAGAGACCTGGAGTCCTGCCTCACTGCACCAGAGACCTGGGTTCCTGCCTCACTGCACCAGAGACCTGGAGTCCTGCCTCACTGTGCCAGAGACCTGGGTTCCTGCCTCACTGTGCCAGAGACCTTGGTTCCTGCCTCACAGCGCCAGAGACCTGGGTTCCTGCCTCACTGCACCAAAGACCTGGGTTCCTGCCTCACAGCGCCAGAGACCTGGAGTCCTGCCTCACTGCACCAGAGACCTGGAGTCCTGACTCACTGTGCCAGAGACCTGGGTTCCTGCCTCACTGCGCCAGAGACCTGGGTTCCTGCCTCACTGCACCAGAGACCTGGGTTCCTGCCTCACTGCGCCAGAGACCTGGAGTCCTGCCTCACTGCACCAGAGACCTGGAGTCCTGCCTCACTGTGCCAGAGACCTTGGTTCGACCCTCACTGCACCAGAGACCTGGAGTCCTGCCTCACTGCGCCAGAGACCTGGACCCCTGCCTCACTGCACCAGAGACCTGGGTTCCTGCCTCACTGCACCAGAGACCTGGACCCCTGCCTCACTGCACCAGAGATCTGGGTTCCTGCCTCACTGCGCCAGAGACCTGGACCCCTGCCTCACTGCACCAGAGACCTGGACCCCTGCCTCACTGCACCAGAGACCTGGGTTCCTGCCTCACTGCACAAGAGACCTGGAGTCCTGCCTCACTGTGCCAGAGACCTGGGTTCCTGCCTCACTGTGCCAGAGACCTGGGTTCCTGCCTCACTGCACCAGAGACCTGGGTTCCTGCCTCACAGCGCCAGAGACCTGGGTTCGACCCTCAATGTGGGTCTTGTACAATGTTTGTACATTGTTGCTGTGCCTGGCGTGGGTTTTCTCTGAGATCTTCGGTTTCCTCCCACTCTCCAAAGACGTACAGGTTTGTGGGTTAATTGGCTTGGTATAAGTGTAAATCATCCCTAGCTTGTGTAGGGTAGTGTTAGTGTGCGGGGATGGCTGGCCAGCGCGGACTCGGTGGGCCGAAGGGCCTGTTTCTGCGCTGGATCTCTAAACTAAACTAAAAATGTATTTTTGTGTTATCCTATGGATTTATTTATAATATTGAATCCCTTGAGTGGATGTTGGCTCTAAGTGTCAAAACAACTGGATAGATGCACAATTCCAGACTTCACGGGCACAGTTTATGAAGGAAGCTGGGAAAGGTTATCAAGCAGAGCTGCATTCGGAGAATAGTGTTCATCTTTGGCCATCCAGCTATAGGAAGGATGTTGTTAAGCTGGAAAGATGCAGAGGATGTTGCCAGGATTTTGCCAGGACCAGAGCTATCGGGAGAGGCTGGGCAGGCTAGGGCTTTATAGCACAGGAGGCTGAGGAATGATTTTATACAAGTGTATAGGATCATGAGGGGAATAGATAGGGTGAATGCACAGCGTCTTTTACCCAGAGTAGGGGAATAAGGAATCAGGACAAAGGTTTAAGATGAGAGGGGAAAAACTTAACAGGAACCCATAGGGGAACATTTTGACACAGAGTTGCGAGTATATGGAACGAGCTACCAGAGGAGGTAGTTGTGCCAGGTACTATAACAGCATTTAGAAGACATTTGGATAGGTACATGGATAGGAAAGGTTTAGAGGGATATGGGCCAAACGCAGGCAGGTGAAACTAGTGTAGATGGAACATCTTAGTGGGCCTGTTTCCATAGATAGACACAAAAAACTGGAGTAACTCAGCGGGACAGGCAGCATCTCTGGAGAGAAGGAATGGGTGATGTTTTGGGTCGAGACCCTTCTTCAGACTGAAAATCAGGGCAATGGGAAACGAGAGATATACATAGAAACATAGAAAAATAGGTGCAGGAGTAGGCCATTCGGCCCTTCGAGCCTGCACCCCCATTCAATATAATCATGGCTGATCATCCAACTGAGTATCCTGTACCTGCCTTCTCTCCATACCCCCTGATCCCTTTAGCCACAAGAGCCACATCTAACTCCCTCTTGAATATAGCCAATGAACTGGCCTCAAAGACCTTCTGTGGCAGAGAATTCCAGAGACCCACCACTCTCTGTGTAAAGAATGTTTTCCTCATCTCAGTCCTAAAGGAATTCCCCCTTATCCTTAGACTGTGGCCCCTTGTTCTGGACTCCCCCAACATTGGGAACAATCTTCCAGCATCTAGCTTGTCCAACCCCTTAAGAATTTTGTAAGTTTCTATAAGATCCCCCCTCAACCTTCTAAATTCCAGTGAGTACAAGCCGAGTCTATCCAATCTTTCCTCATATGAAAGTCCCGACATCCCAGGAATCAGTCTGGTGAATCTTCTCTGTACCCCCTCTATGGCAAGGATGTCTTTCCTCAGATTTGGAAACCAAAATTGTAAGCAATACTCCAGGTGTGGTGCTAAATGATACTAAATCATCATATAGACGATGATTTAGAGAGACATAGAACCAATGAATTAAAGATATGCAAAAAAGTTACAATGATAAAGGAAACAGGCCATTGTTAGCTGTTTGCATGCTGTCTGGCTCTATGACACTAACTCTATTACTATAAGATCAATGTCTCATATTCCACCTGGCTAGCCAACACACAATGGTATGAACACTGAATTTTACAATTTCATCTAAACCACACCCCATGAGTTCCTTTCCTGTCTCCTCAAGTCCTCTTGTGTTCCCTCTAGCCATGTTCATGCTTTCCATCGCTCTACCCCACTCCATCAGCTCCCTCTGCCCATCATGTGGTTTCACCAACACCCACCAATTCCTCTCCCACCCCTCCTCATACTTCTATATGGCCTGCCCGATAGCTGCCCCATGGCTGATGGCCGATTAGGAAAAGGGAGATGCAACGAGACCTGGGTGTCATGGTACACCAGTCCTTGAAAGTAGGCATGCAGGTGCAGCAGGCAGTGAAGAAAGTGAATGGTATGTTGGCATTCATAGCAAACGGATTTGAGAATAAGAGCAGGGAGGTTCTACTGCAGTTGTACAGGGTATTGGTGAGACCACACCTGGAGTATTGCGTACAGTTTTGTTCTCCTAATTGAGGAAAGACATTCTTGCCATAGAGGGAGCACAGAGAAGGTTCACCAGACTGATTCCTGGGATGGCAGGACTTCCATATGAAGAAAGACTGGATAGACTCGGCTTGTACTCGCTGGAATTTAGGAGATTGAGGGGGGATCTTATAGGGACTTACAACATTCTTAAGGGGTTGGACAGGCTAGATGCAGGAAGATTGTTCCCAAAGTCTAGAACAAGGGGTCACAGTTTAAGGATAAGGGGGAAGTCTTTTAGGACCGAGATGAGAAAATCATTTTTCACACAGAGAGTGGTGAATCTGTGGAATTCTCTGCCACAGAAGGTAGTTGAGGCCAGTTCATTGGTTATATTTAAGAGGGAGTTAGATGTGGCCCTTGTGGCTAGAGGGATCGGGGGTACGGAGAGAAGGCAGGTACGGGATACTGAGTTGGATGATCAGCCATGATCATATTGAATGGCGGTGCAGGCTCGAAGGGCCGAATGGCCTACTCCAGCACCTATTTTCTATGTTTCTATGCCTCCCCTCCCCCCCACTGTCTTGACACAAAACATCAACATATGCCTCAACAGGCATTTGCCTCGAAAGAATTCTTTCAGTTGTTTATTTTTTGCATTTTTTATGTAAAATGGTTGGTTGACCTAAAGGCGCCATTTTACCACTTGATAGGTTAGAGTTAGTTGTCTCAATAGTACCTCCAATCGAGAGAACCCTCTTTCTGCTATTGACTCACAGACTCGCCGTTCGCAGTTAGCGACGGCAGAGCAGCAGCCCGACTCAACACCGCAGCCCGCATGATCACCGCGGGCTGACAGCAACGCTACCCGGAAGTCGGGCAAGCGTGACCCAGGAGAGTCCGGGCTCGGAGACTGCCATTTGCGGGTAGCGAAGACAGAGCCGGGGCCCCGACTCACAACATAGGCGGGAGACTTGCCGTTAGCGGCAGTGTATATTCCCGCATGAGAGTCTGGTCACCATGGGTGCTTGGGGGGGGGGGGGGGGGGGGGGAGTGCGCTCCACCACCAGCAGCTTCAAAAAGGACCTCAGGTAAGTTATACTAACCTTCAGTTACTTAGCTTCTGTACATAAACGTGTTCCCCACTCTGCGACACGTTCTGTCTCCCCTCCTATGCAGGTCACCAGAGGGCGGACCAGGGGAAGAACCGCACTGAGGTCGAGGAGCCCCGCTGCAGCGGCCGGCATCGACTTGCCACCGGAGCAGTCCGCCAGATCGCGGACCGGTGAGGGACCAAGGCCTGAGTCTGGGAGCCCCGCAGGCACGGCCGGCGCAGACTCACCACCGGGGGAGCCTGCCAGATCGCGGGCCGGTGGTAAATCACCTCGGTCACCGCACCCCGCGTTAGCGGCTGGACGTGACCGAACGTCACCTTGTCCTGGGGGAAGACAGGCGGCAAGCCCGCGCGGATATCGGTGAACCCCGCTTCGGCGGCTGGAACCAACTCCTCACCGCTCATGTCTTTCCAGACAAGCGGGCCGCCACAGTCCGGAAGACTGCGGACTAGCGGCATGTCCGCGCGGGAGTCACAGAGCCCCGCTGGAGCGGCAGGCAGCGACATCCTACCTAGGCACCCTAGACATCACCTCGATGAGGTGCGGGCCAATGGCAGAAGCCTCAGTAGTTCAGGAGAACCTGAGGAAGTCGACTTGCTGTCCGCAGATAGCGGCGGCGGTCGCATGGCCCGCATGGAGTGCATGATGGAGCAACTCCTTGAGCGAGATCTCCCGCAGCAGGATCGGATGTCCTCAAGTTCGAGGAGACATGTATTTGGGCCACCCAGCATCTCCCCGTCATCGGTGGGGAGTGCCAGGAGTCAGCAGCTGGCTGATGTTGAAGAGGGGTTGGCGCAGGAACCTGCAGCACCTGAGAAACCCCAAGAGGAACTTCTTGATGTGGTTTCCAAATTTGCCAAAACTAGCAGCAAGCATTGACTCCTCACAACATACCAGCTGCAGGAACAGGTCTTGACCGAGGAATGAGCAAATACAAGGGCCCGAACAACTGTGTTTCGCTGAACGTGCCGACAGTCAACACGCCCATCTGGGGCAACATCCGTCCAGGGATTAGGGCGCTGGAGCTCAAACGTCAATATATCCTGAAATTGTTGACGTCGGGAATCACTGCCTTTGCCAGGTCGATTGACGGCACGGAGATGACGGAGGAGCAGGAAGATGCTCTTGCGCCTCTGTGTAACACACAGTACGAGATAAACTCCTTCTGGAAAATCTCCATCAAACCAACTCACAACCCAAAATTCACGGGTTTGTACAAAACCTCTGCTATGCCGCCACCAAGACAGTTGTTCAGTGAAGACCTGCCAAAACAGGTAAAAGACCTGGACGAGGAGGCAAAAGCAGTTGGGTTGATGAAACCACCATCCTCAAGCAGACCACTGGCGTATCACAGACAGCATCCTTACGCTACGTCTAACAGGCCTCGGGGTTCAACCCAACAAGGCTATCAGAACCTATCCACTAGTCGCACCCTATCTACAAAAGCCTTTTTAGGCAGGACCAGCGTGGAAGATGCGTCAACCCCACATCCCAGCAACACAATGAACCAAAAAAGCCCAGAACGTCTGGCCCGCCGGTAACCATGGAGGTAAGGGGGTCTGGTTCTCTTGGAAGTGCTGCATGTATAACCTCACAAGTAGGAGGGAGGTTACATACATTCTGGGATGCATGGGATTCTGATTGTCACTATTCCCAGGGAACAAAGCAATAGACATAATAGAGGCATGTAACAGCCTTGCTTGCGCCAGGAAAACGACTATTAGATATGCTGCTAAGGTAATTGGTAAACTTGTAGCTACATTCCAGCTGCACAATTTGGGCCATTACACTATCAAAGCTTGCAAAGAGCAAAAATCTCAGCAGTAAAAGCGAATGCTGGATATCTTTACAGACCTATGCAGCTGCCAAACAAGGCAAAAATTGAGCTATAATGGTGGATTAGCAATGTTTGTGATTGTTTAATCCCATCATTACATCAAACCCATCAGTCGTGTTACAAACCGACGCAAGCGCCAAGGGCTGGGGAGCTACCGACACCACTTCCAGTTGGGGCGGTAGATGGGATTTGCACGAGTCTACACTTCTTCAATCACAAGGTATAAACTATTTAGAAATGCTGGGAGCATGTCACGGGCTGCGGGCTTACTGCACTAATCTGCATCATACGCATGTCTTCAAAATAAATAATACCACTGAGGTGGCATATTTAAACCATATGGGTGGAATCAGGTCAATATCTTGTGATGAATTAGCAAAATTTAATTTGGCTCTGGTGTATTGAAAGAAATATTTGGATATCAGCTACGTACCTTCCGGTTAAGCTCAATACAGTGGCGGACACCAGGTCATGAGTATTTAATAACAACATCAAGTGGATGTTGAACCTCCAAATATTTGCTAAAATTATAGCCAAATATGGAACACCAGATATCGACCTCTTTGCGTCCAGGTTGAACCATCAGATACCACCATATGTCTCTTGGGAACCAGATCCTGGGGCAGTGGCAATGGACGCGTTCTCGCTACGTTGGGGAAAATGGGGTTTCTATGCTTTCCCCCATTCTGCTTCATCAGTCGGATATTGCAGAAAATTCAACCAGATTCTGCAACAGAAAGGACCATGGACATCATACAGCATCGTGTAGAGAGTCCACTAGGAAGTAGTACCTCACCCACATAAGGAAATGGGAGGTTTCTGTAGTCGGACCAAGACCACCTACAAATCTGCCATTGTCTCCAATGTGCTGGAATCCTCGTGGGCCTTCATTATGATGAGGCCCTCAGTTACAGTGCCATATACAGTGCCAGGAGTGCACTGTCATCCTATCTCAACATTGGAGTGGGATCTCACCAGCTGGTATCCAACTATGAGGGGTATATTCTATCCAACCCTCCCCGACCACGATATTATATTACCTGGGATATAGGGGTGGTGTTGACCCTACTCAGGAGCTGGTCGCCTAATAAGGATTACCACTGGACTAACTCACCTTCAAAGTGGTGATGTTAATGGCACTGACCACAGCACAACGGGTCCAGACTCTACAGGAACTAAAACTGGATAGAATGGTCTCGACCCCCAATAAAGTGACTTTCTATATAGATGAGTTGCTTAAACAACACAGACCTGGGTCTACAGGTCTGTAAATGGGCATCAGGAATATGGAGACGGGTCTGTTATCAGCCATGAAAACCCACATCACAAGGTGACGGTGCAAACTATCTCCAGGTGACTCAGGGTGGTATTCGGTGCTGCAGGTAAGACACTAACATCTTTAAATCTCATTCTACCAGGGCTGCATCCACATCAGCGGCGAGGACCATGGAGGTACTCATGGATCTTGTCCTCGCAATAGCGGGCTGGGCCAGTGAAACTACATTTCAGCGTTTTTATAACAAACCTGTGGCCGCTCCCGCAATGTTTGCGGAGTCAGGGTTAAGTCCTGTTCCCTATACGTTTGTCCCTGAGTTCAGGGGTTTATTGTTTGTATTAACAAATATGCTATTATTTTTCAGCTTGTTCAAGTCTGAAATACGTTAACATACTTCCTCCATCAGTATTACGGCAGTGTGTGAGCATGGACATGGTCCAGGGCATGGAATCACAGAGGTTTGAAATCTTCACAAAGTCATTCACGTGACTCAGAAGTAGATTAAATGAGAACTTACCAGTTTGAAGTTTGATATTTATTTAATGAGGCGTTGCGATGAGGGATTTCGTGCCCTCCGCTCCCAACCCTCTATCATAAGGTCAACTGGTATATTAGAGTCTCTTTAATCTTACTATCTGCAGCCATTGGTGTTATCTGTGATTCCACACCACTGCTTTGAAGAATGTCGCGCATGCGTGTTGGCGGGGTCGGCACGAAATCCCTCATCGTAACTCCTCATAAAATAAAGATCAAACTTCAAACTGGTAAGTTCTCATTTAATCTTACTATTCTTTGCCACAAAAGGCTGTGGAGGCCATCAATGGCTATCTTTAAGGCAAAGATAGATAGATTCTTGATTAGTACGGGTGTCAGAGGTTATGGGGAGAAGGCAGGAAAACACGGTCAGGAGGGAGAGATAGATCAGCCATGATTGAATGGTGATGTTGACTTGATGGGCTGAATGGCCTAATTCTGCTCCTCTCACTTATATTTCAAGTCAAGAGTGTTTATTGTCCTGTCCCAGATAGTAAACATAGTACACTGTAAACAATATAATAAACGAGAAAAAAAGTTCAGTGTGCAGGCCCGTACGAAGCTTTTCAAAAAGGGGAGTGGCATGACAGGATTCCAAAATTTGTATGTGAAATAATGTGTACGCAGCGCACATCACAAGCGGGAAGCCCCCACGTCCGGATTCCAGGGCCCGCTTCAGGGTCCTGAAAGCTCTGGGGTTTCAGATGCTCTCTGGTGCATTCTGAGCCTTAATTTGGAGCTTTTTGCAACAAATGTATGACCAATATTTCAGAAATAATTTTGGTTGAGTGAAGATTAATGTGTGGGTGGAATCGGATGATTGGGGTCATTGTTGAATACATTTGTTTTTAAATTAAGAATTGTTGTCCTTGTTTTAATAATCTAAGTTGTACTGTTGTAAAATGTTATGTAAAATGTTATAAAAAAGCGTGCAAAAACGGCAAAAAAATACTGTAATTTTTTGCAGTAAAGAATAACTTTTTTTACAAAATGTTTAGACTGTGTTAGTGTGGGCAGTGCACCTTTAATGGTCCTCCTGACCTAACAACTTCACATCACATCAACCTCAACCTGAAATAGTTCCGTTTTCCGAGAATGTAACTGTGCAAACCTACTCACCACTTTGTCCAAGTCATGGGCAAAGTCATAGTGAATGTGCATTAAGGCGAGTGCAGACAGCCGGTCATTGCTCATGGAAGTCCTGGCGTAGTGATGCAGGCAACGGACACTCGTGGCACACCTACATATATTGCCATTTAGCCATAAATCATGTTTTCCAGTTCCATTTTCCAAGAATGTAACTGCGCAAACCTAGTCACGGCTTTGTCCAAGTTATGGGCAAGGTCACAGTGAATGAGGATTAAGGCGATTGCAGACAGCCTGTCATTGCTCATAGAAATCCTGGTCTTTGCTTCTTTGCGGATGTGAAAACGTGTTTGTCCTCATTGGCTGGATCAAAGTAAGATGCTGAGCGTGATCGCGCCCACTGCAAGCATGCTGCCTGAGGCGAGCATCTCTCTGCCGCCCAGGCTCATGTCCAAGGGCCCGGCCACCTCCGCAGTCAAATGGAGGGGGACAGGCGGGGTCGGCAGAGCGCCGTGGAGAGACTGGCTGCCGACAAGGCCGAGCACTTGAAGAGCCAGACGGCGAGGGGGTGCAAAGTGGAGCCCAATGGTTTGGGCAGCTCTGCCTTCAAGGAAGGCAGCAGCAGCGGGGCCAGCAGCAACATGAACACGTACCTGGCCTCCGACAGCCCCAGCAGAGCGGGCAGCTGGGGCTCCCGCCTGACATCGTGCGTCGCTCCAGCTCCAAGAGGCAGCTCAGGCCCGACTCGCTAGTCATGCACCGGCAGAAGTGTGAGTTTGTGCGAGGAGCGGCGGCCACCAGCAGCGCCCGCAGTTTCGAGGACACTGGCAGCCTGGTCCGTTGGTCGTTGCGTGACAAGCAGCAGGGGCTGGCAACAGGTGCAGCAACGTCAGAAAGGGAGAATTAGCAGCGGGTACAGAGGCTGCAGCACCCCAGGTGCACAAGTAATCACACCAGCAGCGCCCCAGGGTGCACAAGTAACTACACCAGCAGCAACCAAATGGTGCACAAGTAACTACACCAGCAGCACCCAAATGGTGCACAAGTAACTACACCAGCAGCACCCAAATGGTGCACCAGTAACTACACCAGCAGCGCCCCAGGAAACACCAGTCGCCACGCCAGCAGCATCCCAGGGTGCACAAGTAACCACGCCAGCAGCGCCAAGAGAAGCCGCAGCAGGCGGCCCCAAGGAGCCGGTCAAGCGGCAGGTTGGTGGAGGCGGATTATGGCGCTCGCACTCCGACCTCCTTCTTCATCTTGCGTATGGCGTGCACAGCCTAAAGTTGTAGGACAACTTCTTCTATTTGATCTTATTTGGTTGTGCACGCCGGGTTGATTGCATTTGTTGAAACAGGGCGGACCACGTGGAGGTTGCAATCTCCCACCCCGCACTCTGACCTCAGCTGCCGGTTCTCCCAAAACTTGGACAGTTTCTGCGAGCACTGCGGACTCGAGCCTGAGGTGATCGAGAACCTGGCCAGGGAGAAGTTTGCCGCCGACGCCGCCTTCGAAAGCCTTGCCCTCATGTTTCGCAGCGTGAAAGGCCTGTCCCACTTGGGGGACATTTTTGGCCACAGCCTGAAAAAAGGTTGTCGAGTCGTGGTTGGGTGGTGACGCGGCTGATGCGTGGTGACACATGTAGTGACGCGCGGTGACTCCCTGTCACCTCTGGATTTTGGAATGTTCAAAATCCAGGGGCGACATCTGGGTGTCTCATCATGTCGTGCGCCCTGTCACACGCTGACGTATGCTGCCCTGCGGGTGACGACCGGTTAGGGTTGGGGTTGGGGTTAAGGACCACAGATGGGCTGTAAAATATTCTTCCTTCAATGCATGGATTATAAACATTAATATATTAAAATTAATAAAATAAAATCAATTGTGCAGATGAAAAGATGTCTGTCCAGTCTTTTTTACAGATGTGTTGGTCCACTTCGAGATCCAATCACCAACTCTAACTTTTCACAGGGATGGATTCAGCCAGTGTAGACTGAACTCCCCTCTCCCCGAATAATAGAAATATTCTATTATTTCTTTCGGGGGGGGAATTAGTGTGTCGGATTGGCCCCTTCGCGGGGTAGTTTAACACCCCCGATATAAAACAAACAGATTCCCCTCCCCGCAACGCAACGCGATATTTCACGGTCCCATTGACCCAAACTAGGCCCGGAGCATCGAGGCGATGCATTGAAAATGGCGGTGATCTGATCCCGCCCACTGCGCACGCGCAGAGAGACGCCGTCATTTTGCGGCGCATCTGCGTCTTTGGTCACCGGCTTCTCCTCACTGCGTGGGCGCGGATGGTCGCAAATATATATTTTAAATTTTTTTACCTCTGAATTTTTTTTCCAACTCCAGAGGAAAAAAAGGGGGGTGCGGTCGCACCCAACGCACCCCCCCTTCGGACGGCCATGAGTGTGTATATACACACATACTCGCATATATACCGATTTTTTAATATATATATGCACACACACACACATGCACAAATATGTATACATAAAAAACAAATAAACAATAATAGTATATTAATAATAATAATATTCTATTGTAGTTCAGAGCTTATTTGAGGTTGTAGTGTTCAACAGTCTGATGGCTGTAGAGAAGAGGCTGTTCCTGAACCTGGATGTTACAGATTTCAGGCTCCTGTACCCTCTTCCCGATGGCAGAGGTGAAATGAGTGTGTGGCCAGGGTGGTGTGGGTCTCTGATTATGCTGTGTGTAGACAGCAATTGTAGATGCTGGTTTAAACCGAAGATAGACAATAGACAATAGGTGCAGGAGGAGGCCATTTGGCCCTTCTAGCCAGCACCGCCATTCAATCTGATCATGGCTGATCATCCCCAATCAGTTCCCCGTTCCTGCCTTCTCCCCATATCCGCTGACTCCGCTATTTTTAAGAGCCCTATCTAGCTCTCTCTTGAAAGTATCTAGAGAACCTGCCTCCACCGCCCTCTGAGGCAGAGAATTCCACACTCACCACTCTCTGTGAGAAGAAGTGTTTCCTCGTCTCCGTTCTAAATGGCTTACTCCTTATTCTTAAACTGTGGTCCCTGGTTCTGGAGTCCCCCAATATCGGGAACATGTTTCCTGCCTCTAGCGAATCAAACCCTTAACAATCTTATATGTTTCAATGAGATTCCCTCTCATCCTTCTAAACTCCAGAGTGTACAAGCCCAGCTGCTCCATTCACTCAGCATATGACAGTCCCGCCATCCCGGGAATTAACCTTGTAAACCTACGCTGCACTCCCTCAATAGCAAGAGTGTCCTTCCTCAAATTAGGGGATAAAAATTGCACACAATACTCCAGGTGTAGTCTCACTAGGGCTCTGTACAACTGCAGAAGGACCTCTTTGCTCCTATATTCAATTCCGCTTGTTATAAAGGCCAACATGCCTTTCGCTTTCTTCACTGCCTGCTGTACCTGCATGCTTACTTTGACACAAAATGCTTTATTTATAATTGCATCAGTCTGCTGGGTTCAGGAAAGATCTTCAGAAATAAGCACGGTCAGGAATTTGAGGCCTTTGACTCTCTGCATCATGCTGTATCTCTGAACTAAAACTAAATTGTCCATTTATCTCCGGTTGTTAAGATTATTTTTACTCCCTTTTTTGCCCTTAAGAGTAAAAGTCTATTCTAAATATTCTGTGAAAAATGCCAACATCAGGAGAATTCTGTTCAGTTGTTCAGTGTGAACATCCCTTATCATTAACCAGTTGGTCATTTTGAAATGCTCACATTGCTAAGTTAACATTGGAATTATTTGCTCAGTAGCAGAGTGTTCTACTGAATAATTCAGCCAAACTCCGCTGAAAGCTGATTTGAAAATGGATTAATTTTAGAACCCAGCTGACGAATCCAACCTGCTTGAACGGAATGGTAAAATATAAAGAAAATATGTAAAGAATTCCATTTCCTTTTAGAAATCAAGTATGGAACAGTATATATCGCTTATCATTCTGGAAAAGAAACATTATTAACAGACCAGTGAAGTGGAAAATAAATCATTGCATACTGCTTTAGCCTCTTATAAGTTTCTTATAAGTCTCTGGATAGGATAGATGCCAGAACTCAACTTGATACTCATACAAGGTAGACAAAAATGCTGGAGAAGCTCAGCGGGTGGGACAGCATCTATGGAGCGAAGGAATAGGCAACGTTTCGGGTCGAAACCCTTCTTCACCCAAAACGTTGCCTATTCCTTCGCTCCATAGATGCTGCCTCACCCGTTGAGTTCCTCCAGCATTTTTGTCTACCTTCGATTTTCCAGCATCTGCAGTTCCTTCTTAAACATTTTGATACTCATACATACATCATAAGGTCATAAGGTCATAAATGATAGAAGAATTAGGCCATTCGGCCCATCGTGTCTGCTCTGACATTCAATCATGGCCGACTTATCTCTCCCTCTCAACCCCATTCTCCTGCCTTCTCCCCATAACCCCTGACACCTGAGACTTGATATCCCATGAAGTGTAATTATTGTTCTCTCCATCCTGTCCTTACCATTTTTACTCTTCTCATGCTTCACCACACCATCCACTTTGATCCACCTCTACACTCTTTATTTAGCTTCAATTCTACCCTTTTCAACACATACCACCTGTGGCTTGTCTTCCTGTGACAACAGAATTTCATTGAATTGCATTGAAACCTCGACACAGAGGCTACTCGGAACCACCAGTCATGTTGGTGTGTGTCTTCCAAATGGTTCATTATTGGTTTCAATTTTCTCCAAGTGATGCGGCGCCGGAGACTCGGGTTCGATCCCGATTACGGGCGCTGTCTGTATGGAGTTTGTGCGTTCTCCCCGTGACCTGCGTGGGTTTTCTCCCAGATCTTCGGTTTCCTCCCACATTCCAAAGACGTGCAGGTTTGTGGGTTAATTGGCTTGGTAAATGTAAAAATTGTCCCTAGTGGGTGTAGGATAGTGTTAATGTGCGGGGATCACTGGCTGGCACAGACCCGGTGGGCCGAAGGGCCTGCTTCCGTGCTGTACCTCTAAACTAAACTAAACTAAAATCAAGTGACATCTACAAGGAGTGTGATGGAACCATCCCTACTTGCCTGGGTGAAGTGCTGCTTCAACAGCATAGAAGACATAACCAGCCATCTCCAGCCATTCACTCACTCCTCCATTGACAACAGTAGCAGCATGACATTAAAGTATCATTCATTCATTCATTGCGCCATCTACAAGATGCACTGCAGCAACTTACCAACACTCCGTAGATATTTAAGAAAGAACTGCAGGTGCTGGAAAACTCGAAGGTAGACAAAATTGGTGGAGAAACTCAGCGGGTGAGGCAGCATGAATGGAGAGAAGGAATAGGTGACGTTTCGGGTCGAGAACCTTCTTCAGACCTTGGGGGATGTTGGGGATGGTGCCGTCACACACCTGACTTGAGCCTTGTAGATGTCACTTGATCACTTGGAGAAAATCAAAGCCAATAATGAACCATTTGGAAGACAAGCACGAACATGACCGGTGGTTCCGAGTAGCCTCTGTGTTGAGATTTCAATGCAATTCAATGAAATTCTGTTGTCACAGGTAGACACTCCGTAGATAGCACTTTCTAAATCTACAAACTCTAGAAAGGCAGGGGCAGTGAAACATGGGAACACCACCACATGGACATTGCCCTCCAGCCCACAGACCATTCTCACCTGGAAATATACCACTGTTCCTTCACTGTTGCTGGGACAAAATCCTCAATTCTCTCCCAGACAGCACTGCGGATAGACCCACATCACACGGACTGCAACGGTTCAAGAAAGCAGCTCACTCTCACCTCTCGGAGAGCAGCAAGGGATGCTCAATCAGAGTGAGGCCCAGCACAAATTGGAGGAACAGCACTTCATATTTTGCTTGGGCAGCTTACACCCCAGCGGTATGAATATTGACGTCTTGATCTTCAAGCAACCTTTGCTTTCCCTCTCTCTCCATCCCTCCCCCTTCCTAGTTCTCCAACCAGTCTGACTGTCTCGCTGATTAAGTTTTACCTTTGTATGCTTCATTGTCACCCCCCCCCCCCGTAGCTAACAATGATCTAGTATACATTTTCCTTTTGCTTTGTCCCCTTTGATGTCTCATTTTCACACCTTACTCTTTCATATCTCTGTGCCTTCCTCTCCCCTGACTCACAGTCTGAAGAAGGGTCTCGACCCAAAATGTCACCCATTCCTTCTGTCCAGAGATGCTGCCTGTCCCACTGAGTTACTCCAGCATTTTGTGTCTATCTTCCAAGCTCAATTAAAATCTGGCTCTGCCTACAAAGCACACACCACTTTCACAAATGTAGCAGAAAAACTCAGCTCATTAACATGCAGCCAGCTTTATTATGCATGCTTCTTGTTCTTGCGTATGGCGTGCACAGCCTAAAGTTGTAGGACAACTTATTCTATTTGATCTTATTTGATTGTGCACGCCAGGTTGATTGCATTCGTTGAAACAGGGCGGACCACGTGAAGGTTGCAATCTCCCACCCAAGTATGCTGATAACCACAAAATCATCTCCATTTCTTGTCCTAATTTTCAAGGGATGTAATGCTGAGGCTCTATAAGTCGCTGGTGAGACCGTAATTGAAGTATTGCGAGGAATATTGGGCGCCATATCTGAGGAAGGATGTGCTGGCTCTGGTGAGGGTTCAGAGGAGGTTTCCAAGAATGATCCCAGGAATGAGTGGGATGAGCATTTGACAGCACTGGGCCTGTACTCGCTGGGGTTTAGAAGGATGGCGGAGGGTCGCATTGAAACTTACCGAAAGGCCTGGATAGAGTGGATGTAGTAGAGAGGATGTTTCCACTAGTGGGAGAGTCTAGGACCAGAGGTCATAGCCTCAGAATTAAAGGACGTTCCTTTAGGAAGGAGATGAGGAGGAATTTCTTTAGTTAGAGGGTGGTGAATCTGTGGAATTCTTTGCCACAGAAAGCCAAACCAATGGATATTTTTAAGGCAGAGATATATAGATTCTTGATTAGTACAGGTGTCAGGGGTTATGGGGAGAAGTCAGGAGAATGAGGTTAAGATAGATCAGCCATGATTGAATGGTGGGGTAGACGATGGGCCGAATGGCCTAATTCTGCTCCTATCACTTATAAACTTATGATCATGCATTAGTTCAATAGTTCAATGGTACTTGATGTCCCATGTACCTAGGTTCATTCCTTCTTCTGAAGATTAAAGAAGGGTTTGGTCTCCAAATCTCAGGAAAGACATTCTTGCCATAGAGGGAGTACAGAGAAGGTTGACCAGACTGATTCCTGGGATGTCAAGGACTTTCATATGAGGAAAGACTGGATAGACTCTGCTGGTACTCGCTGGAATTTAGAAGATTGAGGGGGGATCTTATAGAAACTTACAAAATTCTTAAGGGGTTGGACAGGCTAGATGCAGGAAGATTGTTCCCGATGTTGGGGGTCCAGAACAAGGGGTCACAGTTTAAGGATAAGGGGGAATTCCTTTAGGACCGAGATGAGAAAAACATTTTTCACACAGAGAGTGGTGACTCTCTGGAATTTCATTTCGGAGTCACGTGAGTGACTTCGTGAAGAGCCCGCCGGCACGCATGCGCGACATATCGTCGCATCGCATTGCTGCCGACGGCTGGTCGGGAGCGCGGCTCCTGACCAGCCCTTCAGAGGGCCGACTCAGGTAAGGCTAAGCCCCCTAGAGTTGGTGTTTCCTGTTGGGGGGGGGGAGCAGTGTGTTCTCTCCCTACAGGAACGTGGATTTGGAGTCGCCGGCCACTTATCCCGGAGCCTTTCTCAGCGGCTCACCTGCGAGTCGGGCCGGGAAACAGGCGTGGTAGTCGGGGAGCCCTGTTGGTACAGGGCCCGACCCGCCGATACACCGGAGCTCCAGTGTGAGTTGGTGTCTTGTTGTGGCGGGTGTATGTTATGTTCTCTCCCTGCAGGTACGTGGGGAAATAGACGTGGATGTCGGGGAGCCCTGTTGTTACCGGGCCCGACCCGCCGCTATGCAGGAGCTCCAGTGCCGATTCAAGGAGCAGGTGCTCCAGTGTTGATTTGAGGAGCAGGAGCTCCAGTGCAGGTTCAAGGAGCAGGAGCTCCAGTGCTGATTTAAGGAGCAGGAGCTCCAGTGCTGATTCGAGGAGCAGGAGCTCCAGTGCTGATTCAAGGAGCAGGAGCTCCAGTGCTGGTTCCAGGAGCAGGAGCTCCAGTGCTGATTCAAGGAGCAGGAGCTCCTGTGCTGATTCGAGGAGCAGCAGCTCCAATGCTGATTCCAGGAGCCGAGAACGGGGTGCCTCTCGAAAGGGGGGACCCTGCCACAAGTTCGCCATTGGCGACCACGGGGAAGGGGTCGTGCTGCGGCCCGACCCCCCTCCGCTAGCCCTTCGTTGAAGGGCAGGGGAGGAGCCCGTAAGCCTAAACCCGGTTCGGGCCAAGGCTCCACCAGCCGCCATGGTGCGGTCTGGTGCAACGGCGGGACCTGGGTCTGTGAGATCTGCTATCCAAATCCCAAACCCCGCCGCTGGGACGGGGGGCTTGGGTACGGTCCCGCCTCGGTCGCCGAGTCCCCTGTCGATGGGGGGGACGAGACCGTGCGTCGGCAAGGTCCACGATGTGGACAGCCGGCAAGCCCGCGCGGGCGTCGCTCCATGCTTCTGCTGGAGTCGACCCCAAGCCGTCAGGGCCCTTTGTGGCAACGGCTTCCGCTCCCGTTAAACGGAGACGGTTGAACACCTTTCCCGCGCGGGAATCGCGCGGTTCGCTGCGGCGGCCGATAGCGACAACTTCCGGCACCGAGATCACTTCTCAGAGGTGCGGGCCGATGACAGGAGCCCCGGCAATCTTTCTGAGCCGGAGGTCTCCGACCACCCCAGTGTTCAGGGTGAAGGGCGTATGGCCGCATGACGCGGCTACTGGAGAGGAGCCATCCAGCTCCAGTAGGCACAGGGAGGTTAACCGCCGTCAGCAGAAGCTGAGAACCGTCAGCAGACACTGAGCCCAGCGAACTGCTCCTCCCTTCAACGAGCCCATACGCCACGGTCGCCGAGTCCCCCATGGATGGGAGGACGAGACTATGCGTCGGCTAGGTCCATGATATGGGCAGCCGGCAAGCCCGCGCGGGCGTCGGATCTCCATGCTAAGTCAGGTGCCGACTTCCCATCGCATTTGCCCTCCGAGGCAGCGAGACCAAGCTCCGCCGAGGAGGCGTTTGAGAGTACCTCCCGCGCGGGAATCGCTCAGCTTCGCTGCAGCGGCTACCGGCGACAACTTTCCGGCACCAGGTTCACCTCGATGAGGTGTGGGCCGATGGACGAAGCCCCAGCAGTTCAGCAGAACATGAGGACTTCGGCCGCCCGAGTTTTAGCTCAAGGGGCGTATTGGCCAGGATGGAGCGGATATTGGAGCCCCTCCTGCAGCAGAATCAAAAAATTTCGGGGAAGACTTCTCCAAGAGGGAAGGATATTCGGGGTCCTCCATCCCAGCATATGCCTCAACGGAAGTTTACGCTGTCTGCCGTTGAGCAGGCAGCAGGCACGGCTGAAATTTTTCGTCGGAACAAAAGGCGTGATAGAGAAAACTATTCACGAGCCCATTGAATTCGTCTCCCATATTTTTACTAGGCCAAAAAAGGATGGAGGTTGTCGGGTGATTATTGACTTGACCAGTTGAATACCTTTGTAACATATAAACATTTCAAAATGGACACCTTTTGAGACAGCCAAATCACTGCTTTCGCATGGTTGCTTTATGGCATGTATTGATTTGAAAGATGCATGCTATTCAGTGTCCATCCGGAAACATCACCGGAAATTTTTGAAATTTGTCTGGATGGATCAGCTCTGGCAATAACGGGCCTTACCAAATGGGCTTACTACCGCCCTAGGCTCTTTACTAAATTACTCAAACCTATTATGGTCAAATTACGTATATAACATCATATTGTAATGGCTTATTTAGATGATATTCTGATTATTGGCAACACTCTGGAAGCAGCTGAAAGCGCTGTTTCAGCAACTGTTACTATATTTCAGCAGCTGGGGTTTATAGTCCATCCAGAAAAATCGAAGTTTCACCCATCCCAGGTTATGGATTATTTGGGTTTCACGGTGGACTCTATTCAAATGAGGGCCACCATTCCATTTCACACGGTGGAGGATGTCTCCCTTGCATGTCAGGATCTCGCATCCGCCAGTATACCATCTATTCGGCATACAGCTAAGATGATTGGGAAAATCGTAGCTTTATTTCCGGCAGCCCGGTTTGGACCTTTGCATTATCAAAATCTGCAAAGGGCCAAGATTGCTGCGTTAAAAAAGAACGCTGGTCATTTTGACAGACCTATGGGGCTGCCTTCCGATGCTAAGGTTGAGCTACAATGGTGGGTGTCCAATATTGGCAAGGCATTCAAACCCATTGTTGTGCCCAATCCGGTGGTATATTTGCAAACTGACGCAAGCTCTCTAGGCTGGGGAGCTGCGGACAGCTCTTCTAGTTGTGGAGGCAGGTGGGATCCCCTTGAAGCTAGCATGTTGCCAATACAAGGGATTAACTATTTGGAGCTGCTTGCAGCATTTCACGGACTGCGGGCATATTGTGCTAATCTTAGTGGTACTCATGTCCGTCTCCAAATAGACAACACCACAGCGGTGGCATATTTTAACCATATGGGCGGTACCAGGTCAGTCTCTTGTGACAAATTGGCTAATCCTATTTGGTGCTGGTGTATTGATCGAGATATTTGGATTTCAGCCACCTATTTGCCAGGTAGGCTTAATACTGTGGCAGACACCAGGTCACGCAAATTCAATGATAGTTTTGAGTGGATGCTGCATCCTCAAATATTTGCCCAAATTACAGCCAAATTTGGCCAACCGGATATCGACTTTTTTGCGTCCCGGTTGAACCATCAGGTACCGACATATGTTTCATGGGAACCAGACCCTGGGGCATTAGCGATTGATGCATTCTCGCTAGACTGGGGGAAGTGGTTTTTCTATGCATTCCCCCCGTTTTGCCTCATCAGTCGGGTATTACAAAAAATCAGGATGGATTCTGCCAGAGGCATTCTTGTCATACCCGACTGGCCTACACAGCCTTGGTATCCGGTGGTCTCTGACATGATTAGTCAACCTTGGGTCCCTCTAGAGGGTTGCCCACATTTGGTTTCTCACCCTGTCTCAGGGGAGTTACACCACTGCCATGCCTATCTAAAATTACTGGCTTGCAGGTTCTGACCAGGCCATGGATGCAGTATGGCCTTACCACCCGGACCATGAACACCATTGGAGCATCATGTCGAGAGTCAACCAGGCGGAGATATCTCTCCCACATCACCAAGTGGGAAGCCTACTGCAGTCGCTCTCACATCACCTATGATGATGTCTCCATAGCCGACGTCCTGGAATTCCTCGCGGGGTTGCACCATGATGAGCACTTGAGTTATAGTGCCATCAACAGCGCCAGGAGTGCGCTATCATTCTACCTCAACATCGAGGTAGGATCGAACAGGCTAGTGTCCAGGCTTATGCGGGGAATATTCAATCTGAATCCGCCTACACCACGCTACAACATCACCTGGGATGTCAGGGATGTACTTACCCTGCTCAGGTCGTGGTCACCCATGGAAGGGTTACAGCTGGACCAACTCACTATGAAATTGGTGATGTTACTAGCGCTGACTTCAGCACAGCGGGTTCAGACGCTCCACAAACTACGTATTGACAGGATGACGGCGACCCCTGGAGAAGTAGTCTTTTTCATCGATGAGCTACTTAAGCAGCATAGACCTGGGTGCACAGGGCTGCAGCTGAAGTTCCCGGCATACCCTGCAGATGCTCGGCTATGTTAAGCCACTCACATCCGTTACTACATCAAGGTGACGAGGAGCATCAGAGGAATGGAGTTGTACCTGCTTGTCACTCACAAAAGACCTCACCATCGAGTGACAGTCCAGACGATATCCAGGTGGCTCCGGATCGTCCTGAATAAGGCAGGTATTGACACTAATGTGTTTACATCCCACTCCACCAGGGCTGCATCTACGTCGGCGGCGAGAGTCATGGAGGTACCCATGGACCATATCCTCGCTACAGCAGGATGGGCGAATGAAGCTGTGTTCCAGCGATTCTATAATAAGCCTGTTGCTGCTCCCCTTCAGTTCGCAGAGGCCGTGCTGAACGCCGGGTGTGAACGTGGGGATGTCCCTGATTAAAAGGGTGTTATTTGTTGTGTTATTAACAAATTTTCTTTTTGTTTCAGTATAACCTCGTTTCATCAACTTGTTTACTCCAATCCATCCTTGCTAGTGGTGTGTCCGCATGGACGTTGTCCAGGGCGTGTAATCACAGAAGCTTTGAAGTCTTCACGAAGTCACTCACGTGACTCCGAAATGAAATAGTAAGATTGAACGAGAACTTACCAAGTTTGAAGGTTGATCTTTATTTCATGAGGAGTTGCGGTGAGGGATTTCGTGCCCTCCGCTCCCAACCCTCGATCATCTTCAGCTGGTAATCAGAGTCTCTTTAAATCTTACTATGCCAAGTCATTTCTGTTGTTGTTTCTGTGATTCCACACCGCTGCTTTGAAGAATGTCGCGCATGCGTGCCGGCGGGCTCTTCACGAAATCCCTCACCGCAACTCCTCATGAAATAAAGATCAACCTTCAAACTTGGTAAGTTCTCGTTCAATCTTACTATTCCCTGCCACAGAAGCTAGTTGAGGCCAGTTCATTGGCTATATTTAAGAGGGAGTTAGATGTGGCCCTTGTGGCTAAAGGGATCAGGGGGTATGGAGAGAAGGCAGGTACAGGATACTAAGTTGGATGATCATCCATGATCATATTGAATGGCGGTGCAGGCTCGAAGGGCCGAATGGCCTACTCCTGCACCTATTTTCTATGTTTCTATGAAACATCACCCATCCTTTTTCTCCAGAGATGCTGCCTGACCCAAAGTTCAAGGTTTCAAGGTCAGTTTATTGTCACATGTACCAATTAAGGTACAGTGACATTTGAATTACCATACTGCCATACTAAATAAAAAGCAACAAGACACACAACTACATACAAGTTAACATAAACATCCACCACAGCGGATTCCCCACATTCCTCACTGTGATGGAAGGAAATAAAGTCCAATTTTCTTCCTTTTTTATTCTCCCGTGGTCGGGGCAGTCGAACTATCCGCAGTCAGAGCGATCTAAGCTCCCGTGTCGGGGCGATCGAAGCTCCCGTGTCGGGGCGATCGAACCTCCTGCGGCTTAGAGTTCCCGAAGTCGGTATCTAACCAGAGACCACGAGCTCCACGATGTTGAGGTCCGCAGGCTCCCATTGCGGAGCTCTCAAAGTCGGCCTCCAGCAAAGGCCGCCAACTCCTCGATGTTAGGCCGCAGTGTGGACGGAGATACCATACCGAAAAAAAATCGCATCTCCGTCGAGGTAAAGGATTTAAAAACGTTTCCCCAACCCCACCTCCCCCCCACACATAAAACAAGCTAAAGAACACTAAAAGTATACATTTAACACATACAAACAAACAACAAAGATGGAAGAAGGTGAGTTATTCCAGCACTTTGTGTCTACCTTCCTTATTTTTTTCCTTTTATGCATACCGTGTGTATCTGGCATCAAATTATCATTAGACAGGAATTTTCTTCAATAGATTGTATCCAGTCAACAGCTGCCGGTTGCCTTGGTTCTCTCAGCCTGGAGCTCAGCATCAAACCCTGTATCCCAGCAGAGAGCAGGACCGCTGAACTCCTCTTCCGTAACACTAGTCCCACTACACCCGAGAGTCTCACCAATGCCAGCTCCAGTGATGAATAATTCATTTGCTTCCCCTGCTCTCCTGCCCAAAGTTCACCAGCACAAATGCTAACCTCTCAATATGAAGGGGTGTTTTAAGCCTTTCCTCCTGTGAAGACCGGATACCAGATACACAGTGGGGGTAAAATACAAGTAGAGCGATTGCTGCTCTTTTCACATCTTGTAGCCATTGGATCAATATTATTTCCAGGAATAACTGAGATTCCTATTTTTACTCAGGTGGGATATTCCTGAATAAAAATAAAACATTTAGAATGTTCAAGATCCCCCGGTACCAAGATTTAAAATAAAGAGAAAATATTAGATGTTTCATCAATATCGTTGAATGTACTGCAGATGCTGCCTAAAAAAAGTCACCGATTCCTTCTCTCCAGAGATGCTGCTTGTCCCGCTGAGTTACTCCAGCACAGTAACTCTTTAAGCACAGTACCTTGTTTTTCTGTGAATTGTTTGTCCCTTCCAAATGCTTGATCTTTAAATTGTTTAAGAAGGAACTGCAGATGCTGGAAAATCGAAGGTAGACAAAAATGCTGGAGAAACTCAACGGGTGAGGCAGCTTCGATGGAGCGAAGGAAATAGGCAATGTTTCGGGTTGAAGCCCTTCTTCAGATCTTAATATTAGTATTTTGATCCTGTCATCAATATACTGAGAAATAATTATTGAGAATATTTCATTTTATCTGCCTCACTCTGGTTCCCTCTCCCATCATAGATGAGGACGTCACTCATGTCTCCTCGACATCCCACAGCTCCGTCCTTGCTCCCCCTTCCCCTAATCGCAACAGAGACAGAGTCCCCCTAGTCCTCACCTTCCACCCTATCAGCCGTCGCATACAACACATAATCCTCCAACATTTCCACCACCTCCAACGGGATCCCACCACTAGTCACATCTTCCCAGCTCCACCCCTTTCCGCCTTCCGCAGAGACCACTCCCTCCGCAACTCCCTGGTTAACTCATCCCTTCCCACCCAAACCACCCCCTCCCCAGGTACCGTCTCCTGCAACCGCAGAAGATGCAACACCTGTCGCTATATCTCCTCCCGTGACTCTGTCCAGCGACCCCGACAGTCCTTTCAGGTTAGGCAGATGTTCACTTGCACCTCCTCCAACCTCATCTACAGTATCCGTTGTTCAAGATGTGGATTCTCATACATTGACGAGACCAAATGCAGACTGGGCGATCATTACGCTGAACACCTTCGCTGGCCCGTGTGAACCTACCTGATCTCCCGGTTACTTTAATTATCATAGAAACATAGAAGATAGGTGCGGGAGGAGGCCATTCGTCCCTTCGAGCCAGCACCGCCATTCATTGTGATCATGGCTGATCGTCCCCAATCAATAACCCGTTCCTGCCTTCTCCCCATATCCCTTGATTCCATTAGCCTCCTTCCCATTCCCACACTGACCTTTCTGTCCGAGGTCTCCTCCATTGTCAGAGTGAGGCTAAATGGATATTGGAGGAACAGCATCTTGTATTTCGCTCGGGCAACTTACTGAATGCCAGGCAGTGACTAGTGGGGTACCGCAAGGCTCGGTGCTGGGACCGCAGCTATTTACAATACACATTAATGATTTAGATGAAGGAATTAAAAGTAACATTAGCAAATTTGCAGATGACACAAAGCTGGGTGGCAGTGTGAACTGTGAAGAGGATGCTATGAGGATGCAGGGTGACTGGATAGGTTGGGTGAGTGGATAGATGCATGGCAGATGCAGTTTAATGTGGATAAATGTGAGGTTATCCACTTTGGTGGCAAGAACGGGAAGGCAGATTATTATCTAAATTGTGTCAGATTAGGAGAAGGGGAAATACAATGAGATCTTTGTGTCCTTGTACATCAGTCATTGAAAGTAAGCATGCAGGTACAGCAGGCAGTGAAGAAAGCTAATGGCATGATGGCCTTCATAATGAGAGGAGTTGAGTACAGGAGCAAAGAGGTCCTTCTGCAGTTGTACAGAGCCCTGGCGAGACCACACCTGGAGTATCGTGTGCAGTTTTGGTCTCCTAATTTGAGGGACATTCTTGCTATTATGGAGTGCAGCGTAGGTTCACGAGATTAATTCCCGGGATGGCGGGACTGTCATATGATGAAAGAATGGAGCGACTGGGCTTATATTCACTGGAATTTAGAAGGATGAGAGGGGATCTTATAGAAACATATAACAAGTATTAAGGGATTGGACATGCTATATGCAGGAAACATGTTCCCAATGTTGGGGGAGTCCAGAACCAGGGGCCACAGTTTAAGAACAAGGGCTAGGCCATTTAGAACTGAGATGCGGAAAAGGTTTTTCACTCAGAGAGTTGTGAGCTTGTGGAATTCTCTGCCACAGAAGGCAATTGGGGCCAATTCACTGGATGCATTCAAAAGAGAGTTAGATAGAGTTCTTCGGGCTAGCGGAATCAAGGGGTATGGGGAGAAGGCAGGAACGGGGTACTGATTGTGGATGATCAGCCATGATCACATTGAATGGCGGTGCTGGATCGAAGGGCCAAATGGCCTACCCCTTCACCTATTGTCTATGTATCTATGTATGTAACCCAGTGGTATGAATATTGACATCTCCAACTGCAAGTAACCCCGGCATTCCCTCTCTCTCCATCTCTCCTCCATCCATCACACCAGCTTTTCATTCTCACCTAGCCACAGCTCACAATGGCCCGTTTCCTTTATCATTGTTACTTTTTTGCATATCTTTTATGAATTTGTTCTATATCTCTCTACATCACCGTCTATATCCTTCGTTTCCCTTTCCCCTGTCTCTCAGTCTGAAGAAGGATCTCGACCCGAAACAACACCTATCCCTTTTCTTCAGAGATGGTCCCTGACCCGCTGAGTTACTCCAGCTTTTTGTGTCTGCCTTCAGTTGTTTTCAGATTGCAGGCTTGTGACCAGTGGTGTGCAGCAGGCGTTAGTGTCAGGTCCCTGCTCATGGTCATCTATATTTGGATGAGAATGTCGATGATATAGAACCCACAATTATTTGTGCCAAAGATGATGCCAATTAAACTAATCTCATCAAACTGCATTTGATCTGAACCCCTCCCCTCCCTACATATCAATGTGTCCGCCCAAAAGCCGCTTAAATGCCACTATCATCTGCTTCCACCACCACCCTGATACCACATTCCAGCCACCACTCTTTGTGTAAAAAAACTTACCCCGCACATCTCCTTTAAATTTTTCTCCTCACATGCTAAAGGTCATAAGTGATAGAAGCATAGAAATATAGAAAAATAGGTGCAGGAGTAGGCCATTCGGCCCTTCGAGCCAGCACCGCCATTCAATGTGATCATCCAACTCAGTATCCCGTACCTGCCTTCTCTCCATACCCCCTGATCCCTTTAGCCACAAGTGCCACATCTAACGCCCTCTTAAAAATAGCCAATGAACTGGCCTCAACTACCTTCTGTGGCAGAGAGTTCCAGAGACCCACCACTCTCTGTGTAAAGAATGTTTTCCTCATCTCGGTCCTAAAGGAATTCCCCCTTATCCTTAGACTGTGACCCCTTGTTCTGGACTCCCCCAACATCGGGAACAATCTTCCAGCATCTAGCTTGTCCAACCCCTTAAGAATTTTGTAAGTTTCTATAAGATCCCCCCTCAATCTTCTAAATTCCAGCGAGTACAAGCCGAGTCTATCCAGTCTTTCCTGATATGAAAGTCCTGACATCCCAGGAATCAGTCTGGTGATAGAAGCTGAGTTAGGCCATTCAGCCCATCAAGTCTACTCCGCCATTCTATCATGGCTGATCTATCTCTCCCTCCTAACCCCTTCCTCCTGCCTTGTCCCCAAAACCCATGACACCCGTACTACTTAAGAATCTATCTATCTCTACCTGAAATATATCCACTGACTTGGCCTCCATTGTCTTCTGTGGCAATGAATTCCACAGATTCACCACCCTCTGTGTAAAGAAATTCCTCCTCATCTCCTTCCTAATAGAATGTCCTTTAATTCTGAGGCTGTGCCCTCTAGTCCTAGACTCTCCCACTAGTGCTCTCCAAACATCCTCTCCACATCCACTCTATCCTAGCCTTGTTCTCTACACTTGACATTTCCACCCTGGGAAAAAGAGCGAGTAAGTTTGCAGATGACACCAAAATAGTGAAGGAGATTGTCTCAGATTATAACAGGAATTAGATTCATCAGAGAAGTGTGCAAAAGAATGGTGGGTGGGATTTATCTCAGACAAGTGCAAGGTGATGCAATTTGGGAAGTTAAACAAGGGCAGGACTTAGATAATAAATAACAGGACCCTTAAGAGTGTTGAAGATCAGAAAGACTTTGGATTACAAGTACATAGTTCTCTGAAAGTAGCAATGCGTGTAACCACCGTAGTGAAGGCAGATGCATGTTTACCTTCACTGGATACAGCATTGAATACAGGAATTGGGATGTCATGTCACAGCTGTACAAAACATTGGTGAGACCAGAGCTGGAAAATTGTGCCTAGTTCTGGTCATCATGCTATAGGAATGATGTGATTAAGCTAGAGAGGGTGAGAATAGATTCACAAGGATATTTGTCAACACTGGTGGTCTTGAGTGGGAAGGAATGGCAGATGCAGGTTTACACCGAAGATAGACACAAAATGCTGGAGTAACTCGGCGGGACAGGCAGCATCTCTGGAGAGAATGAATGGGTGACCTTTCGGGTCGAGACCCTTCTTCAGACTCAGAGCCTTGAGTACCTGCTTGCAGTGCAGCTGCTGCTGGTGCTGACGATGGCGGCCACAGTGTACTGCTCCTTGCTGTTTTGTATGTGTTTGTTTGTTTGTGTCGTCTGTGAAAACCCTACAAAGATTACTTCACGAGAGAGGTACCTCCAAACATTGTTCCGGATCTCTCTCACTCGCTGGATTATTTGGACATACTCGTGGGCGGGGCTGTGGCTGCGTTCAAGGTCTTGAGATGGAGGAGGACCCATGGGAAGCGTTCTGGAGCACTCACCCGACTCCGGCGACGAGGATTACGCACACCACTCCCGAGCACATTCCTGGCAAACGTACGTTCTCTCAAGAACAAAGTGGACGAACTGCAACTCCTGCGCCAGACAAACAAGGACTTCTCTCGAGCTGCTGCCCTGTGTTTCACCGAGACCTGGCTTTGTGAGTTGACCCCGGACAGCGCGCTGTAACTGACTGGCTTCCAACTTCACAGAGCGGACCGCGCAGCGGAGGCAGCGGGGAAATCACGAGGCGGTGGAATATACTTCTATACCGACCAGGACTGGCGCAGCGACATCACGCTACTGTCAAACTTCTGCTCTCCCAACCGCTTTATAACCTGCAAACCCTTCTACTCTGCGAGGGAATTTAACTCCTTTATTCTCGCTGGAGTTTACATTCCCCCCCAAGCCTGCGTACGTGAGGCGCAAACGCAACTCGCTGACCAGATAATGAGGGTAGAGAGTGACTTTTCGGACTCCACGGTCATTGTTTTGGGGGACTTTAACAAAGCTAACCCCAGCCGTGACCTTCCAATATACAGACGTCATGTTACCTGCCCCACCAGAGGGGAGAGAACACTCGATCACTCTTATGCGGCAATCAAGAACGCTTATCGCTCTGTTCCCCGGGCGGGTCTGGTCTCTCTGATCATTGCATAGTTCACCTTATTCCTTAGTCTGTGGGCAGAACGACGAAAAGGTGGACAAACGAGGGCATTGAGAACCTACAATCCTGCTTTGACTGCACGGATTGGAATGTGTTCAGGGAAGCAACCACAAGCCTCGATGAGTATACGGACACTGTATCATCATATGTCAGCTTTTGCGAGGACAGTTGCATTCCAACTAAGACCCGGACATGGTTCAACAACAACAAGCCCTGGTTCACTGAAGAACTCAGACAGCTCCAAAATACATCTCTGACCTTCTTGTTGTTTATGAGGCACCTAGACTCCTCAGGTCTTCGGGGACAGGTTTACTCCATGTTCCCAGGGTGAGAACAAAAAGGGCTGAAGCAGCATTCAGTTTCTATGCTCCACACCTGTGGAACAGGCTCCCCGAACACCTGAGGTGTGCACATTCTGTAACCACATTTAAGACAGGCCTAAAGACACTATTGTTTGATGTAGCTTTTTCATGACCCTACATGCGGGTAATTTTAATCTTCTTGTTTTAACCTTTTTATGTGCTTTTAAAATCGCCTTAATATTTTAGTGATTTTGTTTTACTATTCATGCAATTGGCTTATTGGCTATTCTGTTGTCCTGTGTTATATTGTGGTTCTGCAATGTTTTTAAACTATGTTATTCTCTTGTTTCTTTTGTAAAGCACTATGAATTGCAGCTTGTATGAATGGTGCTATATAAATAAACTTGCCTTGCCTTGCCTTGCCTTGCCTCTGAGAAGTTGAGGAGCAAGTTCTCAGCTAGTGACTCTTCTTCAGTTTGGAAGGGCTTGCAAGAAATTACCAGCTACAAGAGGAAAGCCCCCCGCTCTTTGGACAATCGTCAGCTGACCAATGACCTTAATGAGTTCTACTGCAGGTTTGACAAGCAGAAACATAACCCTGGTACCCCCTCTCCCCCCTCCCCAACAAACACAGCCAGACCCCAGTCTGCAAAGACTGGGTCCTTCTACACCCACTCCTCCCAATACACCACTTCACACATACTTCAAGCAAGACTCCAGTCTGAAAAGACTGGACCCTTTCCACCCATCCCTCTCCAATCACCACCACACCCAATTACCCATCCCCTCCATGCTGCACAACATCATTTCTCCATCATCAACAATAAAAATATTGGAGAGGCTTTTCAGAAGACAGTAAAGCTGGAAATCTCTAGGACCAGCCAATGTTTCCCCCTCTACTCTCAAGCTCTGTGCCGAACAACTGACACCGGTCTACACAGACATTTTCAACCAGTCACTGCAAACCTGTACTGTCCCTGCCAGCTTCAAAGTCTCCACTTTTGTCCCTGTACCTAACCAGACCATGATGGCAAGGATTACTGGTCTGAATGACTCCAGGCCTGTCGCACTGACCTCTGTAGTCATGAAGATCCTTGAAAGGCTCGTGCTTGCCAAGCTGAAAAATATCACAAACCCTCTGCTTGACCCTCTGCAATTTGCATATCGGATCAATAGATCTGTGGATGACGCAGTCAACCTGGGCCTGCACTTCATCCTACAGCACCTAGACCGCCAGGGGACCTATGCGAGGATTTTGTTTGTTGATTTTAGCTCTGCATTCAACAGCATTGTGCCAGAGCTACTAAACTCCAAACTTTCTGAGTTGCCTGTGCCTGAACCCCTCTGTCGGTGGATCACCAGCTTCCCGAGAGACAGGAAGCAGCATGTGAGGCTGGGAAAGCACATCTCGCACCCGCAAACACTCAGCATAGGAGCACCGCAAGGCTGCATACTCTCTCTTCTCCTCTACTCTCTCCACACCAACGTCTGCACCTCCACAGACTCCTCTGTCAAGCTTCTCAAGTTTGTGGATGACGCAACCCTGATTGGACTGATCCAGGATGGGGAGGAATCTGCCTACAGACAGGAAGTGTCACAGCTGACGTCCTGGTGCCATCGCAACAACCTGGAGCTCAATGGTCTTAAGACAGTGGAATTGACTGTAGACTTTAGGAGAGCTCCCTCTCCCCACCCCCCACTCACCATCAACAACACCACAGTCACATCTGTGGAGTCTTTTAAGTTCCTGGGAACCATCATCACCAAGGACCTTAAGTGGGGGGCTACCATCGACTCCACAGTCAAAAAGGCACAACAGAGGATGTACTTCCTGCGGCAGCTGAGGAAGCACAATCTGCCACAGGCAATGATGGTCCAATTCTATACGGCCATCGTAGAGTCTGTCCTCACATTCTCCATCATGGTCTGGTTTGGCTCAGCCACCAAGCACGACACCTGGAGTCTGCAGCGAATCGTCCGATCAGCTGAGAAGGTTATTGGTTGCAACCTTCCCTCCATTGATGAACTGTACACTGCAAGGGCCAGGAAGCGAGTGGGCAGGATCATCTCTGACCCCTCTCACCCTGGCCACAAACTCTTTGAATCACTTCCCTCTGGAAGGCGACTCCGGACTGTCCTAGCAAATGGTTGGTGGTGGTTGGTTTGAACTAAAGCACAGCAAAAAAGTCTACGCTTGACAACTTCCTGTTTGCACTGTATACTGATTTTAGATAAAACGCTACCACTTGCGGCTGTGATTTTCGGCCATCTTACTCAGTCCCCCTCTGCTCATCAGGTGCAGAGGATTCTTCCCATCAATGAAAAATAAATGTGTTATTAGTGTTTTAAAAATGTTGAGAATCTCTCTCCTGTCAATCACGCCATGAAGGCCATGCCCCTTCCGGTGGGAGCGGGGGAGGGATTATAAAACACGGAAATGTGGGTGTGGCTCAGTCTCTGCAAGATGGGGGAGGGAGAGGTCATGAATCTGCCTGAGCTGTGAATCAACTGAACATACTGAATGTCTACTGAACTGTGAACGTGGTGTTTATGTGGTGTTTTGTGTGGTTTTATGGTGGTTTCACCCTGCTTGAAATGGTAAGAAACTGCATTTGAATGTGGTGGCCTTGCACCCTGCATGAAATGGTCAGAAACTGCACTTGAATTCGGTGGCCTTGTACCCTGCTTGAAGTGATACGAAACTGCACTTGAATTTGGTGGCCTTGCACCTTGCTTGAAATGGTAGGAAACTGCATTTGAATTTGGTGGCCTTGAACCCTGCTTGAAATGGTATTTCATGGAATAGCCGTGAGTCAGCTGCCAGCACATCAGGCTTGAGTGACTGAGCTGCCATCCCAAGAATCCATTTGGCCCACAATGTCCATACTAGCCCTCTAGAAACCAGTCCCTTCAGCCCGCAACAACCATACTAGCGCTCCAGAAAGCCCCCCACTGGCCACCAATATTGGAATTGGTGGAGAGGTGGAATATTGCGTTGGGGGACCAGCCCTCCCTTGTGGTCCCAATGGGTCCCACTTTGTCTAGGTTTGCACTAGATTTCAAATGTAGTCTATTGGCTGCAGAACATTAGTGATGTTCAGACTTTGAGAAATCCTTAACATCAATGCAAGGTCATTTTTAGCTGATTTAATAGTCAATATTCTAGTAGATTCCAAATATTAATCTTCATAACTTTCTATTAAACAACAGTTGAAAAAATGATTTAATTATGGCTTGAAAACCTGTACTATATATTCAGTCAGCCAAAGAATGAGTTTCTATTACATAGGAAGGAACTGCAGATGCTGGTTTACACTGAAGTTAGACACAAAATGCTGGAGTAACGCTGCGGGACAGGCAGCATCTCTGGAGGGAATTCAAGATTCAAGAGACTTTTATCGTCACATACACCAATTGGTACAGTGACATTTGGGGTCACCATACGGCCACACGAATAAAGAGAGAACAAAACACGATAGTATTTTAACAGAAACATCCCCAGCACAGCGGAATCAAAGTGGACAGACAAAAATGGACAGACTGGAGGCAGAGGCAGCCTTCATGTGGCGCCCCCTAGTGGCCACCCCGACTGAACCTTCTATCCAGAGATACTGCCTGTCCCGCTGAGTTACTCCAGCGTTTTGTATTTATCTTCAATGAGCTTTTATTGGTCACTTTTACACAGGTAGAGTCTTAAACATGTCAAATACAATGATTCGAAGTTTTGAAGATAGACACAAAATGCTGGAGTAACTCAGAGGCAGCAGAGAAGGAATGGGAGACATTTCTATCTTCAGTTTAAACCAGCATCTGCAGTTCTTTCCTACATATTTGAAGTTCTGCACTGCTTAACAATCCTGTGGGTGGTTCTTTTGGTGTTACAGTGGGACGTAGATTGGACTGAATGACTAACAATGTCAGGCAGTGAGAACACTGCTGTGCTTCAATGTTTGGCATTTAAAGCCTTGGGCTAACTCAAGGTGATGTCAGTGGGTGGGAATGCTGCGTTTAAAAGCACTTCCTTAGATTTACTTGTTTCTTCATAAAACTTTCCAACTTATTGAAAAACTGCATTGGTTCCTTTACTTTCACCTTTGCTCCCTGTGTGGATGCAGATGTTGTCTATTTTTAAAAACTTAAGTCAGAAACTCCATCTAAAGTTGAACCTTATGATTAATTAATGGGCCTGTCCCACTTAGCCAAGAGCGGAACTCGCTATAAAACATGGAGGGGACGAGGGACACAGATTTTTGGCGGCCGCGCGCGCATCCGTGCACTCACCCACACATGTGCATGTGCACACTCACCCACATCATGTCTCACCCACACATGCGCATGTGCACACTCACCCACATCATGTCTCACCCCCATTGCCGGAGATTTTATAATCCGGATCGCAAAAACTTGTGGGGGGATGTCCCCCACCTCTCAAAACATGGAGGGGACGTGTCCCCTTTGGCCCCCCCTGGGTTTTCCGCCTCTGCGCTTGGCGATTTTTTAGGCGACTGCCGGCGACTGTCATAGCCGTAGCAGGTCGCCGAAAAACCGGCGACAACCTACGTCATCCTGGCGACAATCTACGACAGCACCCGCGTCAGGAGAAGTCAAGCTGCGCTCATTTGGAGTCAAACCCACTGTCGCCGAAAAATGTTCAATATGTTGAAAATTGGCAGCGACCAGAAAAACGCTACGATTACTTGCGCGACTGAGGAGGCTACTCACGGCGACCACCGGCGAACATGTGGCGACAAAGTAATCGCCTGTAGTTGCCTAAAAAATCGGCTAAGTGGGACAGGTCCATAAATATTATTTAACCAGGCTTTAAATGCATCATCAGCATTAAATCTTAAAAAAGTGGTGAAGAGTGGAAAAGAAAGCATAAGGAATGCCTGCATTCATAGCTCTGGGCATTAAGAGCCAGGGAGACATGATGCAGCTTTGTAGGCCATTGGTCAGGCTGCATTTGGAGTATTGTGTGCAGTTCTGGTTGTCCCATTACTGGAAGGATGTGGAGGCTTTGCAAAGGGTACAGAGGAGGTTTACCAGAATGATGTCCGGAGTAGGGGAGTAATAGCTACAGGGAGAGGTTGGACAGACTTGGATATTTTTCTCTGGAACGCCGGAGGTTGCGGGGATACTTAGCGGGAAGTATCTAAAATTATGAGATGCATAGATAGGATAAACAGTCGGAATCCTTTTGCCTGGATGGAAATAACCAAATCCTAGAGGGCACAGCTTACAGGTGAGAGTGTCAAAGTTTGTTTCTTAAAAAGCAGATAGCAACAAAAACTGTTAAAGGTAAACCGTGGCAATCTTTAATTGATTTGTCAGACGGGAGTGGCAAAGATCTACAATGAGCACAACGTTGCTCAGTGCTTCTCGAGCTCCACTCACAGAACAAAGGAAAGTTAGCACAATTATACATACGAGAAATGTATATTTCTTTTCAGTAAAACACTCCTACCAAGTCTGAATATGGCATGACTGAAAGATTCTGTAGCCTTTCATTGTATAGGAAAGCTGGGTCAAAATCAAGCTCATCTAATAACAAGTTAGTTTAGAGATACAGCACAGAAACAGGCCCTTCGGCCCACTGAGTCCACACCGACCAGCGACCCCTGCACATTAACACCATCCTACATGCACTAGGGCAATTTTACATTTATACCAAGTTAGTTACCCTGCAAACCTGTACGTCTTTGGAGTGTGGGAGGAAACCAAAGATCTCGGAGAAATCCCACACAGTCACGGGGAGAATGTACAAACTCCGTATAGACAGCACCCGTAGTTGGGATCGAACCAGGGCCCCGGGCGCAGTAAGGCAGTAGCTCTACCACTATGCCACCGTGCCGCCCTCCCTATCTGTTTTGATAAAAATCCTTCCCAAACTCCCTTGCTGCTGTGCAAGTTCCTAGATCAGTGGACTTCTTTCCTCTACAGTTTTTAGGGACTGAACTTTGTCATTTCCATTTCCCACACTTCTGTTCACCAACCTCTCCCCTCAATCAGAACCAGTAGAGGATATTCCTAGTCCTTGTCCTTACTTCCCATCCCACCAGCCTTCACACTTCGTGGATCATCTACCTAATTTAGATATCTTCAGAGCAATACCCCCATGAGATACAGTTCGCCTCGTTTTTGCATTCACATTCCCTCCCTGACATACTGGTCCAGTCTTGCTTCTCGCCACCATCAGTTCTCAGGGCCCTTTCCCCACACTGTCCCTTCCTATTTTCCAAGGCCCCCTTTGCCTGTTCCAGTTGGATCAATGATTTTCTTTTATTTCTCCCAACATCATCTCCTCTACATGGCAGAACCCTCGTATGGTTTAGGTGACCACCTTTGTTCAGTTTAAAAACATCACTTGCAGTTCAAATTTCTTGTATTGACGAGTATTCTGTGGAATTCTTTGCCACAGAAGGCTGTGGAGGCCAAGTCAATGGATATTTTTAAGGCAGATATAGATAGATTCTTGATTAGTACGGGTGTCAGAGGTTATGGGGAGAAGGCAGGAGAATGGGGCTAGGAGGGAGAGATAGATCAGCCATGATTGAACGGCGGAGCAGACTTGAAGGGCCGAATGGCCTAATCCTGCTCCTATGACTTAGGACCTCATGACTTATTGCCTTATTTTGTTCAGGTAATTTGTTATTCTGCTGCACCATGTATGTGACTTCCCGGAGAGCCTCGATTCACACCTTTACCACACGCTCACCCTGTACTGCTCACCTCCTTGTCATATCATCACTTCTGCCTTTTTCTGGATTGGTGATTAAGAGATAAATGAAACCCAAGACACCGGGGAATACCTGTCCTGCCTTATTTTTTCTACATCTCATCTGAATGATGGAATTTCCAACAGTTGCATTTCCTCAGCACTGCACCATTTGAGCTGGGTTCAGATCTCTGGAGAGTCATAGAGTCACTGAGACACAGTCATACAGTGTGGAAACAGGTCCTTCGGCCCAACTTGCCCACACCGGCCAACATGTCCCAGCTACATTAGTCCCACCTGCCTGCGTTTGGTCCATATCCTTCCAAACCTTATTATACAATATTACAATACAATACAGAGACCAACTCAGAGACCAACAAAGTGACAATTGGCGGTAGACAAAAGTGCTGGAGAAACTCAGTGGGTGAGGCAGCATCTATGGAGCGAAGGAAATAGGCAACGTTTCGGCTCGAACCTTCTCTGCAAACTGATGTGAGGATGGGGGGGGGGGGGGGGGGGGGGTGGGGGCGGGAAGAAGAAAGGAAGAGGAGGACGCAGTGGGCTGAGGGAGAGCCGAGAAGGGGAGGAGAAAGTAAGGACTACCTGAAATTAGAGAAGTCAATGTTCATACCGCTGGCAAACTGCCCAAGCGAAATATGAGGTGCTGCTCCTCCAATTTACAGTGGTGCTCACTCTGCCCATGGAAGAGGCCCAGGACAGAAAGGTCGGATTTGGAACGGGAGGGAGAGTTGAAGTGCTGAGCCAACGGGAGATCAGGTTGGTTATTGCTAACCGAGCGGAGGTTCCTCCAGCATTTCTGTCTGAAGAAGGGTTTCACCCCGATACGTTGCCTATTTCCTTCGCTCCATAGAGGCTGCCTCACCCGCTGAGTTTATCTAGCAATTTTGTCTACCTTTGATTTTCCAGCATCTGCAGTTCCTTCTTAAGCAACAATTAGCACCTGTTTCTAGTTTCTAGTTTTGCTCTTAAAAATCGGCTTCTACTTGATATATTTTGCTTGTATTGTTGGGGAACCAGTTTTAGTGAGATTATTACAAAATTATCATTCACAAAAATGCATTCTGCTCCATTCCCTTGTGAGTTAGTGTGCACACTGCTAATGATGGCAAAGTCTAACGGGGAAATTAGTCTGTGGCATGCTGTGCGTAATTGAGTCCTTACTCTCTGGAGAATTTTTATATTCTCCTAATTAGTGCATCTAATTAGCACATTTTACTTGTAATTGAGGGGCAGGGACACAGGAGGTCTTGAATAAATCTTTCCTAATCAGAATGAATACATCATCTTGCCGTGATGGAATTGATACAACGTTTCTCGTGGAAACGCCAATACAATTCTTCTTAAAACACAACCTGACATGTTATTTAAGAAGAGAAATACAATATAATTATTTCTTAGAAATAAGAACTGTGAAATGAATAAATTGCAGGAAATTAAAGGCAAAAGATTTCACGTTCCGTTAACACTCAAACGATCAGGAAATTTTGATTGAATCTACAGACATGTGGGGAAAACAGATGTATGTTAGCACAGATCATGTCTTTGTGGCAGACATCCTTTGAGTCACTGGGATATTCAGGA
The DNA here is from genome assembly GCA_963514005.1 of Raja brachyura. The sequence continues at coordinate 51,922,011 of OY740797.1, read as the reverse complement.
TGTGCTGGCTCTGGAGAGGGTCTAGAGGAGGTCTACAAGAATGATCCCAGGAATGAGTGAATTAACCTATGATAAGCGTTTGGCGGCATTGGGGTTTAGAAGGATTAGGGGGGACCTCATTGAAATGCACCGAATAGTGAAAGGCTTGGATGGAGTGGATGTGGAGAACATGTGGATGTTTCCAATAGTGCGAGAGTCTAGGACTTGGGGTCATAGCCTCAGAATTAAAGGACAGTCTTTTAGGAATGAGATGAGGAGGAATTTCTTTAGACAGAGGGTGGCAAATCTGTGGAATTCTTTGCCAAAGAAGGCTGTGGAGGCCGTCAATTGATATTTCTAAGTCAGAGGTAGATAGATTCTCGATTTGTACGGGTGTCAGGGGTTATGGGGGGAAAAGCAGCAGAATGGGGTCAGGAGGGAGAGATAGATCAGCCATGATTGAATGGCGGAGTAGACTTGATGAGCTGAATGGCCTAATTCTGCTCCTATTACGTATGACTTTATGACCTTATATTCACATATTCTAATTCACATATTCTAATAGTAATGTTTAACATGTGTTTGTCTTGTGTCTGATGCTGAGGTATTATTGCTCCACACCTGACTTATGCTCCTGTCCCACTTAGGAAACCTGAACGGAAACCTTTGGCGACTTTGCGCCCCACCCAAGTTTTCCGTGCGGTTCCCGGAGGTTTTTGTCAGTCTCCCTAATAGTCGAAACTGACAAAAACCTCCGGGAACCGCACAGGAAACCTTGGGTAGGGCACAAAGTCTCCAGAGGTTTCCGTTCAGGTTTCCTAAGTGGGACAGGGGCATTACAGTTTCAGTTTCAGTTTAGTTTATTGTCACATTTACCGAGGTACAGTGAAAAGCTTTTGTTGCGTGCTATCCAGTCAGTGGAAAGACAATACATGATTACAATCGTGCCATTCACAGTGTACAGACACATGAGAAGGGAATTCATTTAGAGAAGATAAAGCCAGTAAAGTCCGACCAAAGATAGTCCGAGGGTCACTGTAAGGAGCTGAAACTCACACGGGTTGAAACACAAGCATCTTGATTGTTCAGGTCATCAACTATACAGCAGGCCATCAAACGTTCACACTGCTACTCGAACTGGTTGGCAATGGGTCGGATCTTACACTATGAATGTTAGAATTAGGCAGGGTTATAATTGCTAAGCATTCTAATTGGCTAATATGCTATAGCCAATCTACATCTCTTCTTCTATAAATTAAAAGTAGATACAGCGTTATCACTATGATGAGTAAATACATTGTTAAATGCAAAATGCCACATCTAATAATAATGGGGTTACACATAGTCGCGGTACCTAACAGGCGGCTTACTAACCCGCCTGGTCCTCATACGGTAAGGAGCTGCCTCATCAACCTTTTCTTCCAAAAGGTTAAGGGCACATTTGGGTGAGCTTAGGGAGACACTGCAGGGGAAGCTGGGGAACCGGTTAGAAAGGGGGAAGGGGGTGCAGACCGACACGGGGAGTTGTGGGGGTAGCAGCTGCGGACATTGGAACGGCCGGAACAGCGATCATTTTAAAGTTCGGTGGAGGTGCGTCGGGATGTCGTTTCTTCACTGGAAGGAGGTGTTGACGGTTGCGTTTGTAGATGTTGCCACCGACATCGACAAGGTAGGAGCGTGGCTCCTTCACGGGGCCATGGATGAACCCTAGTTTGGTATGTCCTTTGTCCGTCTGCAATGGAGCCACTTGGCTTTGGATTAGTGGCTTAAGTGGTTTTCTGGTTTTGTCGTAGGCACGTATCTGCGCATCTCGATTGGATTGCATGCGCTTCTGAACTACAGCGGGGCAGAAACCTTTGGGCTTTGTGTGATCCTGTGTCACAGGCAGTGGAGGTCTCGTTCGCCGGGACATCAGTCGTTGGGCTGGAGATCCTAAAGCACTGTCTCGGGCGTCGCCTATCTCCTTTGCTCATTAGATGCTGCTGCACTTGCTGAGTTTCTCTAGCTTTTTGTGTAACCCCAGGTCTAGATTTTGCCAGGAAGGAGCGTTCCATAAGTTGTTTAGAGCTGTGAACAGCACGTTTGGCAAGTCCGTTGGACTGTGGGTATTCTGGGCTGCTGCTGACATGTTTAAAGTTCCACCGTTTGGCAAAGTCTTTGAACTTTTGGCTGGTGAATTGAGTCCCGTTGTCAGTCTGAAGGCGGGCGGGAATGCCATGTACGGAGAAGTGCTGACGGAGTTTCTGGATGACTATTTCTGAGGTGATGGTTGGTAGAAAATCAATTTCGAACCAACTCGAGTACGAGTCCACTAGCACGAGATAGTGCTTCCCGTGCCAGTCGAAGTTACGGCAGGCAGAGGCGACCATGGTAGGGAGGGGGCAGGTTCGGACAGCAGTGGCTGTTTTTGCAAGTGTGGAGCTTGCCTGCTACAGATCACGCATGATTCTGTTTTTTTCCGAATGTATTTGGTCATTCCGGGCCAGTAGATAATTTCTTTAGCGCGTTGCAAGATGGCCTCAACACCAGGGTGGCCATCGTGGATCGCCTGGTAATACTCATTTTGCAGAGAAGGGGGGATGACCGTCTTATGACCCTTTACTATCACTCCATCCTGTAGCACAAGTTCATCACTAATTTCAGCGGGGGTGTTGCATTGTTTATTTGGCCAACCGCCTTTAATGATCGAGGCCAACAGCTGGGAGGTCTTGTCCATGGCAGTGTGTTTGGCAAGGAAGTGCAGGCGGTCAGTTGGAATGAAAAAACTTTCAGAACTGAGAATTCCTCTTGTTCAAATGGATGTCGTTCGCTGGTAGTGCGTGGTGCTCGAGATAGTGTCTGCGATGTGCATGTCATTGGGATGACGTATGGTCGACAATTATCTTGTATATTGTAGGTAGGTTGCCGTGTTTGTTGTCAAGCAAACCTTTGTAGTTGGATAGCATCTGTCTGGGTGGTCCCTCTGTCAAACAGAGTTTGTGGACAGCACACCCGAAATAGACCAAACCCAGGTCATGGCATGCATCGATACCTAGCAGGGATTCAGAACTTGGCTGAATGATGTAAAATAGCAAGTCCTTGGTATGTTCATTGATGGTACATTTGAAATCGGCTTTGCCCTGTAGGTGAAGAATTTCCCCTCCATAAGCATGTAGAGTGGAGGAGTCTTTTTTCATGAGCTCAGTGGTTCTTATCTTGTTGAACACTTTGAGTGACATGACGTTCACGTGGGCGCCGGTATTGACTTTGGCAATCAGTGGTTTGTAATTGATTATCATGGTCACAGCCGGATCAGTAACTTTGCCTGGGGTGCGCAGGTTTACGGAAAGTACGGTAGACTCAGTGTCTGTGTTATCAGAGTTGTTCCCGTGGGAAGATTCGTCATGTTCATGGGAATCTGATTCTGACGGGTCTTGTTGAATCAGGTGCAGCTTTGTCCTTGGAGCTGTACTCCCACTGGATCGACAACAATTTGCAAAGTGGTTGAGTTTTTTGCAATTATGACATCTTTCCCATGGGCCACACAAAACAGGTGCCCCCTGGGGTGGAAATAGTTACAGTTTGTGCACCTCATGTTAGGCATGTTCTGAACTTTGCTGGACGCATTGAGAAATCTTTGCGGAGAGTAACTAGCCAAATTCACATTTAAATGTTGATTAGCATTCGCGATATCACAATCAGCCAGTGGTGCCACACTCTCAGCCATCCTACAAGCATGAATAGCCTGATCGAAAGTCAGTTCTGTATTCCGTAGCAGTTCAGCTCGCAGTTTTCGGTCACTCATACCTCCCACAATTTTATCGCGAACTAGCTCATTTGTTAGCTCACCAAATCTGCATCGAGAGCTGATGTGTCTCCGGTCACTGATGAATCGTTCCACAGGCTCATCAGCCTGTTGCACTCGAGCAAAAATATCTTGTTCTCCCAAGGATTCTGTTAGATGGCAGGTCGCACAATTCTCTAAACTTTCTCAGCAACACCATAGAGTTGTCAATAGATTCAGCTGGCACCAATACCTGTCCATTCCCATCCAGTTGAACAAGTGCAAATTCGACGAGTCAGCGGGGATCGTAGCCTCCGGACCCGCTAAATTCAACATTAGTGAAGCCTTCAAATAGTCGAGATTGTTCCGGTGAACGATGCGGATATAATGAGAGTAGTCCTTCTCAAACATTCGCCATCGCTCAGCGATATCACAATCAAACATGAGCGGGCTAGGCTTTCGACAAGAGTTAGCCATGTCCTCAAATCACAAAAAAACACGCAAATTAAAACTGGTAAACAAAATAAGTTGCGGTAAACAGACGCAGGGTAGACCTGATAATCTGACACCATGTAAAGAGCTCAAATTCACACGGTTGAAACACAAGCATCTTTATTGTCATGGTCATCAACTATACAGCAGGTCATCACACGTTCACACTGACTGGTACTCTAACTGGTAGATAGTGGGTAGGATCTTACACTATTAGGCGGGGTTATAACTACTAAGCATTCTAATTGGCTAACATGCTATAGCCAATCTAGAGTCACCAATGAGGTAGATAGTAGTTCAGCACTGCTCTCTGGTTGTGGTGGGATGATTCAGATTCCTGATAACAGCTGGGAAGAAACTGTCCCTGTATCTAGCGGTGTGCGTGTACCTTTTGCCTGATGGGAGAGGTGATAAGAGGGAGTGGCCAGGGTGCGACTCATCCTTGATTATGCTGCTGGCCTTGCCGAGGCAGCGTGAGGTATAAAGAGTGTAACAAGCAGTTGATTGTTTTTATCACATTTTCACCTCTCCTCCCCCGAAGCTAATGAATACTTCTTGGGCTATTACATTCTCAAATGGCTGCCATTTGTGTTTGAATCCCACCAGCGAATGTTGGAATGTAATTTTATTACAAGTACCATTACAAATAAGTCTTCTACTGTCTTACTCAATATCAAAAAATATTCCTTGTACACATGGGAAACAAGACTCGCTTCTTCGTTTTACAATGCAGGGTTAATGAGGTCAAAGATATTCCAGTCATTAATCAAATCAAATCAAATCAAATACATTTATTTGTCATTGCACATCAACTGTACAACGAAATTTCATGTGCATCCCCTTCAATGGTAAACAATAAAAGACACAGGATAAAAAGATTAAAAAAAGAACAAAACACAATAACACAAACAACCATTTACTCTCACATTTACATTTACTACAAGATCAATGCATAAAATAAGTAATAGATAATAAAAAATGCACATTATATTGCACATTCTAGCAGACAAATTTTTATGTGCACCCCGAATTGTGTAGTGTTGCCCATAGAGTTATCTGTTTGAGTTAAGTTCTCTAATGGCACGTGGGTAGAAACTGTTAGTTAGTCTGCAAGTGCGGGCCTTCAAAGACCCGTATCGCCTCCCAGAGGGCAGCAGAGTGAAAAGGTGGTTGGCAGGGTGGGATGAGTCCTGTGTGATGTTTGTCGCCCGGCGTAAACATCGGGGCTTGTAAATGTCTTCCAGGGAGGGTAGTTGAGCGTTTATGATGCTCTGTGCTGTTTTAATAACCCTCTGTAGTGCCTTCCTTCCTTCCAGCCACAGTGCAGCTAGCAAACCACACCAGGATGCCATAGGAGAGGATTTGGTCTCCAAATCTGAGGAAGGACATTATTGCCATAGAGGGAGTGCAGAGAAGGTTCACCAGACTGATTCCTGGGATGTCAGGACTGTCTTATGAACAAAGACTGCATAGACTCGGTTCATACTCTCTAGAATTTAGGGGATTAAGAGGGGATCTTATAGAAACTTACAAAATTCTTAAAGGGTTGGACAGGCTAGATGCAGGAAGATTGTTCCCGATGTTGGGGAGGTCCAGGACAAGGGGTCATAGCTTAAGGATAAGGGGGAAATCCTTTAGGACCGAGATGAGAAGGAATTTTTTCACACAGAGAGTGGCGGGTCTCTGGAACTCTCTGCCACAGAGGGTAGTTGAGGCCAGTTCATTGGCTATATTTAAGAGGGAGTTAGATGTGGCCCTTGTGGCTAAGGGGATCAGAGGGTATGGAGAGAAGGCAGGTACGGGATACTGAGTTGGATGATCAGCCATGATCATATTGAATGGCGGTGCAGGCTCGAAGGGCCGAATGGCCTACTCCTGCACCTAATTTCTATGTTTCTATAAACTTCTAGGATGCTTTCCACGGCGCACCGGTAGAAGGACAGCAGCAGCTGCTGTGAGACGTTTGCTCTCCGCAGAGTACTCAGGAAATATAGCCGCTGCTGTGACTTCTTTACGAGAGTGATGGTGTTCACTGTCCATGTAAGGTCCTGGGGGATGTATGTGCCCAGAAACTTAAAGTCAGTGACTCTCTCCACCATGTCTCCTTTGATGTAAAGAGGTGCAGGTTCTTCTCTCCTCCTCCTGAAGTCAATAACCAGTTCTTTTGTTTTGGTTGAGTTGAGTGCCAGGTAAAGGGCCTGTCCCACCAGCATGCAACTCTATGCGATGAGCGCGATCAAACCGGCAGCGGGGGCCGCGCGGAGGTCGGGTGATCCCTGTACAGGGCCGTTCCCACCAGCATGCGCCTGCATGCGGCAAGCGCAACTAAACCGGCAGCGAGGGCCGCGCGGAGGTTGGGTGAGTGGCGCAACGCGGCGCAAAGCGAGGCGAACTTGAAGCAAGTCCAAGGTAAGTTCGCCAGGACTTAGAGGGGCACACAGAGATGGGCACCGAGACACACACACATACAGGGCCACGGAGCCACACACATAGAGGGTCACGGAGGCACTTACAAATGGGCTCACGGAGGCACGATGTCCGGGCGGTGTGTAAATGTCGAGGCGACTGCGAGCCGACAAGCCGTTGCCGCGCGGGATTTTTGGACATAGTCGGTTTTTCGGAGCCCCGCGCGGTGTCGGGATGAACTCGGGACGAACTCCGCACAATTCCGCGCGGCTCCGGCGATCGACGTCGGACCGGCCCCGCGACGCCGGACGGCTCAAGCGACAACGTTAGGTCGCGCTAATCGCATAGAGTTGCATGCTGGTGGGACAGGCCCTTTATTGTTAGTGCACCAGACAGTCAGTTTTTGGACTTCATCTCTGTAGGCAGACTCGTCGTTGTTATTTATCAGCCCCTCCACAGTCGTGTCGTCTGCAAACTTAATGATCCGGTTTGTGCTGTGTGTCGGTGTGCAGTCATGAGTGTAGATTGTGTAGAGAATAGGACTCAGCACACAGCCTTGTGGCGCCCCTGTGCTGAGCATCAGGACTGGGGAGTGATTGGACCCCATCCTGACAGTCTGTGGGCGATCTGTTAAGAGGTCCTTGATCCATCTGCATCAAGGACTTCTTAACAGATCGCCCACAGATTGTCAGGATGGGGTCCAATCAGTGAATTTGGTGTGGTAATGGTTTAAACTGTAATATATCTCATCTGTATTTGTCAGTTAGTAATGGGATAGACTTACTGAGCTAACATTCAAGACATCTCAAACACCCTTTAACTCTTTAGTAACTTTCAATTTCCAGGCTGCCATTGCCACTTCTTTATCGTTGATGTCCAGCCCATTTACACCTTCGCGCCCCACAAACAAGGTCCCTAGACCCTCCAATTCATCCTTGAACAGAAATCAATCAGATTCCCTCTACTAACACTCTCCTCCACCTGACAGAACGTCCTCAGCCTCAACAATTTCTCTTTCCACGCTTCTCACTTTCTTTGAGTTAAAGGTGTATCCAAGGGGCACTCGCGTGGGCCCCTGCTTATGTCTGCCTTATTTGCAGGTTATGTCGAACAGTCCTTGTTCCAAACATACACTCGCACTACTTCCCAAATCTTTCTCTGCAATGAGATAGGGCAGCCAATCTGATTTTTGGATCACTTAGGATCTCTTCCAGGGCAAAGGTAACCTGCACCACCTGAACTGGAGATGAACCAATATAAGTTCATGTTCTTAAGTGATAGTAGCAGAATGAGGTCATTTGACCCATCAAGTCTACTCCGCCATCCAATCATAGCTGTCATATTTTTCCCTCAACCCCATTCTCCTGCCTTGTCCCCATAACCTCTGACACCCGTACTAATCAAGAATTTATCTAAACCTGTCTTAAAAATATCCATTGACTTGGCCTCCACAGCCTTCTGTGGCAAAGAATTCCACCGATTCACCACCCTCTGACTAAAGAAATTCCCTTAGTCCTTTGTTTTTAGTCCTTTCAGTCTGAAGAAGGGTCTCGACCCGAAACGTCACCCATTCCTTCTCTCCAGAGATGCTGCCTGTCCCACTGAGTTACTCCAGCATTTTGTGTCTGCTAAAGAAATTCCTCCTCGTCAAATTCCTAAAGGAAAGTCCTTTCATTCTTTAAGTCCTTTAATATAATGGTAGGAAAGTTTGATTGTGCTATTCGGTTGAGTTTAAACTAAATTGGGATGGGACAGTATGCAATGCAACACCGAGGTAGGTGAGAGGCTGTAAGTTAGTGGGGAAGATGATGAAGGCTAGTTCAGTGGACAGGATAGGCAGGAGTACAGCAGGGAGGGTGGACTTGTATTAAATTGCACTTATTTCAATGCAAGAGGCGTAACGGGTAAGGCGGATGAATTCAGGCATTGATAGGTACGTGTGACTGGTAAAGGGAAGCCTTTTTGCGAATGGGGCAGGACTGGAAGTTTAATGTTGCAGGCTACAGGTGCTACAGTCGAAGTACAGGTGGGGGGTCAAAGAGGAGGGGGTGTTGTAAGGAGAATGTCACGGCAACAGCCCAAGATGACATTACGTCCAGTGAAGCCATATTGCTGGAGCTGAGAAACAGAAAGGGGGTGATCACCTTGTTAGAAGTGTACTACAGGCTCCAAATCGTCAACGGGAATTACAAGAACAAATATGCCAGCAGATTGCAGGCAGCTGCAAGACTAATAGGGTTAGGGGATTTTACAGTCCCCAATATAGACGGGGACTGACAGAACCAAAGGCACAAACGGGGTGGAATTTGTCAAATGTCTTCAGGAAAGTTTCCTGAGGCAATATGTCAAGAGTCAAGAGTTTATATGTCATGTGTCCCAGATAGAACAATGACATTCTTGCTTGCTGCAGCACAACAGGTATAGTAGGCACAATTCAGTGTGTCCATGTACCATAGACCATATATATATACACATAAATAAACAGATAAAGTGCAATAGGCTGTTATAGTTCAGAGTTTGTTTGATGCCGTGTTTAATAGTCTGATGGCTGTGGGGAAGAAGCTGTTCCTGAACCTGGATGTTGCAGATTTCAGGCTCCTGTACCTTCTACCTGATGGCAACTGAGAGATGAGTGCGTGGCCAGGATGGTGTGGGTCCTTCATGATGTTGGCAACCATTTTGAGGCAGCGACTGTGATAGATCCCTTAGATGGTGGGGAGGTCATAGCCGATGATTGTCTGGGCAGTGTTTACTACTTTTTGTAGCCTTTTCCGCTCCTGGATACTCAAGTTGCCGAACCAAGCCACGATGCAACTGGTCAGCATGCTCTCTACTGTGCACCTGTATAAGTTCGAGAGAATCCTCCTTGACAAACCGACTCTCCGTAATCTTCTCAGGAAGTAGAGGCGCTGATGTGCTGTGGAATTGCTGAATTGCATCAGTGTTCTGTGACCAGGCGAGATCTTCGGAAATATGCACGCCCAGGAATTTGAAGTTCTTGACCCTTTCCGCCATCGACCCGTTGATATAAACGGGATTGTGGGTTCCCATCCTACCCCTTCTGAAGTCCCCAGTCCTTTGTGTTGCTGGTGTTAAGAGCCAACAAGGCAGTGAGCAAAGGTTGGCCTACTCTTAGGAAAAGGGGAAGGGCAAATGACTGAAGTGTCAGTGGGCGAGCCCTTTGAGACCAGTGGCTATAGTTCTATCAGCTTTAAAATAGATAAGGACAGGCCTGGCCCACAAGTTATAATTCCGAATTGGGCCCAGGCTAACTCAGATGGTGTTGGACAGGGAACTTGCTAACGCTTACTGGAGTAAGGTTGAATTTTTTTTTTTAATTATTATTTTTTTTTAATTAGAAGCAATTGTACAAGGATAAGACGATCAGCATTACAGTTATACAATTATTGTACAGCTTCATTTTTAACCTTATAACCTAAATTTTAAAAAAAAGGAAAACAAGGAAAGAGGAAAAAATAGAATGAAGAGATAAGGTAGAAAAGAGCAGGAAAAAAGATCCCTAAGCTACCAAAGCAGTGCAGAGGAAAGAAAAATAAATAAGAAAATAAAATATGGAGATATACCTCCCCACCCCTCACCCGTCATGGCATCGGATTTAGAGTTTAATTTTTGTTTAACCATTCTGTTGTAAAAATTCAGTAAAGGGTGTCCATGTCTTAAGAAATGGATGTGGTTTTTCCGCCAAGACAAGCCTAATGTTTTCTAAATGTAGCGTCTCAGACATATCCGTAATCCACATCTTCACTGTAGGGACCGTTGTCTGTTTCCAAACTTTAAGTATTAATTTTTTTGCCATCATTAGGTCGTAATTGAGGAAACATCTTTGAAATATCGCTAGCTTAGAGCAGGCCTCAGCCATACCTAATATGATCAGTTTTATATCTGGGTCCAATTTAATTTTAAGTATTTTGGAAAAGGTATCAAATATTCCCCTCCAGAAGGTTTGTAACTTTGTGCAGGAAGCAAAAGAATGGGTTGTAGTCGCTTCTTGAGGAGACATTTATCACAAATAGGAGAGACATGGAGTAGGGTTTTTATACTAGCAAAGGGATGTCTGGAAAGTGGGATGCTTTTAAAAGTGTGATGATGAGAGTTCACAGTTCGAAGTTCCTGTTATAGTGAAAGATCCTGTTAGGTCGGAAGAAGGAAGCCTGGATGGTGAGAGAAAGCGAGGGTTCGGTCAGGAAAAGGCCTGCGGCATTAGCAGCTGGGATCAAGTGTATCCCTGGAGATGTTAACGGCACTGAGAAGCATACTTCAGTAAAGAATCAGACAAGCAAAAAGGGGGCAGAAGAGTTTGCCAGCAGATAATTTTAAGGAGATATTTCAAAAGTGCAATAGGGAAAGAGTGTAACTAGAGAAAGATGAGGGACCCTCAGACACAAAACGTCATCTCTGTGTGAAGCTGCAGCAGATGGTGCAATGTCGTCAATGAGTATTTCTCCTCTGTTGTTACTCTGGAGAAAGACATGAAGACTAGGCAACTTGGGGGACACAGTTAACGGGGATGTCTTGCGGGTAGTCCGTATTACCATTGCGATGGTGCTGAACACCGTAAGGTATATGAATGTGGATAAATCTCCAGGGCCTGCGTAAGCATATGTGAAGGACACTGTGGGAACCTGGAGAAGATCTTGAACAGCTGGGCAAGTGGGCTGAGGAATGGCGAATGGAGTTTAGTGTGAGATATGTAGATTTAGTATGCAGATAAGTGTGAGGTGTTGCATGTTGTCAAATCAAACCAGGGCAGAACCTTCACAGTGAATGGCAACACCCTGAGGAGTGTTGTAGAGCAGAGTGCAGGTACATAGTTTACAAGAATGATCGCAGGAATGAGTAGGTAGTCAAAAGTGCTGGACAAACTCAGCGGGTGAGGCAGCATCGATGGAGCGAAGGAAATGGGTGACGTTTCTGATCGACCCGAAACGTCGCCTATTTCCTTCGTTTTGTGAATCCAAAATCCTGGGGCACCGCGCGACCGCGCGTCACTGCCTATGCCACCACGCCTCACCACATGCCATGCGCACGTACTGCACGCCATGCGCGCACCACGTCGCGTAAATGATGTCGCGTAAATGATGCGCAAATGCCGCCCAAGTGGGACAGGCCGTTTAGTTAACATATGGTGAGCGTTTGTCGGCACTGGGCCTGTACTCGCTGGAGTTTAGAAGAATGAGGGGGACCTCATTGAAACGTACCGAATAGTGAAAGGCTTGGATAGAGTGGATGTGGAGAGGATGTTTCCATTAATGGGAGAGTCTAGGACTAGAGGTCATAGCTTCAGAATGAAAGGACGTTCTTTTAGGAAGGAGATGAGGAGGAATTTATTTAGTCACATGGTGTGAATCTGTGGAATTCTTTGCCGCAGAAGGCTGTGCAGGCCAAATCAGTGGATATCTTTAAGGCAGAGATAGATAGATTCTTGATTAGTGCGGGTGTCGGGGGTTATGGGGTGAAGGCAGGAGAATGGGGTTAGGAGGGAGAGATAGATCAGCCATAATTGAACGGCATAGACTTGATGGGCCGAATGGCCTAATGCTGCTCTTATCGCTTGTGATCTTATGAAAGCGGTCAATAAAGTATTTTAGCACAGTGACCTTCAGTTTGACCAATGTCTGGTTTGAAATATTGTTTATAGAAGATAGAAAGGAGGCGCTGGTCTGGGGGGTAGTTGGGAAGTGGGAAAATGATAGACCAAGATGAATATAATGGGAAATATTCAAAGTGTGGGAAAATGCAACAAGCATTCAGACATGTTCTCCCTCTCCACGGATGCTGCCTGGCCTGTCGGGCATTCCCACCACTTTCCACATTTCTTTGGGCACTGTGATTGAGAGGATTAGACACCTCCTCGTTTCTCAATCTCATCCCCCTGTGCTTCTCCAGATAGATACGGTTGAAATTAATTACCATGTTTGATCTTCAGATACTGAAGCTTTCGTAAGGCTAAAAAAATGAATGGGCACTTTTCATTCCACGTATATGCGAGTTATTTAATTTATTTTCTAGTGAGGCTTAAGGGCCTGTCCCACTTACGTGACCTTTTCGGCGACTGCCGGCACCCGTCATAGGTCGCCGAAAAATTTCAACATGTTGAAAATTCAGAGGCGACCAGAAAGGCGCCACGACTCTTTGGGTGACTAGGAGACTACTCACGACCGTACAGGCAACACCCAGGCGACATGCACCCTGGTGACACCCCGCAACACCCGCGACATGTCTCCAGGAGTCGCCTGTATGGTCGTGACAGCGTGAGAAAAAGTCACGTTAGTGGGACAGGCCCTTAACTTTAGCGGTGAGTGCAAGTGGTCACACATATCATTTGTAAAGGGCCTGTCCTGCAAGCATGCAACTCTATGCGATGAGCGCGACCAAACTGGAAGCGGGAGCCGCGCGGAGGTCGGGTGATCCCCGTACAGGGCCGTTCCCACCAGCATGCGCCTATATGCGGCAAGCGCAACCAAACCGGCAGCGAGGGCCGCGCGGAGGTCGGGTGAGTGGCGCAACGCGGCGCAAAGTGAGGCGAACTTGGAGCGAAGTCTAAGGTAAGTTCGCCAGGACAGAGAGGGGCACACAGAGAGGGGCACAGAGGCACACACAGAGAGGGTCACGGAGGCACCTACAGATAGGTTCACGGAGGCACGACGTCGAGGCGGTGTGTAATGCGTCGAGGCGACTGCGAGCTGACAAGCCGTTGCCGCACGGAATTTTTGAACATAGTCAGTTTTTCGGAGCCCCGCGCGATGTCGGGACGAACTCCGCACAATTCCGCACGGCTCCGGCGATGGAAGTGGGACCGGCCCAGCGACGCCGGACGGCTCAAACGAACATGTTAGGTCGCACTCATCGCATGGAGTTGCATGCTTGTAGGACAGGCCCTTAAGCCCCTACTTCAGCGAATGATCTCAGCCTTCTAGGCATCATGTGGCTGATGAGGTCGGCAATTAAATACAAACTCACAGACAATCTCATTACTAAGCCCACTGGGTTTGCATAAGGCACTGGTTACATCATTAATTATGCTCAATTTCAGGACTATATTATCTTGTCAAATGGAAATAATCTGTTTATTTTAAAAGTTACACTGACCATGATTCGAACTGTTCTTGTAATCATTTTCAAAATGTTTAACCAACTACATACAGTGGCCTAGACATTGTTCTGTGCCCAGAGAGGAAGATTAATGTGTGATGCTTGTTCCCCAACAGAGTTCACTACTGAAGAATCCTACTGGGTAATAATCCTCAGTGAGGCAAGCGGAAGAGAACATAGACACAAAATGCTGGAGTTAAGGGCCTGTCCCACTTCCACGACCTAATTCATGACTTCAGCCGAGTTTGCCCTCGACTCGTACTCGCAGCATGGTCATCACGAGGTCGTAGGAGCTCGTAGGTAGGTCGTAGCAGGCCATGATGCTAGGCGTAGGTACTCGTGGCATCAAGTAGGTCAGGGCGTTTTTTATAGCCTGATGAAAAATGTCCATCAGTACAAAAGGTCGTGAAATAGGTCGTGAAAGTGGGACAGGCGCTTAACTCGGCGGGTCAGGCAGCATCTCTGGAGAAAAGGAATAGGTGACGTTTCGGATCGAGACCCTTCTTCAGACTGAGAGGGAAACGAGAGATAGGGATGGTGATGTCGAGAGATATAGAACAAATGAATGACAAATATGCAAAACATTATGCAAACAAGTTCTCAGAATTGAAGGATGCTCGTTAAAGATGGAGATGAGGAGAAATTTCTTCAGTCAGAATGTGGTGAATCTGTGGAATTGTTTGCCACAGAAGGCTGTGGAGGCCAAGTCAGTGGATATTTTTAAGGCAGAGATAGATAGATTCTTGATAGGTAAGGGTGTCAGGGGTTATGGGGAGAAGGCAGGAGAATGGGGTTAGGAGGGAGAGAAACATCAGCCATGATTGAATGGCGGAGTAGACTTGATGGGCCGAATGGCCAAATTCTACTCCTATCACTTATGACCTTATGACCCGGAAGGACAGCCACTTAAAAAGCACGTACCGAAGATCAGCATTAAGCTCAGCACTCTGGAGCCAAGCACCCGTTCCCAAGAACCCACCTCCCACTTGCTGCTGTAAGGTGCTTGTTGTGGTCAGATCCACAGATCAAAGAATGCACTGTTACATTCAGAGGTAAAACTGAAAGAACCAATGTAAGGAATTCAGAGGAAAATAGCATAAAACCCCAGTATTTTATCAAGTTAGCTGCTCTTGTCTTCCTCATAATATTTCACACAACCCAAAATCAGATTTCCTCTCTGTGTATCCTCAACATTTGTACCTCAGGTGGACAAAAAGCTGGATAAACTCAGCAGGTGAGGCGGCATCTATGGAGCGAAGGAATGGGCGACGTTTAGGGTCGAGACCCAAAACGTCACCCATTCCTTTGCTCCATAGATGCCGCCTCACCCGCTGAGTTTCTCCAGCTTTTTGTCCACCTTTGATTTTTCCAGCATCTGCAGTTCTTTCTTAAACATTTGTGCCTCAGGATCGGCTCAATGTCAGAGCTTCATAAAACTTTGGTTCATGTTTTAATGATATAACATGTTATTTTCTCGAGCGTGTCCGAGGCTGAGGGGAGACCTGACGGAGGTTTATGTTTGGTTTAGTTTAGTTTCTTGTTTCTTGCCACGTGTACCGAGGTACAGTGAAAAGCTTTTGTTGCCAGCGGAAAGACAATCTATGATTATAATCAAGCCGTAATCAAGTGTACAGATACATGAGAAGGGAATGACGTTTAGTGCAAGGTAAAGCCAGTAACGTCTGATCAAAGATAGTCCTGTAGCCACACCCGGTGGCGGCTCTGTGTAATCGAACCCTCGTGATTGGCTGGGGAAGTCACGTGAGCGCGGGTGTTTTATTCCTCGGGCTTTTTGCTGTAACGGGTCATTCCATCGCCACGCGTGTAGAACCAACATGGTTGCGTTTGGCTGTCTTTAGCGACTCGGGGTAACTTCTTTATTTTCATTCCCGAAATAAAGAATTGTTGCGTACCCACCATCTCGACTCGCCAAAGTGGTGACCCCGACGAGTCCAACTGCTTTGGGCATTCAACACGCAAGCCGCCTCCATCCCCGATGCCCAGCAAAACGTTGTGGGCCTCAAGCTGCCCGTGTTCTGGGCAGAGCAGCCACAGGTGTGGTTTGCACACACCGAGGCTCACTTCCATCTGCGGAACATCGTATTCGACGACACAAAGTATTTCCATGTGGTCGGGGCCCTCAACCAGGAGATGGCCTCGTGGTTACTGCCGTACTTACAGAACCCACCGGCACTCGCGAAGTACAACGGCCTCAAGGCCCTGCTCCTCCCTACATTCGGGCTCAGCCACTGAGACCGCGCCGCCCGCCTCCTACACATGGACGGTCTGGGCGACCGCAAGCCATCCACCGTGATGAGCGAGATGCTCGCATTGATGGACGGCCATCGCCCTTGCTTCCTGTTCGAGCAGGCGTTCCTTGAACAAATGCCGGATGACATCTGCTTGATGCTCGCTGGGTCTGACTTCACCGACCCCATGCAGCTCGCAGAACGGGCCGACGACCTATGGCTCCCGAAGTAACAGGACGGTGGTCTATAAACAGGGTCTCCGTGCCCGTACGCCAGCTGCTTCGCAGAGGCCGCGGAGACACTCTGCCCACCAATACCGTCGCAGAGCCGCAGACGCACGCTGGAGGCCTGGGTAAGCGCCAGTGACCCCCGTGACCCTCGGCACGCAGCAGCCCGCAGCTGAGCGCGGTGGCTGAGGTTGAGGGCCACTATGCCTCGCTCCTCGCAGAGTTCCCGGAGCTCCTTAACCTCCCGTTTCCGCACGGCGGCCCCCAAGCAAAGGGCCGTACATCATATCCCCACCGTGGGACCGCCAGTGCACGCCCGGGCGTGCCGGCTCCCACCAGACAAGCTGAGCATCGTCAGCAAGGAGTTCCAGCTAATGGGGGACATGGGCAATGTGCAGCGCTTGGACAGCCCATGGGCATCCCCGCTACACACGGACCCCAACACATCGGGGGGGGGTGGAGACCATGTGGGGACCACAGGCGCCTGAACACCATTACGCCCGTGGACCGCTACCCCGTTCCAGACATACAAGACTTTTCTGCCGATCTGGAGGGTGCTACCTTTTTTCCAAGGTAGACCCGGTCTGCGGTTATAATCAAATCCCTGTACGCCCGGATACCAAACACAGCAACCATCACCCCGATCAGCCTTTTTGAATGGCTTTGCATTCCTTTTGGTTTAAAAAACGCCACACAGGCGTTCCAAAGGCCCATGGATATGGTCGGTAGGGGTTTGCAATTTGTTTACATTTACCTCAACGACATCCTGGTTGCGAGCCGCTCTCAGCAGGAGCACCTCGAGCACCTCGCGCACCTGCGGACTCTGTCCCAGCAGCTCCAGGACCATGGGCTTATCATCAACCCCTCCAAATGCCAGTTCGGCCTCCTCTCTATTTTGTTCCTGGGGCACAGTGGCACATCTCAGGGCACCGCCCCATTACCCTCTAATCCGGCAGTTTCCCCAGCCACGCACGGTGAAAGGGCTACAGGAGTTTGTTGCGATGATCAACTTCTAGCACCGCTTCATGCCGGCGGCGACCAGAATCATGCGCCCCCTCTTCCAGTGCCTCACGGGCAAGCCACGGGAGCTCGTGTGGTCCACCGAGCCGGAGACTGCTTTCGAGGGCGCCCTGGCGGGAGCCACCATGTTGGCACACCTGCGGGCGTCGGCCTCAACGGCTCTCGTGGTGGATGCCTCTGACACAGCTGTTGGCGGGGTGTTGGAACAGCTCTTTGACGGCCGCTGGCAGCCGCTGGCCTTTTCCAGCTGTCAGCTCAGGCACCCTGAACGCAACTAAAGTGCTTTTGACAGAGAACTCTTCGCTCTATACCCGGCCATCCGACACTTCCGTTACTTTCTGGACCACAGGCCGTTCACGGCTTTTACAGACCATAAGCCCCTGACTTTCGCCTTGGGCAAGGTGTCCAAGCCGTGGTCTGCTCGCTTTTGTTTCTGAGTTTACAACGGACGTGCAGCACGTGGCCGGCAAGTGCCATCAGCACGGGCCGACCTCGTCCCATCGTTCCCGTGGGTTGGCGCCGTCGGATTTTCGTCGCCATCCACGGCCTGGCCCACCCTTCAATCCGGGCACCCTCCGCGCTGGTGGCAGACAAACCTCCACAAACAGGTTGCGGTCTGGGCTGGAGCCCGCGTCCCCTGCCAAACTTCCAAGGTGCAGCGGCATGCACGGCCCCTGGTGCAAGGCTTCGCTGTCCCTTCGGGCCGGTTTCTACACGTCCATGTCGACTTGGTGGGACCGTTACAGACATCCCGCGACGCCACACATCTCCTCGCGGTGGTGGATCGGTTCACGAGGTGGCCTGAAGCTATTCCACTCTCCCGCGTCTTGCTCGCTCTTGCGGCCAATTGGATTGCTCGGATTGGAGTTCGGCAGACATTTCTACCAACCGGGGGCCTCAGTTCGCATCCTCATTGTGGACTTCACTGGAAAAATTGTACGGGGCGCGGTTGCACCACACCGCCGCCTGTCACCCCCAGGCTAACGGGCTCGTCAAGCGCTTCCAACGCCACCTTAAGTCGGCGCTGAAGGCTTGGCTCACGGGTCCAGTTGCCTTGGGTGTTACTGGGCATCTGCACGCCCTCCCAAAGCGGACTTAGAATCATCGTCTGCCGAGTTAGTGCACGGCTCGGCTTTGCGGTGCCCGGGGATTTGCTCCCTGCGGTTCGAGGGCAGCGAGCGAGCGGCCTGGCTCCGGTGACTACCTCGTGGCACGGGACAACTGCGGTCCACATGCCGCCGGTCCTGCAGAACTGGTTATTTGTGTTTGTCCGCAGGGATTCGCACCGGTTCCCGCTGCAGTGCATCTACAAGGGGCCGTTCCGTTGTTGCACCCTGGCGTTGCAATTTTCACCTTGGACAGGAAAAGGGGTTAGGAGGCAGAGATCAGCCATGATTGAATGGCAGAGTAGACTCCATGGGCCGAATGGCCTAATTCTACTCCTATAACCAGGGAACTTGGGAACTTGTTAACTCATATCCTTTCTCCCACTGTCGCCTCTTAAGGAACCAAAACAGGTGAGAAAATGTCCAGAACATAGTGAATACAAATGAAGATTCCTCTCCGAGCACGTGATTGAAGTTAGTGTAGGAGATGAGTTTGTGCAGCATACAGTGCAAGTCATCTGGTTTCGATCTCAGAATAGAAACTGTCCCTGTCCCACATGAAGTGCCTCAGCATCAGCTTAACTAGGAATTCTGCAGCAATCTGGGAAAAGAGTTCAATAAAATAATTTACCACCTACTATACAAAGTTCAAGGTTCAAGGTTCACATTTATTTCTCACATGCACCAACTAAGGTACAAAAAAATGTGTTACCATGCATCCGTACAGTTAAAAAGAACACAACACGCAATAGAATTTAACATAAACATCCCCCACAGCGTTCTTCACTGTGATGGAAGGCAATAAAGTTGCGTCAGTCCTCCTCCTTTTGTTCACCAGTGTATGGGGCCTTCTCCCTCCGTAGTCCTGCTACGCACGGCCCGATGTACAGGCCCTTTTGTCGGGATGGTCGAAACTCTGCCATCGGGACAGATCGAACACACTCGTGGCTCGGAGGTCCCGAATCGGCCGCTTCCTTACCGGAGACTGCGGCTTCAGGATGTTATAGGCCGCAGGCCGGCAGTCGGAGCTCTTCTCCCGCGATCCCCAGCATTCACGGATTGTTCTCATGTACTCGATGATAGAGAGGTTGTTGTCACAGTTTAAACTAATGTCCAGTAGTTTACGCTTGGACCATAGGATAATACAGTCAGGCACGGTGGCGTAGTGATAGATTGGCTGCCTCACAGCGCCAGGGACCCCGGTTCGATCCTGACTACGGGCGCTGTCTTTCTGGAGTTTCTACATCCCCCCCTGTGTCCGTGTGGGTTTTCTCTGGGTGCTCTGGTTTACTACATTCCAAAGATGTGTAGGAATGTAGGCTAAATGTTTAAGAAAGAACTGCAGAGGCTGGAAAAATCAAAGGTAGTCAAAAATACTGGAGGAACTCAGTGGGTGAGGCAGCATCTATGGCGAGAAGGAATAGGCGACGTTTCAGGTCGAGACCCTTCTTCAGACTGGGGGGGAAGAAAGGAAGAGGCGGAGACAGTGGGCAGTGGGAGAGCTGGGAGGTGACAGGGGAAGGAGGGGAAATCTCTCATTTCAGATAGTCCTTGCATTCTCCCTCCTGCCCCTCCCCCTTCCCCGCTCTCCCACAGAGGGCTCCGCTCTATGATGTTTGGTCTGAAGAAGGGTCTCCACCCGAAGCGTCGCCTATTCCTTCTCTCCATATACGCTGCCTCGCCCGCTGAGTTTCTCCAGCATTTTTGTCTACCTTAGGTTTATAGGCGAATTGGCTTCTGTAAATTGACCCTAGTGCATCGGATGCAAACCTGGGGTCACATAGAACGAGTGCACGGTGATCATCGATCACCATGGACTTGGTGGCCTTAAGGGCCTGTTTCCACACTGTATCTCTAACTACACTAAAACTCAAACAGGCGTTTTGACTCACATTATTCATGGTCACATTAAACTGGTTCCAATCGGAGAAAAACTAAGCAGGTCAGGGGGAGAATGTACAGGCTCCGTACAGACGGCACCCGTAGTCAGGATTGAACCTGGATCCCTGGCGCTGCAAGGCAGCAACTCAACCGTGCCGCCCAGTCCGCGGTGGCCCCCCCACGCCGGGTCTTCCTTTGTTCTCAGCGGCGCAGCCCCTCCACCTCGTCCGAGCTCAGCCTGATACTCCATCCTCAACCCAGGGAAACAAAATCAAATAGCGATGCTGGCAATCTGGAATAAAAAGTGAAAATGCTGGCAACACTCAGTGGCCAGGCAGCATTTGTGGACAGGTGCTGCTGAGCTGACGAGTGCTTCCGGCCTTCGCTGTTTCTATCGGGGAGAGGCAGCGCGGTGGCGCAGCGGTAGAGTTGCTGCCTCACAGCACCAGAGACCCAGGTTCGATCCTGACTACAGGCGCTGACTGTACGGACTTTACACATTCTTCCTGTGACCTGCGTGGGTTTTCTCCGAGATCTTCGGTTTCCTCCCGCACTCCAAAGACGTACGGGTTTGTAGGGTAATTGGCTTGGTAGAATTGTCAATTGACCCTAGTGTGTGTAGGGTAGTGTTAATGTGCGGGGATCGCTGGTCGGTGAGGACTCAGTGGCCCAAGGGCCTGTTTCCGCGCTGCATCTCGAAACTAAACGAAACTAAACTAAACTAAAGTGTCGCAGCCCTGAAGTGCTGCACTGAACTTTGCACCTGGAGAAAAGATATCTCACGGTTCCATGAGCTTCAGAAAATGACGCAGTACGGTCAATGTAAAAATAACCTGCAGTGATACATCGCTGTTAAAGTCCCTGCCCCTGAAATCTATCATCGAGGAAGAATATTTTAAAACCAAGAAGTGGTCATTTTGCAATAGATAAAAAAATCACTGATATTCAAATTCTTCCACGTTGTGTATATTTCCTCATTTTACAGCATTCTGACCTGTAATTTATGATGCTTTACTTATCAGCGCAGTGCAGGCAACAATACACCAAGACACACAATATGCCTCAATTCAAGTGGCTTTCCAGTGCTGACATTCAACAATTGTTTAAATGGTGAAGAGTTCCCGCAGTGCCACGCCAGGTCCCCATTTACATTTCTAAAGTGGCGTCTGTCATCAACATATAATGTCATTGTATTGAGCTACCCTGTGAGGAGGCCATTATTGGACATGTGTGCTACTCCTCATTTACATTCGTGTAATTCACATCACCATAATTCACTGCGCCGTTGTTATTATTGCTGAAGATCAACTAAGATATTTTGATGTAAAAGTTTGCGTTCATTTTTCTATTTTGGGCGGCACGGTGAGCGTAACGATGCTGTCCCTGTACGCAGAAGGGCCTGTTTGTGTGCTGTATCTCTAAACTAATGTTCAATTCACAGTTCTTCTTGCTCTCGAGCCACATCTATGGACACTCATCAGTTTCTGTTAGTGTCACCCATTTGACTGCAAGAAAAGTGCCAGGACTATGACAACACGGCTCAGAATCTACAGCTGTAGTGTAGGTGACGAGCCCGAATCAGGACACATCTGGAGCAGCTGAGGAGATTCTGCCATCCTCTCCTTGACCTGTCCGCACTCTGATTGATTAATACTAACAGAAGGTGTGACGTGCTTCACTACACTGTTCCCACTTTGCTGCTAATTGATGGCTACAAGTATGTGTCACTTTGCGATGCCTGGTCAGTATGAATTTGGGTGAAACGTCTGAATCACGATTGCTACTCTAGTAGCCAGACATTCAGCCGTTTATATTTAATTTATCCCTTAGCAAAATTATAGGTGGTGAAAAATGAAAAATATAGTTACTGGAAAGCTGATATAAAAAGGGAAAGTGATGGAAATGCTTCTTCTTAGGCAGCCCCTATGGATTGAAGATGAGATAATACTCCCCAGGTCAGATGGCAACTTTGTAGAGACCTGTAGAGACTATGTCGCAAACTATGTGGAGGTGTGAAGAAGGGTCTCGACCCAAAACGTCACACATTCCTTCTATCCAGAGATGCTGCCTTTACAGCTGGTACTCCAGCATTTTGTGTCTATCTTCAGCATCTACAGTTCCTTCGTACACATAGAGTCATAATCATAGAGTGATATAGTGTGGAAACAGGCCCTTCGGCCCAACTTGTCCACACCGGCCAACAATGTCCCAGTTACACTAGTCTGCACTTGGTCCATATCCCTCCCAACCTGTCCTATCCATGTACCTGTCTAACTATTTCTTAAACATTGGGATAGTCCCAGCCTCAACTACCAGAAAAGTGATATATTTGCAAATCAGATGGTATTCAATTTGAAGTCCTGGGATGTCAGGACTTTCATATGAGGAAAGATTGGATAGACTCGGCTTGTACTCGCTGGAATTTAGAAGATTGAGGAAGATTACTTGTACCCATCAATTAGCAGCAAAGTGGGAACAGTGTAGTGAAGCACGTCACACCTTCTGTTAGTATTAATCAATCAGAGTGCGGACAGGTCAAGGAGAGGATTGCAGAATCTCAGCTGCTCCAGATGTGTCCTGATTCGGGCTCGTCACCTACGCTACAGCTGCACATTCTGAGCCGTGTTGTCATAGTCCTGGCAGCTTGTTCCATACACCCACCACCCTATGTGTGAAAAAGTTACCCCTCGGATTCGTATTAAATCATTTCCCCTTCACCTTGAACCTATGTCTCTCTGGTCATCGATTCCCCAACTCTGGGTAAAAGACTCGATGTAGAGACCTTTCATCTGCAGTTGAAGTCTCAGCAACAGGACAGAACTACACGTTGGTGATGGGTGATCACAGACCTCTCACACGGATGCATGGAGAGCTACAGGATGGAGATAGGCCCTTTAGCCCACCAACTCCACCTCAGACATATATTCCTACTTTGATCCCATTTTAATTTCTCCCCACATTTTCATCCACCTTGATTCGATCGCACATCTATGCACTCGGGCAAAGTGACCAGTTAACAAGCCAACCTTGAGATGTGAGAAAAAACTGGAGCGGTTGCAGGAGACCCACAAAGTCAGACGGAGAACACGTGAACTCCACACAAACAGCTCCTGAGGTCAGGATTGAATCCAGGTCTCTGGTGCTGTGAGGTAATTGCATGCTATCCAGTCAGCGGAAAGACTACACATGATTACAATCAGGCAGTTTACAAAGCCGTGACTTCTAACACCAAGAAGGACATATATGATACATGAATGGCATCCCCGACATTTGGAGGTTCTCTTTCATAGAAACATAGAAAATAGGTGCAGGAGTAGGCCATTCGGCCCTTCGAGCCTGCACCGCCATTTAATGTGATCATGGCTGATCATCCAACTCAGTATCCTGTATCTGCCTTCTCTCCATACCCCCTTATCCCTTTAGCCACAAGTGCCACATCTAACGCCCTCTTAAATATAGCCAATGAACTGGCCTCAACTACCTTCTGTGGCAGAGAATTCCAGAGACTCACCACTCTCTGTGTAAAGAATGTTTTCCTCATTTCGGTCCTAAAGGAATTCCCCCTTATCCTTAGACTGTGACCCCTTGTTCTGGACTCCCCCAACATCGGGAACAATCTTCCAGCATCTGGCTTGTCCAACCCCTTAAGAATTTTGTAAGTTTCTATAAGATCCCCCCTCAATCTTCTAAATTCCAGCGAGTACAAGCCGAGTCTATCCAATCTTTCCTCATATGAAAGTCCTGACATCCCAGGACTTCAAATTGAATACCATCTGATTTGCAAATATATCACTGTTCCTGTAGCATTGCTGGGTCTACAATTCTTTAACTCCGTACCCCACTAGGAATGCAGTGGTTCAAGAAGGCAGCTTGCCACCACCTTCTCAAGGGCAATTAGGGATGGCCAATAAGTGGTGGCCTTGCTAGCAACACGCGTATGTGCTCTCACATAGTGTAAAGGAGCCTCAAAGATCTGGGTGCTTTAAACAAGTTTCCACAGTGGAACGCCATCCAGTAACCTAAGCACCTCTGCGGCAATACCAGTCTCATGACCGTAAAACTAATCAGGCACCTAGTGTGATGGGCTCCATTCATTGTAGAACTAAGGTCAGTATTCAGGTGCCAAGATACAAGGTACATCAGTGCAGTAACATGGAATATAGACAAAATGGGAGGAAATCAAAGTCGCACAAGTTCCCTGACAATAAAACCATATCCTGACAACAAAATACAATGTTGAGCTAGTAAGCCTCCTTTAGTAATTCCATGTGTTGGAAGGAACTACAGATTTACACTGAAGATGGACACAAAATGGAGTAACTCAGTGGGACAGGCCGCATCTCTGGATAGAGGAAAGGGTGACCTTTTGGGGTCTCGACCCTTCTTCTGAAGCGGCGTCTCGACCCAAAAAGCTGCCTGTCCCGCTGAGCTCCTCCAGTGTCTATCTGCTAGTAATTGCACTCTTAGAAACGACTGCAATATTACAGCTGGATAAAAACATTAGCTATAGATGGTGATATAGGGAGACATATAGGACAAATGAATGAGCGTTATGCAAAAAAAGTAACAATGATAAATTGTTCACTGTGGCCGAGGTGTAATCGAGCTATAATGACACTCAACAAGACGACTTTGAAGCTAGTACAAGGACTTGGGTGGGGGGGATGGAGAGAGAGGGAGTGCACGGGTTACTTGAAGTTAGAGAAGTCAATATTCATACCACTGGGGTGTAAGCTGCCCAAGTGAAATATGAGGTGCTGTTCCTCCAATTTGCTTTGGGTCTCACTCCGACAATGGACTGATGAAGGCAAACATGTCGCATGCCTCCTTGCCCACCCGATCCACTTGTGATGATGCCACTTCCAGGCATCCTAAGGTCCCTCTGTACTGCCATGTTCCAAAGGGCCCTGCCATTTGCTGTACACTTTCCTCGTGTATTTGTCTTTGCAAAGTACATCACCTCAGACTTGTCTGCATGAAACTCCATCTACCATTTCTCTGCCCAAATTTCCAACCGATGTGTATTCTGCTGTAGTCTTTGACAGCTTGTCTCACTATCCACAACTCTGCATTATGATAACCGGTCCAGGAGAACAATATGAATTTAGTCGTACTTTCTACTCAAGATATGTGGGCGTGAGTGTAAGACACTTTGATGCCAAAAAAAGAAATGAATTGCGTGCAGTTAATTAGGAGCATGGTATCCGTTGGAAATGCATTGATTATTGTGAATTTAGCTGTGTGGCTAATTTTGTGAGAAGCAATGTTGATGACAACATGTCCGACACGCAATATGTTCCTTATTTTATTCTCGTGTCAAGGTCACGTTGTCCAATGCAACCATTTTTAATTATCTGTCTTTTGCATTCAAACTAAACAATAAGCTGTCATTTGATTTATGGGTGTTTTCACAATGATATCTATCTTGTTAATCATCTTCCAAATAAAAATAATGACCAGAGTCAGCGTTGGTCTACGAGAAGCTAAAACCTAGTCTTGTCAATAACACAGTAGATGGACCCAATCAGATTTTAAGGTCAGTACGGAAACAGGCTGTTAAGCCCAACTCATAGAAACATAGAAATTAGGTGCAGGAGTAGGCCATTTGGCCCTTCGAGCCAGCACAGCCATTCAATATGATCATGGCTGATCATCCAACTCAGTATCCTGTACCTGCCTTCTCTCCATACCCTCTGATCCCTCTAGCCACAAGGGCCACATCTAACTCCCTCTTAAATATAGCCAATTAACTGGCCTCAACTACCTTCTGTGGCAGAGAATTCCACAGATTCACCAATCTCTGTGTGAAAAATGTTTTTCTCATCTCAGTCCTAAAAGACTTCCCCCTTATCCTTAAACTGTGACCCCTTGTTCTGGACTTCCCCAACATCGGGAACAATCTTCCTGCATCTAGCCTGTCCAACCCCTTAACAATTTTATAAGTTTCTATAAGATCCCCCCTCAATCTTCTAAATTCCAGCGAGTGCAAGGAAAGTCTATCCAGTCTTTCTTCATATGAAAATCCAGCCATCCCAGGAATCAGTCTGGTGAACCTTCTCTGTACTCCCACTATGGCAAGAATGTCTTTCCTCAGATTAGGAGAACAAAACTGTACGCAATACTCCAGGTGTGGCCCTGTACAACTGCACTAGAACCTCCCTGCTCCTATACTCAAATCCCTTTGCTATGAATGCTAACAAATCATTCACTTTCTTCACTGCCTGCTGCACCTGCATGCCTACTTTCAATGACTGGTGTACCATGACACCCAAGTCTCGCTGCATCTCCCCTTTTCCTAATCAGCCACCATTCGGATAATAGTCTACTTTCCTGTTCTTGCCACAAAGTGGATAACCTCACATTTATTCACATTATACTGCATCTGCCATGCATTTTCCCACTTACCCAACCTATCCAAGTCACCTTGCAGCCTCCGAGCATCCTCCTCACAGCTAACACTACCCCCCAGCTTTGTGTCATCCGCAAACTTGGAGATGTTGCATTCAATTCCCTCATCCAAATCATTAATATATATTGTAAATAGCTGGGGTCCCAGCACTGAGCCTTGCAGTACCCCACTAGTCACTGCATCTATGCTAACCAAATCTAGTCTAAGCTAATCCCATATTTAGCCCATATCCCTCTAAACCCTATGTTTAAGAAAGAACTGCAGATGCTGGTAGATCGAAGGTAGACACAAAATGCTGGAGTAACTCAGCAGGTGAGGCAGCATCTGTGGAGAGAAGGAATTGGCGACATTTCGGGTCGAGACGTTTCAGGTCTGAAGAAAGGTCTCGACCCGAATGATTCAGTAGCTAATCATTTTAATTCTTCTTCCCATTCCCACACAGCCCAGTGGTATGAATATTGAATTCTCTAACTTCAAGTAATCCTGGCATTCCCTCCCTCTCCATCCCTCCACAACCCAAGTCGTACCAGCTTCTCATTTTCACCCAACAAACACCTAACGATGGTGTTTCCTTTATCATTGTTACTCTTTTGTGTATTTTTCATTCATTGTTCTTTATCTCTTTACATCACCATCTATAGCTCTCGTTTCCCTTTCCCGTGACGTTCAGTCTGAAGAAGGGTCTCGACCCGAAACGTCACCCATTCATTCTCTCCAGAGACGCTGCTTGTCCTGCTGGTTTACTCCAGCTATCTATCTTTGGTTGAAACCAGCATCTGCGGTTCCTTCCTGCCCAAACATAAGTTCGATATAAATTATCCAAGACAGCAAAAAGCAAAAGTTTGCAAATAAAATACCAAGATATTTCGCAGTACGAAAACAAGCCCATGGCGAAACAAGAGGTGGCCCATGGTGTTGTGTTGGGGAGCTAGGATAAGGGTTGTACAAGTCAGTTCCGAGCCTGAAGGTTGTAGGAAGGCTGGACTGGTGGTGAGGATCCTTGATGATAGATGCCACCTTCTGGAGGCAGCACCTTATGTAGATGCCTGCAAAGATAGACACAAAAATCTGTCGTAACTCAGTGGGTCAGGCAGCGTCTTTGGGGAAAGGGAATAGGTGGTGTTTCGGGTCGAGACCGTTCTTCAGACCCAAAATGTCAGACCCTTATCATGTATCTGTACTTCTTCTTGTTCTTGTTCTTGTGTGTGGCGTGCACAGCCTAAAGTTGTAGGACAACTTGTTTTATTTGATCTTATTTGGTCGTGCACGCCGGGTTGATTGCATTTGTCGAAACAGGGCGGACCACGTGAAGGTTGCAATCTCCCACCCCATGTATCTGTACAATGTAAATGGATTGATTGTAATCATGTATTGTCTTTCTGCTGACTGGTTAGCACGCAACAAAAAGCTTTTCACTGTACCTCGGCACACATGACAATAAACTAAACTGAACTATTCCTATACTCCAGCTTTTTGTGTCTATATTTGGTTTAAACCAGGTTTAAATGTGTAGGAACCAAAGCCACTTCCTTCCTACACATTTCTCTGCAGCCACATGTGTTCCTGTGCATTGGAATTAGCGTATGCAGTTATGTTCTACTGTGTTCTATTTTCTACAGACATATGTTCTACAGTGCACATGCAGGCGCTTGTTACGGGATTCAGTGGTGCATCAAAACTCTTTGAACTTCTAAGAAAATTGACGTAACCTCTTCACGATCACTTCGATGTGCCGAGCCGTGGACAGGCCAGTCAAGATGTTAACATCCAGGAATTTGAAGCTGCTTATTCCATCATCAACCCAACAATGCAAACTGCCGCTGCTCTCCTGACCTCCGCTTTTTGACTTCCTTGGTCTTGTTGGCATTGAGCAAGAGTTTGTTGTTGAGGACCCACTACACCTGGTGTTCTATCTCCCTCACTTGTGTTGGACAGGTTGGGTGAGTGGGCAAATGCATGGCAGATGCAGTTTAATGTGGATAAATGTGAGGTTATCCGCTTTGGTGGCAAAAAGTGGAACACAGATTATTATCTGAATGGTGTCAAGTTGTGAAAAGGGGAAGTACAACGGAATCTGGAGGTACTTGTTCATCAGTCCCTGAAAGTAAGCATGCAGGTACGGCAGGTAGTGAAGAAAGCAAATGGCCTTCATAATAAGAGGAGTTGAGTATAGGAGCAAGGAGGTCCTTCTGCAGTTGTACAGGGCCCTAGTGAGACTACACCTGTAGCATTGTGTCCAGTTTTGGTCTCCACATTTGTGGAAGGACAGTCCTGCTATTGAGGGAGTGCAGCGTAGGTTCACGAGGTTAATTCCCAGGATGGCGGGACTATCATTTGTTGATAGAATGGAGCGGATGGGCTCTGCAATTTAGAAGGATGAGAGGGAATCTTATTGATGCATATAAGATTATTAATGGATTGGACACACCAGAGGCAGGAAACATGTTTCCGACGTTAGGGGAATCCACAACCGGGGGCCACAGTTTAAGAAGTTTAAGAATAGGTTGGCCATGCAGAACGGAGATGAGGAAAAACGTTTTCAACCAGAGAGTTGTGAATCTGTGGAATTCTCTGCCTCTGAAGGCAGTGGATGCCAATTCTCTGGATGCTTTCAAGCGAGAGTTAGAGCACTTAAAGATAGCGGAGTCAGGAGATATGGTAAGAAGGCAGGAACATGGTACTGATTGTGAATGGCGGTGCTGGCTCGAAGGGCAAAATGGACTACTCCTTCGCGTATTGTCTATTGTCTATTGACTCATCATTACATAGAAACATAGAAAATAGGTGCAGGAGTAGGCCATTCAGCCTTTCGAGCCAGCACCACCATTCAATATGATCATGGCTGATCATCCAGCATCAGTACCCCGTTCCTGCTTTCTCCCCATATCCCTTGATTCCGTTAGCCCTAAGAGCTTAATCTAACTGTATCTTGAATACGCCCAGTGATTGGCCTCCACTGCCTTCGATTGGGCCAACCACAGTAGATCTGTCGATGGCACTGGAGCTGGGCTTAGCCACACAGGCATGGATGTATAGAGAGTAGAGCAGGGGCTCCACACACAGCTCAGTACTGTACTTCAGTCTCTGCCTGGATGCAGGGAGAAGAGGCACTGCCAGATTCTACTGTTGTTTGTGACCGCGAGATACACATCAAATTAACTGCTGAATATCAACTTCTAAAAACTTACCGTTCATACGAACAATCAGATCCAAAGTGTGCAAACTTGCCAAGCAGTCCAACCTCCTTGCAATATTTTACAGATAAGAATCGCAAGGAGATAAACTCTTAAAACAAATTATTGGTTACTTAATATAATCGAGTAAAATTCCAGTGTTAAATATAACCACCTTCATTACTGAACATTTGTGATATTTTCTACTGAATTCTGGAGCCCGGCCAATAACTTGCTAATATTTGTACTTAATTATTTTTATAGCTTTCAAAGCGGATCAGAAAACCAGAACATTTTGCAGGAGGATAGCCAAACCATTTCCATCGACTATCTCCATCAATCTGACCTCTTACCATAAAATTCAAACTTTCCTCTCCTTGCAAAAACATTTTTGCTTGATTTTTTAAATGTATTCTGCAATTCATTATTTCTTGGATGGCGAGGTTATGAAGACGTGTGTGTGGATGGGTCATTTATTTGCTGCCTGCATTTGGTTACTATGTGATGGAGTCAGAGAATCATAGAGTGATACATCGTGGAAACAGGTCCTTCAGCCCAGCTTGCCCACAACAATATCCCTGCCACACTAGTCCCACCTCCCCGCGTTTCCCTCCCTGGCTCAACTCCCTCCTCTGGCAGCTTGTTCCATACCCCCACCACCCTTTGTGCGAAAACGTTACCCCTCAGATGATTATTCAATCTTTTCCCCTACACCTTAAAACTATGTCCTCTGGTCCTCGATTCATCTACTCTCGGCAAGAGACTCTGTGCATCTACCCGATTTATTCCTCTCACGAACAAGAAAATGGCAGAAGAGTTGAACAGGTACTTTGGTTAGATAGAGCTCTAGGGGCTAGCGGAATCAAGGGGTATGGGGAGAAGGCAGGCACGGGTTACTGATTGTGGATGATCAGCCATGATCACAATGAATGACGGTGCTGGCTCAAAGGACCAAACAGCCTCCACCTGCACCGATTTTCTATGTTTTCGGGCTTCTATGTTTCTATACACCTCTATACGTGCCTGCCTTCTCCGCCTACCCCTTGATACCTCATACCCTCTCATCCTCCAGCGCTCCAAGGAATAGAGTCCCAGCCGACTCAACCTCTCTCTATAGCTCATATGTAAAAAACTCATATGTCAGGCTGTTATTCATTGATTACAGCTCGGCATTTAATACAATCATCCCCTCCAAGCTGGTTACCAAACTCGCAGAACTGGGTCTCTGCGCATCCCTCTGCAATTGGATCCTCGACTTCCTCATTCACAGACAACAGTCAGTTCGTATTGGTTGAAATGTGTCAGACTCGATAACAATCAGCACGGGAGCACCTCAAGGCTGCGTGCTCAGCCCCCTGCTGTACTCACTCTATACTCATGACTGCGTAGCCGGTCATAGTGTGAACTCCATCATTAAGTTCGCTGACAGCACCACTGTTGTGGGACGTATCACTGATGGGGACCAGTCAGAGTATAGAAGAGAGATCGAGCGACTGTCCATATGGTGCCAGCACAACAACCTGGCCCTCAATACCAGCAAAACCAAGGAACTGATTGTGGACTTTGGAAGGGGGAGGATGGGGACCCACAGTCCCGTTTATATCAACGGGCTGATGGTGGAAAGGGTCAAGTGCATATCTCTGAAGATCTTTCCTGGTCCCAGAACACTGATGCAATCATAAAGAAAGCTCATCAGCGCCTCTACTTCCTGAGGAGATTACGGAGAGTCGGTATGTCGAGGAGGACTCTCTCTAACTTCTACAGGTGCACAGTGGAGAGCATGCTGACTGGTTGCATTGTGGCTTGGTTCAGAAACTTGAGCGCCCTGGATGGAAAAGGCTACAAAACGTAATAAACACTGCCCAGCCCATCATCGGCTCTGACCTCCAGTCCATCGAGGGGGATTTATCACAGTCAATGCCTCAAAAAGGCTGGCAGCATCATCAAGGACCCACACCATCCGGGCCATACACTCATCTCCCCAGTACCTTCAGGTAGAAGGTACAGGAGCCTGAAGACTGCAACGACCAGGTTCAGGAATAGCTACTTCCCCACAGTATTAAACTTGGCTCAGACAAACTCTGAACATTAATAGAACTTAATCTGTTTATATGCACTTTATCAGTTTCATGTGTGTATATATTTATACAATGGTATATGGTCACCAGCACTGATCTGTTCTGTATTCATGCCTACTATGTTCTGTGTGCTAAAACAAAGCAAGAATGTCATTGTCCTATCAATGACACATGACAATAAAACTCTCTTGAACTTCTTAAACTTCCAGCTCGCACCCTCTAGTCCTGGCAACATCTTTGTAAATCTTCTCTGTACCATGCTCAGCTTGAAAAATGTTGCTCATCTTTCCTCCAACATGGTGCCCAGATGTTGCACTTTTTCAAGAATACCTTGAGGTTGTACTTTAACTATTTTAAATCCTAACTCTGTGTGCTGTCTGTGTGGAGTTTGCACATTCTCCCTGTAATTGTGTGGAAATGTATCCTCTGGGTGCTCCAGTTTGCTCCACATCCTCAAGATGTGCAGGTCAGAGGATGACGGCTGCAAATGACCAGTAATGGCAGATGAGTGGTAACATCTGGGGGAGCAGAAGGGATTGTGGGGAGAATTAGAAAGAAAGAATGAATGAATAAGTTTATTGGCCAAGTATTCACATACAAGGAATTTGCCTTGGTGCTCTGCCCGCAAGTGACAACATGACATACAGTGACAGTTCAGAATGATACATAAAACATTAAACATTAATAGTAAAACATTATTGATTAAACATGTGCATTCAATAAAATACCAGAGCAAATGCAGGCTACAGATTTTTGGTTATTGAGTAGAGCAACTACTCGTGGGAAAAAGCTGTTTTTATGTCTGGCTGTGGCAGCTTTGACAGTCCGGAGTCGCCTTCCAGAGGGAAGTGATTCAAAGAGTTTGTGGCCAGGGTGAGAGGGGTCAGAGATGATCTTGCCCGCTCGCTTCCTGGCCCTTGTAGTGTACAGTTCATCAATGGAGGGAAGGTTGCAGCCAATAATCTTCTCTGCTGATCAGACGATTCGCTGCAGCCTCCAGGTGTCTTGGTTCTTGGTTACTTGGTCCTCCAAAATATTCCAACTGGAATTTAAACTGGAGGTGGTGAAGGGAGGGGTTTAGCCAGAGAGGGTTATTGGGAAGAAAGTGCCACTTCAAATTTAGCTGCATCTGGCTGGGCAACCGTGGCTTGGTGGAGATTATTCCATGCCTTAATAGTGCGTGGAAAGAACCAATTGCTGTACACGTCTGTCTTTGAGGCTGGGACCACAAATTAGATCGAATGCCCTCGTCTGCTCCTAATTGGTTTGGGGTTGGTGTAGGTCTTGTGATCTATGTCTAGCTGACCATTTAACATTTTGTAAAAACAGGTCAAACGGTGAGTGAGCTTCACGTCTGTCTTGGAGAGGGTTCCACCCTAGAGAATTCTGAAGTTTGGTGACACTCGCTTCTCTCTCATAGCTGTTAGCATCATGCTTGGTGGTTGAGCCAAACCAGACCATGATGGAGAAGGTGAGGACAGACTCTCCGATGGCCGTGTAGAATTGGGCCATCATTGCCTGTGGCAGATTGTGTTTCCTCAGGTGCCGCAGGAAGGGGGATTAATGTAGGATTTGAGTAAGTGTCAGGTCAGTGTGCACCCAGAGGGCTGAAGGGCCCGTTAAATCACGTTCTAACTCTGATTCCTCCTGCTGGAGATCACTTTCCATGGCAAGTCTGAATGGAGGGCTTGGTGGCAGACATGTTGACAATCTGACAGATGTAGCTTTGCTGATTGCGTGTAGACTGCATCTTGATGCTCGGATGCTGGTCTGAGTGAGGACACAATAAGGCAGCACAGTGGCGCAGTGGTAGAGTTGCTACCTTGAGACCCGGGTTCGATCCTGACTACGGGCGCTGTCCGTATGGAGTTTGTACGTTCTCCCCGTGACCGCGTGGGTTTTCTCCCAGATCTTTGCTTTCCCCCCCACACTCCAAACACGTACAGGTTTGTAGGTTAATTGGCTTGGTATAAATGTGAAATTGTCCCCAGTGTGTGTAGGATAGTGTTAATGTGTGGGGATCGCTGGTCAGCGCGGACTTGGCGGGCCAAAGGGCCTGTTTCCACGCTGTATCTCTAAACTAAACTAGAAAACTAGACTAAACCGACATTAAATCACTACGTTCTGCAGTAACTTAACTAACGGGTTAGGCAGCGTCACTGGAGGACATGGATGGGCAGCGTTTGGGTTGGGAGTCTTCTTTCAGGGCCTGTCCCACTTGGGCGACTTTTTAGGCGAGTACAGGAGACTCTGCGCTCGCCTCATGATCGCCACATGTTCGCTGATGGTCTCTGGTGAGTCTCCTTCATGGTCACGAGGAGTTCCCGCATTCTGGGAACTGGTCGCCGCCTCAGAATGGTCGCATCAAATTTGGCAACATGTTGAAAACCTTTCTACGACCACAAGGTGGTCGCCATGGAGAAAGTCAATACATTTGTAGTGGTGGGTGCGGTTGTAGTGGGGTCGCCATGTAGCTATGGGTCGTCGAGGTAGTCACAGGTAGTTTTAGTTCTTTGCTGACCGGGCATTTTCATTGGCTCACTGGGGAAAAAAAAGTAAGCACGAGTTTTCAGAACCAGGGATAACCGACCGGTAATGTTAAATGCCCGCCGTATCTGGCTTATTAAAAGTTGTCTGGCTTCTTAAAAGTGTCTCCACTCCTTCTCCCCCCCTCCTCCCCCCTTCTCCCCCCCTCTCCACCCCCTTTCTCACCTTTCCCCTTCTCTCTCCCCCCCTTCTCTCCCCCCCTTCTCTCTCCCCCCTTCTCTCCCCCCCTTCTCTCCCCCCTTCTCCCCCCTTCTCTCCCCCCCTTCTCCCCTCCCCTCCCCCCTTCTTTCTCCCCCCCTTCTCCCCCCCTTCTCCCCCCCTTCTCCCCTCTCCCCTTCTCTCCACACCCTTCACCCCCCCTTCTCCTCTCCCACCCCCCTTCTCCCCTCCTTCTCTCCCCCTTCTTCTCTCTCCCCCCCTCTTCTCTCTCTCTCCCCCCCCTTCTCCACCCCCCCCCTTCACAGTACCATCCCAGCCGTGACTGACATGAGAGGAGACCAATCTGCACATGCACGTTTTAAAGATTTTTAAACCTTAATAACTTTGAGGATATACCACCGGTCGGAACAAAACTCGGTGCATTTGCAGCATTGGATAACGGTGAGTAAGGTGGTAAAAAACCATAGCACTATTGCGTACCGTTTTGGGGCAAATGTAAAAACAACGCAAACCGGAAGATAACAAGTTGAGAGCTTTAGTTATGTATAGACATAGATAGATTTAGGTGATATTGGCAGACCTACCGATCTTCACCACCATGCCGGAGTGCCAATGCCACAGCCGGCCAACACTGCCTCGCCGGATATCCCCAGGCTGGGCTACCGATCTACACCACCAGCCCAGGCTACTGCCTTCCTGGCCACTTCCAGGCTGTCCATCCCACCCATTTCCAGCTGCCCCAGCCATCACTACCGCCATCGCCGATCCTCGCCTACATTCCGGCCGCAACCAGCGACTCAGGAATGTGGGTGAGTTGACGGCCCCTCTCCCCCCCCCACCCACAAGCAGGACTCACCCGCATTCCCGACCCTGCTGAAGATCGAGATTCTGAAGGGGGGTCTCGACCCGAAACGTTACCTATCCTTACTTTCAAGAGATGCTGCCTGAAGTTACTGAGTTACTCCAGCATTTTGTGTCCATTTGTATATTAACCTGCATTTGCTGTCCTTTGTTGATACAATGATCAATGATCATTGATTATCATACAATGATAATCCCTTACTCAATTATAGCAGACAATCACCAAGAATGGACCTCATTATAGACAATAGGTGCAGGAGTAAGCCATTTAACCCTTCGGGCCAGCACCACCATTCAATGTGGTTGATCACCCACAATCAGTAATGCGTTCCTGCCTTCTCCCCATATCACCTGACTCCGCTATTTTTAAGAGCCCTATCTAACTCTCTTTTAAATTGTTTTAATTTATTTAATAGAGGTAAATATATCAGTGAACATCCCATATATATTGTTACAATCATTACACCCCTTAATTTTAAGGCATTTGAAGAAAAAGAGTAGAAACAGAGATAGTGAAGAGAGTGAGAAAAGTTGTCAAAGTGAAAAATCGTACCAAAGGGAAGAAAAAAAAAAGAGCCCTTGGTCAAAGAGTTAGAGAAAGGAGATTAAGAGATAGACCCTAGAAAAGAGAAGGAAAAAAAAGAGAGAGAGAGAGAGAGAAAAAGGAACTCTCTCTTGAAAGCATCCAGAGAACCGGCCTCCACCGCCCTCTGAGGCAGAGAATTCCATAGTGAAACTTACCGAAGAGTGAAAGGCCTGGGTAGAGTGGATGTGGAGAAGATGTTTCCACTAGTTGTTGGTGGAGGTAGTTGAGGCAGGTACTATCACACCGCTTAAGAAACATTTAAACTGGACATGGATAGACAGGTTTAGAGGGATATGGCCTAATTGCAGGCAGGTGGGACTAGTGTAGATGGAGCATATTGGTTGGCAAGGGCTAATGGGCCCGAAGGCCCTGTTCTTACGCAGTATGACTCTGACTATAGTTGGAGAGTCAAGCACCAGGGGACACAGCGTCAGAATAAAACAAAAAGAGAGGAGGTGGAATGTCTTTAGTCAGAGGGCAGTCAATCTGTGGAGTTCCTTGCCATAGATGGCTGTGGACGCCAAGTCTGTGGATATTTTTTCAATGGAGATTGACAGATTCTTGATCAGTACGGGTGTCAAAGGTTACGGGGAGAAGGGAGAAGTTTGGGGTTGAGAGGGAAAGATAGATCAGTCATGATTGAATGGTGGAGTAGACCAGGCTTAATTCTGCTCCTGTGACTTAGTAGACCACATTAATAACAAGAATGCAGTTTGAGCGTTATTGCTTTAAATGTATGTCTTCAGGTGAAATCTGGTTGTTCTGTGAGTCAACTCAAATATTTTTCATTTTCAGACAGTGAGATTTCAGTCAGAAAATCATACTGATGGTGAATTTTGAGCATGGTACTATGATTGTTATATGAGGAGATTTTACATAGAGAAATTGTGCAAATGCAAATGAAAAGGCTGCCCCCAGCTATGAGGAGCAATAGGGCCTGTCCCACTGCGGTGACCTAATTTGCGCGTTTAGAAGAGTTTGCGCTCGACAAACTCGAAGCATGGTCGACACGTGGTCCTAGGAGGTCTATGTAACTCTCCTTCATGCTCGAGAGTAGTTCCCACATACTCGAGGCCTCAGTTAAGTTGAAGAGTATTTTTTAGCATGCTGAATATTGTCCGTGAGTAAAAATTGGTCAGCATGGAAAAAAATCGATATTTTTTCTACTCGTAGGTTTAGTAGTAGGTTGGCGTGTTATTCGTAGGTAATCGAAGACAATCGAAGGTAATCAAAAGTTGTCGATGGTAGTCGTAGATAGTGTTAGTATAGTCAAAGGGAGATCGAAGGAGGTTGTTTTCACTCTCCACTACTCGGTGACCAACTTTCCCGAAGCTAGTCGAAGCTAGTCTTCAACATATTCAAAGGAGGTAGAAGGAGATCGAAGGGGGTCTTCTACATATTCGTAGGAGGTTCTCTACATAGTCAAAAGGAGGTCATAGGAGGTGTTCTACTTTGGCGATACAACACGGCCCTGACACTTTTTCCTAAACTCTTCTAAACTCGCACATTATGTGCCCGCGGTGGGACAGCCCCTTATTTACTCTTGGGTAAGCCACTGTTCTAATGCAGAGAACATGTGACGGAATTTCCAGGCCGCCATGTTCAGATTTTAAAGGCAATTTCCTTTTCAACGTTATTTTTACTTTAGTTTAATTAGGAGATATAGCACAGAAACAGACCCTTCGACCCATCGAGTCCGCGCGGACCAGCGATCACCCCGTACACCAGCAATGCCTTGCACATGAGGGACAATTTACAATCTTTACCGAAGTCAATTGACCCACAAACCTGTACGTCTTTGGAGTGTGGGAGGAAACCGAAGAACTCAGATAAAGCCCACGCAGTCACGGGGAGAACGTGCAAACTCCGTACGGACAAGCATCCGTAGTCAGGATTGCACCCGGGTCTCTGGCACTGTCCCAGTTAGGCAATTTCTTCGGCGATTGTCAAAGTCGTACCAGGTTGCCGAAAATCCGGCGACTGGACCCTCCTAGGACAATGACTACGACAAAGTCTACAACTACCTACCGCCTAGTCGACGTCAAGCTACGGCAAGCTACCGACAACCGGCGACCCATTAGGACGTCCACCTACGACAACCTTCGTCCACCCGCGACAGGCTACAGACAAGGTGAGACAATTCAGTCGCCGGTACCTGTTGCCGGTTGACGTAGGTAATCCCAAATGGAATTCACTGGTTATCACCGGCGACAGCCTACGGCATCCTGGCGACAACCTATAACAGCACCTACGTAAGGAGGTCAAGCTACGCTCACTGGCGTCAAACCAACTGTCGCCGAAAAGTTTTGAAAAACGCTACGACTCTTTGGGCGACTGAGGAGACGACTCACGACCATACAGGTGTCACAGGGGCATTAGGCAGCAACCCTACCGCTATGTCACCATGCCACCTGCGTTACTTCTTATTCCATAACATCCTACCCTAGTTAATAATGACAAAATTAACATTTGAAAAGATTTCAACATTGCAAACATCAATGGCTTGTAAGCAAAGATTAGTTAATGTGAGCTCCTTTTCCTAATTCACAGTTCTCATAAAATGCCTACAGCTGGTACAAAATTTGAACAGCCTGTGGTTTCCATTTGTACTGCTTGACCCTTCTATCAATACTGCAAGTGAATGCTTTGCACATTGCCTCAGTAATCTCTGTCAACATCAGCAATGTACAAAAATTAAATGCCAGTTAAATCTTTACTAACCGAACACACTATTCTCTTCGAGACAAGATCTCTAGATCCACTAACGTTGTGAATGTAAGAGTGTTTCACTATTTCACATACACTTTCTTTAATTAATATATAGTAATTTTACTTCGGAGTCACGTGAGTGACTACGTGAAGACCCCGCCAGCACGCATGCGCGACATATCGTCGTTCGCATGCGGAAGCGACAGTCGGGAGGAGCGGGGCTCCTCCAGCGATGGAACGGTAAGACTCACCAGAGTGGTGAGCGCGGCGAGAGTAACGGCAAGAGCTGCTGCTATAGAGCGCAGCCAGCAGCGTGCCGTTTTTTCTCCGAGCTGCAGGTGCTACCTGCAGCTCCCGAATTCAGCCCAGGAGGACTGCTGGTTCGCCACGGACAGGCGGTAAAACCACCCGTTCGTTTCTCGAGCTGCAGGTGCTACCTGCAGCTCCCGAATTCAGCCCGGGAGGACTGCTGGTTCGCCACGGACAGGCGGTAAAACCACCCGTTCGTTTCTCGAGCTGCAGGTGCTACCTGCAGCTCCCGAATTCCGCCCGGGAGGGCTGCTGGTTCGCCACGGACAGGCGGTAAATCCACCCGATTTTTTCCCCGAGCTGCAGGTGCTACCTGCAGCTCCCGAATTCCGCCCGGGAGGGCTGCTGGTTCGCCATGGACAGGCGGTAAATCCACCCGAATTTTTCCCCGAGCTGCAGGTGTTACCTGCAGCTCCCGACTTCCGCCCGGGAGGGCGGTTGGTTCGCCACGGACAGGCGGTAAATCCACCGGGACTGGTTCGCCACGGACAGGCGGTAAATCCACCCGGAAGCCGATCGGGACTGTCGACTCAGCTGGGTCCAGTCCCGAGGACACCCCGTTCGCTGCAGCAACGGAGGTCGTCTTACCCGCATGGAGCGGATGGTGGAGCAATTGCTCCAGCGTGACCTGCTTTAGCAGGGGCAGGGTCACAGTGGGCCTCTTCGCAGGCCCACGGCAGGATCCTATTATGGACTGCCTAAATGTCTCACCCTCTTCGGAGGGGAGCATTGAGGGTCAGAACTGGGCTGACCCGAAGAGGGGGAGTTGGCTGAACAAACCAACAGTGTCAGGGGTGCAGTGAAGAGTTCTGGATATGGTAAGTAACATGCAGTTCCTTCTAAAAAGGTTACCTATCCACCCTAAGCTGGCAGCTAGTTTAATTATATGACTACAAACCAGCTTCAGGAGCAGCCATCTATGCTATAGCTGATAAGTACTTTGCTCCTGATAATTGTACTCGCTATTGTTCCCGCGGTAAATACCCTATTTGGGGGATCATGAGCCCTACGATTAGAGGGCAAGGAGTCAAACTTCAGAGGATCCTGAAGCTTTTGACCGCCGGTATTTCGGCAGTGCCAGTACTGCGGTGGGTATAGAGCTACCGGTAGGGAAAGGATGCTCTGGCCTTACTGTGAACACAGTTTGAGATAATAACTACAGGAAGAGCAATTCACCCCAAATTGCGGGGTTATGCAAACCAGGTACGCTCAACCACCATATCTGCTGTGCGGAGCTCCCCAAACAGGTGAAAGACCTGGACAAAGAGGCCATAGGGCTGATAAGGCACCCAGTACCTCCAAGCGCACTGCCAACAGCTACAGCACCCCTACACACCCAAAGCTCGAAGGCCGGCCCACCTGCACAACAGCCTTTTTAGGCCATGGCCCAGCCCGGCCTTCTTGGAAAATGCGCCACCCCTACAACGCATCAACTCAAACAGAAGAAATAACGGTGGTATTGGACCACTACGCCGGCAATACCTTGGAGGTAGGTGGGTCTGCCTCCCCCAGGAACATCATATGTCTAAAATTCATCTTATGGGGGAGACCGGTTGCACTTTTACCTCTGATCCTTACATATTCGGAAGTATTCAGGGCTATAAAATTAATTCATTTACGAACTCCCTGCCCCGGTCCAGCATTCGCCTAGCCGAAAGTTATACTTTCACAAAGAAAGAACGGCGGGCCATGCTGAACTATTAAGAGGGGTTATTGAGAGAATCACAGGAGTTCGTATCTAATATATTTACCAAAAATAAAAGATGGCGGATGCCGCATAATCATAGACCTGACCGAACTGAATACTTCTGTTCAGTATGTTCATTTCAAAATGGACACAGTAGCCAGCTTATAGCTATGGGTACTACATGGCATGCATTAACCTCAAGATGCATACTATTCAGTACTAATACACAAGGATCATAGGGAATACCTTAAATTTATCTGGATGGGACAATTATGGCAATATATAGCCTTACCCAATGGGTTATCATCAGCACCCAGGCTGTTCAACAAATTATTGGAACCAGCTTTGGCCTATTTAAGGAAACAAAATCATACTGTTATGGCCTATCTAGATGATATCCTCATTGTCGGGGATAATTGGAAACGGCTACATTGGCAGTTTCTAGCCATAAAACATCTCTTTCAAAAGCTGGGGTTCATCATACATCCAGATAAATCAAAGTTGGAACCCTCTACTACCATGGATTACTTGGGGTTCACCATTGACTCGGTGCAAATGTCTACCACCTTACCACCGAACAAGGTGGTGGACTTGGTAGAAGCTTGCAGAAGCCTTACTGGCATCAGGGATCCATCCATACGGTAGGTGGCCATGGTATTGGGAAGATAGTGGCTGCTTTCCCGCAGTGCAATTCGGACCACTACATTATCAAAACCTACAAAGAGCTAAAATTGTAGCTCTCAAAAGTCATACCATTTCAACAGGCCTATGAAGTTATTAGAAAAGGCAAGAGTTGAATTAAATTGGTGGATGGGAAATGCTCAATTCTGTTCCAAATCCATCACTATCATAAATCCCTCGGTTACATTACAGATTGATGCCAGTGTTAAAGGTGGGGAGCAGCTAATGCCACCACTGTTGTGGTGGCAGATGGAATGCACAAGATTTAACCCTGTTGGGAGCACTAGGGATTAATTATCTAGAAATACTGGAAGCATTTGTGGAACCCGGGGGCCTACTGCTTAGATATGCACCAGTTGCATGTATGGTTACAAATTATAATACCACAGTGGTGGCCTATTTTAATCTTTTGTGTGGAATAAAATCGATATCATGTGATGAATTGCCTTTTTTACAACTAGCACTGGTGTCTGGATAGAGAGATTTGGATCTCAGCCACTTACCTTTCAGGTAAACTAAATACGGTGGCGAACACCAGGTCACGCAATTCAACGACAACAATGAATGAATGTTGGATCGGGACCGGGGCCAGCAGCGATGGATGTTTCTCGCTGCATTGGGGGGATTGTTTGCTAAGCATTTCCCCCCTTCTGCCTCATCAGTCGGGTCTTACAAAAATTTAATAGACTCCGCAACTGGTATTTCGGGTTCCCGATTGGCCTACCCAACCATGGTCCCCAGCAGTACAAAGATGGCCGCAGAACACTGCTTTCGGATCCTCAAACGGCCGGGCCTGTTGGCACACCCTGTGACGGGTAAGTTATCCGTGCCATGATCGCATTAACCTATTGATGCTGTTTCTGAACAGGCCATTTCTCGACTTCGGATACTCCGACAGGACGATCAATGGGACAGCACTGACATATGTCAGCAGATGGGAGTGTTTCTTCTTCAGATCAAACACTTCATATGACTCGGCCACCATCACTGGATTGCAGGAGTTCTGGCCACCCTTCTTTCCATGAAGGTTTGAGCTATAGTGCCATTAAATTTGCAGGAGTGCCCTACCTACCAACCTGGACCGAGGGGGTGATCACCTGCGTATAGGATCACACCCTCTGGTATCAATCTGATGAGGGGTGTTAATATTTTCCCCTAGACCAGATCCACTCATACATGGGACCTAGGCATAAAATTTACTATGCTTCGAGGATGGACACCAATATTGGGGCGCTCTCTGGATAACTACATATTATATGGTTATGTTTATGGCACTTGTAACAGCACAACGGGTCCAGTCTTATAGCTAAGGCTGCATCCACGTCAGCGGCTAGGATGATGGGAGTTCCTATGGACCACATCCTTTGCTACAGCGGGTTGGAGAGTGAACGGATTGTCAGCACTTCTTTTATAACCCGTGGCCGCTCCTGAGACGTTGCAGGGGAATATGTTGGGTTTCTGTTACATGATTTACCCAATGTGGGGCATATCATTTTAGGTATGACTAAATACCTTCTTTGTTTTTCAGCCAGTGTCTTGTCTGAATTACGTTCATCCTCTTATCCCAACTTTAGCGGTGTGTGAGCATGGAGCTTCCAGGGCATGAAATCACAGAGCTTTGAAATCTTCACGTAGTCACTCACGTGACTCCGAAGTAAAATAGTAAGATTAAACGAGAACTTACCAGTTTGAAGTTTGATCTTTATTTTATGAGGAGTTACGATGAGGGATTACGTGCCCTCCGCTCCCAACCCTCTATTATAAAGATCACCTGGTATGGAAGTTCTCTTGTTTATCTTACTATATTAGTCATTGTGACTGTATTTCTGTGATTTCACACCACTGCTTTGAAGAAATGTCGCGCATGCGTGCTGGCGGGGTCTTCACGTAATCCCTCATCGTAACTCCTCATAAAATAAAGATCAAACTTCAAACTGGTAAGTTCTCGTTTAATCTTACTATTAATTAATATTAATTAATTTATCCCTATACCTCCCCCCTCGACTCCGTCCAAGGACCCAGACAGTCTTTCCAGGTGAGGCAGAGGTTCACTTGCACCTCCTCCAACCTCATCTACGGTACCTGCTGTTCCACGAGTGGACTCCGATATATCAGCGAGACCAAGCGCAGGCTCAGCACTCGTTTCGCTGGACACCTCCCCTCAGTCCGCCTAGACCTACCTGATCTCCCGGTTGCTCAAAACTTTAACTCCCATTCCCTCACTGACCTCTCTGTCCTGGGCCTCCTCCACTGTCAGAGTGAGGCCCAGCACTAATTTGAGGGTCAGCATCTCATATTTCGCTTGGGCAGCTTGCACCCCAGTGGTTTGAATGTTGACTTCTCTAAATTGCTTTCCCTCTCTCTCCATCCCTCCCCCATCCTAGTTCTCCGACTAGTTTGCCTGTTACTACTCCTGCTTAAATGTTACTTTGTCTGCCTCGTTGTCACCTTCCCCGAGCTAACAATGATCTAATCTACATTTTCCTTGAGCTTCGTCCCCTTTGTTCTCTCATTTTCACACCTTACCCTTAAGGGCCTGCCCTACCAGCATCCGACTCCATGCGATGAGCGCAATCAAACTAGAAGCGGGGACCGCGAGGAGGTCGGGTGATCCCTGTACAGGGCCGTTCCCACCAGCATGCGCCTGCATGCGGCAAGCGCGACCAAACCGGCAGCGAGGGCCGCGCGGAGGTCGGGTGAGTGGCGCAACGCGACGCAAAGTGAGGCGAACTTGGAGCAAAGTCTTAAAGGTAAGTTCGCCAGGACAGAGAGGGGCACACAGAGAGGGGCACAGAGGCACACACAGAGAGGGCCACGGAGCCACACACATAGAGGGTCACAGAGGCACCTACAGATAGGTTCACGGAGGCACGACGTCGAGACGGTGTGTAATGCGTCGAGGCGACTGTGAGCCGACAAGCCGTAGCCGCGCGGAATTTTTGAACGGTGAGTTTTTCGGAGCCCCGCACGATGTTGGGACGAACTCCGCACAATTCCGCACGGCTCCGGCGATCGAAGTGGGACCGGCCCTGCGACGCCGGATGGCTCAAGGGACCACGTTAGGTCGCGCTCATCGCATAGAGTTGCATGCTGGTGGAACAGGCCCTTTACATATCTCTGTGTCTCCCTCTCCCCTGGCAAAGTCTGAAGAAGAGTCTCGACCCAAAACATCAGCCATTCCTTCTCTCCAGAGATGCCGCCTGTCCCGCTTAGATACTCCAGCTTTTGAGTCTGTGTTCAGTGTAAACTAGCATCTGAAGATCCTTCCTATACAATTTATGTGATATTTACAAGCTTAGCCACAGTATTTGTCCACCTGGAATGTAGCCCTGACCCTTTCCTTCGGGCTGGAATATCCCATGAAAGTTGT
The DNA here is from genome assembly GCA_963514005.1 of Raja brachyura. The sequence continues at coordinate 51,877,206 of OY740797.1, read as the reverse complement.
GGCATTTTACACATCCATCGTCCCCTGGCCATTGCATGTACACGTTCCACTAAAATGAGATCAAGGGCAGAACAATAATATGTAGTTCAAAATATTAATTCCATGTTTAAACTAAATTCAAATTGACAAGCACATTTTTTATTTGAAAAGAGTTTTAATGTTTGCTGTATTTTCCACTTTCATGAGATTAGTCGCTTAATGGGCGGCACGTTGGCACAGCGGTAGAGCTACTGCCTTACAGCGGCAGAGACCCGAGTTTGATCCCGTCTACGGGTGCTGTCTATATGGAGTTAAGTACGTTCCTCCTGTGACCACGTGGGATTTCTCTGAGATCTTCGGTTTCCTCCCAAACTACAAACACATAGTTACAGAGAAAGGTTGAACAAGTTAGGTCTTTATTCTTTGGAGCGCAGAAGGTTAAGGGGTGACTTGATTGAGGTCTTTAAAATGATGAAAGGGATAGACAGAGTTGACGTGGATAAGCTTTTCCCATTGAGGGTAGGCAAGATTCAAACAAGAGGGCATGACATGAGAATTAAGGGACAGAAGTTTAGGGGTAACATGAGGGGGAACTTCTTTACTCAGAGAGTGGTGGCTGTGTGGAATGATCTTCCAGCAGAAGTGGTGGAGGCAGGATCGATTTTAACATTTAAAAGTAAAGTGGATAGGTATGTGGACGGGAAGGGAATGGAGGGGTATGGTCTGAGTGTTGGGACTAGGGGAAAATAAATGGTCGGCACGGACTGGAAAGACCGAGCAGGCCTGTTTCCGTGCTGCAATTGTTATATGGTTATATGGTTATATAGTTATATAGTTACATATAGGTTTGTAGGTTAATTGGCTTGGTATAAGTGTAAAGTGTAAAATAAGTGTAAGTGTAAATTGTTTCTAGAATGTGCAGGATAGTGTTAATGTGCGGGGATCGTTGGTCGGTGCGGACTCGGTGGGCTGAAGGGCCTGTGTCCGCTCTGTGTCTGTAAACTAAATTAAACAAATGTAGCGCTGAATTGGAGACATGAGGCCACACTAATCTAATGGTAAAATCAGAGCAATCTGGGCCTTACAGCATTTAATTTCTGGTTGTAGATAATTACTGAAAATCTTTGGCTTCAGAATATTCAGGACATCGACCTGAAATTAGTTTTTATCTCCTGACAGAGGAGGAGGCCATTCAGTCCATCTAATCAGCACCAGCAATCAGAGCAATCCATCTTCACCAATGACTTCCTTCTACCTGTTGTTATCCGACAGCAACATCACGTCCCCGCTTCTCCTGTTACCCACCTACACACTTGGGGCACAAATACAGTTGTGATTCAGTAAATTCAACAATTGCCAAGCACTGTTTTCTCAATCATTAATTTAATTCAACAGAGTAATTTGATATCTTTCCTACTCAAAACCTCAGGGCACTTTATGAAATTGGTGCCCCTCACAATGAAGTCATCCGCTGATTACTGAATTTCAAGTGGAAAACATCTGTTCAGACTGTGTGCAATTCAGGATATGTTCACAGCGGCTCACGCAGTTTTATTGGGCTTGCTCTGTTCCATTTAGGTCAGTCATAACCAGAGTGAACATGGTTTTAAATACATGAGATAGACGCACAATGCTGGAGCAACTCAGCGGGACAGGCAGCATCTCTGGAGAGAAGGAATGGGTGCTATTTCAGGTCGAGACCCTTCTTCAGACTGAGAATCAGGGGAGAGGGAGACACGGAGATAAGGAAGTGTAAGGTGTGAAAATGAGACATCAAAGGAGAATGGGATCAGGGAAGTAGTCGAGGAGTTCATTGTTGGCAAGAAGGTGACAACAAAGAATACAGAGATAAATTTTAATCAGGGGTCAATCAGACTGGTGGGAGAACTAGGAAGGGGCAGGGATGGAGAGAGAGGGCAAGCAAGGGTTACTTGAAGTTGGAGAAGTCAATGTTCATACCGCTGGGGTGTAAACTGCCAAGCGCAATATGAGGTGCTGCGCCTCCAATTTGCACTGGGCCTCACACTGACAATGGAGGAGGCCCAGGACAGAAAGGTCAGTGTGGGAATGGGATGGAGTTAACAGTGAGACACCAGTGTAACTTTCACAAGATGAGGCAGGTCAGTTACAGCCGACCACATGTCCACTCCACCAGCTGCCACTGGCTGCACTCCCAATTCCGTTATTCCAGGATCAGCCATGGAATAAGGCTACCTCTTCCTGCTCCCTTCCGACATCCATATCCTCGGCAATCCCAAGCAACTGATCTTCTTAAATTGTCATTCTGCTTGTCTGACATCCAATATTGAATGAGCCAGGTTTCATAAAACAAATGTGGGAGGTCGAAGCCACAGATTCTGCTGGGGATCTACCAACACTGCACATAGAGTCTCTTGCCCAGAGTAGGGGAATCGAAGACCAGAGGACATAGGTTTAAGGTGAAGGGGAAAAGATTGAACAGGAATCTGAGGAGTAACAAAGGGTGTGGAGGGGGCGAAGGAAGAAGCTGCAGAAGGAGGTAGTTGAGGCAGGGACTATCCCAACGTTTAAGGAACAGTTAGACAGGTACATGAATAGGACAGCTTTGGAGGGATATAGACAATAGACAATAGGTGCAGGAGTAGGCCATTCGGCCCTTTCAGCCAGCACCTCCATTCAATGTGATCATGGCTGATCATCCACAATCAGTACCCCGTTCCTGCCTTCTCCCCATATCCCCTGACTCCGCTATCTTCAAGAGCCCTATCTAGCTCTCTCTTGATAGTATCCAGCGAACAGGCCTCCATCGCACTCTGAGGCAGAGAATTCCACAGACTCACAACTCTCTGTGTGAAAAGGTGTTTCCTCATCTCCGTTCTAAATAACTTACCCCTTATTCTTAAACTGTGGCCCCTGGTTCCGGACTCCCCCAACATCGGGAACATGTTTCCTGCCTCTAGCGTGTCCAAACCCTTAATAATCTTATATGTTTCAAGAAGATCCCCTCTCATCCTAAATTCCAGAGTGTACAAGCCCAGCTGCTCCATTCTCTCAGCATATGACAGTCCCGCCACCCCGGGAATTAACCTTGTGAACCTACACTGCACTCCCTCAATAGCAAGAATGTCCTTCCTCAAATTTGGAAATGAAAACTGCACACAATAATCCAGGTGTGGTCTCACTAGGGCCCTGCAGAAGGACCACTTTCCTCCTATACTCAATTCCTCTAGTTATGAAGGCCAACATTCCATTTGCTTTCTTCACTGCCTGCTGAACCTGCATGCTTATGGACCTGCAGGATAGGGACCAAATGCAGACAGGAGGGACTAGTAGCTGGGATGTGTTGGCCGGTGTGGGCAAGTTGGGCCTGTTTGTGTTCTAACTCACTGTGCCCTAATAATCCAATCACTAAAGGACCTGTTCCACTTACGTGTACTTGGCATGCAAATTACGCGACCTCGTGATCGCGTTGAGGTGCACGGGCATCATATGGCCGTGGGTGGCCGGTCCCACTGAGAAGCACGGAGGGGTATGTAGTGACATCGCGCGGGGCTCCGAAATTTTTGTAGGGAACAAAATCTTCAACCGCAAATATACTGTGCTAATATTTCATGTGACTCACTGTAATTTTCTTTTGGGAACACTGTTTTGGACTGCGTTGGGATGTTTTCCTGGATAAACATGTAAATAATCTGAAAAAGAGTCTCGACCCGAAACGTCACCCATTCTTTCCCTCCAGAGATGCTGCCTGTCCGGCTGAGTTACTCCAGCATTTTGTATCTAACCTGGAAATTATGGTGCAGAAACGGTGGCGCAGCGGTAGAGTTGCTGCCTTACAGCAAAATGCAGCACCAGAGACCCGGGTTCGATCCCGACTACGGGTGCTGTCTGAATGGAGTTTGTACGTTCCCCCCGTGATCTGCGTGGGTTTTCTCCGAGATCTTCAGTTTCCCCCCACACTCCAAAGACGTACAGGTTTGTATGTTAATTGGCTAGATAAAAATATTAAATTGTCCAAGTTGGCGCTGTGCAGAGTACTGTCCTGCCGACTACAAAATTCATTAGGTTCATAAGGTTCAATTCAATCTATGCTCCTGGATAAACAATGCAGGACAAACTAGCAATGCTGAGATGATGTGTTCTTGGTGCCGTATACTATTATACCATGCGATGGCATTGCAGGCACACGATTCTCTGGGAACACACCAACAAGGTATAAGACAATTTCCTACGATTGTTAACTTTACATTTTTAACGTATAATGTATCGATCTATCAGCTCCTCATGATCTGTTTCATAATTTAGTCTAATGGATAAAAGTGGAAGCAATTTGCAGAAGCTTTCAGAGTTCAATGTGCAACAGTGTTCATCATTTAGTGGACACAACAGAAAAGCAACTTCTACTCCTGGGCATTTTGCAACTAGTGCTTGCGTTTATGTGGATATTTTAATATAATTAGTTGGCCTATGATACTTCATAGCAGTGTTTTTCAATGTAATCTGGCACTAAGTAAAGATAGGGATTTTGACAAAAATGCCAAAAAATGTACACTGAAAGATAAGGGCCTGTCCCACTTACGCAACTTTTTGGCAACTGCCGGCACCCGTCATTGGTCGTTACATGTTGAAAATCCAGCGGTGACCAGAACAAGGTACAACTCTTTGGGCGACTACTCACGACCATACAGACGTCACCCCGCGACATGTCGCCAGGGTGTCGCCTGTATGGTAATGAGTCGTCTCCTCAGTCGCCCAATGAGCTGTAGCGTCTTTCTGGTCGCCAATGGATTTTCAACATGTTGAGAATTTTCCCCAACCTGCAACAACCTGTGAGGGGTGCTGGCAGTCGCTGAAAAAGTCGATTAAATGGGACAGGCTCAATGGGCTTTAAGAATGTCAGAAGATTAGAAGATTACCCGAGTTCGATCCTGACACGGGTGCTGTCTGGACAGAGTTTGTATGTTCTCCCCGTGACCGCGTGGGTTTTCTCCGAGATCTCCGGTTTCCTCCTACACTTCAAAGACGTACAGGTTTGTAGGTTAATTAGCTTGGTATAAATGTAAAATTGTCCCTTGTGTGTGTGGGATGCGGGGATCGCTGGTTGGCGCGGACTCGGCGGGCCGAATGGCCTGTTTCTGCGATGTACCTCTAAACTAAATTAAACTAAAGATTGACACAAAAAGTTGTGAGAGAAGGAATAGGTGAAGTATTAATGTTGTATGGGAAAGTAGAAAACATAAACAGATGGGTTCGGAGATCAGGGCCAAGTCATCCAGTCAGTGGCAGTGTCACCAATAATGTAAGGCACAGGAATGGGCCATTCAGCCCATCATGCATGTGTCAGTCGAAGAACAGCTCTCCACTCGAATCTCACCTTACATTACTTGTCTGTGGTACTGCAGCTCACAGCTCTTCAGGTACACTTCTGTAAACCCTCTCAATGTGATGAGGTTTTCTACACCTACCACCTATTCAGGCAGTACGTTCCAGCTCTGGTCTGTTGAAAATATCCCTCAGATCTTAAATCCCCCAACTCTATATCTGGGCCTTTCATAATTTAAAACACCACAACAAAATCTCACCACGCTCCTCTCTTCCCAAGAAAACAATCCAGACTATGCAATCTTGCTGATTGTGGAGTGATTTAAAATGGGGTCATCTGGCGGCAGGGTTTGGGACAGAATCAAAGTTAAAGTTTTTTTTTTAAATAGGGAATGTGATGGAAGGCAAAGCAGGGGCATAAACTCGGCAATAGTAATTTAAGAATTTCATGTGTAGGAAGGAACTGCAGATGTTGGTTTAAACCAAAGATAGACACAAATTGCTGGAGTAACTCAGTTGGGCAGGCAGCATCTTTGGAGAGAAGAAACAGGTGATGTTTCGGGTCGAGACCCTTCCTCAGATTTCTGCTTCTTCTTCTGTCGTATGTCTTTTAGACCTGCAGCTCTGTTGAGGCGAGCCAGGCCAACGTGTCATCGTCCAGGTCAACCAGACCTCGTTCACCATTCGGTGGCCGGTGTTTGGGGCAACTGGTGACGATGTGCTCCACTGTCTGTGTTGGGTCCCCACACTCGCAGGAGGCGCTGTCCGCGAGGCCCCACCCCTTCATCGCTACTCCATAGCATCCGATGCCTGTTCTCAAGCGATTGAGGGTTGACCACTTGGGGCAGGTCCTGGCCAGGGACGTCCATAGGGTCATTGATGTAATGGTGTAGCCTAGATGGTTCTGCTGACTTCCACTGGTTTCTTAGAAGCGTCAGGGGAAAGGGAAACAAGAGATATAGATGGTGATATAAAGAGACATAGAACAAATAAATGCAAAACAGATGCAGGAAAGAGTCCATGTTGGCTGTGGGGTAGGTGATAACCGGTTACACAGACAATGAAACTCGACAGGTTGACAATGAAACTAGTACGATGACTAGCACCAGTGGGGTGGGGGTGAGAGAGAGAATGCAAGTAATAGTTATAGAAATCAATGTTCATACCGCTGGATTGGAAACCGCCCAAGAGAAATATGATGTGCTGATCCTCCAGTTTGCGTTTGGTCTCACTCTAACACGGGGCGCCGTGGCGACATCTCCAGAGAAGGGTCTCAACCTGAAACATATACTGATTTTAAAAAAAACGCTGCCACTTATGGCTGTGATTTTTGGCCATCTTACTCAGAGTCTGCCTCCGTTGGTCAGGGTTTTCCCATTGATGAAAAATAAAAGACTTATTAATGTTAAAAAAATGTTGAGATTCACTCTCCTGAAGGCCACGCCCTTCTGGAGGGACTATAAAACCCGGATGTGTTGAATGCCTCAGTCAGTCTCTGCAAGATGGGGGAACGAGAGGGTCACGTCTCTCAGTCTGAGCTGTGAATAACACTGAACACAGGTCTACACCCTTAATGTGGTTTGAAAATGCTTGGTAAAAGTGTTTTGTGGTTTGAAAATGCTTGCTAAAAGTGTTTTATGGTTTGAACATGCTTGCTAAAAGTGTTTTTTGGTTTGAACATGCAAAGGTTGCCTTGCCTAATTGAAAAGTTGGTTTGAGAATGCTGAAGTTGCCTTGCCTAATTGAAAAGTTGGTTTGAGAATGCTGAAGTTGCCTTGCCTAATTGAAAAGTTGGTTTGAGAATGCTGAAGTTGCCTTGCCTAATTGAAAAGTTGGTTTGAGAATGCCTTGCCTAATTGAAAAGTTGGTTTGAGAATGCCTTGCCTAATTGAAAAGTTGGTTTGAGAATGCTAAAGCTGCCTTGCCTAATTAAAAATTTGGTTTGAGAATGCTAAAGTTGCCTTGCCTAATTAAAAATTTGGTTTGTGGATGCTAAAGTTGTCTTGCCTAATTGAAAAGTTGGATTGAGAATGCTAAAGCTGCCTTGCCCAATTGAAAAGTTGATTTGAGAATGCCTTGCCTAATTGAAAAATGGGTTTGAGAATGCCTTCCCTAATTGAAAAGTTGGTTTGAGAATGCCTTGCCTAATTGAAAAGTTGGTTTGAGAATGCTAAAGTTGCATTGTCTAATTGAAAAGTTGGTTTGAGAAAGCAAAAGTTACCTTGTCGTCAATATAAATAAAAGTCTCATCCTGACCACTTCCTATTTGCGCTGTATATTGATTTTAGGAAAAACGTTACCACGTACGGCTGAGAAAGCAAAAGCTGCCTTGCCCAATTGAAAAATGGATTTGAGAATGCTAAAGTTGCCTTGCCTAATTGAAAAGTTGATTTGAGAATGCCTTGCCTAATTGAAAAGGTAATTTGAGAAAGCCTTGCCTAATTGAAAAGTTGATTTGAGATTGCTAAAGTTGCCTTGCCTAATTGAAAAGTTGGTTTGAGAAAGCAAAAGATACCTTGCCTAATTGAAAAGTTGGATTGAGAATGCTAAAGTTGCCTTGCCTAATTTAAAAAAGGATTTGAGAATGCCTTGCCTAATTGAAAAGTTTGTTTGAGTGCTAAAATTGCCTTGCTTAATTGAAAGGTTGGTTGGAGAATGCTAAAGTTGCCTAGCCTAATTGAAAAGTTGGTATGAGAATGCTACAGTTGCCTTGCCTAATTGAAAAGTCGGTTTGCGAATTCCTTGTCTAATTGAAAAGTTGGTTTGAGAATGCTAAAGTTGCCTCGCCTAATTAAAAAAAGGATTTGAGAATGCCTTGCTTAATTGAAAAGTTGGTTTGAGAATGCCTTGCCTAATTGAAGTTTGTTTGAGTGTGCCTTGCCTAATTTAAAAGTTGGTTTGAGTGCTAAAATTGCCTTGCTTAATTGAAAAGTTGGTTTGAGAATGCTAAAGTTGCCTAGCCTAATTGAAAAGTTGGTATGAGAATGCTAAAGTTGCCTTGCCTAATTGAAAAGTTGGTTTGAGAATTCCTTGCCTAATTGAAAAGTTGGTTTGAGAATGCTAAGGTTGCCTTGCCTAATTGTAAAGTTGGTTTGAGAATGCTAAAGTTGCCTTGCCTAATTGAAAAGTTGGTTTGAGAATGCTAAAGTTGCCTTGCCTAATTGAAAAGTTGGTTTGAGAATGTTAAAGTTGCCTTGCCTAATTGTAAAGTTGGTTTGAGAATGCTAAAGTTGCCTTGCCTAATTGAAAAGTTGGTTTGAGAATGCTAAAGTTGCCTTGCCAAATTGAAAAGTTGGTTTGAGAATGCTAAAGTTGCCTTGCCTAATTGAAAACTTGGTTTGCGAATTCCTTGCCTAATTGAAAACTTGGTTTGAGAATGCAAAAGTTGCCTTGCCTAATTGAAAAGTTGGTTTGAGAATGCTAAAGTTGCCTTGCCAAATTGAAAAGTTGGTTTGAGAATGCTAAAGTTGTCTTGCTTAATTGAAAAGTTGGTTTGAGAATGCTAAAGTTGCATTGCCTAATTGAAAAGTTGGTTTGAGAATGCAAAAGTTGCCTTGCCTAATAGAAAAGTTGGTTTCAGAATGCTAAAGTTGCCTTGCCTAATTGAAAAGCTGATTTGAGAATGCCTTGCCTAATTGAAAAGTTGGTTTGAGAATGCCTTGCCTAATTGAAAAGTTAGTTTGAGAATGCCTTGCCTAATTGAAAATTTTGTTTGAGAGTGCCTTCCCTAATTTAAAAGTTGGTTTGAGTGCTAAAATTGCCTTGCTTAATTGAAAAGTTGGTTTGAGAATGCAAAAGTTGCCTTGCCTAATAGAAAAGTTGGTTTCAGAATGCTAAAGTTGCCTTGCCTAATTGAAAAGCTGATTTGAGAATGCCTTGCCTAATTGAAAAGTTGGTTTGAGAATGCCTTGCCTAATTGAAAAGTTAGTTTGAGAATGCCTTGCCTAATTGAAAATTTTGTTTGAGAGTGCCTTCCCTAATTTAAAAGTTGGTTTGAGTGCTAAAATTGCCTTGCTTAATTGAAAAGTTGGTTTGAGAATGCTAAAGTTGTCTTGCTTAATTGAAAAGTTGGTTTGAGAATGCTAAAGTTGCATTGCCTAATTGAAAAGTTGGTTTGAGAATGCAAAAGTTGCCTTGCCTAATAGAAAAGTTGGTTTCAGAATGCTAAAGTTGCCTTGCCTAATTGAAAAGCTGATTTGAGAATGCCTTGCCTAATTGAAAAGTTGGTTTGAGAATGCCTTGCCTAATTGAAAAGTTAGTTTGAGAATGCCTTGCCTAATTGAAAATTTTGTTTGAGAGTGCCTTCCCTAATTTAAAAGTTGGTTTGAGTGCTAAAATTGCCTTGCTTAATTGAAAAGTTGGTTTGAGAATGCAAAAGTTGCCTTGCCTAATAGAAAAGTTGGTTTCAGAATGCTAAAGTTGCCTTGCCTAATTGAAAAGCTGATTTGAGAATGCCTTGCCTAATTGAAAAGTTGGTTTGAGAATGCCTTGCCTAATTGAAAAGTTAGTTTGAGAATGCCTTGCCTAATTGAAAATTTTGTTTGAGAGTGCCTTCCCTAATTTAAAAGTTGGTTTGAGTGCTAAAATTGCCTTGCTTAATTGAAAAGTTGGTTTGAGAATGCTAAAGTTGCCTAGCCTAATTGAAAAGTTGGTATGAGAATGCTACAGTTGCCTTGCCTAATTGAAAAGTTCTTTTGCGAATTCCTTGCCTAATTGAAAAGTTGGTTTGAGAATGCTAAAGTTGCCTTGCCTAATTGAAAAGTTGGTTTGAGAATGCCTTGCCTAATTGAAAGGTTGGTTTGAGAATGCCTTGCCTAATTGAAAAGTTGGTTTGAGAATGCCTTGCCTAATTGAAAAGTTGGTTTGAGAATGCGTTGCCTAATTGAAAAGTTGGTTTGAGAATGCCTTGCCTAATTGAAAGGTTGGTTTGAGAATGCCTTGCCTAATTGAAAAGTTGGTTTGAGAATGCCTTGCCTAATTGAAAAGCTGGTTTGAGAATGCTAAAGTTGCCTTGCCTAATTGAAAAGTTGGTTTGAGATTGCAAAAGTTGCCTTGCCGTCTATATAATTAAAAGTCTCATCCCGTTTGCGCTGTATATTGATCTTAGGAAATACGTTAGCACGTACGGCTGTGATTTTTGGCCACCTTGCTCAGCGTCCCCCTCCACTCATCAGCAGCTGGGGATTTTTCCCATCAATGAAAAATAAAAGAGTTATTAGTGTTTTAAAAATGTTGAGATTCCCTCTCCTGTCAATCACGCCATGAAGGCCACCTCCCTTCTGGTAGGAGGGACTATAAAACCTGGAAGTGTGTGTGTGGCTCAGTCTCTGCAAGAGGGGGAGGGAGAGGCCATGACTCTCTGTCTTTAGTGGCCTTGCACCCTGCTTGAAATGGTAGGAAACTGCACTTGAATTTGGTGGCCTTGCACCCTGCTTGAAGTGATAGGAAACTGCACTCGAATTTGGTGGGCTTGCACCCTGTTTGAAGTGGCATTTCAAGGAATAGCTGCGAGTCAACTGCCCGCCCACCAGCCTTGAGTGAGTGAGCTGCCAGCACACCAGGCTTGAGTAACTGAGCCGCCATCCCAAGAATCCATTCGGCCCACAATGACCATACTAGCCCTCTGGAAACCAGTCCCTTCAGCCCACAACACCCATACTAGCGCACCAGAAAGCCCCCCCCCCCCCCACCCCCCACCCCCCACCCCACTGGCCACCAATAATGGAATTGGTGGAGAGGTGGAATATTGGGTTGTGGGACCAGCCCTCCCGTGTGAAGCTGGGACCTAACGGGTCCCACTTAGTCTAGTATATTACTAAAACTCTCATCTTGTCCGTGGCTATGTGTATGTGTTTGCCTGGGTGTGCATGTGATCCTGGAACTACGCCAAAATGGTATACAATAGTGCTACAATTTTTGCACCACTTTACTCACAATTGTCCTGTCGTGTGGTGTATCAAGTTTCTTTCAGATTGATGTTATATACAAGTTATTGACATTTGTAACTTAAAAAAAAATGAAACAGTGCCCCCACTTGCCCTGCCCATCCCGTCTTTACTTGACTGGCATCAAAAGGACACCTGACGGGTCCTCAGTGCAACCTTTCAGACCAGCATCTTTTTTTCCTCGATTCAAACGCCTCCAAGGGTATGTTCCCTTCAATTTTCGCTGCTGCTCCGGGCCCACGGCCCTCTCCCTCCCCCTCCTCCAGCTCCGCACCACTCGCCCTGTCCCCCCTGACAGCCCCCGCTCCAAGGAGCGGCACCGGACCCGCGAGGAGGAAGAGCATGGGGAGGATGATGAGCGGCACCCAGGGCAAGGTAGGCCGCAGCCTCCGCCTCTGCGCAGTTGGGGGCTATGGGTGGGTGGTGGAATATTGTGCTGGGTTGGGGGAACAGCTTACATTGGGGGAATGGGTGAGTGGTGCAATATTGCGTTGGGCAACGGGTTGTGTTGGGGGACCAGTCCTCCTGTGGGTGCTATGGGTGAGTGGTGGAATATTGTGTTGGGGGACTAGGCCTCACATGTGACAGGGATCTAATGGGCCCAAAATGTTGCTCCTTTTGCGAAGGTATACCTTCCTGTATTATTATGCCGTGCACTAAATCATATCTGAGCTCCCAAAAGGTTTAAAATCATTTTATTTGCCTCAGGCCTCTCGTTCAGAAACATTGAAATATACAGGGTGAAGACATTTCTCATCTTGATCCTGAATTGCCAGCCACTTGCTTGGAGATTGTGATAATTAGTTCCAGTTACCCCAGAACCGAGATGCATCAACTCCAAACCAACCGTGTCAATCCCACAAGCATTTTGTTTATTTAAATGTGATCGCCTCTCATTCTTCTAAATACAGTACAGGCAATGTCTGCTTTAAGGCTTGAAAAAGACAAAAGCATTATCCATGGAATCAATCTGGTGAACCTTGGCTGCACTCCCTCTGTTACAGTACCTTCCTGGATAAAGAGACCAGACTGTACACAGGGCCCTATACCTTTGGAACAAGACATCTCTTGTACTCAAACCTGTACGCGACATATTCAGTGGGTATTACATGAACTTTTATCATACGATTTGCTGAGTTAATCTGATTTTTATACTCCACTTGCTTTCTGGAAGCGTTGATATTTTCACTTATCTTTCTGTCCCATTGGACTGGATAAACCATTCCCTCATATTCACTGAATGTGGATCGGGCTCTTGCCTTCTGTTGCCCCATGTGAAACATCAGTCTCTTCGTGAGTTGTGTCCACTAAAAATATGTGTAACTTTTGTTACCATCATTCATAACTTCATGTGATAGGAGAAGAATTAGGCCATACAGCCATCAAGTCTACTCTGCCATTGAATCATGGCTGATCTATCTCTCCCTCCAAACCCCATTCTCCTGCCTTCTCCCCGTAACCCCCGACACCCATACTAATCATGCGACCTCTTGTGTTGATTTGTTTTTAATATTCTTTAGCTCAGTCCCCACTAAAAAAATGTCAAGATAGGGCTTTTCTGGTTACTGTACGTTTGTAATTGCTATTTGTTCCCACGTATAACAATGTTCAGTTCTGGGCACCATGTTACAGGAAAGATGTTGTCAAGCTGGAAAGGGTGCAGAGAAGATTTACGAGGATGTTGCCAGGTCTAGAGGGTCTGAGCTACAGGGAGAGGTTGAGTAGGCTGGGTCTCTATTCCTTGGAGCGCTGGAGGATGAGGGGTGATCTTATCGAGGTGTATAAAATCATGAGAGGAATGGAATGGGTAGATGCACAGAGTCTCTTGTCCAGAGTAGGTGAATCGAGGACCGGAGGACATAGGTTTAAGGCGATGGGGAAAAGATTTAATAGGAATCTGAGGGGTATTCTTTTCACACAAAGGGTGCTGGGTGTATGGAACGAGCTGCCAGAAGAGATATTTGAGGCAGGGACTATCCGGAAGTGGCGGCGCTGCTTGTCAGCTGCGGCTCGCCTGCAGTCCGTCTGTCTTTTATTTTATTTTTGTCCTCGTCCCTGTTTTTGGTGTTTATTTTTGGTTTGTTGGGTTGTGTATGTGTGTGTGTGGGGGGGGGGGGGGGGGAGAAACGGGGTTTTAGTCTCTCCCTTCGGGGGGATGCGACTTTACCTGTCGTGTCCCCCGACACCGTCTCCGTCTGTGCTGAGGCCCTGGTGACGGCCTTCCAGCTTCCAGCGGCGGCGGCACGGCCTTCAGAGCTTCAGCGGCGACCTGCTTCCGGCGGCGACCTGGGCTTCTGGAGCTGCGGTGCTCCAGCGGCGGCCTGGTTCCCTCTGAGCTGCGGTGCTCCAGCGGCGGCCTGGGATTCGGGAGCTGTGGTGCTCCAGCGGTGGCCTGGTTCCCTCTGAGCTGCGGTGCTCCAGCGGCGGCCTGGCTCCCTCTGAGCTGCGGTGCTCCAGCGGCGGCCTGGGATTCGAGAGCTGCGGTGCTCCAGCGGCGGCCTGGTTCCCTCTGAGCTGCGGTGCTCCAGCGGCGGCCTGGGATTCGGGAGCTGTGGTGCTCCAGCGGCGACCTGGGTCTCGGGGGCTGCGGTGCTCCAGCGACGTTCCGGCGGCGGGCCCTGTGGCGGTGTTCCAGCGGCGGGCCCTGGGGCGGTGTTCCAGCGGCGGGCCCTGTGGCGGTGTTCCAGCGGCGGGCTCTGTGGCGGTGTTCCAGCGGCGGGCCCTGTGGCGGTGTTCCAGTGGCGGGCCTGTGGCGGTGTTCCGGTGTCAGCGGTGGCGGAGGCCTGGATCTCCTCAGCGCAGAGGGAGAATAAGGAGGGGAGAAAGACAGTGACCCTAAGACTTTTGCCTTCCACCACAGTGAGGAGGTTTGGTGAACTCACTGTGGTGGATGTTAATTTTGTGTTTATTGTACGGTATTGTTATTTTTATATATGTATGACTGCAGGCACGTAATTTCATTCAGACCGAAAGGTCTGAATGACAATAAAGGAATTCAATTCAATTCAATTCAATTCAATTCAACAATGTTTAAGAAACAGTTAGGATAAAACATGGATAGGACAGGTTTGGAGGGATATGGACCAAATACGGCAGGTGGGTCTATAGCTGGGACATGTTGGCCGGTGTGGGCAAGTTGGGTCAAAGGGCCTGTTTACATGCTGTATCACTCAATGACTCTGAACACTATGACTCTAAACAAAGTGGCAAGGCATGTTTCTGTTCAACTGAGATCTGAAGATGATAACTGAACATTGGTGAAGACAAAATAATTCACCGATATAGAATAATTCTTTACGAAACACAAAAGGAAAGGCAAGATTACTTTAAGATGAAAGAACAATTGGCAAGATCTGCAGGATTAATTTGGGTGGGCCTCTATTGAGGAATGATTTAATAGTCTCTTGCTGCCAAGAAAATCCGTTTGCCAAAAATCTTGCTGCTCGAATGAGAAACAAATTAATAACAATGACAAAAATGTTGTTTAAAAACAATCAGTGAAAATGTTAAAACTGCACTGTGTGTTTTTGAATGCTTCAAATCCCATTGTAATGGTACCAGATGCGCATGTTGTTGAGTTCCATGCAGCTCACAGCAAGTGTGCAGGGCACACATTCCACCATGGCAATTTCACACGAGTGCTGCCATTTTGGACTTCAAGCTCCAGCTAACGAGCTCTGATAGTTGAGCGCACACAGCAAGCAATGGGAAAGATGCTGAGTTAATCCATATTGGAGGACCATCTATTTTATCTTCATAGTTTATTTTCAGTTTCCTTTATCATCGTTACATTTTTGCATATCTTTTATTCATTGTTTTATCTCCCTACATCATCATGCATATCTCTTTTGCCCTTATTCCTGTCCATCTGAAGAAAGGTCTCGACCCGAAACGTCACCCATTCCTTCTCTCCAGAAATGCTGCCTGTCCCGCTGAGTTACTCCAACGTTCTGTGTCTATCTTCAGTTTCAACCAGCATCTGCAGTTCCTTCTTAAACGTTTATCGTGTCACGTTATAGATGCTGACAATGGCTAAGATTAAACAAGTCATGAGCCAGCTCCAGGAAGCATCTAAATAGAGTGGCCTGGATAGAGTGGATGTGGAGAGGATGTTTCCACTAGTGGGAGAGTCCAGGACCAGAGGTCATAGCCTCAGAATTAAAGGATGTTCCTTTAAGAAGGAGATGAGGAGGGATTTCTTTAGTCTGAGGGTGGTGAATCTGTGGAATTCATTGCCACAGAAGGCTGTGGAGGCCAAGTCAATGGATATTTTTAAGGCAGAGATAGATAGATTCTTGAATAGTATGGGTGGCAGGGGTTATGGGGAGAAGGCAGGAGAATGGGGTTAGGAGCGAGAGATAGATCAGCCATGATTGAATGGTGGAGTAGACTTGATGGGCCGAATGTCCTAATTCTGCGTCCATTCACAAGAACTGGTGTACAATATAAAGAGTGCGTGGAGTGTAATGATGTTGTAGAGGTTCTTATTTAAGGCACCGGCTGAAAGGCTTGGTGCACTCACTATCATTTCCCTGGTATTCAGCTGGAGTGGGAGACTGAGCTAAGGTCACGTTGAGCAGGGAATTAGTCACTGTAAAGAGGCCGGGTGTAGGCTGTGGGGCTGGAGTTATTTCAGGAAGGTGAGTCAGCAAGAAGCTTTAGTCGTTCCAAATCATAGCGTGTTATTGTTCTCAGGGACATTACTCTGTCGCACTTTCTTGTGAATGTTGCAATGAACTTAAAACAATAGATTTGAAATGTGATGGCAGCGTTTCATAAGGTCATAAGGACTAGTAGTATTAGGCCATATGGCCCATCAAGTCAACTCCGCCATTCAATCATGGCTGATCTATCTCTCCCTCCTAACCCCATTCTCCTGCCTTCTCCTCGTAACCCCCGACACCCGTACACATCATGCGACTTCTTGTGTTGATTTGTTTTTAATATTCTTTAGTTCAGTCCCCACTAAAAAAATGTTAAGATAGGGCTTTTCTGGTTACTGTATGTTTGTAAATGCAATGTTCAGTTCTGGGCACCATGTTACAGGAAAGATGTTGTCAAGTTGGAAAGGGTACAGAGAAGATTTACGAGGATGTTGCCAGGACTAGAGGGTCTGAGCTACAGGGAGAGGTTGAGTCAGCTGGGTCTCTATTCCTTGGAGCGCTGGAGGATGAGGGGTGATCTTATAGAGGTGTATAAAATCACGAGGGGAATAGAATGGGTAGATGCACAGAGCCTCTTGTCCAGAGGAGGTGTCTCCAGGCTCCTGGCCCTCAACAGCTTCTGACTGTCCTCACGTGAATGTGCAGTGCTCCCCAAGAGGATGACTTGCCTTCGGTTCAGATTGGAGATGTCTTCAAAGGTCAGGCTTGGGGCAGAGGCTGGGAAGGGACACAGGATGTTTGACTATCTAATTGTGATTGGAGATAGAGTGAGTTATCTTCAGGTAGTACAAGATCATGTTTGTTTTTGTCGGGAGCGTGCGGAGAGGGGAAAGCCAATGGATGGTGATTGTCGGACCTAGCGATCGAAGAAGAGAACCGTGAACATTTCAAGTGGAGTTTTACAGGAATCTAAGGAGAACCAACTGCCTCATTAAAATGTGAACATCACATAATGGCGCAGCGGTAGAGCTGCTGCCTCATCACACTTGATTACGGCTGCTGCATGTGTGGAGTTTGCATGTCCTCAGAGGCAGTAACCTGATTCCTCCTACAAATGGGCCTGTCCCACGTAGGCGATTTTTCAGCGGACTTCCGGCAACTGTCAAGTTGCCGGCAATCACCTGTAAAACCGGGAACTGAAATGGCGACTGTCAGAGTGGAACACGCACGCACGCACACCGCAAAGGCGGGGGCCAAGGCAAGCGGGGGAGCGCTGTCCAAAAAAATTCCCACGGTGCAAAGCCAAGGTGATACAGACACCGCGATGAAAAGGAAGGTTGGCGCTGTGTGTGTGCCTCTGCGCCCCTCTCTGTGTGCCCCTCTCTGTCCTGGCGAACTTACCTTAGACTTCGCTCCAAGTTCGCCTCACTTTGCGCCGCGTTGCGCCACTCACCCGACCTCCGCGCGGCCCCTGCTGCCGGTTTGGTCGCGCATGCTGGTGGGAACGGCCCTGTACAGGGGATCACCTGACCTCCGCGCGGCCCCCGCTTCTAGTTTGATCGCGTTCATCGCGTAGAGTTGCATGCTTGTAGGACAGGCCCTTTAGTGTGCGGGGATCGCTGGTTGGTGCGGACCCGGTAGGCTGAAGAGCCTGTTTCCCCGGTGTATCTCCAAAGTAAACTAAAGTATATTAAGGGGAGAAGGGTAACCAGACAGAAAATAGGGCCCCTCATCTGTGCATGGAATGAAGAGACTCAAGTCAGAGGAAGGGTCCGGACCCAAACCATCATCTGCTCATTCCCTCCACAGATGCTGCCTGACTCACTGAGCTCCTCCAGCACTTTGATTTTTATGCTGACGGTTCCAGCGTCTTCGATGTCATGTGCTTCGAGGATCTAAATCAACTTGAAAAATAGGTCATGGTACAGCATGTGGTATTTAAATCTCTGACAAGTGCAGAGTATTGGCGTTTGGGAAGTTAAGCCAGGGGATGACTTGCTCAGTAAATGGCAGAGCCCTGGAGATTGTGTGGAACAGCAGGATCTTGGGTGCAAGGAAGCAGTTCCCTGAAAATGGGGGCACAGTAAAGAGGTGATTGAATAAACCACTAGGCAAGCTTGCCTTCGTTGGTCAGGGCATTGTGTAATAGAGTCGGGGTATCATATTGCAACTGTATCAGACATTGATGAGATCATAATTTGGAGCAGTGTATAGCATTTCTGTTTCCGTAGCTACAGTATAGGAAGGGTGTTATTAACATGGAAACTGTGCAGAAAAAAATCACAATGATGTTACCAGGACTGGGGGCTTAAGTTATAAAGGAAAGATTGGATAGATTGGGGCCTTGATCAGGGGTTCCCAACCTTTTTTGTCCCGTTTATCCCTGGCTACTTTAATAGCACATAACAATGTTATTTCACTTATTCATGAACAACTAATGATGAACAGACACCGGTTTACCAGAACCAAACACAGTCAGTCAATGGGAAAAAATATCTACAAATCCAGAATCTACAAATTTCTCCCCTGGGGGTAAATTAATCCCAGGTTGAGAACCCTTGATCTGGATTATATAAAACTGATGTATATAAAATCACAAGGAGCCTAAATAAGGGGAATGGTCACTGCCTTTTCCCCAGGGTAGAGGAATTTAAAGGGCATAGGCTTATATGAGAAAAGACTGGATAGACTCGGCTTGTACCCGCTGGAATTTAGAAGCTTGAGGGGGGATCTTATAGAAACTTACAAAATTCATAAGGGGTTGGACAGGCTAGATGCAGGAAGGTTGTCCCCGATGTTGGGGAGGTCCAGAACAAGGGGTCACAGTTTAAGGATAAGGGGGAATTCCTTTCGGACCGAGATGAGGAAAACACTTTTCACACAGAGAGTGGTGAGTCTGTGGAATTCTCCGCCACAGAAAGTAGTTGAGGCCAGTTCATTGGCTATATTTAAGAGGGAGTTAGATGTGGCCCTTGTGGCTAAAGGGATCAGGGGGTATGGAGAGAAGGCAGGTACGGGATACTGAGTTGGATGATCAGCCATGATCATATTGAATGGTGGTGCAGGCTCGAAGGGGCGAATGGCCTACTCCTGCACCTATTTTCTATGTTTCTATGTTTCTATGCTAAGTTGAGATGGGAAAGATTCAAAGTGGACCCGAGGGGCAACTTTTCCACGCAGAGGATGGTGGGTATATGGAACAAGCAGAGGAGGTGGTAGAGGTTTGAACAATTACAACGTACATGAACAGAAAGGGTTTGGAAGGATATGGATCAATGCAGGAAAAGGGGACTACCTCATGTGCTTCCCTACAGTTAAGGTAAGATCGTAGAAACTGAGGCAGCAACACCAACATTTCCTTCCTCGGGGTTAGGTTGTGGTGTTGGCTGGTGATGTGGGGGGAGCTAGGTGAGTAGGTACAATGCATTTTATATATGGTGCTCAACACAGCCACTGTGAGGTGGATCAGTTGGCAATTAGCAGGCTTCTTTGAGCTGGAAGGGGCTTCTTGAGCTAATATAGCTGCACTCACCAAGGCAAGTGGTGAGTAAACCTTGGGGATGGCAGGAGATAAGTGTTAGATGTGTAGGAAAGAACCGCAGATGCTGGTTTAAACCGAAGGTAGACACAAAATGCTGGAGTAACTCGGTGGGACGGAGATCCAGCATCTCTGGAGAGAAGGAATGAGTGACGTTTGGGGTCGAGACCCTTCTTCAGACAGGATAAGTGTTGGATGTTCTCTTGTTGGAGATGGCCATTAATTTTATTTGACTCTATCAGTCCAGGCTTGACTGTTGTCGGGTTCAGCCTTGTGAAGGCATATAGTTTCTGAGGAGTTGTTCATTGAATATCATACAATTTTCAATAATCATCCCAACTTCTGACCTAATTATGGAAGGAAGCCACCCTGGGATTAGGAGGGAGAGATAGATCAGCTCTGATAGAATGGCGGTAGACTTGATGGGGCCGAATGGCCTAATTCTACTATCACTTATGATCTTCTGGCCGAAAGATGGATGAGACAAGTGAAGTTGGTTGGCCTAGGATTCCTAGTGACACCTCTGGGATTGGATGGTCAATCTTCATCAACTGCAACCAGCGTCTGTGAATCTGGAGGAAGTCAAGTTGGATCATTCACTCAATATTCCAGGTTAAAAATGGCTGCAAATGCATTAGTTTCCTCTTTTGTATTCACGTGTCAGGTCCTGCCATCACTGATGAAGTTTAGTTTAGAGAGACAGCTTGCAAACAGGCCCTTCGGCCCATCGAGTCTGCACCGGCCAGTGATCCCCGCACACTAACACTATCCTACATGCGCTAAGGACAATTTACACTTACACCAAGCCGATTAACCTACAAGCCTGCATGTCTTTGGAGTCTGGGAGGAAACCGAAGATCCTGGCGTAAACCCATGCGGTCACGGGGAGAAGGCAAAACTCTGTACAGGCAGCACCCGTAGCCGGGATGGAACCCGGGTCTCTGGTGATGCAAGCGCTGTAAGGCAGTAACTACTGCCGTTCATTCACAATGTGGTATTTCTGGATTCTCCTCCTCCCATTTACATGTCGGCCACCATCCAGGTCTGCGGACTTGAGCAGCGAGCTACCGTTCACACATGCATCTTTTCACTTTGACTTGCCCTCTTGTTGTCACTTCGTTTTATTCACCTTCCATGTTCATGATTTTGATGAATGAGACTATCCACCTGCCACGTGTAGTGCTACCTTAATATCCGTGTTCACCAAGGCACTGACACCCATGCATTCTCGTGCTATAGAAAGGATAGTCAGAATTGTTTGACCTAATCTTACAAATGACTCAAACAAGAGTTCTAGCTGGACATTATAATCTGCCACGTAATGGGAGGCATGTGGCCCCATTCTCCCTGTGGCCACCTGATCTTCATGCAGCATGGGGACAGGCCCTTTGGCCTAACTTGTCCATGCTGATCAACATGTCCCATCCACACGAGGTCATAAGTGATAGGAGCAGAATTAAGACATTCGGCCCATCAAGTCTACTCTGCCATTCAATCATGGCTGATCTATGTCTCCCTCCTACCCTCTTTCACCTACCCTCTCCCCATAACCCCCAACATATGTACTAATTAAGAATCTATCTATCTCTGCCTTAAAGATATCTGTTGACTTGGCCTCCACAGCCGTCTGTGGCAATGAATTCCATAGATTCACCACCCTGACTAAAGACATTTCTCTTCATCTTTTTCCTAAACAAATACCCCTTAGGCTATGACCTCTAGTCCTAGACTTTCCCATTAGACTTTCCTCTCCACATACTCTGTATCCAAGCCTGTACATTTCAATGAGGTCCCCTCCCCCCCCCCCCCCCCAATATTCTTCTAAACTCCAGTGAGTACAGGTCCAGTGCCATCATATGTTAACCCACTTATTCCTGGGATCATTCTTGTAAATCTCCTCTAGAGCCTCTCCTGAGCCAACACATCTTTCTCACAATTGCTCACAATACTCCAAATGTGTCCTGACCAGCGCCTTAGAGTGTCAGCATTACATCCCTGTGTTTGTATTCTAGCCCTCTTGAAATAAATGCTAGCACTGCGTTTGTCTTCCTTACTACCATTTCGACTGCATCATGGTAGATGTAGTTTCATGTGGATCAATGTGAGGTACCGGTCTCTAGTGAGACCACACCTGGAGCATTGTGTGCAGTTTTGGTCTCCAAACTTGAGGAAGGACATTCCTGCTATTAAGGGAGTGCAGCGTAGGTTCACGAGGATGGCAGGACTGTCATACGGTGAAACATATAAGATTAATAAGGGTTTGGACATACTAGAGGCAGGAAATATGTTCGCAATGTTGGGGGAGTCCAGAAACAGGGACCATAGTTTAAGAATAAGTGGTAGGCCATTTAGAACGGAGATGAGGAAAAACTTTTTCACACAGAGAGTTGTGAGTGTGTGGAATTCTCTGCCTCATAGGGCAGTGGAGGCTGGTTCTCTGGATGCTTTCAAGAGAGAGTTAGATACAGCTCTAAGGGATAGTGGAATTGGCGGGGATATGGGGATAAGGCAGGAACGGGGTACTGATTGTGGATGATCAGCCACGATCACATTGAATGGCGGTGCTGGCTCGAGGGGCCGAATGGCCTACTCCTGCACCTATTGTCTATTGACTTTCAAATGAACTTTTTGGCAATCCTGACCCAGCACCTTTGCACCTCTAATTTCTGGATTATCTCCACATTTAGAAGAGTCTACGCCTTTAATCCTACTCCGAAAATGCATGACTCCACAATTTGCTACACTACGTTCCATCTGCCACTTCCCTGCCCACTCAGAGCCCCTGCTTCCTCTACGCTACCTGCCCCCTCCATCCATTGTCATATAATCTGCAAACTAGTTTCACTTGCCGGCATTAGGCCAAAATCCCTCTAAACTACTCCTATCCATGTATATATCCAAATGTATTTTAAATGTCGTTACAGCACCTACCTCAACTACCTCCTCTGGCAGCTCGTTCCATGCACCCAACACCGTCGATGTACCAATCTATTTGCACGTCCAAAATATTTGCAGCTTGGTAGGTTAATTCATCAATGTAAATCGGCCACAGTAGGTGAGTGGTAGAACGAGGGGCAACTGAGATGGGGTTAGTGTCATATTTGTGCAGAAGAGTGCACGGTGATTGGTGTGGTTTCAGTGGGCTGAAGTACCCGTTTCAGTGCTGTATGACTCCAGGTATCGGCATGGGATATTTTGTTGCTCCCCTTTATGTATGCCCTTGGATATGTGAAACAAATAATTTAACTGTGACTATAAAGTATGCATTCATTCATTAGTTTCATTGTAACTCTTAACTACTTCTATTGCTAAACATACCTGTACATACAAAGTTATTTTCAAACATATAAAATGTATGTACTGAAGGAATTCGGAGCCCAGGTTCGACAAAGGAGGATGTCGAGGATGGACTATTACAGAACCAAAGTTCAATTCCTTGACTTTTAAACTGATGTCCCAATAAAATGTAACTTGCCCCATGTAGCAGTCAATTTTAATATACGCCAGGGAAACAAACAGTGAACGCATCTGGCAAATATATACAGTGTCACACGCGTCGGTGTTTTCTGGAGATCACTTTTGAAAAGCAGCGATCCATTGGCAATGCTGGATTCCATTCAGAATTGTGTTTTAAACCAAACATTTCAACGTACTATTCCTTGCAGAAAAAGACTTTGCTGTTCCTTGTCTCCATAGCGTCCTCCTTTAATACCCACATATGAAACCAATACTGTGCACAGTTTCTTGCAGATGTTATCGGTATGAATCGTTTGGAAGCATCACTATGGTGTCATTTCACTTTTATCCAAAGTATATTGGCATCAACATACTTATGCTGCCCTATATGTGACCAATCATCATATAGGGTGTACAATGGAGAATGAATCCATGAAAATGCCCAGCTTTATTGACATTATGTAGCTGCAATGGTTGTAAATAAAAAAATTAAACTAATTACATTTTTGCGCTAGGCAATGCACTGATTCAGAGAAACACAGGAAACCAAAGGACTCACACAGACAAGGGAGGCACAGTAGTGCTTCAAGATGTCCCATGGGACAATTTATTAGCATGCATAGCTCAAACTAGTGTGTAGTGGGTCAATTCCCAATTGGAAATTAAGAATGATATTCACTTTAACAGCATGATCAGTTTCAGACATTGATAAATCACTGAAGGCAGCCTTCAACTGAGGCTTGAAAGTTATTGGTCACTATAGTAGGCAAATTCAGAGAGGTATAAAATTGGTGGATTGAAACATAAATATTCGGTAAATAGCTTCTACACTACATCATTCAGCAGAATTTATACAATACAGTGCAGAAAGAGTAAAAATGGATTTATTAAACTGAACATCCATTAGCACTGCTTTGTAGAGAGCGTCCTTTGGCAAGATTTACTCCACAGGTCAGAGTAAATGCTCATCTACAATATAAATAAATTAACAGCACCTTCTGGAAAAGTAAAAAATCTTGTATTCCATAAAGTTGTAGAAAGACAGACATGCAACCAAAGCCTAGTTTTCCCAATTACATAGGAACAATCATGCAAACAACAAGAGTTTCAGAGACCGTCAACCATTTGTGTGATTCAACTTCATTTCAATGTCATTGCCTTTATGTGTTTAATAAAATATATGCAGTCTACAAACTGTACAGTTACCAATTGAGTTTTATTGAATTTGGTGATGTAACATTCTTCTTGATGAATAAAGTCAGAATGATGTTTAAAAATATACCACAAGAACCCTTCAATGCAGGTAATTGCAGGTAACAGTCTACAAATGTGATATTTGGTCAGTAACATATTTCGACTGGGAGTAGAGCAACGCTGTATGTTTGGTCCAAGTGCCAGGACTGCCTGTCGCTCTCATTCAGTACAGAAACAACATTCATGGGGCAGATGTTGGGGTGGAGAAAAAGACGGAAGAGCTTAACAGAAGAATTCAAGGTTCAAAAGTCTGGCTGGCAAGGTGCGTTAAGTTGAAAAGCTTAATTCTGAGCTCAATTTTCGATGGCATTTGTTCAAATGAAACTGGTACGGTCAGATTGATAGCGATCTCTTCCTCCTTCAATATTGCTTTTCTCCGACCCAAATTTAAAACCATTAGGCCATTTTTAACTCGCATGAATGCCCTTGAACAAAGTGACTTGCTCCTCTCTTCTAACATTACACGTTTTAGATGAGTATCATTAAACGATAATAATGGTGAATATTATTCCCGAAAAACACCACATTGATAAAGATTAGGAATCATTTACATTTAAGCACCAAGACACCATTTGATCCATTAAGCACATTTAATGTGCATTATGGCAATAAGCTATGTCTACAAATAATAAAATAAAAAAGGAAAATAGAATTAACCTCAGGGAGATGCATTGGACTGCAAACAATGCCCAATGAAACAAATCATATTTTGTTACAGAAATTACTGGTTATTCAGAGTCCTGCTTATGGTAAAACATTCTCAAAATTAAAAAAAAATGCTTTTCAGTCTGCACTTTTTTTTGAATTAGTGCTGGGTTTACACATAAACCCTGATAATAAATACAACACTAATAAATAAAACTCAACGACATTTCTATAGTTGAACTGAATGTACTGAAACAAAGGCTAACAGGATTAGCATGCACTAAACAATTAACAAGATTATTAAATCTACACAAACTAGTTTTAAATTATTCTGTCCTCCACTAATTACTTTCCCATATTTCAGTAGTATTCAACTATCAGTTTCATGTGATAAATATTGTAAGGACATTTAAGGATACTTCTTTGGAATCACTGCCAATATTTTGACTTCTAAATACTTGCAATTTGCAAGTTCAGTCCATTCCTTCAGGCCTATGCACATCTTTAAAATAAATTGCATTTTATAACCAATGCAGTTCGAAATTCTGGCCAGTGAGCTATTTTTTAAATGGCATTGGGGTTTCCTCAAATCAAAAACAAAATGAAGAGAAAAAACGCACTCTGTTAGTTATTCCTTCAGCAGAGGGAAGTTTAATCATGATAATAAAGGATTTAACACAATCTTTTTTTAGTGAAAAAATGGTGGGATATCTCAACTATTAGGATTTTCTTCCTCGTTTCAAAATCATCAGGCTATTAGAAGACAGATTTGGATGCCAGATTGTCAGAAGTGATGAATCTTTGATATTTATTTTATTTTATTAACTCATCCAAAGTTTGCAAATGGATATTTCGAAAAAGAAAACTGACGTAGCTAAATTGGCCGAGAAAATTACTATGAAAAATGAAATAACGCACCTAGTAAACCATACATGATTTAACATGACTTTTTTTTCAAGAGACATATATCAACCCAGGTTTATAAACACCAGGAGTATTTTGTTTCTGTATGCACTTTATCACCCAAGCATGAGGTTTGTAAATGAATCCATTTTCAGGACAGTTTCAGGCAAATTAAACCTTCCCCCCTGGGTCATTTCCAACAAGGTATAAAAACATGGAATTTGGTTTGAATAACCTTTGAACACAGAAACCAATGTTGTGTTTTCATGATTGTCTCTAAACTGCACAGCAAGATGCACAAAGATATTGCGGTGCGAGATAATTTGTGCCAAACACCACAGCAAACATTCAGGATACAGTCCACGGTCGTAAGAACTTATTTAACATGTTCTGCAGTGTGAGAAGAACAGTAATACTTCTTGTGAGCTATAAAAGTTGAAAGACTACTGAACTTGATGTTACATAAGCGGCAGTATCTGTGGTTTCCATTCTGTACAGGGCTAGGGAGCGACATGGCTGTCTGAACAGATTTGTCAACATTATTGGGTGGGCTGAGGGATTTGAAGCCTAGATCCCTGGAGCTATCAGGCACTGGTGAGATTTTAAGAGCAACATTAGGGGACGGCATTATTAAAGGTTTAGGCGAGATATTCTGCAAGGGAGACTCAACTGAAGACTGGGATGAAACAGATTCTCTTTGATCTTTGGCGTTTGGGATATTCTTCTGTATTTGAGCACCTGACTTCGGAGATAGGGCAGGAACTCTCGAGTTTTGAGGACTACTGTCAGAAATACTGTTTGTCACGGCTTTACCTTGTGGTAATACATCCTCCATTGTAACTTCCACTGTGTACCCAGGTGAATGTTGCTTGGTCAAAGACAAATCATGAGCATTCTTAAAATGCTCAATAAGGTCTCCTTCAACTGTCCCAGTAAACGGACAATATGGACAGATGATGGTATGAGTACGCTTAGGTGCTGAAAAGGTCTTGATATGAGAAGACAGCTGAGACCCAGCTGGCAAAGCATCTGGACTGCAGTGATACATTCCTGGTGAGTTGCTGGGAGTAGTGGAGGCATGTACTAAGGCTGGACTCTCTGGAATACACTTAGTGCTTATTTCTTTCTTCTTCAATTCCTCTGCTTGTAAGTGAGGGTCGGAGATGTCCATCCTATTCTTCTTAGCTTTCACTGACGCAGGATTCTGCATTTTTACCCTGGCAAGATGATCCACCTTATTGTGCTGAAGGGCAGTAGCAGAACAGTAATACTTCTTGTGAGTCAGGTAGTTCTCCACACTGTTGAAGCTAATTTTGCAGGAGGTGCACTCGTGATAGTCTGTTGAAAAACGCAAGGTGGGAAGTACAGGGGCAGCGGGTGTCGAGGGCTCTTCCTGAAAACGGGACTTTTTGCTGAGGTCAATTGGTCCATCAACGTCAGAACTTGAACCTGGCGACGATGTCGAACTAGACTGAGCGGTTAACATATAACCTGTTGACTGGGAGAGAGAATCAGTTGACCTTGAGGAAATTGAGAGCGCCTCCTGTTTTATTTTCACAGCTTCCATATTGTTAGATGCCCCAGCATTTTGAACGATGCCAGCTACAGGACTATGAGCGGGTGCTTCACTGGGAGAGGGCGGTGGAAGTGACTGGTGGCCAGGGGCATGAATCTCGTACAGCTTCCTGCGTTTGCGAGTCCGCACAGTCTGCTGAAGGACTGCCACTTTGCCGCCATTTGGCCGGCGAAGTGGAGGGTCATGCCTCGAAGCACAATATAAACGTTTGTGGACAGCATAGGTCTCGTGTCGGGTAAACCTTATATTACAAGCCTCACACACCGTTTTTGAAGGGTCAAGGTCAAAGTCTTCGCCCGAGTTGCTGGGACTCCGGCTGCCTTCACTAACCCTGCTCAGGCTCTCTCCTTCAGAGGATGTATCCTTCAAAACACCGTCCTCAGTTTTGATTTCCGGTGCTTTATTCTCCACGGGTGGAATCCGCAGGTCTCGTTCAGAGTCCGTCTGTGAGGAGGAAGAAGCTGGCTGATTTTCCACTGCTGAAGTTGGACAATGGGATACTGATGCAGAATCCTTGCCAGTCTCATCCATTGCTGGGTTATCTGCCTGCTGATGCCTGCTGGAACAATACAGCCGCTTGTGTACCAAGTAGTTGTTGATGTTATTGAACGTAATGTCACATTCATAGCACCGTGCCCCCTTTTGAATGGGGGCTCCTGCATAAAGGATGGGATAGTTGTTAACCCCTTGCTTCAGCCTGCTATGCACCAGCTCAGACATTTTAGCTAGTATTTCTGAAGCTTGTGGAAATGAGGACGTTTCATGACTGAACATGTATGGTATCAGAACAGTTCCCTCAGACAGAACCGAACCAGCCCCAGAATGGACGGGACTGGATGCTGGCGTTGGGCTTGAATGCTCTGACTTCACTTTTACTAGGAGGGTGCTCCTTGGTGATGCACCACTGGAGCAGCAGTCAGGGCTGGGGTCTGTCGGACACTCCATAGTCCTCTCAACTTCAACGTCAGATTTCAAATTGAGAGGTTCCTCTTTGACTTTCACCATGACATTAATATCCTCAGGAATGTCCCTATTCAAAGAAGGAGACTCTCTGGCATCCATCTCCTTAGCTTCCTCCATGTTGTGCTGTAGCTCTTTGCCTTGGTGAATCTCCATGTGTTTGACTAGCTCAGCAGAATTCCTTAGCTTTTCATCGCAACGACTGCATTGAAATGCATCTTGAATAACATGCAATGAAGAATGTTGATGTAAGCTTGATTCAGAATCCCCAATGTATTCACACTGGTTGCATTTCCAACTCAGGAATGGACTTGAGACTTTCACAGCTACAATGAAGGAATCACAAGAATTAGTATTATATACATATATGTAGAAACATGTACCATTACTTCAGTTTGTTTGAACTGCTGTACAGAATATCACAGTTCCATTAATTCTACACAGCTGAAACTGTGAATGCAAACTTGATGTGTTTTTAAAACTGGTCTCAGTGTTTACAAATGGTTTACTTTACAATATGAAACATGATTTTGCATCTATAAAATATTGAAATTATATAGAACAGCATATATAACACAACATAATATATAACAGCACAATAACATATGGAATAGGGCGGCACGGTGGCGCAGCGGTAGAGTTGCTGCCTTACAGCGCCAGAGACCCGGGTACGATCCTGACCACGGGCGCTATCTGTCCAGAGTTTGTACGTTCTCCCTGTGACCTGTGTGGGTTTTCTCCGGGTGCTCCGGTTTCCTCCCACACTCCAAAGACATCCAGGTTTGGTGAATTGGCTTGGTATAGTGTAAATTGTCCTAGTTGTGTGTAGGATGGTGTTAGTGTGCTGGGATCGCTGGTTGCCATGGACTCAATGGGCCGAAGGGCCTGTTTCTGCACTGTATCTCTAAACTAAACTGCAATGAAAACGTTGCCCATTTCACGCTAACATGATAATGGCAGAATGCAGGATGATTCTTGCTTACGTGTTAAAGGAAGGGCAGGAAGTCCTGTTCCTGGAGAGTGCGGCTCACTCTTTGAACCGGGCTGGCAAACCATATGGTTGGTGACGAGGTGACTGTAAAGGATATCTCTCGTAGAAGAGACAAATCCACATCCATGACAAACACCTAAGGCAACACACAACAGCTTCAGAAGTATGTCCTTCGGAAACCCAGATCACCTCTATTAGTTTAATACACAAGATTTGATATTGTGCCTCACCTATAACATGTTAGAACTGATATCTTTAAAAAAACACTTCACCCATCTTTTATCATTGCTAAGTTGTAGAAACATGACACTGCCATTCTGCACCTAGACGCTGCTCTGCCATTCAAAGAAATTGTGGCTAACCTCTGCACAAACTGAAGTACTGGCCTGTGGTGGCATTACACGACATATCCTGCCAATGGACTATTGCTTTTATTATACATTTGTGTCTCAACCAGGGTGGCACAGCGATAGAGTTGCTGCCTTACAGCGCCAGAGACCCAGGCTCGATTCCGACTACGGGTTATTTTTCTGTATGGAGTTTGTATGTTCTCCCCATGACCTGCGTGGGTTTTCTCCGGGTGCTCCGGTTTCCTCCCGCACACCAGCGATGTACAGGTTTGTAGGCTAATTGGCATGGTAAAATGGTAAATTGTCCCTAGTGTGTGGAGGACAGTGTAAGTGTGTGGGGATCGCTGGTCGGCACGGACTCGGTGGGCCAAAGGACATCTTTCCACGCTGCATCTCTAAACTAAACCAAATAGTCACAGTCCATTATCTCCTGGTTATTTACTCTTCCATCAGTTGATATTTGAAAATGCTCTCTTACGCAGAACCACCCCCACAGGTCCTGGGCAAATCTTCCCAACATCCATGAATGTTCCCTAATTCACCATGTTAACATCTTTCTTATAACAATTGGTTTAATTATTTTCTTGTACAACACTTCCGAATAAAAACAAATGCAGGAAGCACTAAGGCAGTCATGCAGCATCTGTGGTAAGAGAAACCAGTTAAGGATTTGAGTCCGGGCTCCTTGCTGAGTACAGGGGAAAGAGTGGAGGGTTGTCTGTTTTCTCACAAGTTATAGGGGTAGAGTTAGTCCATGTTTTGAAAGCAGAGCTGTCGGGAGGGGTAAAGTGCAAGACAAGAGAGCATATGGAGTTAGGTTCAGACGGATGAAGTGATACGGAGCGTGATGTTGCCAGCTAGTAAAAACTGAGTGAGAACGTGACATTGAGGGAGTTGCTCTGGTGCAGGTCTAGACAGGTGGGCTAACTGCTCTCCACCTGTACACTACCTACTATTATCATTCCCCTGGCATTACAGAACAACATTGCCTTCCCGATATTCCTGTGTCGGCACAGTAATTGTGTGCTAATCAGGCACATCAATCCCTCTACATCTCAAAGCTGTATTACCCATTACCCTTTAGATTATATCCTTCTTTTCTAGTTTTCATATTAAAAGACAATTTCCCATTTTTCCACATGATATTCAATTTCCCAATCTTTGTCATTTCAATTAGCCTTTTGCTGCCTCCTTATGTTCTCTTCACAACCTCTTTTTGAATGTCTGAAGAAGGGTTTCGGCCCGAAACGTTGCCTATTTCCTTCGCTCCATAGATGCTGCCGCACCCGCTGAGATTCTCCAGCCCTTTTGTCTACCTTTTATTTTTGAATGTATCCTTGTGTCATTAACAAATTTGACAAACATTTAATACATTCATCTCCGTAATCAAAATAGAATGTAAAACATTGAGACCAACACATCAATACCTGTGTAATGTCACTTGAAACATTCTCCCAAACAGAAAAAGACTCATTTATATCAATTCTGTTACATGTTAACCACTCAATGCTCTTTCCACAATACATTTCATTTCGGAGTCACGTGAGTGACTTCGTGAAGAACCCGCCAGGCACGCATGCGCGACATATCGTCGACGCGCGTGCGAGCGACGGGCAGGGAGGAGCGTTGCTTCTCCACTGCTGGGACCTGCAGGTAAGTGGAAAACTAACCCGCCGTCCGTTTTTTCTTTACAGAGACTCTGTTTCCAGAGTGCTCCAGGCCGCTTCAACACCGACTGCGGACCGCGGAATGCGGGCAGTCAGCGGCGGCTCTAACGCATGGAGTCGGGAAGAGTCCGTTGACCCGTTGAGGGTCCGGGTTCACACTCGCCGGCGGAGGACGGCAGAGGCAGCCGACTCTACGCCGCAGCCCGCAGACCGCGGGCTGGCGGCATTTATAAGTAAGTATGGGCTTGCAGACTCGCCGTGTGCAGTAAGCAACGGCAGAGCACAGCCCGATTTTACACCGCAGCCCGCAAGGATGCTGCAGGCTGTCGGCATTTATATTGAACTAGGGGCTTGCAGACTCGCCATTCGCGGTCAGCAATGGCAGAGCAGCAGCCCGACTTACACCGCAGCCCACACGATACTGTGGGCTGTCGGCATTTACTCAGAGTAAGGGGTTAGCCCCAACTCAACTCTACACAGCCTGTATTATCCCAGTACTGTAATTAAGAGGTAATGGAGTTGCAGCCATTGTCATGTTGTTCTAAGCCCAACTTATTTTTACAATGGGGCAGCTCGTTGACCCTGTGGGGTCTGGGCTCAACGCTCACCATTGCGCAGCAATGGCAGAACGACAGCTCACCACCAGCCCTTCATAAGGGCCACTCAGGTAAGTACAGGCAACCTTGAGCTGGTTGTCCCTGCTGTGTTGAATTGTGTTTTCTCCAACAGGGACATGGATAATGAGGAGTACAGGCCGCAGGACTTCCGAAAGGAGTCGTCGGCCATTATTCCCGGAGCTCTCTACAACGACAGCACCCGCTAGACGGGCCGGGAAAAAGGCGCAAAAGTCGGGGAGCCCTGTGATTACAGGACCCGACCCACCGACACAGCTGTGTACAAGCGGGGTACCCGCAGAGCAGGAAGTCGGTACGGCGCCGGAGCAGGTAGACCCTGACTCCATTTTTCACTATCTCCAACAGGGAGAGAATCGTTGGCTGATATGAGCAAACGGGTTTCACGTGCTGTTGCACGACCCTTCTCCCCGAGCCCTCGTGAAAGAGCCAGGGATAGAGCTCAATAACGAAGCCCTTTTAGGGCAGGAATTCCACCAGAGACCGCTAGATTGCGGACTGGTGGTTTACCGAGACCCGAGTCCACTGGCAGACCAGGGAGGGCCAGTGTAGACTCACCACCTAGTTGGACCAGGTGGAGTCATACAGGTGGAGTCTCGCCACGGTCACTGCATCCCCCAAAAGCGGCAGGACGGGACCGTACGCCGCCTGAGTCCAGGAGTAGGACAGGTGGCAATCCCGCGCGGATGTCGAGTCACCACGCCGCAGGCGTCAGGTGCCGACTTCACACCGCATATGCCCTTTGAGGCAGTCGGGCCTAGCTCATCCAAGGAGGCGAATGAGCAGATCCGCGCGGGAGTCGTACAGCTTCGCTGAGGCGGCTGGCAGCGACTTTTCGTCACGGCACCGAGATTACCTCGATGAGGTACGGGCCGATGATAGGAGCCTCAGGAGTTCCTTCGGGCATGAGGGCTCTGACCTCCCATTTACGCACCATGAAGGGCGCATTGAACGGATGGAGAGGATGATGGAACGGATCCTGCAGCAAAATCAAAGGCAGGAAATGTCCAGTTCCGGGGACTTTTGGATATATCCCCATCGTCAATTGGTAGCATGAGGCAGTCAGGAGAAGAGGATATCTTGGTACACGAACCAGTGGCACCTGAGGTTCCTCAGGAAGAACTTTTGGACGTGGCAGCCAAGTTTGCGTTACCCGAATCATCGGGACAACCTCTCAAAACTAAACTGGCCGCTACCATTGATTTCCTCACCAACCACCATACAGGATCAGGTCCTTGCGGAGGCCATGAATGGATACAAGGCACCGAGTAATTGGAACTCACTCAATGTACCTATTGTAAACATGCCTATTTGGAGCAATATAAGCCCGGGCATAAGAGCACAGGAAGTAAAAATTACAGAAAATCCTAAAACTACTCACATCCGGGATTACCGCTTTTGCGAGGTCGGTGGACGGGATGGACTTGAAACACCGTACAGGAGGATGCTCTTGAATTAATATGTAACACGCTATACGAAATAATGCATTTCGAATAAAGTGCCATCAAGCTCACGCTAAATCCCAAATTTGCGGGGCTATGCAGAGCATCTCCAACACCACCACCCAGACAATTATTCAGGGAACACCTTCTGAAGCAGGTCAATGATTTAGACGACCATGCCAAGACAGTGGGTATTATGAGGTCGCACACCTTGACAAGACAAACGGCCAGGAAAATTCCATATTCCAGGCCACGGGGTCAAACCGGAAGGCCAGCAAGGACCTACATACCGGCGCCTCCAGATGTGAGTCAACGCCCACCATTCCTGGAGCTGCCCGCTACGTCGGCAGCACCCGCTCTGCGGGTCGGGATAAAAACGCGGAAATCAGGGGAGCCCTGCGCAGTCAGGACCCGATTCTCCACCACGACTGATCATGGTGCCATAAGTGGTAACCGCACAGGAGCAGGGTAGGTAAGACCCTGACTCCCTACCTCTGTCACTTAACCATAGCGACAGTGGAGCAAAGGTGCGTAACGTGTTATATTCTTGGCACGTTCTCTCTCCCCAAATATGCAGGTCACCAGAGAGAGGACCAGGGGAAGTATCGCACAGCAGTCGGTAAACCCGCCATAGAGCCGGGGTCGACTTCCACTGGAGCAGGCCACCAGATCGTGGACCGGTGAAGGATTGAGGCCTGGGTCTGGAGGACCACATGTGCGGCCGGCACAGACTCAGCACCGAGGGAGCCTACCTGGTTGCAGGTCGGAGTAGTCTCATCTCGGTCACCGCACCCCCTTTAGCGGCAGGACGTGACCGAACGACACTTTGTCCCAAAGGAGGACACCGACTCAGCACCGAGGGAGCCTGCCTGGTTGCAGGTCGGTGTAGTCTCATCTCGGTCACGCACCCCCTTTAGCGGCAGGACATGACCGAACGTGACTCCGTGACTCACGTGACTCCGAAATGAAATAGTAAGATTAAACGAGAACTTACCATTTTAAGTTTGATCTTTATTTTATGAGGAGTTGCGATGAGGGATTTCGTGCCCTCCGCTCCCAACCCTCTACCATAAGATCAACTGGTATATAGAGTCTCTTCAATCTTACTATAACAAGTCATTTCTCTGTTGTTGGTTCTGTGATTCCACACCGCTGCTTTGAAGAAATGTCGCGCATGCGTGCCTGGCGGGTTCTTCACGAAATCCCTCATCGCAACTCCTCATAAAATAAAGATCAAACTTCAAACTGGTAAGTTCTCGTTTAATCTTACTATTATCTCCCACATCAAGACATGAGAGGTAGCTTTGAGGTAGCATTTTCTCAAATGCCTTCTGGAAATCTAAGTATGGAACATCCAGCAATTTATTTTATCCATAGGTACTTCTTCTAAATGTCCAATATATTGGCTGTGTGATTTTTGAAGGGTTATTGAAGGGATCCATGCACGATATTGTCCACAGAACACTTCAATATAGGCTAAACCAAGGATGAGTCACACCCTGACCACCCTCTCTTCTCTCCTCTCCCATCGGGCAGAAGGTATAAGTGAGAAAACGCACACCTCCAGATTCAGGGGCAGTTTCCTCCCAGCTGTTATCAGGCAACTGAAATATTCTACCACAACTAGAGAGCAGTCTTGAACTATTATCTACCTCTTTGGAGTCCCTCAGACTATCTTTGATCGGATGTTACTGGCTAAATCTTGCATTAAACGCTATTCATGTTATTTCCTTTATCATGTATCTGTACACTGTAAATGGCTCAATTGTAATCATGTGTTGTCTTTCCGCTGACAGGTTAGCACGCAACAAAACCGTTTCACTGTACCTGTACTCGTGACAATAAACTAAATTCAAACTCAGTTGCATCAAGAGTACAGTTTGCACAACATTTCCAACGCCGCATTGAATCTTACAATGTAATGCTTTCAAAACATTAACTTCAGACTAAAGCAGCTATGTTGCCTCGGAGATTGAAGATTGTGGGCTTTCAACTCAAGCAGAAATCTACGGAGCACCAGATGAGTGTTGCTTTATTGTCGAAAGTGGTTTACCCCATGACAAAACCTCTTAAACTGACTTGGGAAAACGGCCACATCAACAAAAGTAAATTTGTTCATCTCTTGATTAAAATCCCAATTAACAAAACAAAGACACTCATCGTTTATCACGTGACTTGTTTACTGATTTTAACATTTGCTACCATGCGTATTAAAATAATCTGATTATGCCTACATTTACCACCAATTAATCCATTTGTTGCAAATGTGTTTGGAATCTCATAAAGAGATGAATGGGTGCTTTACAAATAACTTTGCTACACATTTATACAATCATGCTGTGTTGTTACCTTATTGAACAATTGAGAGATGGGGATTAGTTCCCTTTTGCTGAATAAAACAGCTAAGTAGAACAAGCAACACACTTGTGGAAAAGAACAGATTATGAGGAAAGAATGTATTGCACTAGGTCGACTGCCTCAACATAACTGTATAAGCATTTAATTATTTCATAAACTTTTACAGTGACACTCAAATTCAAATTCAAATTCAGATGGCGGCTTCAAGCTTCAATAAACAATTGTGGTATATTTGTACAAACCTGTCTCAAAACATATTCTAGGTTACTAAATTAAACGGCATAGCTAGTAGACGTAAGACTGACTCTATCTAGTACTTGCATGAATGATCAATTTAAACCCTTTAACTGTTTACTTTGGGTTGGTCTAAATCAGTACTAAGAATATAATAGTAATCAAGATAGCTGCACAGAGGGTTTTTTGCTTGAGTAATCTGGTGACCAACGCAATTAATATTATATGTTTACTGTTACTGATTTACTTGCATCCCTGTGCTTCCCAAGCGATATATTATCCAGAGAAACACATTAAAAGACCATTCTTATTTTCCTTTCATTTGTACAACTTTTAATAAAAACAAATGTAAACATTGGAATGGATGGAAAAAAAGTGATCATTTTAGATCCATTTCAATTTTTCCACCAAACACAAAAAGCAGAATTAATACAAATTAATGTTATTTTGAACTAACTGATTCAGATAGAGATATATTCTATACAATATAAAAATAAACACCATTGAAATAATGGCTTTCAAGAAAACTGGACATGAACCCAAGTGTAAATATAAGATCATAACATTGTAAATTTAGCTGAGCGGGAGGTGTGGCTTGGGGTTCACTGGATGAATAATTCTCTTGCCTCTAAATTAGAATATCTATCTTTTGGCCTCCAGGCTGCTTAATACATAGATGGCAGCTCTAAACCGGAAGGCAGGGAAAAATTCTGATTCCCAGCTGACTCATCACACTGAACAAAGTGTTACTCTCCTAAGTTCTAGGAGCAGAATTAGGCCATTCAGCACATCGAGTCTACTCCGCCATTAAATCATAGCTGATCTATTTTTCCTCTCAACCCCATTCTCATAGAAACATAGAAAATAGGTGCAAGAGGAAGCCATTAGGCCCTTCGAGCCAGCACCGCCATTCATTGTGATCATGGCTGATCGTCCCCAATCAATAACCCGTGCCTGCCTTCTCCCCATATCCCTTGACTCCACTAGCCCCTAGAGCTCTATCCAACTCTCTCTTAAATCCATCCAGTGATTTGGCCTCCACTGCCCTCTGTGGCAGGGAATTCCACAAATTCCACTCCTGCCTTCTCTTCATAATGCCGACAACCGTACTAATCAAGAATCTGTCAATCTCTGCCTTAAAAATATCCATCAACTTGGCCTCCACAGCCATCTATGGCAATGGATACCACGGATTCACCACACTCTGACGAAATAAATCCTTCCTCGTCTTCTTTGTAAAGGTACATCTTTTTATTCTGCATCTATGGCTTCTGGTCCTAGACTCTCCCACTAAGTTGAAGCATCCTCTCCACATTCACTCTATCCAAGCCTTTCACAATTCGGTAAGATTCAATCAGGTCCCCCCCTCATCTTTCTAAACTCCAGCGAGTCCAGGTCCAATGCCTTCAAACACACTTCATATGTTAACCCACTCATTCCTGTGATCATTCTCATAAACCTCCTCTGAACCCTCTCCAACGGCAGCGCATCCTTCCTCAGATATGGGGCCCAAAACTGCTCACAATACTCCAAATGCGACCAGCACCTTATAACGCCTCAGCGTTACATTTTACAGATTTTGTATTCTACCCCTCCCAAAATAACGCCTTCCTTACTATCGATTCCTATCAAATCTTGCAAATTAACATTTTGGGAATCCTGCACCAGCACTCCCAAGTCCCTCTGCAACTCCGATTTCAGAATTCTCTCCCCATTTAGAAAATAGTCCATATTCCTACTACCAAAATGCATCACTCCACACTTTGCCACGCTACATTCCACCTGCCACTTCCCAGCCCACTGTCCCAACCTGTCCAAGTCCTTCGGCAGTGTCCCTGCTTTCTCTACACTACCTGCCCCTCCACCTATCCTTGTATGATGTGTAAATCTGGCCTCATCCAAATCATTGATACACAACATGAAGAGTAGGGGCCCCAGCACCGACCCCTGTGGAACTCTGCTGGTCACTGGAACCAGAAAAAGCCCCCTCTATTGCCAATCTTTGCTTTCTGTCATCCAACCAATCTGCTATCCATGCTAGTTTGTATCTTCCCTCTGATACAGTGGGCTCTCTTCTTTAGCATCTCACGTGTGGCACCTTACCAAAGACCTTCTGAAAATATGGGTAAACCACATCCACTCTCTCCTTTGTCTCTCCTGCTATTTACTTCCTTCATCTCTCCCAAGCTCCCTGCAGCACAGCACAGCACTGCAACCAGGCCTACAGCCCACAAGACAATTCCAACTGGTTCGTCAGGCAAGATCTCCCTTTCACAAAACCATGCTGACTTTGGCCTATTTTATTATGCTTCTCAGTACTCAGAAACCTCACCATTTATAATCCACTTCCTGGGATGTCAGGACTGTCTTATGAACAAAGACTGCATAGACTCGGTTTATACTCTCTAGAATTTAGAAGATTGAGAGGGGATCTTATAGAAACTTACAAAATTCTTAAGGGGTTGGACAGGCTAGATGCAGGAAGATTGTTCCCAATGTTGGGGAGGTCCAGGACAAGGGGTCACAGCTTAAGTATAAGGGGGAAATCCTTTAGGACCGAGATGAGAAGGACTTTTTCCACACAGAGAGTGGTGGGTCTCTGGAGCTCTCTGCCACAGAGGGTAGTTGAGGCCAGTTCATTGGCTATATTTAAGAGGGAGTTAGATGTGGCCCTTGTGGCTAAGGGGATCAGAGGGTATGGAGAGAAGGCAGGTACGGGATACTGAGTTGGATGATCAGCCATGATCATATTGAATGGCGGTGCAGGCTCGAAGAGCCGAATGACCTACTCCTGCACCTAATTTCTATGTTTCTATGTTTCTATAATGGACTCTACAATCTTACCAACCACTGCAGTCAGGCTAACCGGCCTATAGTTCCCACTTTTCTGCCTCACTCCCTTCTTGAACAGCGGAGTAATATTTGCAATTTTCCCATCGTCTAGAACCACCCCGATCCCTGACAGATCACAACTAATGCCTCCACGGTCTCTACAGCCACCCCTTTCAGAACCCTGGGGTGCAGTCCACCCGGTCCAGGTGACTTGCCCACCTCCACACCTTGCAGCTTCATGAGATTGGAAAGCTAGACAATCTGAAATATACAATGCATCCACTCCCTGGATGTTCGGCAAAACATTCTCAGGCATGATAACAAAACGTTGATAGTCAGACCATACCACACGCTATCCTTGCGTTATTTTGCAGCTGAAAGATGGAGAATATTTACTTGAAATTTCAAGTACTTTAAGACTTAAAGTCTATGGATCAAGGGGGTAGGTGGAGATGAGAACTCTGAAGGCTGGCATTGAACATATTAGGGCAACGGCCAGTTTCTGTGCTGTATGACTATCAATATTTGAGATATTGATGTGACCTTATACCATGCTGTTCGTTACATACTTGGCTACATTGCAAGGACACAGAGAACGTGCTACTATACATGTGCTGAGTTTAAAGTCAACATTACTTGCAGACTCTTTGAGGTTAAAGAGTAAATTACCATTCAGGGTGTCCGTGTGCACTTTCAGATGTCGTTCACAGTTTGCCTTTGTTGTAAATGCAGACAGACAGATTAGACATACAAACGGCCTTTCACCTGAGCAATAAGAGAACATAGATCAGTCTGAAAACCAAAAGCAATAAAAAGACTGAAAGGAGTCACTTTAAAGAAAAGTGAGTATGAAATGATGTGATTCTCATCTCTGCATTTTTTACTTTTTTGTTTAATAATATTGCAAATAGGCAGTGATCAAACACAATGTCTACTTAATTAAATTCAATCCGAATTGATGCAGCGAACGGCAAGCTGTGCAAATTAATTATATGGCGATTTGAATTATTTTGCTTTATTTCAGCACAATGCAAATAGTTCATCTCTCCCAAGCTCCCCGTGGCACAGCACAGCACTGCACTGCACTGCAACCAGGCCCACAGCCCACAAGACAATAAGACACAAAATGCTGGAGTAACTCAGCGGGACAGGCAGCATCTCTGGAGAGAAGGAATGGGTGACGTTTCGGGTCGAGACCCTTCTTCAGACCACAAGATCTGTGTCGAATATGATGCCAACTAAACCAATCTCATCCGCCTGCATATGATCCATAGTCCTCCATTCCTGACATATCCATGTACCTACCTAAAAAACACCTAATGCAACTAAATGTTCAGCCCCCATCCTCACCCATGGCAGCACTGGCCAGGGGTCCCCCACCCTCTGTGTAAAACATTTGACCCACACATCTCTTTTAAACTTTGCCCTTCTGACTTTTAAGCTACACCCTCTAATCTTTGACATTACAAGCTTGTGAAAATGGTTCTGACTGTCTATCCTATCTGTGCCTCCCATAACTTTATACACTTCTATTAGGTCATCCCTCAAACCACGCACTCCAGAATTAACCATCCAAGTTGTCCAGGCAGCATTCTGGTAAACCTTACAAGATACAAAATACATTTATTTGTCACATGTGCCGGTTGGCACGGTGAAATGTGATCACCGTACAGCCATACAATAAAATAAAGAACACAACACACGATAGAGTTCAACATAAAACATTCCCACACAGCAGAATCAAAGTTTCCCACAGTGAGGGAAGGCACGAAAGTCAGTCTCTTCCTCTAATGTTCACCCGTGGTCATGGCCTCCGGAGCCCTCCGCAGTCGCCGCTACGGGCAGCCCGCCACTCAGGCCCGCTCGCTGGGATGTTGGCTCTCCGACGTCGGGACTGGAGGTCAACTTCAGCGGCTTGGACCTCCGGATCGGCCGCTTCCCACCGGAGTCCGCGGCTCCCGACGTCCCCAGGCCGCTCCGGGCGGAGATTCATGCTGGCGGCCCTCGGCAAACGGCCCCAGGAATACGCGATGTCGCGCAGTGCCGCGAACCACACCTCTGTGATGTCGATGCTGCAGGCCCAACGCTCCAGAGCTTCAAACAGCGATCCACGTAGGTATCACCCGCTCCACGGTGAATCCAGCGCCGCCGTTGCCGAAGCTCTGGTCCGATCCCCAGTCTCCGGTAGGAAAGGCCGCTCCGATCCAGTGGTAGGCCGCGAGAAGGGGGGGGGGGGGG
This sequence comes from Raja brachyura, assembly GCA_963514005.1. The sequence goes on along the minus strand of OY740797.1, from coordinate 51,836,301 downwards.
CGAGGACGCGACATGGAGAAATAGTCGCATCCTCGCCAGGAAGTGACTGGGAAACATTTTCCCCCTTATCCTACCCCGCTCCCCCACATAGAAAACTAAAGAATCCCCAAAACAAAACAGTTTAGACAAACTAAAATAAAAAAAATGGGGGAAAAACGGACATACTGTAGGCAGAAGTGCCTTCAATGCAGCGCCCCTAGTCTTCTGCGCCCTCTCCAAAGCTTCCTAATATGGGGCGAACAGATCTGCATGCAATAGTCCTAAATACGTCGTAACCGAAGCCATATAGAGCTGCTATATGACCTCCTGATTCCTATGCTCAATGTCCCGATCAATGAAGGCAAACATACCATATGCCTTCTTTACCACTCGATCTACTTGTGTTGCTAATTTCAGGAAGCTATGGACAGACCCTAAGATCCCTTTGTACATCAATACTGTTAAGGGTCTTGCCATTAACCGTATACTTTCCCCTTACATTTGACCTCCCAAAGAGCACCTCAAACTCCATCTGTCACTCCTCAGCTCATTTTGCCGCTGATCTCTATTCCATCGTAAACTCACTGTCCACAACTCCAGCAATCTTGGTGTCATCTGCAAAAAGCAACACAAGTTCCGAGCCAAAGGCAGACACAAAATGTTGGAGTAACTCAGGCAACAGCTCTGGAGATAAGGAATGGGTGATGTTTCAGGTCGACAAGGGTCTTCATCCATAACGTCACCCATTCCTCCTCTCCAGAGATGTTGCCTGTCCCGCTGAGTTACCTTCCATCACAACCCTCTTCTTCGAGTAGGTTATGAAGCCACATGGTGTGGAGAAAATGTTAATAGGAACCTGAGGAACAATTTTGTCCCCACAGGGTGGGTATATGGAATAAGCTGCCAAGGAAAGTAATTGAGTCAGATAGAATAACAACATTTAATATACATGTGTACAGGTACATGGAGGGGACACATTGAAGGATATGGGACAAATGTGGGTAAATGGGACTACCTTAGAATGGGCACTTTGATCAGCATGTATGTGTTGGTCGGAATGACCCGGTTTGGTGCTGCATGACTCTATGGTGAGCCAGTTATCTGTGCCAACCCAAGTCAATGGAAATGGTTAAGGTAGAGATAGACAGATTCTTGATTAGTGCGGGTGTCAGGGGTTATGGGGAGGAAGCAGGAGAATGGGGTTAGGAGGGAGAGATAGATCAGCCATGATTGAATGGCGGAGTAGGCTTGAAAGGCCAAATGGCCTAATTCTGCTCCTATCACTTATGACCTTATGATGTGTGCAATAGGTACAAGGGAAACTCCATTTCCTGTTGGTGCACAGGTGAGAACTTTGATGCTGATGTTCCAGAAGCGATAATTGATGGTCCTTGCTGGGACATGCCTATTAGGGCCCTGTTCGCAATATTCTGCCCTCATTTTGTGTGGACGCAGCACAAACCAACCTCCCTTCCATTGACTCCATTTACACCTCACGCTGCCTCGGCAAGGCCAGCAGCATCATCAAGGACAAGTCGCACCCTGGTCGCTCCCTGTTCTCCCCTCGACCATCGGGCGAAAGGTATAGAAGTGTGAAAACGCACACCTCCAGATTCAGGGACAGTTTCCTCCCAGCTGTTATCAGGCAACTGAACCATCCTAGCACAACCAGAGAGCAGTGCGGAACTACTGTCTACCTCTTTGGTGACCCTTAGACAATCCTTGATTGGACTTTGCTGGCTTTACCTTGCACTAAACGTTATTCCCTCATCATGTATCTATTCACTGTAAATGGCATGACTGTAATTATGTATTGTCTTTCTGCTTAAGAAGGAACTGCAGATGCTGGAAAATTGAAGGTAGATTTTCTTCCATCTATGGAGCGAAGGAAATAGGCAACGTTTGAGGTGTCTGAAGAAGGGTTTCGACCCGAAACGTTGCCTATTTCCTTCGCTCCATAGATGCTGCCTCATCCGCTGAGTTTCTCCAGCATTTATGTCTACCTTGTCTTTCTGCTGACTGGTTAGCATGTAACAAAAGCCTTTTCACTGTAGCTCGGTACACGTGACAATATACTAAACTAAACATTTCTCAAGATCTCTCACAGAGAATATTCTAGATGGACATAAAATGATAGAGCATTAGTTTCCAAAATTCCTTATATATGATTCAACTTCATGCCTCAAAATTAGAATTTCCTATCTAAACTGATCATGAGGCTTGCTTCAAAGCACGTAAATGATGCACACCTCCAGAAATAAACACTTAATTTCTACCTAGAGAAATCTACAAGCATGAGATATCCATTTCATCATAACATCCTGAGTCTGGAACCAGACTTCTACTAGATTGGTAATTTTTGCCATGGCAAATAGCGCACCACTCCCTCAACATTTACCACCCAAAATGCAACATCTTGCACTCGCACAGGTTAAATGCCATCGGCTATTTCTCTGTCCATCTCTGTAGCTGATCTATATCTTGCTGTACACTTTGCTCAGGCCTTCCTCTGAATCGTGATCCTTGCAATCATGGTGTCAACCTTGGTGTTACAAGAGGGGGCCGTGGTGTCCGTTATAGCTAATTGTCCTCTATAAGGGATAAGGGAGTAGGCAGAAGAACAGAAAAGAACTGGAGTAACTCAGCTGGTCAGGCAGCATCTCTGGAGAACACAGATAGGTGATGTTTCGGGTCGAGTTCCTTCTTCAGACTCTCGGTGTGGAACTGGGCCTGGAATCCAGGTGAGTTGACGGCCCTGGACTGCTGGCATCCAGGGGGAGATGCGAGAATCATTGGTCACGGCCTGCAGGTGGCTGAAGTGCAGGTAAGCTTGGCAGTGGCAGAGGCAGGTTTGGCCGGCCACACTTGTATGCTGTGTGGGCCGGCGGTGATGCCAGTAGATCCTACCTAGAAGGTCAGCAGCTGGTCCAGCCTGCAAGCGGCCAGGGTAGGCAGTGCAGGCCGGTGGTGGCGTTAGCAACCTGGCCTTCTGCAGTTATGAACACCATCTGTCTATCACTCCATGTTCAGTCCATGAGGATTACATCCCCTTGTCTACCTACCTCACTGGTACAACAGACTCTGACTGCTCACCTTCCCCCTTGAGAATGTTCTGCAACCACTTGGACATGTCCTTGACCCTGGCACCAGCAAGGCAACCTATCATCCTGGGCACTTGATCAGAACCATGGAATATTCTGCCCGTCAACCGATCCATTGAGGCTACTATTCACATCACGGTGCCACTTCATTGGCTGCTGCTGTCATTTCCCCCGACTATCGCTCTTCAACAGTATCTAGGGCATCTCCTCCACTGTCAGAGTGAGGCCAAATGCAAATTAGAGCACAGGATCTCGTATTTTGCTTGGGCAGCTTACAACCCAGTGGGATAACTATTGATTTCTCTAACTTCCATTAACCCATGCATCCCCTCTCTCTCCGTCCCTCCCCCACCCAAATCGCTGCACCAGGTTCAAAGTCGTCTTGTTGAGTCTCGTTGTCTGTAACCCGTTTTCACCTAGCCACAACTAACACTGGCCTGTTTCCTTTATCATCGTTACTCTTTTGCATACCTTTTATTCATTTGTTCGATATCTCTCTACATCAACGTTTATATCCCTCATTTCCCTTTCCCCTGACTCTGAAGAAGGGTCTCGACCCGAGACGTCACCTACCCCTTTCCTCCAGAGATGCTGCCCGTCCCGCTAAGTTACTCCAGCTTTTTGTGGTAAAACAAACAGCTCCGCAAAAAATAAAATTAAAAAAATTGACAATTTCGATGAATGAAATGATGTCGTTTGCTATCTGTAGGAAGGAACTGCAGATGCTGGTTTACACTGAAGATAGACACAAAATGCTGCCATAACTCGGTGGGAAACAGGCAGCATTTCTGGAGAGAAGGAATGGGTGAGGTTTTGGGTCGAGACCCTTCTTCGAGGTTTTGGCTTCATCTGTCTACAGGTGGGACTTGCTCTGCCAGCCCCTGGCGTAGTCATTACATTACACCCTCTGATTTCCGCTCACAGAATTGCCATGAAATAGACAAATAGATGACAGAAAAAGGAAACAAACTGCAGGCCAGTGTTAGCAGTGGTGGTTCCACATTGAGACAAGGCCACAATGGGCATATATTTTATTGCAAAATAGGTACATCAGGATTAACTGTCACTTTTAATGTTGAATGCATGGATGCAAACTGCTTTTTTGATTGGATCATAGTCATACAGCACGGAACAGGCCCTTCGGCCCAACTCACCCATTACGACCAAGATGTGGTCTCTGCACTTTTCCCCATTCATCCCAAGCCTGGTCCCATCCCACAAAACTTTCTCTATCCATGTACCTACGCGAATATCTGTTAATGTTATCCAGAACATAATTGCCATTTTACTGATCCTATTGGTGGGTCTATTCATTGTTCTCTGCAGATTTTGTTTTCAGTGACCAGAGTCTTTTCCTCCTATTTCAATGTTCTGGTACACAAGTAGTTATACCATTTATCTATTTAATATCCTGTGGTGAAGTGTACTAGTAAACCTGGCATTTGGAATGTTGAATGTTTGTTGGCCATTTCTAGAATGGCTTAAGGCTAGCTGCATAAACAGTTACACTGCGGAGTCCCTTTCCTGGAGCAAACCAAATGTGGCTTGATAAAAATGTACCACCTGCCATCACTTGGCAATTCCCAAGGTGCAAAAGGGCACAACAATCTCATACTAAAATGTCCCCACATTAGTGATCAGGTTAGGTCTGCACCCTGGCTGTTAGCTAGCTCTATTTCTAAATCTGCTTTAAAGTGAAACCTAGTGAATTAACAGCACTTATTCCATGATGCAATTCTACATACCACTGTGACTGCGCGCATGAATCTCCAGTGAGCTGGCACTGGGACAGGTCTTGTTGCACTGTGGAAAGGGACAGATGCGCTCGTGGGCTGCAGGCTCCTTGGGTTTCTCCTCCTTAGGCGCGGCGGTAGATTTCTGTCGGCTGGCGCAGTAATACATCAGGTGAGCTTGTAGGTTCCTTTCACTCCGATACCAAATCCCACACGATTTGCAGGGGAAGATGTCCTCTGGAACAATTACATTTAGAATCAATATTCTAGTAGCATGAAAACTACAAATTCAATAGGTAGCTACGGTTAGTTTAGTTGAGAGATACCGCGTGGAAATTTTGGGCCCACGAAGTCCGCACTGACCAGCGATCCCCGCACATTAACACTATCGTACACTAGGGACAATTTTTACATTTATTTTATACCGAGCCAATTAACCTACAAACCTGTACGTCTTTGGAGTGTAGGAGGAAGCCAAAGAACTCGGAGAAAACCCACGCAGGTCATGGGGAGAACGTACAAACTCCGTACAGGCAGGATCGAGCCCGGGTCTCTGGCGCTGAGAGGCAGCAACTCTACCGCTGTGTCAACCATTTGTTTATGATTATTTATTGGAGGGCTTATTTGTTCATCTCTTGGCCCTCTGGACCTGAGACAGGATGTATAAAAACTGCCAGCTCCAAGACATCAATTAATATTATGGTTTAAAGAAGGAACTGCAGATGCTGGAGAATCAAGGGTACACAAAAGGCTGGAGAAACTCAGCGGGTGCAGCAGCATCTATGGAACGAAGGAGATAGGCGACGTTTCGGGCTGAAACCCTTCTTCAGACTGATGTGAGGTGGGGGGTGGGGGGAGGCGGGGAGAAGAAAGGAAAAAGGAGGAGGAGCCCGAGGGCTGGGGAAGAATTGGGAAGGGGAGGGGGCAGTCTGGGCTAACAGAATTGAGAAAATTCAATGTTCAAGCCCAGAGGATGCAGACTCCCCAATCGGAATATGAGGAGCTGCTCCGCCAATTTGCAGTGTTGCTCACTCTGGCCGTGGAGGAGGCCCAGGACAGAGAGGTCGGATACGGAATGGGAGGGGGAGTTGAAGTGCTGAGCCACCGGGAGGTCGGGTTGGTTATTGCTGACCGAGTGGAGGTGTTCGGCGAAACGATCGCCAAGCCTCCGCTTGGTCGCACCGATATAGATCAGCTGACACCTAGAGCAACGGATGCAGTAGATGTGGTTGGAGGAGGTGCAGGTGAACCTCTGTCGGACCTGGAAGGACTGCTTGGGTCCCTGAAAGGAGTGGAGGGGGAAGGTGAAGGGACAAGTGTAGCATCTCTTGCAGTTGCAAGGGAAAGTGCTCGGGGAAGGAGTGGAGCGGGAGGGAAGGAAAGAATTGACAAGGGAGTTGCGGAGGGAGCGGTCTTTGCGGAAGGCAGACGGGGGGGAGATGGGAAGATGTGGCGAGTGGAGGGGTCACATTGGAGGTGGCGAAACTGGCGGAGGACTATCTGTTGTATGCGCTGGCTGGTGGGGTGAAAGGTGAGGACCAGGGGGACTCGGCCCTTGTTGCGAGTGGGGGAATGGGGAGAGAGGGCAGTGTTGCGGGGTATGGAGGAGACCCTGGTGTGAGCCTCATTTATAGTGGGGGAGGGGAATCCACGTTCTCTGAAGAATGAGGACATTTGTGATGACCTGGTGTGGAACACCTCATCCTGGGAGCAGATGCGGCGTAGACGGAGGAATTGGGAATAGGGGATGGAATCCTTGCAGGAAGCAGGGTGGGAGGAAGAGTAGTCCAGGTAGCTGTGGGAGTCAGTTGGTTTGTAGTGGATGTCGGTCAGGAGTGTATCACCTGCAATAGAGATGGTGAGGTCAAGGAATGGTAGGGAAATGTCGGAAATGGTCCAAGTGTATTTGAGTGCCGGATGGAAGTTGGTGGTGAAATGGATGAAGTCAGTCAGTTCTGTGTGGGTGCAGGAGATGACACCAAAGCAGTCGTCGATGTAACGGAGGTAGAGGTCGGGGATGGGGCCCTGGTACGCCGAGAACAAGGATTGTTCGACGTACCCGACAGAAGAGGCAGGCGTAGCTGGGGCCCATGCGTGTGCCCATAGCTACGCCTTGTGTTTGGAGGAAATATTATGTTGTGCTCTTATCAGAGGTTGTGGGAAATATTCTGCAGCTGCATCACAAATATCTTACAGATCCGACCAAATGAGGTAGCACTGAGTATTTGGTCAGCATGTTATGGCTGAGGTAGTCATGGCAGCAGTGGAGAGGGTAGTCATCAACAGAAACCAGCACCTCTCCAGTGTACTCTCGATTATCCCCAGACACAGCTAATGTTCCTCTCTGATGCAGCACATGGCAAATGTTGCCTACAGTTTATGCTGCGTCATAGTGCATGGACAGAGCAGAATCACTGAGTATTTCATCTATGCTGATATCGGTGGTACTTTCAAATGTAATACTGTGAAGAAATGGTGTGGAAAAATGTAGAAATGAAAAAAGTATGGAGAAAAAACGCAAGGAAAACGATTATGGAAGTAAGCTAGCAAGAAATACACAACAGTGAGAACATACCAATATGTTAAAAGAAACTAAATATCTGAGGCATCTTAGAGTGATATGATTGGGGATTAATAAATTGGTTAATTAGGGCGAGGGAGAGATTTTCAAATGTTTTAGTTTAGTTTATAGTTTAGAGGTACAGCGTGGAAACAGACCCTTCGGCCCACCGAGTCCGCACCGACCAGCGATCCCCATGCACTAACACTACACTACACACACTAGGGACAATTTTACACTTGTACCAAGCCAATTAACCTACAAACCTGTACATCTTTTGAGTGCGGGAGGAAACCAAAGATCTCGGAGAAAACCCATACAGGTTACGTACAAAGTAAGGATCGAACCCGGGTCTCTGGCACTGTAAGGCAGTAGCTCTACCTATATATAGGTCGCCCAACCTATATATGTCCCAGAGCACCCCAATAATGGTAGACACCAAGAGAGGTAGGAGCTCAAAAACAATCACTCTTGCTAGGAAAAAGGCACTAGGAAATGATATGTGAATGAAGGCAGACAATTCTCATGGACCCGATGACATGCCTGCTGGGATCCGAAATGCTACAGGGAGTAATGCATTGATTGCGATATTCCAACATTCCCTAGGTTCTGGAATGACCCAAGCGAGTTGGAAAACTGCAAATGCAAAGCTCCCTTTGAAGGAAGATGGGATTCAGAGAGAAGAAAACTATCAACCTTTGAGTCTAACATCTGTTAGTGGAAAATGCAGGAATCCAGTGCAGGTGATCCCAGGTTACGAACATCTGACTAAGATACGGCCTGTGCACATGAATGAACATTTACGGGAGCAGTGGGATGGAATTGGTGCAGTTATCGTGCACCATAGGGGAACTTGGTTCATGGCAATATCTGGATGGTTGAGTTAATCACCCTGCTTCAGCTAGGCATTGTCCTTGGTAGGCCTGTTTTCATTTAAATATATTGGCGGGCAGCTGCATTTCCAATTTGGGGCTGCGGATTATAGTCACAGGCATTAAACATTAACCTGGGGAGGGCATGTATTGAAGGGCCAGCAAAATCAATATTGTTTTATAAACGTGAAACGATGATTGACAGGAGCAGTGTAGATTAAAAAGGAAACCTGTTGATTCTCAGAATGTACATTTAGTGTGAACTCGGTGGCCCTTCAGCCCACAGAGTCCACACTGACCAGCGATCCCCACACACTAACACTATCCTACACACACTACGGGCAATTCGACATTAATACCAAGCCAATTAACCTACAAATCTCTACGTCTTTGAAGTGTGGGAGGAAACTGAAAATCTCAGAAAACCCACGCAGGTCACGGGGAGAACGTACAGACTCCATACAAACAGCACCCATAGTCAGGATCAAACCCGGGTCCCTTGCACTGTAAGGCAGCAACTCTACCGCTGCACCACCATGCCACCCATTTGATATATGAGAAGATTGTACATGTAAAACTGCTGCAAAAGGTAAGAACATGGCATTTGGGTTAATATATCCTTTTTTTGACTGTGGATAAAGGATTTGCTAACTACAGAACCTGCAAAGCGATATAAATAGGTTAAAAAATAGGCCTAATGGGAAGATGGACTATAATGTGGATGTAAATGTAAGGCAATCCATTTTGTTACAATAAACAGAAAATTAGATTATTGCTAAGTGGAGAGACACGGTAGAACGCAGTGGCATAGACTAATTGGGAGTGAACTGAAAGTATAGCAGGTAATTAAATGGTAGCCTTTCTGGAGCGGGAATCAGTCCGAATGTAGTGAAATGCTATAATTGTCACGGGTGTTGGCGAGACCACACTGGTCTCATTTCAGGAGCGCTAGAGTTTCATTGGAAGCAGCTTCAAGGTTCACTTGGTTGAATCTTGGTATTAAGGGATTTCTTTCCACGACTCTATTATGAAGACATGTTGGGGAGGTTGGCCTTATGTACAGACTAGAACTCAGCAGAATAACACATGATCGTCGAATCTATTGATATTGAAGTAGTGATCTGGTTGAGTACCACATGGTGGCACATAAGCAGTTCGGCCATGGTCCCTTAGATATCTTCTACCTTTGAATAAGGTCAGCGCTAACCTGATCTTGGGCAGAGGTCCTATTTCTTGTCTGATGGCATAAACATATTTAATAGAGGAAGATAATTAAAAAAGAAAATAATTTGATGGCATATCATATTCAACATGTAAACCCACCGATGTTTTCTAATTAGTCCTGCTGAAAATGTTATTCCATCTAAATCCATCAAATGACTATTTCAATATCAATATATTCTTATACTATTGAAAGGGCCTTCGTCATTCAGACAATAAATCTAGACCTAATGTCATTTGTCAACAGTGAGAACACATCAAGATTAGTTTAAACTGCAGAAACAAAGAGCTGAAGATACCTGTTTAGAACAAGGACACATTTTATAGCAGTAACTCAGCGGGTCAGGCAGCATTTCTCCGGAATAAGGGCCCCCACCCAAAATGCCTCCTATTCATGTTCTACAGAGATGCTGCCTGACCTACTGAGTTACACTGCCACTTTTGTGCCTTTTCCCCCAGGATTCGGAGCGGTACGGTGGTGCAGCAGTAGGGTTGCTGCCCTACAGCTCCAGAGTCCCGGGTTCGATCCTGACCACGGATGCTGTCTGTATGGAGTTTGTACGTTCACCCCATGACCTGCGTGGGTTTTCTCCGAGATCTTCGGTTTCCTCCCACACTCCAAAGACGTATAGGTTTGTGGGTTAATTGGCTTGGTATCATTTTTGTAATTGTCCCTAGTGCGTGTAGGGTAGTTTTAATGAGCGGGGATCGCTGGTCGGTGCGGAACCGGTGGGCCGAAGGGTCTGTTTCCATGCTATTTCTAAGCTAATATTAGTTTGTTTTAGCTAATCTTTTTTGTTTAGTTTAGAGGTACAGCACGGAATCAGGCCCTTCGGCCCACGGAGTCCACACTGACCAGCGATCCCCGCACATTAACACTATCCCACACACACACACTAGGGACAATTATCATTTATACCAAGCCAATTAATCTCCAAACTTGTACGTCTTTGGAGTGTGGGAGGGAACGGAAGATCTTGGAGAAAACCCACGTGGTCGCGGGGAGAACGTACAAACTCCGTAAAGACAGCACCCGCAGTCGGGATCGAACCCGGGTCTCGGGCGCTGCAAGCGCTTTAAGGCAGCAACTCTATCACTGCGCTCCATGTTGTTATTGTTATAGTTCATTAATTATACATTATCACATGAATAAATGAATAATGCATTATCGCTCAGTAATAAAACATGTGCATGCCAATTACAACAATCACACAGTATTCTTCCCATGTTACTGGAACTTACTATTGACAACTGCAGTGGCCAGTATTGCGGCCATTCCAGCCTGCTGAGGGAGTAGCTGGATGTCTGAGTGTAACGAGGCTGGATACGTGACTGGCTCCGAGCACTCTGCAGCCTCCACGCGCTCCACCTTAACGCTCAGGTTCAAGACGGGATACTGGCTGCTCTGCTCCACCGCACCAACAATTGCTGTCAAACATTCCCCTTCCATGATGGGCTTGGTGGTTTTACACCAGATCTGGTCATCTGCAGGAGAACACAACATGCTTTTATGAAATACATTCAACAACGCCTGGAACAATACAGATACCAAGAGACTGCAATAATGTCAAAACGACTATATAAATCTGCAGCAAATAGTTCCCAAGGAAGACACAAACAGGGTCATGTTTTCAAGAATAAACTGATTGAAAAGATTATTTTCTTTATATGAGTAAACTGGTGGATTCCTTTTCCTGAGTTCCCATGTTTAAACTTAAGAGCCTGTCGCACTTGGGCGTCATTTGCATGTCACGCTGATGGCGCGCGAAGATTTTATACATACCAAAATCCTGGGGTGCCGGGCGCGACTGCCTACGTCACCATGCACCATGCGGGCGTAATGCGCACCATGCACGCATCACATGCACAGGATAACACACGCATCGTGCGTCGTGACACGTAAATGATGACGCGTAAATTACGTACAAGTGGGACAGGCCCTTTATTTCACCTGAAGATCAGCCTTTTCACCAGTGCTCTCCTCTTAAAACATTTTCATTTTTAGTTGAACATTTGTGCAACATGGCCAGGAGATTTTTCCACAACCCCGTTACCTTTTCACGCAAAGGTTCTTCCTAATTTCACTCGTAAAATGTAAGATTGTGCCTCCTCATTCAGAATATCTAACCCGGAGAAATAGGTTTTCCATACGGACCGACCGGCGGTCGAGGGCGGGCCACGTGGGAGCCGGACGGTGCGCTGCCGAGAACAAAGGAGGACTTGGCGTGGGATACGTTAACTTTGTCAACTTTGGCCCTTTATGTGGCCACTCTTTGCATACCGCGGGAATATCACTGTGACTTGTTACCTGTGACAATAAAGTATCATTCATTCATATTTAACATAACAATCTACATATAATAAAAAAATTGCAGTAATGTACAAATTACTACAATTCCAAGACTTTGATTTTTGTATTCTACGTACAGTAGCGGCAGATTTTTAAATCGTTCAAGGGACTACTCCCTCTAGCTGCTAAATGAACTACGGGGAATGTCTTTGTACGCATGCGAGCACTCCATCGGGGACCTTCAGAGCTTCGTCACAGATAAATCTTCAAAACACAGTCCCGTGATTAATAAATTCTTTATTGTTGATGAAAAACAATAAGGTATTTATCCAAACTTCTTCCGACTCGTTACTATAATCTTCATCTAGCTCTAGCTTATCGCATTAAACGTTAGAAAACTCCTCGTGTCTCCTCGTGTCTCTGTTACACTCAGAGGGTGGTCCTTCCCCATGCTGGTCCTACACTAAACTAAACTAAAACTAAGCTTCTGCACACGAAACTTGGCTCCAAACACGCCCTAAAATACGTCATAAATCCCGCCCACAATATAACGGGCAGTCTAAAATTTAAAGAAACATGCCATAGTTAATGACACACAAAACAAACCAAATGGCCACGACAGTACATGCGTAAATCTTGCTGTTGTGTCACAATTTAGAATTGGTCTAGTCAAGTCAAGTCTAACGAACTTTATTGACATTTAGAAATACATCGATATATGCAGTTCCAAACGAAATTCCGTTGCATTTGGCTCCTCTTCTCATCCGGCGCAGAAAGTGCAACCGCTGCTGCGCTCTCTTAACTGTTGATGAGATATTATCAATGCCAAGATATTATAGAAATGCCAAGGCATGGGTCTCAGGGTAGGCACTGCCCATTACCTCGCTATCTTGGGTCAGTTTATCTCTGTCACCTGCATCTGTGCAATGAAATGTGAATGTCAGAAATTAGTTGGAGACTAATCTGTAACATTCTCATCCGCTGGAATCAACACCAGGCCCACAATCATAAGTGTGTCGGAAGGAACTGCAGATGCTGGTTTACACCGAAGATAGACACAAAAAGCTGGAGTAACTCAGCGGGTCAGGCAGCATCTCTGGAGAAAAGGAACAGGTGATGTTTTGGGTTGAGACCTTTGTTCTATCAGTTCGCGTCGACCAGCGATCCCCACACATTAACACTAATCTACACACACTAGGGACAATTTACAATTATTCCAAGACAATTAACCTACAAACCTGCACTCCTTTGGAGAGTGGGAGGAAGCCGAAGATCCCGGAGAAAACCCACACAGGTCACAGGGAGAATGTACAAACTCTGTACAGACAGCACCCGTAGTCAGGATCGAACCTGGGTCTCTAGCACTGTAAGGCAGCAACTCTACCACTGCGCCACCTGGTGGTGGTGGTCAAAGGGATATCACAGTGCTTCTGGAGGCAAGATTCTATTGATGCCTCATGGACCACTCTGCCTGACGTGAATCAACTTGGCGGGGGCTCATGTTGTCGACCACCCCGTGGTGAGTCCTGTCAACTGACCTCAGTCAGGTGAACAACAACAAACAGACACAGCAGCAGAAAAAACAGCCAACAAACAACACCAGCTTGTAGCCCTAATGCAACCTCAGTCGTTGAACTGGCTACAGCACCTGGAGGACATTACGTAACCTCTGCTGCCTCAAACACACAAAGAAAACGAAGAATCGACTTGGCAGGGCCTGCATCTCCTGATCAGGTTACAGTGACTTGGGATGCGATGAGCAACACACAAAATAGCCTTAAGGGCCTGTCCCACTTGGACGACCTAATCCACGAGTTTAGAAGACGAGTTGAAAAAAATGTCAAGGTCGTGTTGACTCGCCAAAGTAAAATCCGTCCTACGACCCCCCTCGACCTCAGTCTTCCACAACTAAGACCAACTACGACTAGCTATGAGTGGAAAATGATCACATGATAAAATGATGTCATAGAAACATAGAAAATAGGTGCAGAAGTAGGCCATTCGGCCCTTCGAGCCTGCACCGCCATTCAATATGATCATGGCTGATCATCCAACTCAGTATCCCGTACCTGCCTTCTCGCCATACCCTCTGCCCCTTAGCCACAAGGGCCACATCTAACTCCCTCTTAAATATAGCCAATGAACTGGCCTCAACTACCTTCTGTGGCAGAGAATTCCAGAGACTCATCACTCTCTGTGTGAAAAATGTTTTCCTCATCTCGGTCCTAAAGGAATTCCGCTTATCCTTAAACTGTGACCCCTTGTTCTGGACTCCCCCAACATCGGGAACAATCTTCCTGCATCTAGCCTATCCAACCCCTTAAGAATTTTGTAAGTTTCTATAAGATCCCCCCTCAGTCTTCTAAATTCCAGCGAGTATAAGCCAAGTCTATCCAGTCTTTCCTCATATGAAAGTCCTGACATCCCAGGAATCAGTCTGGTGAACTTTCTCTGTACCCCCTCTATGGCAAGAATGTCTTTTCTCAGATTTAGAGACCAAAACTGTACGCAATACTCCAGGTGTGGCCTCACCAAAACCCTGTACAACTGCAGTAGAACCTCCCTGCTCCTATACTCAAATCCTTTCGCCATGAATGCTAATATACCATTTGCTTTCTTCACTGCCTGCGGCACCTGCATGCCTACTTTCAATGACTGGTGTACCATGACACCCAGGTCTCGTTGCATCTCCCCTTTTCCTAATTTGCCACCATTCAGATAATAGTCTACCCTCCTGTTTTTGCCACCAAAGTGGATAACCTCACATTTATCCACATTATACTGCATGTCATGTTTGCATTTTTGTTCTCGGGCCGGTTACCGACCTACGACTACCCACGACTACCATCATGACCTACCTACGAGTAAAAAGTATCAATTTTTTCCATGACGACCTTTTTTTTTTACTCGTGGACATTTTTTATCAGGCTGGGAAAAGCGCGGTGACCTACTTGAGGCCACGGGTATGCGGAGACCACTCGCGAGCATGAGGAAGAGTTACGAAGACCTCCTACGACCTTGTGGCGACCATGCTGTGAGTATGAGCCAAGGGCAAACTCGGCAGAGGACGCCAATTATGTCGGGAAAGTGGGACAGGGGTTTAAAGGTGGTGCAGCTCAGTAATTAGCTTGTCACACTAATCAGATGTGTATTCAAATTGATTTAATTACAAACTAGACTCTTGTCGAATTTTAAAGGGTAAAATTGAACCACTCTTGCTTTCAGCTTTCAGGACACTGTCCATTTAGAAAACCTGATCCATTCTTCACTTTGTGAACACCCAGTTAGATTATGCTGATCGATTAGCAGGAAATACAGGCAACAAAATGCACAATAAACATAGTTAATACACAAAAAATAGTCGATTGGATTGCTGGCAGTGAATAATGCACGCAATATTTTACAAACAAAATTTCAGTCCAGTTTATATTGAACTGAAAAACATTTAAATACACAGACTATTAGTGTAACGGTCAATTGAATTGCTGGCAATGAAGCATTCAGTGATAGTTAATGTTGGTAATCAGCTCAAGGAAACCCGTGAAAAAGATAGAGAACTAGAGTTGAAAAAGAATAACCGCATGAAGAGAACTATCAAGTATTCAAATAAATTATTAAGACGTGCAAGCAATGTTCAGAGTGAACTCATGTCAGCCACAATATCGCACAGCAAGGTGCAGAAACTATGCACGCTGGCTGCAAGGAGCAGAAATGTGGACTGTTGCCTTCAGAAGGAATAGGGGGGAACAGAGGCATGAGTGAGAAGATCAGTTCCGTCAGTTTAGTTTATTGTCAGGTGTATCGAGGTACAGTGAAAAGCTTTTGTTGTGTGCTAACCAGTCAGTGGAGAGATAAAACATGATTGTAATCGAGCCAATTACAATGTATAGATACATGATAAGGGAATAACATTTAGTGTAGGGTAAAGCCAGGTTGGGCCGAACAAGGATAGTCTGAGGGTCACCAATGAGGTAGATAGTTCAGCACTGCTCTCTGGTTGCGGTAGGATGGTCCAGTTCCCTGAAAACAGCTGGGGAGAAACGGTCCCTGAATCTGGAGATGTGCGTTTTCACACTTCTATGCCTTTTGCCCGATGGGAGAGGGAGGAAGAGGGAGTGGCCAGGGTGCGACTTGTCCTTGATTATGCTGCTGGCCTTGCCGAGGCAGGGTGAGGTGTACATGGAGTCAATGGAAGGGAAGAAAGAGTAGAAGCAAGGAATGTGGGAAGGCAGAGGCCAGATAAGGAGTACATAAATGGCAGATTTAAGTGCCGCCTATGGCAACGGATTAACCAGGGAACATGAACATGAAATCTTGTGGCCTATCAGCAATATTGTGGACTTACTGAAATTCTCCAACTGCAGTTGCAGTCAGATCACATCACACACAGACTGTTAATTGTGGATATGTTCATGCTCACAATTCAAAATATGTTCTACAAATGTGAAACTCCAGCTCAGCGTGAGGAATACATTGTTTTGAAAAATGTATAATTACTGGAGATTTATATTAACAAACGAGGACCAAATGTTTACATAATTATGGGATCTGTGGCAGTACTGAGGTTTATAAAGGGGAGGGAAGACCTTTGTTTTAAAGTAGCTTCCTGAGGCAAATATTTGGGGAGAAGTTGGTTTGGGATGGGGGGGAGGGAGGGGGGAGTGGGGGGGGGAGGGGTTGAGGTGTACATCTACAAAGCAGCCAGAGGGACCCTGACCCTGATTGACTTCACAACAAGCGAAATAACAGTTTCCCTGTTTAAATAAGAGATTAATGGGAGGAAACTAAATCTCTGCTACTATTGAATATCATTAGCAAACTATTGTGAATAAGAGTATTTAGGGTAGATTATTTGGACAAAAACATGTTTTCACCCAGCCTGCAGGCCGAGAAGAACACGTGGCTTAAGGAGATACATGAGGGGAAACTATGGCTGGTTTGCCCTGGGCCTACCTAATGCTCGAGGTCCGAGCCAGCCGCATTTATATTTTCAGATGTGGAGATCTGAACAAGCTAACACTTTACAATCAATTTTCATTGATGAGGGGAAACAGATTCCAGATTGAGTGGCCTTCAGGCAGTATTCCCAGAATGCTATGACTGCCATGGCAAATAATTAAAAACATTAAAATGAAGTATAATAATCAAACCACAGTGGAGGTACTATAACACCATTTAAGAGACATTTGGACATGTGTAAGGATAGGAAAGGATTAGAGGGATATGGGCCAAACGTGGGCCGGTGGGACTAGCGTAGATATGGTGTTTTGGTCGGCATGGACAAGTGGGCCAAAGGGCCTGTTTCTGTGCCATATGACTCTATGCTGACTTCTCCTGTATGGTCAGCATTGCCATTCTTCAGTCAGGTAGGTCACTGTCAATAGTGGTTACTAGCTCTCCATAGTGATAAAAGGTGAGGTCTATCAGCACCCCACTCCCATGCCACTGGGCTCAAAGGCAAGCCCACTGTCACAGAGATCTAATGTTTTGTCTTCTGACCGTCAAGATGTCTCACTCAGTCTTTATGTTTGACTGGGTCTGCTCCGATGTTTGAGACTTCATAAGGCATAGGCTTGTCCCTGCTCGCTATCAGCTTGCACGCTTCAACCCAAGGTCTTAGAGAGCTCATATTCTAAAATTTCCACCAGGTAAATAAAATGCTTTCTTCTCTGGGAATCAATACTGTGCAGATAGCAACACAGCTATAAGAGCAACATAACTACAAAAGGGTTTTATTCTGGTAAATCACTTTCAGCCCCATCTAATAGACATCCCACTGCGACCACTAAACTTAGAGGTTGAACATTTTTGTTCTCTACGGGACTGAGCAGCATTCTTAAGGGCCTGTCCCACTTTCACGACCTCTGCCCAGTTTGCCCTTGACTCATATTCGCAGCATGGTCGTCACGAGGTCGTAGGAGGGTCGTAGCAGGCCGTGTTGCCAGTCGTAGGTACTCGTGTCCACGAGTAAAAAAGGTCGTGAATTAGGTCATGAAAGTGGGGCCGGCCCTTTACTAAACAATCACAAACTCCGGGCACCCCCTCCACGAAACTCTGGAGGGTCAGAGGCGCACACGGAACAACTGGCTCCTCTCCCTGCGCTGTAGAACGGAGCGGTTCAGGAGATCCTTCACCCCTGCAGCCATTAGATAATACTGACCGTTAAGCAGTATGGGGATGCTATGCACGTTTAATAGTTATTTATTGGGTCCTTTTAAAGTATTTATTGCGTTTATGTATTGTCCATATTTTATGTATTGTCTGCTTTACGTTCTGACTGTGTTGGCTACTGGACATCTGAATTTCACTGAGGGGATTAATAAAGTATTTATCTATCTATCAAAGTTGATTAAGAAGGAACTGCAGATGCTGGAAAATCAAAGGTAGACAAAAGTGCTGGAGAAACTCAGCGAGTGCAGCAGCATCTATGGAGCGAAGGAATATCTTATTTCTTATATATATATCTTATAAAGATCTCTTATATCTTATAAAGAATCGTATTTCCTTCGCTCCATAGATGCTGCCAAATCGCAAAGTTGATATGTATTTTGTTAATCAGTTTTGTAAATCAAAACCAGACAGCCTTTGCAAAGCAGATAAATGAATTTGAACAAAATTTACAGTTAAGCGTTAAAATGGACCCATATCTTTATTCACAAGTTATAGCAATCAGGCCATTTGGCCCATCGAGCCTCCTCTGCCATTTAATCACAGCTGATCTCTGCACCCTAATCCTATTTTCCTACCTTCCCATAACCCTTGACATCTGTACTAATAAAGAATTTGTCTATCTCTGCCTTAAAAATATCCCCTGACTTGGCCTCCACAGAAATGTCTTTATCGCTGAAACTTATTTGCCGTCCATCCAATTTAATTTGTTCCAATTACACCCTTCCCATTTTTAAAGAGAAAATCTATTTTTAAAAACATAACTTTAAAAATTATCATTCATGACGTGTTTTTTGGATTCAGCTTTTGATACTAGAAAAAAAAGGTGGGTTATAAATGAAGATAGCTTCCAAATTGGTAATGTCCATTGATTACACGCAGAGTAATCTTTCAGATCGGGGACCGTGTCCACCAGTCAATGTCTGCAATGTGTGCGCTGTAACCGTGAAAATAAACGCCACACAGTACCGTGGTGATTGATCACGGGTAATCTTGGTTTGTTGAACTTACTTGGTTTCATTAATGAGTCAAGGAAGTCATTTCCCAGAGCTCACCTTCTGAAACTGGTCAAGGATAGTATTGCCTCCATGAAGAGGTCATTGATTCAACAATGGTACATGAGATTGATGAGTTAACGTGCTGAAAGAGAAACAGTAGGCTCTGGAAGCTACACTTTCATCAGTTGGGGATGTCCCCTCCATAAACCACCTCTCTCCACACAGATCTCATAATTTATGCAAGGAGATGACCGACTTCAGAAAAAGCAATGGCTGCCTCGCCAACAGTCTGTCTGCCCCATCCTTCTTGTTGTTTTAATAGTGTGTGTGTTAAATGTATGTTTGTAGTGTTTTTTTGCTTGTTTTATGTGGGGAGGGAGGGGCGGTTGGGGGAAACTTTTCTAATCTCTTACCTCGACGGAGATGCGATTTCTTTCTGTATCGTATCTCCGTCCGCACTGCGGCCTAACATCGAGGATTTGGCGGCCTTTGCTGGAGACCGACTTTGAGCTCCACCATGGATGCCTGTGGACTTACCATCCCTTTGCCAGGGATCGACCTCTGAGCTCCAACCGTGGGGGCCTGTGGACTTAACATCGTGGAGCTTGCAGTCTCAGGTTAGAGACCGACTTCGGGAACTCCAAGCCGCGGGAACTTCAACGGCCTCGACACGGGAGCTTCGACCGCCCCGACAGATTGTTCGACTGCCCCGACAGATGCGGGAGAATAAAGAAGAAGATTGGACTTTTTGGCCATCCATCACAGTGAGGAATGTGGGGAATCCGCTGTGGTGGAAGTTAATGTTAACTTTTATGTAGTTGTGTGTCTCGTTGCTTTTTTTCTTCGTATGGCTGTATGGTAATTTGCATATCACCGTACCTTAATTGCATGTTTTGATAGTGATTTCCGTGCCTGCCTGAGGTGCTGTTTCTTTTCTCACTTCGAGTTCCCCACCCTCCACTACAATCAGTCTGAAGAAGAGTCCTGACCTGAAACATTACCTATCCATTTTTTCCAGAGATGCCGCCTGACCCGCTGAGTTACTCAAGCATTCTGTGTCTATACATCAGAACATCAGACGTTGTCAGGCCAAGTGTTGACCTGAAATTGTGGAATTCTGTACTGACCTCCAAGGACTGCAACATGACTCGAAGTGAGGTATTGTTTTTCAGATCTGCACTGGGCTTCGTGGAACAGTACAGGAGGCCAAAGACAGTTCCCGGCAAAGATTATAGAGGAGCAAGATGCGCCACTCAGTGGAAAGGGGGAGTATCACATGTGTGATTGTGAACGCCATTTTAGCGGACCAAAGATGGTGTCGACTATGGCGTCTACATCATTGGGAAACTAGGCTCCTCTATAATCTTTGTCTCTCGATCTCCCGCTGTGTAATCCGCTCCAAAGCTACAGAGCAGTTGCAAGCATAGATTATAGAGGAGCAAGATGCATTAGAAAGTTATTAGATTTATTTGTAATAGATCTTTACTTACTTCTCGATCCCTCTCTATCCCCTCTCTTATCCCTATCTCCCTCTTCTCTCTATCTCTCTCTCTCCCCTCTCGATCGCTCTCTCTCCCCTCTCGATCTCTCTCTCCCCTCTCAATCTCCCTCTCTCCCCTCTCGATCTCTCTCTCTCATCTTGATCTCTCTCTCTCCCCTCTCTTCTCTCGATCCCCCTCCCTTCACTCTCGCCCTTCCCTCTCTCCCTTCCTCCCCTCTCTCCCTCCCTCCCTCATTTCTCTCCCACCCTTCCCTCTCTCCCTCCCTTTCCTCTGTGTGAGAGTTGGCAGCCCTGCTATGCCTTAGGTCCAAAAGAGGATAGAAAGAAATTACATAATGGTCTTTGTAAGATTTTAATAAGCTCTTCTATCTGTCCCAACATATATTTATATGAATGTGTGTTTGTGTGTGCCTGTAATTTTGTGCACAGTGTGTGTTAAAGCAATACAAGGGAAGCTGCACCATGCAATGCAAGGCAAACTACGCAAAGGTGGGGGCTGGGGAGGAAAGATGGGAGGGAAATGGGGGAACAGGGGGAAAACATTACAATTAAATTAACTAAAATATGTGAGGTGATAGATGCGCTATATCAAACACTGTTCCCCACAACACTGATTACGGGGGGAGTCGAGAAGGGGAGAGAAGCAGAGAGAGGGGAGAGAGAAGGGGAGAGAGAACGGGAGAGAGAAGGGGAGAGAGAGGGGGAGAGAGAGGGGGAGAGAGAAGGGGGAGAGAGAAGGGGGAGAGAGAAGGGGAGAGAGAAGGGGAGAGAGAAGGGGAGAGAGAAGGGGGAGAGAGAAGGGGGAGAGAGAAGGGGAGAGAGAAGGGGGAGAGAGAAGGGGGAGAGAGAAGGGGGAGAGAGAAGGGGAGAGAAGGGGAGAGAAGGGGAGAGAAGGAGTGGAGAGAGTTTTAAGAAATTTTAATCAGGTTTAGCGGGCATTTTACCTACCGGTGGATCTTCTAGATCGTAAAACTCCAATGAGCCAATCAAAATGGCCGGTCAGCGAAGGAGATGGCCTTCGACTGCCTGTAAGTAAATAGCAACACCACTCCACTGTCTTCGACCAAACGCCAACCTATTTTTTGTCGAGGCTGGTTTTGATCATGTTGAAACAAACGAAGCAACCTAAAAGAAGCCTCGACCACGCGGAAACCACTTTCGACCATTAGGGAGAGTGACCAAAACCTCCGGCAACCTCATGGAAACCTTGGGTGGCGGGCAAGGTCACCAGAGGTCTCTGTTCAGGTTTCCTAAGTGGGACAGGGGCTTTAAGATAACGTTGGTAGATGAAGAGACTTGAGAACAGCAGATTCTCCTTTCTGAAGGCAACATTACAGCATGTTTAACAAAGCTTTTTGCAACTGGCCACATACCCAATAAAGAAATTAAGTACAACTGTTCCAATTTAATGCACAATCATTGTAGCTGTTCGGAAATTTCAAAAGTGTAGGAAGGAACTGCAGACGCTGGTTTACACCGAAGATAGACACAAAATGCTGGAGTAACTCAAAGGGACAGGTAGCATCACTGCTTAGAAGGAGTGGGTGATGTTTCGGGTCGAGACCCTTCGTCAGACTCGGGGGGAGAGGGAGACACAGAGATAAGGAAATGTAAGGTGTGAAAACAAGACATCAAAAGAGATGAAAGTCAAGGAAATGTCGATAGATCATTGTCAGCAAAGAGAAGGTGAGAAGATTTTAAATATCTGGTTTAATTAAAAAAAAGGCATTTTCTAACAATAAGAGTAATAATAACCTCAAACAAGATTTTGTTTAGAAAAATAGATTCCTTTCTCAAAAATATTTATGTAAAATATACAGACCTTTACAATAGATGATACAATTAGCAGATTCTTCAGTCGCTGTTGTTTTCAGTTGCCTGAGCCAGTACTGTTCCTCTTTTAATTGCAGAGATGCAGTAACAGACTATGGAGAAAAAACATCCTCTTTAGGAAACTGTTTGAATATTCAACCTTTTTTAAACCTAATTCAAGATTATACCGAATCTCCACAATTTTGATTCATACACCATGGAAATGGCCCAGACCCAGCTCAATGCATTGACATGTTTATCGTCTATGTTTGCACACTGCAGATGTCATTATGCTGTCAAAAATATAGATTTAATTGTTAAACCAAGAGGACTAATCATTCCTTTGGAGAGTCAGGCTGAAGCTCGCCCCAGATTGACTAAGTTAGCACTGGCGTTAAGTGGAAATCATTTTGCATCAACCTCAAATCGTGCAGTGAAATTATAAACATAGCAAAGTGGCATATCCAATTGCTAGAAGATAGTTTTCAATTAAAAGTTCAATTTCATTATCGTACGATATTTTCATAATATTATGTTGAATCAGAGCTTTTAGTATTGAAAGCAGCATCTCATTCACTTCTGATGTGCAGGAAATCTTAAAATAGGCGCAATATGCAACACCTAACAAACATTATGAGAGCACTGGATTGTAAAAGTGAATTATACATATGATATTGTGTCATTCTACTTGTGGTCATCCCAACGTTGACATTTACTAAAAGGTGCAAAATGTAAATACTCTCAAGAAACCAAAATAATATATCAAGATATGCTGCTACTGAATGGCGATTCCTTTCAAGAAAAAATGTCAAGAACAATTGTTGGCTAATAGATATTGCTCAAGGTGTCTGTCTGCATATTGGTCTGCACGCTGGTGCTGGTTAATAACAAAATTGGCTCAAATCTCCCATATAAACAAGGAGTATGTAACTAAGTTCATGGCGTAGTCTATTATCTTTGATAATATCACTCCCGTGTCTGATCAATAAGGCAGCAGCGTGAAATAAAGCAACCGGCCACACGATGGCGCCAATGATGGATTTATCCTTGTACTTTGTGCAGAGTTTCTGCTCCAATCTCAGAAACGTCACTAAATATGGAACACAAAGTAGTTGGAGTGGGCCCTGACAACACAATGAATTAGAAACTGAGCAATCTTTTTATGATTAAAGATATCAAGTTGGATTGATTTATATGCATCAGGGTTTATTAAAATTAATTTTTGTAGTTAAATAAAAAAATAACATGGATTTGACCAATACAATTCATACCGATTGGTTGCGAATCTGAATTTCTGCAGATGCACTGTGTCCTTTCCGTATCCTTACCAGATCCTTTCCCGATGCACCATAACTTGGTTCGGCAAATCTCCTTCCCAAGACCGCACGGAATTGCGGAGCTGTGAATGCAGCTCCATCCCAAAATCCAGCCTCCCCCCACCTCGACTCCCCCCATCTATACTTCACACTGCCTTCTGAAAAGCAGCTCTGCTTTTCAAGGAGCCCTGACATCTTGGGCGTTCTCTCCTATCCCCTCTCCTGTCAGGTAAAAGATACAGAAGCTTGAACGCATGTACTACCAGTTTCAAGAATAGTCTCTTTCCCACCGTTGAACAAACCTCTCATGCACTAAGGGTGAATTTCTGATCTTCCAATCTGCCATTTAATAGCCCGTGCACTTTAATATCTGCACTTTCTCTCTGGCTGTAACACTATATCTTGTACTCTGTTTATTTTACCATGGCACTACCTGATGCAACCGGGTATGGTACAATTTGCCTGGATAGCAGGCACAACAAAGTTTGTCACTTTTTCACGTGACCATAATAAACCAATGCCACCACAGTTCTGAGAAAGGGTCACTGAACCAAAATGTTGACCAGCTTCTCTTTCCACAGAAGCTGCTGACGGGCCAGGTTCAACCAGAATCTCTGATTTTTATTCTGATTCTAGCATTTCCAGTTTTATTTGTTTTTCAACTAATGTAAATCATTTGTCACGAGTCTTAAGTAATAGAGTTATACAAAGGAAGTGAACGAAAATCGAGGTTACACAATAGGCTGGAGAAACTCAGTGGGTGCAGCAGCATCTAAGGAGTGAAGGAGATAGGCGACGTTTCGGGTCGAGACCCTTCTTCACTCAAGAAAATAAAATAAAGTTAGATTTAGCATTTTAAGCAGCCAAGTAGTCCTTTTAACCTTAAAATGTGACAATTCTGAGTGGTTAGTGCACTAAACAGTTCACGTTAGTAGAAGTTGATTAGCTATGAAAAATAGTCATCAGTAGAAGTCACTTCTCCAAAATGCATTTAAAATTTGCCTCAGCATTCGGCAAAAAAAAAAGTTTTAGTCCTGAGTGTTGCTGTTATATCTGCTTCTGGAATTGCTCAATGCTTGACAATGATGCTGATGTCTGCAATCTGAAATCTCTCACATCCTTTTCCAATGAATGTTAATGATGGTACACATTTTAATCTGGGATGATCCCCGAGCTGTAGCTGAGCTGTTGATATGAAATCCAATTATTCAGCCTCAAACCAAGAACTACAATCATCACTCAGAACTCATCAGTGCAGTGGCTGGTGTTCAAATCCAGATGCAATATCCAACTTTACAGCAAAATCTGTTTTTACCAAAAATAAAACATCTTATTTATGCATAGCAGCAAGTAAGGCTTAGCTTCGATATGCTCTAGTCAACGAAACATAATTACTTTTCAAGAAGCAAATTGCAATGTATAGTCACTAAAATTCCTTACGATATTTAATACTGAAAGCTGGTCAGGAAATTCAACAACTTTCTGTTTTTCTTAATTGGTCACCAATTTGGAGATGAGGGAGAGGGGGTGTTGGTGGGCAGGAGAATGATATTCAAAGTTGACATGACTTTCTTCAACAGTTAAGCAATATAGAAGAATAATAAGCAAGTAGATACTAGCTGATAACACAAAAAGACACAAGGTGCTGGAGTAACTCAGAGGGCCAGATGACATCTCTGGAGAACATGGAAAGGTGACGTTTCGGGTCAGGACCCTTCTTCAGACTGATTAAGGGGGGGGGGGGGGGGGGGGGGGGAGGAAAGTGCAATGGAGGAGGGGCCATATAAGCCTGGCAAGAACATGAACACTGAATGCTGCCGCAGTTTGAAGCCATGGATTACATTAGGTCTTAGTGATAACCTGAGGTTTCTGGAAAATAGTGCAAGCTGTGGAATTAGATGTAACTTCTTGCATTTTAAGAATGGCATCCTACTGAAGGATTTTTCACAGTTCAAATGCTCCACTTTCAGTCACATTTTCAAGCATGTTAATTTTCTGGCCTTTTAGTGTTTTTTTAACAAGCATGATTTTACTACCAAATAGCAGGATAACTGGATAATAGGTTTATCATTAGTACTGAAATGGGTCATCTCAATTTATAATATAAATTTCCACACATAGCTCCACTGGCATTACTTTAATTGTTTTTCCATGTAATCTTATGCAATTTCACTAAATACAACAGAGGCAAAGAGGAATCTATGGAAAATAAAATGAACTACTGAATTTTAGAAAGCTCTCACAGTGCCCTTCATACTGTTTGGGACAAAGACCCATCATTTATTTATTTGCCTCTGTACTCCACAATTTGAGATTTGTAATAGAAAAAAATTCACAATGTGGTTAAAGTGCACATTGTCAGATTTTAATAAAGGCCATTTTTATACATTTTGGTTTCACCATGTAGAAATTACAGCTGTGTTTATGCATAGTCCCCCTATTTCAGGGCACCATAATGTTTGGGACACAGCAATGTCATGTAAATGAAAGTAGTCATGTTTAGTATTTTGTTGCATATCCTTTGCAATGACTGCTTGAAGTCTGCGATTCATGGACATCACCAGTTGCTGGGTGTCTTCTCTGGTGATGCTCTACAGCCATCTTTAGCTTATGCTTGTTTTGGGGGCTAGTCCCCTTCAGTTTTCTCTTCAGCATATAAATTGCTCAATTGGGTTCAGATCGGGTGATTGACTTGGCCACTCAAGAATTGACCATTTTTTAGCTTTGAAAAACTCCTTTGTTGCTTTAGCAGTATGTTTGGGATCATTGTCTTGCTGTAGAATGAACCGCTGGCCATTGAGTTTTGAGGCATTTGTTTGAACTTGAGCAGATAGGATGTGTCCATACACTTCAGAATTCATTGTGCTACTACCATCAGTAGTTGTATCATCAATGAAGATAAGTGAGCAAGTACCTTCAGTAGCCATACATGCCCAGGCCACAACACCCCCACCACCGTGTTTCACAGATGAGGTGGTCTGCTTTGGATCTTGGGCAGTTTCTTCTCTCCTCCATACTTTGCTCTGACATAAGTTAACCTTCGCCTCATCTGTCTACAAGACCTTTTTCCATAAGTTGTAATTAATATGATAAGCTTTAATCTAAAATTTGAGAGGGAGAACAGAAAATTGTCTGTGTCGGTATTACAGTTGAACAAAGGGGACTGTGGAGGCATGAGGGAGGAGCTGGTCAAAGTTAACTGGAAAGATACACTAGCAGGGATGACAGTGGAACAACAATGGCAGATATTCCTGGGAATAATACAGAAGGTGCAGGGTCAGTTCCAAAGAGGAAGAAAGATGCTAAGGGGAGTAAGGGGCGACCATGGTTGACAAGGGAAGACAAGGACAGTATAAAATTAAAAGAGAAGAAGTACAACATAGCAAAGATGAGCGGGAAGCAAGAGGATTGGGAAACTTTTAAAGAGCAACAGAAGATAACCAAAAAGACAATACGGGGAGAAAAGATGAGGTACGAAGGTAAGCTAGCCAAGAATATAAAGCAGGATAGTAAAGGCTGCTTTAGGTATGTGACAAGGAAAAAATTAGTTCAGACCAAAGATGGACCCTTGAAGACAGAAACAGGTGAAATTCTGGGATTGAAGGCTGATAAATCCCCAGGGCCTGATAGTCTGCATCCCAGGGCACTTCAGGAAGTGGCTCTAGAAATCGTGGATGCATTGGTGATCATTTTTCAATGTTCTATAGATTCAGGATCACTTTCTGTGGATTGGAGGGTAGCTAATGTTATCCCATTTTTTAAGAAAGGCGGGAGAGAGAAAACGGGGAATTATGACCAGTTAGCCTGACATCGGCGGTGGGAAAAATGCTGGAGTCAATTGTAAAAGATGAAATAACCGCACATTTGGATAGCAGTAACAGGATCGGTCCGATTCAGCATGGATTTACGAAGGGGAAATCATGCTTAACTAATCTTCTGAAATTTTTTGAGGATGTAACAAGGAAAATGGACAAGGGAGAGCCAGTGGATGTAGTGTACCTGGACTTTCACAAAGCCTTTGATAAGGTCCCACATAGGAGATTAGTGGGCAAAATTAGAGCACATGGTATTGGGGGTAGAGTGCTGACATGGATAGAGAAGTGGTTGGCAGACAGGAAACAAAGAATAGGGATTAACAGGTCCCTTTCAGAATGGCAGACAGTGACGAGTGGGTTACTGCAAGGCTTGGTGCTGGGACCGCAGCTATTTACAATATATAATAATAATTTAGATGAAGGGATTCAAAGTAACATTAGCAAATATGCAGCTGGGTGGCAGTGTGAACTTTGTGGAGGATGCAGGTTGGACAGGTTGGGTGAGGGGGCAGATACAATTTTATGTGGATCAATGTGAGGTTATCCACTTTGGTAGCAAAAAACAGGAAGGTAGATTATTATCTGAATGGTGTCAAGTTTGGAAAAGGGGAAGTACAACGAGATCTGGGGGTACTTGCTCAACAGACTCTGAAAGTAAGCATGCAGGTACAGCAGGCAGTGAAGAAAGTTAATGGCATGTTGGCCTTAATAACAAGAGGAGTTGAGTATAGGAGCAAAGAGGTCTTTCTGCAGTTGTACAGGGCCCTGGTGAGACCACACCTGGCGTATTGTGTGCAGTTTTGGTCTCCAAATTTGAGGATGGACATTCTTGCTATTGAGGGAGTGCAGTGTAGGTTTACAAGGTTAATTCCCAGGATGGCGGGACTGTCATATGATGAGAGAATGGGCTTGTATACACTGGAATTTAGAAGGATGATAGGGGATCTTATTAAAACGTATAAGTTTATTAAGGGATTGGACACAAGGGAAGAAACATGTTCCCAATGATGGGGGAGTCCAGATCCAGGGGGCACAGTTTAAGAGTAAGGGGTAAGCCATTTAAAACGGAGATGAGGAAAAATGTTTTCACCACTTTTTCAGTTGCGAATCTGTGGAATTCTCTGCCTCAGAGGGCGGTGGAGGCCTTCAAGAGAGAGTTAAATAGGGCTCTTAAAGATAGCGGAGTCAAGGGATATGGGAAGAATGCAGGAACGGGCTACTGATTGTGGATGATCAGCCATGATCGCAGTGAATGCTGGTGTTGGCTCAAAGGGCCGAATGGCCTACTCCTGCACCTATTGTCTAACTGCGGTTGCTCTTTTAAGTACTTCTTGGCAAACTGTAACCCGGCCATCCTATTTTTGCGGCTAACCAGTGGTTTGCATCTTGCAGTGTAGCCTCTGTATTTCTGTTCATGAAGTCTTCTGCAGACAGCGGTCATTGACAAATCCACACCTGACTCCTGAAGAGTGTTTCTGATCTGTCGGACAGGTGTTTGGGGATTTTTCTTTATTATAGAGATAATTCTTCTGTCATCAGATGTGGAGGTCTTCCTTGGCCTGCCAGTCCATTTGCGATTAGTAAGCTCACCAGCGCTCTCTTTCTTCTTAATGATCTTCCAAACAGTTGATTTTGGTAAGCCTAAGGTTTGACTGATGCCTCTAACAGTTTTATTCTTGTTTCTCAGTCTGATAATGGCTTCTTTGACTTTCATTGGTACAACTTTGGTCCTCATGTTGATAAACAGCAATAAAAGTTTCCAAAGGTGATGGAAAGACTGGAGGACGGACTAGGTGCTGAGAGCTCGCTTATACCTGCATTAAGGAGGCAATTAAACACACCTGAGCAATTACAAACACCCGTGAAGCCATGTGTCCCAAACATTATGGTGCCCTGAAATGGGGGGGACTATGTATAAACACAGCTGTAATTTCTACATGGTGAAACCAAAATGTGTAAAATCTGACAATGTACACGTTAACCACATGTGATTTTGTTTCTATTACAAATCTCAAATTGTGGCGTACAGAGGCAAATAAATAAATGATGGGTCTTTGTCCCAAACATTATGGAGGGCACTGCACATTCCAGTAGGCTTTTAAAATAATAAGTATGCTCCAGTTCATGAGAAAATATATTTGTCGGAGGAAAGAAGATTTAAAAAGTTTTACAATTGCGGCTTATCTTGCTGGTGCAAATATCTTACAAATGGATGGTTCGAAAATTATAAATGAGGAGAGTGCATCTTTGAGAAATTCTGAATTTCCAATTCAGGTCAGTTTACAACTGGAAATGAAATTATTTGGTGCTGCACGTGGGAATGTGGCATCTTAAACCAAGTTTAGTAACGATTCTTTAGAATCTACTTTCAGAATAGGAAACCACAGATAGCCGCACAGATAGAAATGTTCGTAAAGAACAAATATTAATTAGATTCTACATTCATATTTTTAAGATGGCGGGAGAAAGAAACGTGTGTAATTATCACGGTATGTGTTAAACAAAACCGAGCTGATGACCAAGATAGTGAGAATTATCACGAATCGCCAATTCCATGTAAAGAACAACAATTGAATGATTAAAAATTGCCACAATCGAAACTTTGTTCACCCGAGAACACCATGCAAATTATTCATGATTGTCAACGTATATTTCTGTATTTTAACTACATCGCTTAGTTTGGACATGAATCTTGGAACCACCAGTATATTTTATATTAATGCTGCTCGTTAAAACATTCATGGGTTAAAAAAGTCTCTGCTATCCCAGCTTACAAAGTACACCATATTATTAAAGACATGAAGGAAAACTATGACAAGAGCTTAGTGCTGGTAATATTAACCAGACCGTCTCAAATACATATCATACACAAACATGTTCCATACCACATCTTTATCATCTACTTATCACTAATTTATCAGGCTTCTCCCCAATGCACTAGAGCTTTAGATACTTGAAGCTTGCTGAGCTGTTTAATTTATCACACTTTGGAGTTCTGGAAAACATCCATCAAACTGTTGAGTTTCTTTAGAAGGAAAATAAATTGTAAGAGTTTTTAGGAAACTTCACAGATACTGTAAACAGAACATACAACTGCAGTGTAATATCAGAAAGTTGTGAGACAAGGCAACCAAGTTCACTTGCACTATCAAGGAACCCGAACAGGAAAATAGCCTGGCAAATGTACAATCTGATGTTTGGGGAGCTTTAACTGCCGAGCACAAGAAGAATTGTACTTTCAAAATAGTTTACTGAAGCAACAACATTAGAAGTACATGGAACACAGTACAGTACAAACAGGAAGTACATCAGAACTACATTTAAATAATGTTTAATTATTGTGTGGCATTTTCAGAGGATATTTTTATTCTATCTTAGCAAAAGAATTCATTACCAAATTAATACAAGGCTGGTTTTGAGTACCAGATAGTATGTTTAGTTCACGGAATCAGGCCCTTCAGCCCACCAAGTCCGCGCCGACCAGCGATCCCCGCACATTAACACTACCCTACACCCTACGCTGGGGACTTCAATAACTCATCATTGCCAGGTAGAAGCCTGGGACCAACAATAATTTAGGGTCAGTTAAACTGCATGAAACAGCTCACTGTCCGATTAAAATCTCTTGTTTGCATAACAGTGAAGTGTGTGAAGTTAGTACGCATCAGACAATATATATTCAAATAGTAGGAACATTTATTTTTGATTACCTACTAACCAAGTGAGATCAAGTTCAATGACAAATGGCTGGCCGACACCACCTTCCATTGGACTATAAATCAAACCACCAGACCCAGGGGAGAAGGGTCAATAATGCTTCCAGTGAAAATAATAGTTTTGCACCAACAAGGTGTTCATTCCCCTCTTACATCACAAGTTGATCCCAGTGATAAGCAAACACACTGTGAATCTCTCTGTCAAACCAATTTAGTTTAGTTTTTAGAGGCACAGTGCGGAAACAGGCCCTTCTTCAATAGACAATAGGTGCAGGAGGAGGCCATTTGGCCCTTCAAGCCAGCACCGCCATTCAATGTGATCATGGCTGATCATCCCCAATCAGTACCCTGTTCCTGCCTTCTCCCCATATCCCCTGACTCCGCTATTTTTAAGAGCCCTATCTAGCTCTCTCTTGAAAGCATCCAGAGAACCTGCCTCCACCGCCCTCTGAGGCAGAGAATTCCACCGACTCACAACTCTCTGTGAGAAAAAGTGTTTCCTCGTCTCCGTTCTAAATGGCTTACTCCTTATTCTTAAACTGTGGCCCCTGGTTCTGGACTCCCCCAACATCGGGAACATGTTTCCTGCCTCTAGCGTGTCCAAGCCCTTAACAATCTTATATGTTTCAATGTGATTCCCTCTCATTCTAAACTCCAGAGTGTACAAGCCCAGCTGCTCCATTCTCTCAGCATATGATAGTCCCGCCATCCCAGGAATTTGGCCCACTGGGTCCGCGCTGACCAACGATCTCCCTGCACTAAAACTATCCTACACACACTAGGGACAATTTACAATTATACCAAGCCAATTAGCCTACGCACATCTTTGGAGCTTGGGAGGAAGCCAGAGATCCCACACAGGTCACGGGGAGAATGTACAAACTCTGTGCAGACAGCACCCGTGATCAAGGACCGAGGAGCTGTAAGGCAGCGACTCTGGGAGTGCAGAAAAGGTTCACCAGACTGATTCCTGGGATGTCAGGACTGTCTTATGAAGAAAGACTGGATAGACTCGGTTTATACTCTCTAGAATTTAGGAGATTGAGAGGGGATCTTATAGAAACTTACAGAATTCTTAAGGGGTTGGACAGGCTAGATGCAGGAAGATTGTTCCCGATGTTGCGGAGGTCCAGGACAAGGGGTCACAGTTTAAGGATAAGGGGGAAATCCTTCAGGACCGAGATGAGAAGGACTTTTTTCACACAGAGAGTGGCGAGTCTCTGGAACTCTCTGCCACAGAGGGTAGTTGAGGCCAGTTCATTGGCTATATTTAAGAGGGAGTTAGATGTGGCCCTTGTTGCTAAGAGGATCAGAGGGCATGGAGAGAAGGCAGGTACGGGATACTGAGTTGGATGATCAGCCATGATCATATTGAATGGCGGTGCAGGCTCGAAGGGCCGAATGGCCTACTCCTGCACCTAATTTCTATGTTTCTATGTTAAGGCGCTTCCAAAGGAAAGATAAATCATCCAGAATTGTACCAGCAACTGGTGAGGGATGCTGTTTGAGTTAGGAGAGCTCTACCGTTACCTCTCATACCCGTCACCTTCTTGGTTTAATATCCTACACCAAATTCATTGTTTTTACTATCTTTCCTAACTTTTACCACTTCTTAATTGTTCCCATTTAGATTTTTTCCAATTTATTTTCAGAGCTTCCTTTGTTGCTTTGCCTCAGGTAGTTTCAATGTCACGCGCTCAGGCAGTGTTGATTTACTATAAAGGTGAAGTCCAAAGCTTCATCAATGGATCTATTATCAGGTCATCCAACATGTATACCAGGCATACAAACTAGGAAGTACCACAGTTCAATTTCTTATCTGCCCTACATTGACTGAAAACCACCAGGACAGCAGGTTGGTATGGTGTGATGGATATTGGTACAGTGGAAGACTTGGCAAATGTTCATAAGTCATACGAACAGAATTAGGCCATTCAACCCATCTGCCATTCAATCATAGAAACATAGAAATTAGGTGCAGGAGTAGGCCATTCGGCCCTTCGAGCCTGCACCGCCATTCAATATGATCATGGCTGATCATCCAACTCAGTATCCCGTACCTGCCTTCTCTCCATACCCTCTGATCCCCTTAGCCACAAGGGCCACATATAACTCCCTCTTAAATATAGCCAATAAACTGGCCTCAACTACCCTCTGTGGCAGAGTTCCAGAGACCCACCACTCTCTGTGTGAAAAAAGTCCTTCTCATCTCGGTCCTAAAGGATTTCCCCCTTATCCTTAAGCTGTGACCCCTTGTCCTGGACCTCCCCAACATCGGGAACAATCTTCCTGTATCTAGTCTGTCCAAGCCCTTAAGAATTTTGTAAGTTTCTATAAGATCCCCTCTCAATCTCCTAAATTCTAGAGAGTATAAACCGAGTCTATGCAGTCTTTGTTCATAAGACAGTCCTGACATCCCAGGAATCAGTCTGGTGAACCTTCTCTGCACTCCCTCTATGGCAATAATGTCCTTCCTCAGATTTGGAGACCAGAACTGTACGCAATACTCCAGGTGTGGCCTCACCAAGACCCTATACAACTGAAGTCGAACCTCCCTGCTCCTCTACTCAAATCCTTTTGTTATGAAAATCATGGCTGATCTATCTTTCCCTCTCAACTCCATTCTTCTATCGTCTCCCCTTAACCTTCGACATCCTTACTGGTCCTGAAACTATCAACCTTCACTTAAAAACCCCCCAATTATTTGACTTGCAGGCGTCAGTGGCAATGAATTCCACACATTCACCACAGAGGGTGACTGAAGAAATCCTTCCTTATCTCCTTTCTAAAAGGTACGTCATTTTACTTTACACATCCACTCTATCCAGGTCTTTCAATATTCAGTAAGTTTCAATAATGTTGCCCCTCATCCTGCTGATCTCCAGCAAGTCCAGGCCCAAAGCCATCAAACACTCAACGTATATTATATTAACCCACGCATCCCCGGGATCATTCTCGTAAATCTCCTCTGGATCCTCACCAAAGCCAGCACATCCTTCCTCAGACATGGGGCCCAAAACTGCTGACAATACTGCAAATGCTGTCTCGCCAGTGGCTTATAATGCCTCAGCATTACATCCCTGCTTTTATTTTCTAGTGGTCTCGAAATGAATGCTAACATTGCATTCGCCTTCATTACGACGGATTCAACTTACAAATTAACCCTTTCGAGAATCCGGCCCCAGCACTCCCAAGTCCCTTTGCCTCTCCAATTTCTGTATCCTCTCACCATTTAGAAAATAATAATCTATGCCCTTATTGCCATCACCAAAGTGCATGGCTGCACACTTTCTTATGCTCTATTCCATCTGGCACTTCTTTGCCCACTCTCCCAACCAGTCCAAGTCTTTCCTGACTCCCTGCTTCCACTACACTACCTGCCCCATCACCGTATCATCTGCAAACTTGGCCACAAAGCCATCAACTCCATCATCGGTATTCACTTTGAAGAGTAGCGAACCCAGCATTGACGTCTGTGGAATACCACTAGTCACTGGCAGCCAACTACACAATTTGCCTTCAGCGATTCAGCCAATCTTCCATCGATACTAGTATCTTTCCCCTAACACCATGGGCTCTCATCTTCTTTAGCAGCCTCAGGTGCAGCACTTTACCAAAGGCCTCCTGAAAATCCAGGTAAACACCATCCACCGACTCTTTGTCTATCCTGCTGTTGCCTTCCTCAAAGAATTCCAACAGATTTGTCAGGCAAGATCTCTCCTTTACAAAACTATGTTGACTTCAGCCTATTTTACCATGTGCTTCTACGTACTAGGAAACCTCATCCTTAATCATGGACTCTAAAATGTTACCAACCATTGAAGTCAGGCTAACGCGCCTATAGTTTACACTCTTCTGCTTTGCTCCCTTCTTGTGCAGCAGAGAAACATTT
This sequence comes from Raja brachyura, assembly GCA_963514005.1. The sequence goes on along the minus strand of OY740797.1, from coordinate 51,801,327 downwards.
GCACTCATGACTCCAGTGATTCCTGAAAGATCAATGCTAATGCCTCCGTAATCTCTAAAGCCACCTCTTTCGGAAACCTGGAGTGGTCCAAGTGACTTATCATTCAACTTCCCAAGCACCTTCTCCTTAGTAACAGCCACTGCACTAACATCTGCCACATGACTCTCTTGAATTTCTGGCACGTTGCTGGTTCCACTGTGCAGACTGACGTAAAAAACATATTCAATTCTCCCGCTTCAATTCATTCCCACTTCTCCAGCATCATTTACCAGTGGTTCAATGCTCACTCTTGCCTCTTTTATATTCTGAAGACATTTTTCCTATCCCCTTATATCATTGGATAGCTTACCATATTTCATCTTTTATTCCCTTTTGAAAGTTGGTTTTGAAAAGCTCTCCGATCTTCTAGCTTCCCGCTAATCTGTGCGTTGTTATATGCTTCCTCTTTTAGTTTCATGCTGTCTTTGACTTCCTTTGTCAACCAGGGTCGCCTCATTCTCCCTTTGAAATAGTCTTTCTGGCCGTGAGAACACGGACAAGTAGTGATCGGCCAAGAGCAAGGGTAGGTTCTCCGGCCGATGAGATCAAAGACACAGTGGGCTATCCATGGCCACTTGCAGTGGTGGACCACAGCCTGTAGCAGGAAGCTCGGAAGTCCCAATGACCTGGTAGTTGAAGAGGGAGTTGCTAGCGGCGACGGACGCAAGGAATGGGATATTTTCTCCAGCGCCTTCAAGATCGCCTGCAGGAGGCGCCCCCTGGGACATAGACTGGGCGGTCAGGTGAGGAGAGGGACATTTGGTCATGGGCCTGCAACAGCCTGGGGCTTATCAAGGCCAGGGCGTTCCAGTACTTCCAGCATGTGGACTGCACCTTACACTTTTCTTTGTAAACCATGTCAAAATATGGCAACTATGCATTTGTGGGTTGTGCAAACATAATGTTAGTGTGTCAGGTGACAACAAAGAAACATTGAACCATTCTTCCTCTTTGGGATGAAACAAACCTGCCTCTTCCAAATTACTACATGAAGCTCCTGCCATTGCTGCTCCACCATCATTCCTGATAGGGTCTCTTTCCAATCAACCTTAGCCAGCTCCTCTCTCATTTCTCTGTAGCCACCTTTCCACAACAGTAATGCCGACATATCTGATTTCACCTTCTCCCTCTCAAACTGCAGAGTTGTGCATGGTCATTACCTCCGAGGGGATTCTCTACCTTAAACTCCCTAATCAAATCAGGTTTGTTAAATACCACCAAATCCAGAAATGCCTTTTCAGTAGTAGGTTCAACTCCAAGCTCTGTCTGTCCGCTGGCTGGTGAGCACGCAACAAAAGCTTTTCACTGTACCTCAGTACACGTGACAATAAACTATGCTCAAACTGTACTAAAAAGCCATCTCGTAGGCACTCTACCAAGTCCTTCTCTTGGGATCCAGTACCAACCTGATTTTCCCAGTCTACCTGCATCTTGAATCGCACCATGACCTTGTCACAGTGCCTTTATTACATGCCGATTGCATCTTCTAATGTAATTAGTACATCCTGGCTACTGTTTGGATGCCTGAACATATCTCCCATCGGGTTCTCTTATTGGTCTCCTAGTCAACTACCTGGAAGAGCATACCAGTAGATATCAGGTGAGAAATAGCTTGATTAATAATTTGACCATTATTATTTATGTGGATGTACAATTAACAGAAATAACTAACACCAATCATTATGATGTTAAATGCATATTTTTATTGTCTAAGTGATTATCAGATGTTTGGAAGTACCTTTTAAAAACAATTTTTGGTTGGTGGTTTTTATTAACTGTGAAGGTGGCCATTTGATTTTCCTTTTGAAAGAAAAAATACTGTTTTAAAGCTAGCAGGGACCTGTTTATTTATTGGCTTCCTGCTCACTTTGCTGGATCAGTGGTAAGAACAAGCCTTAGTGCCAGGAATTGAGTGATGTCGGTCGGCATGGCCGCTGTTGCCCGGTAAAGGATATCTTGCTCAATATTCCAGTTCCACTACTAATAACGCTTGATGGGAACAGATTGCTATTCCATAATGTACTCAGAAGAGGAGTGGAGTCATGTGTGCCTTATTTCCATTGCATCAGTGACAAGCTCTAAAGATAACCGCATGCCATTCCAGGATTCATAGGAAATTATGCCATATTTTTGGCTGTGGAAGGGCAATAATTTGAATCCAAAAGCCGTTATCATAATCAATGCAGAAGCAATGGCCTCTTGTCATCTGTCACCGTCACTGACATGCACAGAATGGCCATATTAGCTAAAGGTGTCTAACAGTAAGAAACCAATATCTCTGCAGGAGAAATGGGAATATAGAAAAAAAACAGCAGCAAAAATAAAACCTTATGCTTCTCCAAACAGCTGCTCCGAATTGTGGCAGAGATTTCCCAGCTGTTATAAATGGCTATCGACATGGTTGTGATAACATACAGATAGCAAGAATTTAGTACGGTCAACTTAAATATGTTTTTGATTGTCCCCAAATTTTAAAAAGCATTAACGGTCACAAGTTTCAATAAATTTACTGGTGCACGGTGGCGTAGCATTCGAGTTGCCCAGAGACCCGGGTTCCATCCCGACTACGGGTGCTATCTGTACGGAGTTTGTACGTTCTCCCCGTGACCTGCGTGGGGTTCCTCCGAGATCTTCGGTTTCCCCCCACACTCCAAAGACGTACAGGTTTGTAAAGTTAATTGGCTTGGTATAAATGAAAATTGTCCCTAGTGTGTGTAGGGTAGTGTTAATGTGTGGGGATCGCTGGTCGGGGCGGACCCGGTGGGCCGAAGGGCCTGTTTCCGCGCTGTATCTCTAACTAATAATTAAACTAAACTAAAATGCGGTGTAATTTAATTATATTGCTGCACAAGAGCAATTTTAAAAGGAAGAGATTTTGGTAATTATACACCAATTTAACAGGGTGATGCAAATTCACTATGTGGGGAGAAGAATCCATTCACCTGGGGGAGAAGAATCCATTAAATCATAAAATCACAGAAATTTGAGGCAGGGAAGGGTCCATGGAGTGTGCCAGCCCAAAAATATCTGGTATAAATTGATCTAACTTTGTAACTGTCAGTTCATAAGCTCAAGTGTAGAAATTAAAACATTCACTAGTTTCATTGTCACCATCACTTATGCAAACAGTTTATTCTCGGTTTATTTAATTAAAAATGCAAATGTCCCAGCCGCAGTGCTGGGCTCAAAATTCCACACAAATTTGGTCGTCTACCCATGTCAAGTAACTTAACCATTCTACATATATTGCTGGACACAAATGAGTAAATTGGTTATAATGGAAAATGATTTATTTTCAAACTTTAAAGAATGTCACAATATGCAGCAAAGTCTAAGACTTCAGGCTGTGCATGAATGTTCCAGCTTTATTCTTGTAGTCAGAGCTTCAAAAATATTCTGAGTAAGACAAAATAGACAATAGGTGCTGGAGTAGGCCATTCGGCCCTTCGATCCAGCACCGCCATTCAATGTGATCAGGGCTGATCATCCCCAATCAGTACCCCGTTCCTGCCTTCTCCCCATATCCCCTGACTCCGCTGTCTTTAAGTGCCCTATCTAGCTCCCTCTTGAAAGTATCCAGAGAACCGGCCTCCACCGCCCTCTGAGGCAGAGAATTCCACAGACTCACATCTCTCTGTGTGAAAAAGCGTTGAATACAAGTTCAAAGATTGCGTTTTGCTACAATGATTTATGTAAAAGTTATTTTATAGAATGAACAAGCAATCGCGACGGTACATATCAAATGGATGATGATTACAACATGAAGTATTTAATCGGTTGCTTTGGAAAATTAAACATTACGTTTAGTTGTGGAAGGTTTAAAAATGAAAGGAAGTACATTTTTTTATTATTGCTTCCATTTGGTTAAGATTTGGGGCATTGATGACAATTAGAAATACCTTTTCAAAGGCAAGATGCTTCAAAGTTCTTTCGAATCCAACAGACCAGTGCATCAAAGTTTGTTTTGTTTCTAACCAGCTAATTTTTTCCATGGCTACGCAGGCCTATTGACTCTTGCCCTTGACCCAATGATTTTGCAGTGATAGTTTAGAAACTTTCAAGTAGCTGATAAGGGTTTGTATAGATTAACAGGACCTGTTATGACTGAGAGTAACTGAGACCAAGCAGGAATGATGGCGTTTCAGAATATTTTAGTACCTGTTGAACTAAACTATGTAACAGTAAATGAAACAAACAAATTGCTCAGGAACAATAATTATTTTGTAACTACTTTTTTTCTGCACCGCAGCATGTTGGGTTAGTTAACAGAAGAATCGAAAATGACTTCTCACGACTCACTCAGATTTTAGTAAATCGTGAAGTCAGTAATTCTCAAACTAAACTTTGTCTATGTTTCTATTAAGAGAGAGTTAGATAGAGCTCTAGGGGCTAGTGGAGTCACGGGATATGGGGAGAAGGCAGGCACGGGTTATTGATAGCGGACGATCAGCCATGATCACAATGAATGGCGGTGCTGGCTTGAAGGGCCGAATGGCTTCCTCCTGCACCTATTTTCTATGTTTCTATGTTTCTAAACTATGTAACAGTAAACAAATCTAACAAATTGCTCAAGAATAATATTATTGGTATTGAATATTTGTTGTACATACATTTCAGATATCTCCAAAACGGAAATTGTATAAATCGTTTATAAATACAATATTGTGTGACAAATAGTCTACAACCAGATCGCATGGGGATGGGGGACGTTTACACCTTTGAAGAGAATGGAAGCCCTGAATGGAGTGAGTCTCGCAACATTACAATGCCCTGATGCACTTTGCAGTCAATGTTTTAAAAGGCCCAGTCACTGTAAAATCAGAAATGTCTCCGTAAATTTACTAGAACTTTTTTGATCAAAAGGGATAACCTCTCCTCAAAGAGAAGTCCTGCATCAGAAATGTCTGCCAAATTACGGACATTTAAAAAAAAGATTTTTTGTGTCCTCATTAATAGACTGACAAATTAACTTCTAATTAAGGAACTGCTATATCGCTGGTGGATTGAAAAGTTCTTCTGCTTATTATATAGCAGGAATGATAAGCTTGCTGCCGGAAATCAACAAATATGTAGATAGAAGTCTAAATCTTGGAAATGAACATGTATCAGCCCAAAATCAATCATTTTGGACTTGGTGTACCAACAGCCTCCCAGAAGCATGGCGCCTGGGCGAGATAAAGTACAGACTAGGGAGATAAAGGTTAATCTGTAGTTAATTCAAGGAGATGATGAACAGGACATTTAATGAACTCAGAAATATAGATGCTTTTATGTAATCATGCTACAGTTCCCCAAACCAGACAACTGTATGGTTTTGTTAATTATCAGCTTAACTATTTTCTCTTATCAGAAACATTCATTTGACAAGAATTAACATCAGAATGCCTCCAAATCATACGCTGGAAAAAGCTAGCTCCAAGTTTGTCACACTTAATAAACATTGCCATGCAATCTAACTGTTTATAGTTTAAACTCAAAATGCTTCAAACTCAAAAGTCAAAAGTCTTTGTAGATTTTGTAGAATTTTGTAGTCTTTGTAGAATTTATTCAAAATTCTGCCACCAATTCAAGAATCATATGGAGGTGACAGTGGTTGAACTCCAGTGGGGAAAAACACTTTTAAAATATGGATTTATTTAATATAATATGTTCGCTAATGAAAATAATTGCTGGCCTTTTACCTTTAGCAGCTGGGGTTGATCTAAATCAAAAGGAGAATACATTTCCTCCCACCCCGAATGAAAGCACCCTGATAAGATTTCTTTATGCCAAGAATGTTTTTCAAAATCAAAAATCTTCAATTGCTAATCCTAACAAATACTTTTTTTAATAACTTGAATGATGAGCATTGACTATGTAATTTCTCATGTTAGATCTTGAGTGTAGATAGATTTCATATTATTTATTGGGCAGTGTGTTTTTCAGAAGTGTCATTTATTCTAATGGTGATTATCACCAAGGAGAGAGTGTTTCTGGGAGTTGGCTTTCCTTGTCCACCTTCAACATTTTTCCCAGGTACATTTGGCCAGTGGAATTTTGTGGGAGAAATTCCCCCACTCCGAATATGTGAATATCCACATTAAGATGTTTTAGGAGCTATATCATAACTGGCCTTGCTCGGTATCTGAATGTATGTTAAGAGATTATGTTAAACATTACTATGCCAAAGATTGTCTTTCACTTTAATCCTCCATTCCACTCACATCCTGACTTGTGTATCTTGGGCTTCCTAATCCGTTCCCATTAAAGACATCTCTAGTTTGAGGAAGATTATGTGTAGGAAGGAACAGCCGATGCTGATTTCCACCGAAGATAGGTATCTGAAGAAAGGACTCGACCCGAAACATATCCTAATTTGAGGATAGATTATCTCTCCTTCCAACCAGGCCCATTAGAGGCGTCAGAGCTGATTACTGAGAAGAGCATTTTCAGATAGTCGGCCTTTTCTGGTCAGTTCATATGTAGGATAGTCTAAAACATTAACCCTGTTTCTTGCTCCACAGATGCTGTTTGAGCTGGTAAATATTTCCTGCATTCTCTGTTCATTTCAGATGTCCAATGGTTTAAATGCTTTGATTCACCCCGTTCCAGCATTATTTTTTTCTCTCTCCTAATGTCTCACTGGTCTTCGTTAAGGTCCACCTCCTTCAGACGGATGTTCTACGGATTAGTGAGATTGTGGCAGCTCAGCCGTCTCTCTTCTTCCCCTTTTCCCACTCCATTTCACTGCACGGAAAACTCATTTGATTTCTAACTGTGCTCAGTTCTATGAAAAGGACATCGATCCTACAGGTTAATAGTTTCTGGCCCCATGGATGCTGCTTGATCTGTAACAAATTTCCAACATTTTCCAATTTCAAAGCCTAATGGCCCTGTCCCAGGGTACAAATTCATTCCAAGAGCTCTCTCTCCCGAGTTAGCCCTGATTCGAACTCGGAGATTTACGGTAATAGCCACTAGTTGGTACTCGGGGCTCTCGTGGATATTTTTCAACATGTTGAAAAATCTTCACGAGTCTTCCCGAGCTTACCTGCTGTTAGCGGGTTTTCCCGAGTACCTGCCGTTAGCGTTACAAGCCGCTCAGAGACGTCCCCGAGCTCCGACGTACCCGCTACGTTCATTCTCCGTGTTTACTTACGAGTTTGATTTTTTTTAAACTCGGGAGAGCTCTTGGAATGAACTCGTACCATGGGACAGGGCTAATAAAACGTCAAGATCTGCTCCATGTGTACATAAATATGCAGTACAAAACTGTCCTCAATGCAAACTAATTATCAGTCTCAAATAATCTACTATATGAATTGAGAAAGGAACTGCAGATGCAGGTTTAAACCGAAGATAGTTACAAGCTGGAGTAACTCAGTGGGTCAGACGGCATCTCTGGAGAAAAGGAATAGGTGACTTTGCGGTCTGAAGAAAGGTCTCACCCAAAATGTCACCTGTTCCTATCCTCCAGAGATGCTGTCTGACCCACTGAGTTACTCCAGCTTTTTGTGTCTATGTACTATATGAATTGTTTGGACAGGTGTTGCCACATTAGTTTTAGATTTAGGTTAATTATTGTCACAAATACCAAGGTACAGTGAAAAAAGTTGTTTTGCATACGATCCAATCAAATGAGATAATACTGTGCATAAATGCAATCAAGCCAATCTCAAGCATAAGGGGGAAGATAAAGAGTGCACAACACAGTTCTCAGCATGGTAATGCAGCAGTCTTAGAGACAAAGTCCAATGTTGAACAATGGGGTAGAAGTGAATCAGATAGTGAAGTGCCCCAGCTTATGGAGAGACCATTCAAAACTCTGATAAAGGAGGGGAAGGAGAAGCTGTTCCGGAGTTTTTTTTGATGAATGCTTTCAGATTTCTGTATCCTCTACCCGACAAGAGTGAGACGAAGAAGGGATGACCGGGGTGGAAAGAGTTTTTGTTGCTGGCTGCTTTTCTAAGGCAGTGTGAAGTGTAGATGTAGTCAATGGTGGGAGCCTGGTCTGTCTGATGGACTGGACACCACCTACAACTCCCTGCGATTTCTTACTGCCTTGGGCAAAGCTGTTCCAGATTATTACCGTAGACAATGCAAAGAGAATTGGGCCTAGACACACAGCATTAGGAAAAACAGCGGGAAGCACACTGGTGCAGCTGGTAGAGGGGTTCGATCCTGACATTGGTGATGTCTGTGTGGAGTTTGCATGTTCTCCGTGACTATGTGGAATTGTTCTGGGAGCTCTGGTTTCCTCCCACATTAAAAAGACGTGAGAGTCTGTAGGATAATTGGCATATATAAAAAATGTCTCAAAGGCGGAGGGAATGGATGCATCAGTGGGACAACATAAAACCTGTAGGGACAGCTGATCAGGTCCGCGTGGATTCTGCGGGCTGCAAGACCCGTTTCCATGCTGTGTAAAATGAAACTAAATTTACTTTGGTCAGTTGTGCTTTCCTCGGGAGCACATGGTGCGTATTTTAAACAGTAAAGGGCCTGTCCCACTTGGCGATTTTTTTGGCGACTGTCGACATCATTGACTGACGTATCTGGGTCGCCGAAAGATTTTGAACATTTCAAAAACCAGCAGCGACAAAAAAATGTTGCGACACTTGAGGAGACACCGCGCGTCAATACGTCGTCACGCCGCGACTTTTTTGGTGACCTGACACGTCAGTCAATGATGCCAACAGTCGCCGAAAAACAATCGCCAAGTGGGACAGGCCCTTTAGAGGCAAACATGCTTCACTCTGATGAGCAAACAAAAACTAGAATGTGATCATGCAAAGTCTATAAACATTGGCCCACCAATATCTGTGGTCGGTGTGAGGTGTATACATCTTCCTGCCGACCCACCAAACATTGTGTCGTGCAAGGGTGGGAATTTGCCGACAGAAGCCAGCCTGGTTCCCAGACGTATGGGCTTCCTGTGATGATAACCACATCAAGATATTGGAGTAGGTATCACAATCCCTGCCCTTAAATCAGCTGAAAGTGGCAGCTAACTAAAAATCAAAAACTGCAGATGCTGAAAATCCCAAATAAAACCGAAAATCTCATAAAAACTCAGCTGATCAGGTGGCATTCTGGACAGTATAATAATTAACCTTTCAGATTGAAGAACCTTCATTGGGTGCGATTTTGCGACATTTTATGTTTTTAAGCAAATAAGTACGAACTAGGGTACACAAAAGGCTGGAGAAACTCAGCGGGTGCAGCAGCATCGAAGGAGCGAAGGAGACAGGCGACGTTTCGGGTCGAGACCCTAAGTAGGAATTAGTTTAGTTTAGAGATACAGCGTGACCCGCTGAGTCAGCACCAACCAGCAATCCCCATATACACTAGCACCATCCTACACACACTAGGAACAGTTTACAATTTTTACCTAAGCCTATGATCCAACAAACCGTACATCTTTGGAGTGTGGGGGAAACCGGAGCACCTGGGGAAACCCACACAGCCACATGGAAAACATACAAACTCCATACAGACAGCTCCCCCTTTCTCTTAGATTTGCACTCCCATGAGGAGTCCAATATCAAAGTGCACACAGTAGTCAGAAACCTTAAGAGAATGGGATCTCTGGGATCCAGTTCGACTGGGGATGTGAGCTAAAGAATGACAGGTAGAATTTAATTTGGAGAAGTAATAAGTGTTGAATTTTGGTAAGTTTACCCGGGGCCGAACATGCATAGAAATGGTAGGAGTTTGAAGAATGTTGTAGAACAGAGAGACCTCGGAATACAGACGCCAAGTTACCTGGAAGTGGAGATACAAGTAGACTGGGTGGTGAAGAAAGCTGTTGACACCCTTAACATCATTAGTCAGAGCATCGAGTACAGGAGTTAAGATGACATGTTACACTGTACCTGTTATTGGTAGACCAGAGTTAAAATATTGTGTGCAGTCCTGGTCGCCTAACATTGGCTAGAAAGATTGCGGAATAGATGCACCAGAATGTTACCAGGATTAGTTTTAGTTTAGAGGTACAGTGTGGAGACAGGCCCTTTGCCCTACTGAGTCCTTGCTGGCCAGCAATCAGCCACACACTAGTTCTATCCTACACACTAGGGCCAATTTACAGAAGTCAATTAACCTGCACATCTTTGGAATGGGGACGGACACTGGAGCACCCGGAGAAAACACACGCGGTGACAGGGAGAAGGTACAAACTCCCATAGTCAAGATGGAACCCGGGTCTTTCGCGCTGTTAAGGGCCTGTCCCACCAGCATGCAACTCTATGCGATTAGCGCGCTCGCTTGAGCCGTCCGGCGTCGCGGGGCTGGTCCCACTTCGATCGCCGGAAACGTGCGGAATTGTGCGGAGTTCGTCCCGACATCGCGCGGGGCTCCGAAAAACCCAAAAATGTCCAAAAATTCCAGGTGGCAACGGCTTGCAGTCGCCTCGACGTTTACACACCGCCCCGACATCGTGCCTCCGTGACCCTCTCTGTAGGTGCCTCCATGACCCTCTATGTGTGTGGCTCCGTGGCCCTCTGTGTGTGTGTGCCTCTGTGCCCCTCTCTGTGTGCCCCTCTCTGTCCTGGTGAACTTACCTTAGACTTCGCTCCAAGTTCGCCTCACTTTGCGCCGCGTTGCACCACTCACCCGACCTCCGCGCGGCTGGTGGGAACGGCCCTGTACAGGGGATCACCCGACCTCCGCGCGGCCCCCGCTTCCAGTTTGATCGCGTTCATCGCATAGAGTTGCATGCTGGTGGGACAGGCCCTTAAGGCAGAAGCTGTACAGCTGTGCCACTGGGCTGCTGAGGCAAGATTAGCTGGAGCCTTTTTTCCTTGGAGCATAGAATACTGAAGGGTAAAACAGTATGTAAAATCCTGTGGGGCATAGAGAAGTTGCATGTTTAAGGTATTTTACCCGGGGCAGTGGAGTCGAAAACTAGAGGATATAGATTTAAGGTGAGGAGGGGAAGGCAACTTTCCTTACACAGAATGGTGGGTACACTATAATGAGTTGCCCATGGAGGAGGTAGATATGGTACAATTACAACTTTGAAAAGACATTTGGACAGATGCATGGATTGGAAAGTTTTAGAAGGGTATGAAAGTAAATATATTGACAAAGGGCCAGTTGCAAAATTTGGTGGAGTTGGGGAGAGCAACCTGGGGAAGATGAATCGGCTGGGGCATTAGGGGAGTAATCGAAAAGACGAATGGTAAAGAGTTGAACAAAATAACTCAACGGGCTTGGATATTATTCTTTGGAGCACAGGAGGATGAGGGGTGATCTTATAGTGGTGGATAAGATCATGAGGGGAATAGAGTGTTTTTTACCCAGAGTAGGGGTTAAAAAACCAGAGGACAAGAGGTTTAATGCGACAGGGGCAAGATTTAATTGGAATCTGAGGGACAACTTTTTTTACACAGAGGTTGATAGGTATATGGAACGAGCTGTTGGAGAAGATAGTTGAGGCAGACACTATAACAATATTTTAAATACGTTTGGACAGGTACATGGATAGGGAAGTTTTAAAGGGATATGGGCCAAATATAGGGGTGTTGGACTGGGGTAGATGGGGCAAGGCATGGGCAAGTTAGGCCAAAACTTTGGTTACCATAATCACGTGCCTTCTTAATCTTCCCATTTCATGGAAACAGACCTAGCTTGACAAATCTCTCCTCATAATTGAACTATTCCAATATCCTGCATCTTTTCCAGCATCTTAGTCAGAATTAGAGATAGCATGAGAACCAGGTGGCACCAGCAATGGCTGCCTTGCCAACAGTCTGTCTGTCCTTTCCTTCTTTGTGTTTTAATTGTATGTGTTAAATGTATGTCTTTAGTGTTCTTTAGCTTGTTATACCTGGGGTGTGGGGTTGGGGGAACCTTTTTAAAATCTCTTACCTCGACAGCGATGTGATATTTTTCTGTACCATATCTCTGTCCGCACTGCGTTCTAACATCTAACTAGTGTAGCTGGGACTTGTTGGCCGGTGTGGGCAAGTTGGGTCAAAGGGCCTGTTTCCACACTTTGGCCCAACTTGCCCACACCGGCCAACAAGTCCCAGCTACACTAGTCCCACCTGCCTGCGTTTGGTCCATATCCCTCCAAACCTGTCCTACCCATGTACCGGTGTAACTGTTTCTTAAATGTTGGGATAGTCCCAGCCTCAACAACCTCATCTGGCAGCTTGTTCCATCCACCCACCACCCTTGTGAAAAAGTTACCCCTTAAATCCCTATTAAATCTTTTCCCCTTCACCTTGAACCTATGTCCTCTGGTCCTCGATTGCCCTACTCTGGGGAAGGGTTATGTGCATCTACCTGATCTATTCCTCGAATGATCTTATACACCTCTATAAGATCACCCCTCATCATCCTGCGCCCCAGGGACTAGAGACCCAGCCTACTCAAACTCTCCCTATAGCTCACACCCTCTAGTCCTGGCAACATCCTCATAAATCTTCTCTGAATCCATTCTTGCTTTCCTATAACACTGTTCCAACAACTGAATGCTGTGCCGAGGTCCAGAGAAAAGCTTTAATTGGGTGCTATCCAGTCAATGGGATTACTAGTGGGAATGATTGAGGGCACAACAACTGATGCTCCACAGCGGCAAACACAACTTAGTTTTGATTACGGAATTACATATTTGATCTGGAAATAAAACTAATTTTATCAACTGCATGTTTGCCCAATGGCTGGGTGTTTACAGTAATTATAATAATCAGGGGCCTAATAAATGCCTATATCTGAAAGACTAAAATATTTTCCAGAAATCTGTAGAGTACAGGTGAAAGGCAAATGCTCCCCTTCACTTTACATTAGACATACAGCGAGCGTGTAAACAGTCCCTTCAGCCCACTGGGTCTGTGCCGACCAGCAATCACCCCCCACACTAGCACTATCCTAAACACTAGGGACAATGTACAGACACCAATTTACCAACAAACCTACACGTCTTTGGAATGTGGGAGTAAACTTGAGCACCCGGTGAAAACCCACGAGGTCGCAGGGAGTTCGTACAAACTCCATACAGATAGCATCTGTATTCAGGATCGAACCTAGATCTCTGGCGCAGTAAAACAGCAACTCTACCACTTTAGTTTAAAAACTGTGGCAATTGTGAAGCAGTAAGCTATGACGAGTGATTTTGACGTACATTGTGGATACAAATGTGGAAAACCTCCCCATGATAAATAGAATGAAGCTGCTAAAACATTTAATAAAGTAGCAATGTACTGATTACAAGTTTTACAGTCATAAAAGCAATCCCACTGTCAAGAGGATGTTTGTTCTCAATCCAATGTACTGGTTTACGTTGAAGTTGTAAATATGGAACTTAATGCATTTAAGGTAGTGGATAGGACTCCCTTAGTTTTGAGCAATGTATTTGAACCAGTACTCTGGAAAAGCTGGTGACAATTATAATGAAACTTAAAAAGTGCGAGCATTTTTTGGATTCGGATTTGGGTCGAAAATTGAACCGAGAGGTAACGTATCACATTTTTGAGCCTTTGTTTAATAGTTTCATACCATTCCAATAATAATAGCCAAGGCTTCAGAATATTGATCCGATGTTACCACACCTTGTAACACCCACTATTATATTGTTAATGAGGCAAGGAGACTGCAAATACTGAGCAGCATAAGCTGCAGGAAGACTTCAACTGGGCAAGGGAAAATGGCAAATTAAAATCAAACAGAAAGAGTTAAAGTGCTGCAAATTGGAGGATATATCAAGGAAGGGTTTATTAGTTAGAGAGAAGCATCCGTGACTGAGCATAGCTCCTGTACTCATGAAGTGTAACGGCATCCGCAGTCATTATGGTAAACATTCATTCCCTCTGCTGCCAGCAATCTGTTCGACTCATAAAATGCGCATCAGTTACTTGGCAAGGTTCAAGGAGATGTGCGGGGCATGGTCTTTTATACAGTGGGTGGTGAGCACCAGGAATGTGCAGCCAGGGGCGGTGGGTGGAGCAGGCACGCTGGTGGTATATAAAAGACTCTTGGATAGGTATGTGGATGCGTAGGGAATGGAGGGATGTGGTTTTTGTGGAGGTAGCTAAGCTGAACAAAATCATGAGGGGCATGGATAAACTGAACAATCTTTTTCCCAAGGTAGAGGATTCTAAAACTAGAGGGCACAGCCTTGAGGTGACAGGGGAGTTATCAAAGAGGGTCCTTAGAGGCAACATTTTCACTCGGAGGATGATCCTTATCTGGAAAAAGCTGTTTGAGGAAGCTATAGAAGTGAATACAATTCTGACTTTCAACAATATTTGGACTGGCATGTGGATAGGAAGAGCTTTGAGGAATATGGGATACCTAGAAAACCAACGTTTTCATCCTGAACAACTTGAGCTGGATGGCCTGTGAACACATTCGATAGATCTCATAAGGTCATCAGGTTATAAGTGATTGGAGTAGAATTAGGCTATTTGGCCCATCAAGTCTTCTCCACCATTCAATCATGACTGATCTTTCTCTCCCTCCTAACCCCATTCCCCTGCCTTCTCCCCATAACCTCTGACACCTGTACTAATCAAGAATCTATCAACCACTGCCTTAAAAATATCTACTGACGGCCTCCACAGCCTTCTGTGGCAAATAATTCCACAGATTCACCAACCTCTGAATAAACACATTTCTCCTCATCTCCTTCCTAAAAGAACTTCCTTTAATTCTGAGGCTGTGACCTCTGGTCCTAGACTCTCCCACTAGTGGAAACATCCTCTCCACATCCACTTTATCCAAGTCTTTCACTATTTTGGTGGGCCTCATCAGGGACGACAATGAGCTGGCTTACAGGGAGGAGGTGAAACAACTGGTGGACTGGTGCAACACGAACAACCTGATCCTGAATGTCGAAAAAACAAAGGAGGTCATCGTCGACTTCAGGAAAACCCGGCACAGTCCCACACCACTTCACATCAATGACAGCGATGTGGAGGTGGTCAGTAGCACCAAGTTCCTGGGGGTGCAGATCACTAACAGTCTGACCTGGTTGAATAACATCTCATCAACAGTTAAGAGAGCGCAGCAGCGGTTGCACTTTCTGCACCGGATGAGAAGAGTTCATCTCCCCTATCCCATCCTCATCATTTTCTACAGGGGCACCATAGAGAGTATTCTGACCAGCTGTATCTCTGTCTGGTTTGGGGACTGTAGAGCCTCTGACTGGAAGTCTGTGCAGAGAGTGGTGAGGACAGCGGAAAAAATCATCGGGACCTCTCTCCCCTCAATCGGGGATATTGCAACCAAACGTTGCGTGTCTAAGGCCAGCAGTATTATAAAAGACCCCACACATCTCCATCACGGTCTGTTCACTCTGCTGCCCTCGGGCAAAAGATATCGCAGCATAAGGAGCAGAACATCAAGGTTCTGCAACAGCTTCTTCCCACGAGCCATCAGACTCCTGAATGCCATGTAATGGGCTGCCACCATTGTCTATTTATCCTTTTATCCTTTTTATCCATGCCTATCCTTCTGTTAATTTATCGTGTTGCACAGGGAGCCAAATGCAATGGAATTTCGTTTGGAACTGCATATATCAATGTATTTCTAAATGACAATAAAGTTTGTTTGACTTGACTTGTATGTTTCAATGAGGTCCCCCCTCAATCTTCTAAACTTCTACACAGGCCCAGTGCCGTCAAATGCTCATCATAGGATAACCTACTCATTCCTGGGATAATTCTTTTAAACATCTATCACTTTCTAAGGAAAGCAAACAAAATGGATTCTGGTCTTTTTCCTATCATGGAAACCCTTTGATCCCATGTGTCGGAAGTCTAAAATGACAAAATCAACGCTAAAGAGCAAACACCAAATATACTACAGATTTTGGAGATCAGATCTAAAAACAGAAAATACAAGAAGCACGGCAGATCAGGCAACATCTGTGGAAAGGAAATCTGAGTTCTGATGAAATCTGTAATAATTGATCTGTTATTCACTACTTTTGTCAATTTAACTCAGAATGCGTTCACATTCGTTTTTTTGTGCATGGTGACTTCTCTGCTCCCTAATAGTCACATAACTGTGATAAAGTGGCTGCAGACGTAGACATATTACATATGCACGGATTTATAAATCCATCCAATCAATCATGATTCCGTGTTTTAAGTGGGATGATGGAGAATCATTCTGTTTAAGCACTCAAGAATTTATAAAAATAGTGAGCACAATCATTGCAGATTCACCAGCAACACAAAATAAAACACCGTTGTAGAGTAAGGTGAAGCTCGTCTTGCCAGAACTTCTGAAAGTATTTACACATAGAAATTGACTTGAGTACTTCCAGCATTCACCCTTACTGAGTGCATGCATGCAAGGTCTCTCAACCAATACAAAGTAGGGAAATCTGCACCTTCCATCAGAAGATACAATGCACTGACAATTATTTGTCTAAACAATTCTACGATCTTTCATTGATTACAAAATCAAGGTTTTGTGCCAAACATTTCCATTCCTTTTACGATCACATTAGACTTCTGAGATTGTAGTGTTTATTATTCCATACCAAAATAATGAAACGTGCTCAATTGCATGGAGAGATGAATAGGTTGCATTTATATTTGGTTATTATTTATATGAAGAACAAATCCATCCATAACTGTGTAAACTAAGTTTAGACGGACAGTTAAGAAACAAAACTAATCAATGCACTTTACCCACCTAAAGAATATCAGCCAAGAGTGTTTAATTGTAATGGTTATATAGAAACATAAAAACGTGGGAAATAGGTGCAGGAGGAGGCCATTCGGCCCTACGAGCCAGCACCGCCATTCATTGCGATCATGGCTGATCATCCATAATCAGTAAAGGGCCAGTCCCACTTTCCCGAGTTACTCACAAATTCCCCCAAGTTTTCCTCTTGATTCAAACTCGGAGAATGTCCGTAGCGAGTCTGTAGGAGGCCATAGATATTTTGTAGCGACTCGAAATGCCAGCCGTAGGTACCCCGGGCATCAGGTAAGTCGGGACGTTTTTTCGGCATGTTGGAAAATGTCCACGAGTAAAATAAATAGCCCAGAGTACCTCCGGCTGGTTATAACCGTAATTCTCCGAGTTTGAATCAAGGGGAAACCTCCGGAGAATTTGTGAGTAACTCGGGAAAGTGGGACAGGGCCTTAACCCGTGCCTGTCTTGTCCCCATATCCCTCGGTTACTGACAAAAGAACATTGATATTCTAACTTGCTGCAGCTTTAACAGGCCCATAAATGCAATAACACACAGATAATTTATGATAATAAAAAATACGATAAATAACAACCATAATACTTGGCAATCATAATAGTGGAAAAGAAAATGAAGTGTGCAGTGCAACCAGAGATTGACTCAATGTGCTGGAGTAACTCAATGGGCCAGGCAGTATCTCGGGAGAGAAGGAATGGGCGACATTTTGGGTCGAGACCCTTCTTCAGACAGAGCAACCAGATACACAATCCATGGAAGATCATAGTTGCTGAGGTTAGTGGTGTGTAGTGTTTAAGAGCCTGATGGTGGCTGGAAAGAAGCTGAAGAATCTGTCAAAGGGAAAGCTAAAAAAAACGGTTGCCGACTGCCACAATTGTTGCACTAGCTTTTTGAATGAACATTCTGCTACATGATGCTTTGTAGCTGAGCCCAGAAAACAGCCCTCTCCTAATGACCAACAATTGGGTGCCAAATTGTGAGCAATTATCTGTCGTGCAGCAGACACTTGGAACTAAGCTGAAAGCCATACGGTTAACTCAACAAATATTAAAACCACAACGTAATCCATCTGAAGTACAATGGAAATCTTAGCATTTTGAGCGCATTCCTCATATGAAAACTGAAATTAGGTAAAACACCAACACTGGGCTCACCATGGCATATAAACATACCCATCCATTGGTTTGTGAATCAAACTAGCAAATCTATTTATACATAGAATAATTATAACAAATTATGTAATGGAGACATTTTTGTGTGTTGACATCAGCTAATGAGTACCTCCACCTGGTTAGTTTAGAGATGCAGCAGAAACAGGCCCTTTGGCCCACCCAGTCCGTGCCGACCAGTGATGGCCACACACAAACACTAGGGACAATGTACAATTATACCAAGCCGTATAAACCTGTATGTCTTTGGAGTGTGGGAGGAAACCGGAGATGTCAGAGAAAACCCACACAGGTCCCGGGGAGAACGAACAAGCTCTGTAAGGCCAGCACCCGTAGTCAGGATCGAACCCGGGGCTCTGGTGCTGCAACTCTACTGCGCCACCGTGCCGGCCAGGTAGGTGTCGACACGCGACTCACGGAGAACTCAGAGAATAATTATTCAATATATGTCACAGAGTGAGCATTCAGAATTAATAGTTGCCAGATAAACACATCAGCTTTATTCAAAACGGAGCCATGGAATACAAAAATGCATCCTACCATTTTGTCACTTTCTTGAGTATGTTTGGTACTGCTGTTGATCGACCCGTCATATGGACCCCAGGATAATCCTTTGGCCAGGCTGTGACATGCACGCACTTGCATTTCACTATCCACGTCATGCAGTTCCAGGGACTCTGATGAAATGAAATTTAAATAAAATCATTTTAATGTGTTTTATTTATTAAAATGCCTGTACCGTGCAAGATAAAATTCCACAAAAGTGTCCCCCTTCAAAGCAACTCAAAATTGAAAGAAAGTGGGGAAGATATTTTATAGAAGTTCACCACTTCTTATCTTAAAAATAGCCTGCGACAAAACACCATTCTGGTGCTGCCACAAGAACAGGCATAACTTTAAATCCCCCAATGCTCCCTGCCTCATTCTGATGAAAACAATTAATGGAGCTGGCTTGTAACCGTGTGGTACTGCCACATACTCTTCTGCAGGACCAACATCTGAGAACTGTTTGAGCCATAAAAATAGCATTTTTAGTTTTTTTCTTGAAAACATTTCATGGGAATTTACTACAAGATTTTCGGAGGTGCAAGAATCTTTCAGTTGTCTCCTGTCAGCCACAGTATATAGAAAGCAGATTTAAAAGATTGGCCACATTTCTTTCATTGTCGTCAGTATGGATTGCCACTTTTGTTTGCTTTTATAAACGAGTATATTAGCAATGGTCAATGATATGTGCATGCGTTACAGAATAATTATACCTTGGGAGAAATCTATTTAGCTCATCGAGTTCAAACCAGCTCTCCACACAGCTATCCTGTCAGTCCTATCTCTCTGCTCTGCCCACAAAGCTCTGCAAGTTTACTTCACTTATGCTCATTCAATTTCCTTCCAAAATCATTAACAATCTCTACTAGCATTATTGCCGCAGGGAGTGAGTACCAAATCATCGCAACTCACTGCGTGAAAATGTTCTTCCTCACTACCGGTTCACCTGAACCTTAAATCAGTGTTCCATTGTCCTCTGTGTTTCCCGCCTCAGCTAAACCCATCATAATCTTTTCTATAATCAATAATAATAACCAATAATAAACCAATACCAATCTGGACCAACACCAAGCTGGAAAGTGTTCAGAGACGATTTACGGTTGTCACTTCACGACCTAATTCACGACCTCTGCCGAGTTTGCCCTCAACTCATACTCGCAGCATGGTCGTCACGAGGTCGTAGGAGGTCGTAGGTAGGTCGTAGCAGGCCATGATGCTAGTCGTAGGTACTCGTGGCATCAAGTAGGTCGGGCCATTTTTCTAGCAAGATGAAAAATGTCCACGAGTAAAAAAGGTCGTGCATTAGGTTGTGAAAGTGGAACTGGCCCTTAACAAGGATGTTGCCAGGACTAGAGGGTCTGAGCTATTGGGAGAGGTTGCGTAGGCTGGGACTCTATTCCTTTGGAAACAGGTACATGGATTGGACAGGTTAGGAGGGTTATGGACCAAGCGTGGGCAGGTGGGACTAGTGTAGCTGGGATATGTTGGCCGGTGCGTGCGTCGGGCCTGTTTCCACACTGTCAACTCCAACCCTCAATAGTTTTTGCTCCAAGGACCACAAGCCCAGCCTCTCTTACCAAACTGCAGCTTAACTCCCCTAACTTCGGAATCACTTTGGTAAATCTCCTCCGGTCCCTCAATGACCTTCATGCCGTTCCTAAAGTCTGATGACCAGAATGGATGCAATACTCCAATAGTGATCTAACCAGATCATTATAAAGGTTGAGCAGAATCTTCTTGCTTTTGCATATAATACCTCTGTTAGAAAAGTCAAACATCCCATGTGCATTGCCAATGGATATGTCCTGCCACTTACAAATGTATATTCAAATGAGCAGGCAAGATGTTTTAATTGTTGCTTTGTAGTGGCACCAAACGTGGTGAATAAAGGTGAGCCGTCAGGCTGGTGCAAACATTTGTTTATTCAGTGGGTGACACGTTAGGTGGGTGCGCGCGCTAACTATATTACTGTGTTGCTGGAGCTGAGCGAGGTTGTTCACTCGGGCTCAGCTACCTGTTGACTACCTAAAGTCTCGAGGTGGGATGGCCTTAAGTACCAGGACGCTCCCTCTAGCCCAAGACGTCACGTGCCCGCCCTCGTATCTCCTGACGAGGGTTCGAGCATAAGTGGCCCGTGTTTAGGCTGACGACACAGCTTACTCCTTGGGATTGTTTCCTGAAATTCATGATGCCTCTCCCAATCCCTTCGGCCAAATGCATCCCATCACTCAGCTGCCATTCTGTGGTCTATGCCAAGATACAACCAAATGCTCTCTTCCCCAAAGCTTACCAAAACTTTCATACTGTATTCTCAGCAAATGTTGACATTTAAATTCTGATATTCAACTTATTTGCATCAATATAAAGGAAAGCAATGGTCCCAACACTGATCCTCATAACTCCGCTGCTCAACCGTCTCCAATCTGAAAAATGATTACCCATTACTTCAGCTCCAATGAAGGGTCTTCGACCAGAACTATTTCTCTTTCTACAGATGCCACCCGACTGCTGTTTTTATTTCAGATTTACAGCATCTGCAGTATTTTGACTCATAATTTCCCATAACTTACAACTCTCGATTTCTAAACAAAAAGGGCATGGAAGGGTAATGGTTAAATAACTGGAGCATGAGTCAGAGTTCTGAAACATTGATCCAGAGAAATTAGTTTGAATCCCACTTTGGCAACTTGGAAATAATTTGAGGATTGAAACAAAAGGCCAACCATAAATCTAAGGCAGACAAAAATTCACCTATTCCTTCGCTCCATAGATGTTGCCTCGCCCCGCTGAGTTTCTCCAGCATTTTTGTCTACCTTCAGAAAACGCTAGAATCTCTCAGCATGGTCCCAGG
The DNA here is from genome assembly GCA_963514005.1 of Raja brachyura. The sequence continues at coordinate 51,780,071 of OY740797.1, read as the reverse complement.
TGAAAAAGTAATCTGTTTCCCTTTCCACGGGTGCTGCCTGACCTGCCGAGTGCTTTCAGAATTTTTCAATTTCATTTCAAATTTCTGGCATCTGCAATTTAAAACAAATCCTAATATCTACATATGACTCTACACTAAAAAAGGTGGTTGTCTCCTTATTATCTTCTCAGCTCAGGGCTGCGAGGGGCAGGTCATAAAATTCTAGCATTGTCAGTTACAAATGCATATCATGAATGATGTACTAAATATTTACATTAAGTATCTTAAGGAATTCTACTGACTTTCACCTATTCCTTTTCTCCAGAGATGCTATATAACCCGCTGAGCTACTCCAGCTTTTTGTGCCTACTTTAATTAGTTTAGTTTAGAGGTACAGAGCAGAAACACCCTTCGGCCCACCGAGTCCGCACCGACCAACGATCCATTGAAACATAGAAAATAGGTGCAGGAGAAGGCCATTCGGCCCTTCGAGCCAGCACCGCCATTCATTGCGATCATGGCTGATCACCCCCAATCAATAACCCGTGCCTGCCTTCTCCCCATATCTCTTGATTCCACTGATCCCTGCACATTAACACAATCCTTCACACACTAGGGACAATTTTACACCTATACCAAGGCAATGAACCTACAAACTTGTATGCCTTTGGACTGCGGGAGGAAAGCGGAGCACTAGGGGAAAGCCCACACAGGCCATGGGGAGAACGTACAAATTCCGTACAGGCAAGCACCCGTAGTCAGGATCGAACCCTGGTCTCTGACTCTGTATGGCAGTCGCTCTATTGCTACACCCCTGTGCCGCCAATTCTTCCAGTTTCCAGGATAGCTACATTACGTTAATCCTCAAGACTGTAGTTTTGTTTGCTTAACAGGACTGCAGTTCCACAGCCAGTTAGCCTTTCATTGTCAAATCGAGAAACATGGATCTAGAGAGGCAGTAATTACATTTCAGAGATCAATTGGAGGCATGATTGGGAGGAAAGAAACTTGCATAATAAACTTTTGAAATTTCGACCCAAATAAACATATGAAAATCATAGACTCTACACACAAGGCCTGACTCGAAGGTGGAGAAAACTTTAGACCCAGCCGCCTGATAAAGGAAATAACTCTTCCAGTTGTATCTGCTATAAATTTCTAGATGATATTTTTGCAAGATTTACCTCCCATTTCCCTTTATAAATACAACCACTCCCTGTACAGCATTACATTTAATCCAAATGTGGAGTTCTTCCCAGTTTAAACATTATCTGAACCTCAGCCAATTTTACAATGATGAAAACAAATAGCTATCATGCCAGGGACCTGTAATGAATCAAGAACCATTATTCATTTCTAATCTGGTCCTTGATAAAACTTTTTTTTTTTACTTTTTGAGAATACTTCCCTGTTCCACTTTAGAAATGAGAGTACGATTTTAGCACAAGACCTGTTAAAATCTAAATACGAAACCAGTGGGCCACATAACAAAGGCTTTTCGTCTGCCAACGTGGCCATATTTCTGTGTGTCCTGTTGGTGCAAATGTACTGAAGCCACTGCTTCCAAATGCCCCATGGACCACTCCCAGCACCAACGAAAGGTCAAACCAGCATCTGCCGTTCTTTCCTACGCATGCGAAGAAATACATTGATCCAATATTGCAGCACCTCTGTGCAAGAAAAGGCACAAACAGGGCTTCAATCAGATGTGGGAACTTCACCATCAAACCAACTCTAATTAATTAGTGGGAATGAGTGAAAACCTTCCAAATTTATTTTCAGGAAGGTAGTGCAGTAGTATATTCGGCCTGCTATACCTAAGTTTCTGTATCCAGTCAGTTGAATTTACTTTCATGATACAGCATCGAAACAGGCCCTTCGGCCCACCGAATCCTCATCGACCATCGACCACCTGTTCACACTAGTTCTATATTGGCCCTCTTTCTCATCCACTAGCTACACATCAGGGGGAGATTTACAGAAAAAAATTAACCTACAAACCTGCACATCTTTGGGATGGGGAGGGGGTGGTCACAGGGAGAACGTGCAAACTCCACACAGACAACCTCCGAGGTCAGAATCAAATCTACCAGCTGCGCCACTCTGCTGCCCCTCAAATACCCCTTGCCCTTTGCTGCACGGCTGCTCCCAGATTCTGCCGTGTGCCTGGTCCACTCCTCGGCCTGCAGGGCTATGGAAAATGAGTCAGCACTTTATTTAATCTATTTATTTTCTGAACCCACTGAAATGCAAGGAACGCCAATCCTACTGACATCATGTTGTTGCTACAGGAAACAAACATACTTGCTGCAATTCAGTTACTTCACTTATGCATTTAATTTTGTCTTCAAAATGTTTACAGGACAAACAGCGGAGACTATATCATCGTGCGTTCAAACTGTTCAAAATCAAATGCACAATGTTGTCGGGGCCTCATTCAATTTACAAAGTGCAAGGGAGTTTAGATATGGTTAACTCTTTCTGAAGAGCTCCACGGAGTAACATACCCTTGAACTGATCATAACATCTCCTCTCCGTGTGCTGCACCTAGTCCTGTCCTGCATTCATCACTCATTCCAGGTCAGGATACTATGGTGCAGAGATAAGACTGTTTGTTCGACATGCTCCATGTCAAAACACTAATCTATCTTCCATATATCAAACCCCACCAGAGCGAAATGCGTTGTTAAAGATAAACAAACCTTCCTGGCCAACAGGGAATGGTTCTGTAGCTACTGAAATGACACTTTAACCACTTTCCCCAACCGAGTTGTCAAACTATTTTATGACCCCTTGTGTGCCTTTGTTCTAAGAAAGCAAACAGGATAACAGTGATAAACAAATGAAGTTTTCCAATGTGATCTCAAAAATATTTTCACTGGCGTGCATACAACAGTGACATCAGTATTTTTACAATATAAAATAGTCCCCGTATTGTACATTCATTATGCAGTTATCATTTTTACAAAAATGCTACAAATTTGTCAACAGCAGAGGCATGTTAAACAGTCTGAACAGTCTTGTCAGCCACCATTTTGGTCACATATCAATCACTTGCTAATCAATTACATCCAAGGCCCAATACAATTGCATCAGCCTTATACAGAAAAAGCTCTTCCATTCATGCTGCACGAGTGCTGCGCTTGTTCAACAAAGCAGGCAAGTTGCATTCGGTCTGCAGGTTCTTTAGTGTTGGTGTTTGCATAAGAAAATAAACAGACGCAGAATTAAGATGAAGGACAGTCTGGAGAAGGGTTTGGGCCCGAAACGTTGCCTATTTCCTTCGCTCCATAGATGCTGCCTCACCCGCTGAGTTTCTCCAGCACTTTTGTCTCCCTTAAGATGAAGGGCATCCCTTTTTGAAAGCCACAATTTTCATCAGCCGTGCTTAGTACAACATTGTACATACGCTCTGTAACAAAAGCTTTTCACTGTACCTCGGTACACGTGGCAATAAGCTCAACCCAACTTGATTTTGTGTCAGTCATTTTCCATGATGCACTCAGTTCTTAAAGGTACATGTACACAATGCTGTTTCATCTTTAAAAATAAATAAACAAACCCAAACAGACTTTTAACTAAAAAATATGCACATTTAGTTAACTAGGATGGCACGGTGGCATAGCAGTAGAGCTACTGCCTTACAGCGCCAGAGACCCGGGTTCGATCCTGATTACGGGTGCTTGTCTGTACGGAGTTTGTACGTTCTCCCCGTGACCATGTGGATCTTCGGTTTCCTCCCACACTCCAAATACGTACAGGTTAGTAGGTTAATTGATTTGGTATAAATGTAAAGTTATCCCTAGTGTGTGTTGTATAGTATTAAGGGCCTGTCCTACCAGCATCTGACTCCATGTGATGAGCGCGATCAAACTAGAAGCGGGGGCCGCGCGGAGGTCGGGTGATCCCCTGTACAAGCCGTTCCCACCAGCATGCGCCTGCATGCGGCAAGCGCGACCAAACCGGCAGCAGGGGCCGCACAGAGGTCGGGTGAGTGGCGCAACGCGGCGCAAAGTGAGGCAAACTTGGAGCGAAGTCTAAGGTAAGTTTGCCAGGACAGAGAGGGGCACACAGAGAGGGGCAGAGAGGCACACACACACACGGAGGGCCACGGAGCCACACACATAGAGGGTCACAGAGGCACCTACAGAGAGGGTCACGGAGGCACGATATTGAGGCGGTGTGTCATGCGTTGAGGCTACTGCGAGCCAACAAGCCGTTGCCGCGCGGAATTTTTGAACAGTCAGTTTTTCGGAGCCCCGTGCAATGTCGGGACGAACTCCACACAATTCCGCACGGCTCTGGCGATCGAAGTGGGACCGGCCCCGCGATGCCGGACGGCTCAAGCGACCACGTTGGGTCGCACTCATCGCATGGAGTTGCATGCTGGTGGGACAGGCCCTTTAGCGTGTAGGGGTCGGTGCTGACTTTGTGGGCCGCAGGGCCTGTTTCCACGCTGCATCTCTAAACTAAACTAAATGTATGACCAAGCTGTAAATTCAATGAACTATAAAACTGATATTTTGGCCAGTCACTTTGTTCATTGACCTCTGCTCCGCAAGCTAAACTTGACATTGCTGCGGTAGTAACACCAAACACAGGTACATTCAGTAAATCACTTCCTCAGATATGCCTTGTGGGCATCTGGCTTCACATCCTGTTCACCAATTGCTGCTTCAACTTCATTGTCCTCGCATGTTTGAATATATATCACAGTCTGAACTCTCAATCAACTTAGATGTCAGCAGGATGTTCGAAACTGCCCACAAAATATTTTTTTCATCTAGACTATCTCGACTACACTTCTTCCCACCCTGCTTCCTGTAAAGATTCTATCCCCTGCTCCGAATTCCTCCGTCTAGGCCTCATGTGCACCAATGTTGAGGTTTTCCATACAAGGTCATCAGAGTTGTCCTCATCCTTCAGGAAATGGGGGTTCCCCTCTTCCTTTATAGATATGGCTCTCACTAAGGTCTCCTCGATATCCCCCAGCTCCGCTCTTGCTCCCCATCCATAAGAAGGGCAGAGTCCCCCCTGTCCTCACCTTCCACTCCATCAGCCGTCGCATACAGCATATAATCCTCCAACACTTTCGCCACCTCCAATGGGATCCCACTACTTTCCGCAACTCCCTGGTCAACTCATCCCTTCCCACCCAAACCACCCCCTCCCCAGGTACTTTCCCCTGCAACCGCAGGAGATGCAACAGCTGTCCCTTTATCTCACCCCTTGACTCCATCCAAGGACTCTGACAGTCTTTTCAGGTGAGGCAGAGGTTCACTTGCACCTCCTCCAACCTCATCTGCTGTATCTACTATTCCAGATGTCAACTCCTATACATCGGCGAGACCAAGGGCAGGCTCGGCGATTGTTTCACTGAACACCTCCGCTCAGTCCGCCTTAACCTACCTGATCTTCCGGTTGCTCAGCACTTTAACTCCCCCTCCCATTCCCAATCTGACCTTTCTCTCCTGGGCCTCCTCCATTGTCAGAGTGAGGCCCAGCATAAATATGAGGAACAGCACTTCATATTTCGCTTGGGCAGCTTACACCCCAGCTCTATGTATGAACATTGACTTCTCCAACTTCAAGTAGACTTTGCTTTCCCTCTCTCTCCATCTCCTCCCCCTTCCCAGCTCTCCCACCAGTCTCACTGTCTCTGACTACAATCAATCTCTGTCCCGCCCTCAGTGTGGGGATCTTCATGTTAAACTCTATCATGTATTATGTTCTTTTCATTTGTATGGTAACTCAAATTTCACTGCACCAGTTGGTGCATGTGACAGTGAACCTGAACTTGAGTTACTCCAGCATTTTGTGTCTATGGACAGTGAAGAAGATTGTCCGAGGATCTAGATGAACTGGAGAACTGAGCTAAGGAAGAGCAAATGGAATTTAACAGGACAAGAGCAAAGTGTTGTATTTTGGAAAATTGAACCAGGACAGAACTTTCCCGGTAAATAGCAGAGCCCTGGAGAGTCTAGAAGAGACAGGCCTTGGGTACGTATATGGTTCCCTGAAAGTTGTATACAGGCAGGCAGGATGGTGAAGGTGTTTTGCCCACTTGCCTTCATTGGTCAAGGCACTGACCTCATGCGTCAGGATGTCAAGTTACAACTATACAAGATGTTGTAGAGACCACACTTGGATTATTGTGGGTGCCTTGGTCACCTAGCCACAGGAAGAATGTCATCAACCTGGGACAAGACCCTGCAGAGAAGACCCTCAAGGATGTAACCACGACTGGAAGCTTGAGTTACATGGAAAGATTAGACAAGCTGGGGTTTTTTTTTACCTCTGGAATGTAGGAGACAATATTTCAGAGGAATATAAAATCATGAGGGGCATGGCTAAGGTGAATAATCAGTCTTTTTCCCAGGGTTGGGATGTCTAAAAGTAGACGGTATATATTTACAGTAGAAAGGGAAAGATTTAAAACTGACCTGAGGTGCAACATTTTCATACAGACAGTGGTGATTTTGTGGAGTCGGATGCCAGATGAAATGACAGAGGCAGGACAATGACATTTAAAAGGCACTTGGACAGGTTGTGGATAGGAATGGTTTAGAGCAATGTGGGCCAGATGCAGGCAAATGGGATTAGCTCAGGTCCATGACTTGGTCAGCATGGGTGACTCTGCTGTATAACCTATTGGTATCTCTCCAAATGCATGTTGCATTCATGTGGCCTGGCCATGAAGATGATTGACCACATTGTTCTCTGAGGTCTTGGTGCTTGTTCGCAGCTTAGTCAAAATAACTTCTGTTCTTTGGTATCATTTCCAAACTGATGATTATTCTACACAATCCTTCACAATTAAATCCACTGTAATGAATAGCTTTGCTTCAATTATTCCACATGCCAATTTGCACGCCAAGTAATCTCCTAATGTCCAATCTAAAGAAGTTGAAAACTGCACCATTTATTTTTTTGTGCAGGAAGGAACTGCAGATGTTGGTTTAAATCAAAGTAAGACACGAAATGCTGGAGTGACTCAGTGTGACAGGCAGCATCTCTGGAGAGAAGGAATGGGTGACGTTTCGGGTCGAGACCTTTCTTCAGACATATTATTATTTTGCCACTTTTCAGCCTGATGACATGTTTAACAACCATTTTATTTTCCGGTTCATAGTTGGATGTGCCAGGTTTGTAGCTACCAAAAATCTATTAAAGGTTTGAATATAAATGTCTCTCTGAACTTTTTACCATAACCTGATATTTTTCCGAAACAGACCAATTCTTGTGGGAGTAACAATTTGAATTGTTCCGCATTGTATTTTATATTATTGCAGAAAACAGCCATGATATAAACTGCTGCTCAATTAATGAATTAATATTGTTTGTTAATTTTGAGAAATATAGATCAGAACACATAGATGTTTTAGATTATGTGCAGATGCCAGCTGTTTGCTAACTTTAAAAATGGCCTGAACGCTCTATATATGTTGACAGTCCTGCTTTAAGTATATAGCATGTTGTCTTCTACTGAGAGGATGAAATCTCTCAGTTCGTCTTTAGAGTTTGTTGAAATGAGAGTAGAAGGAGCTTCCACATCCATTACTAACCAGGTGCCCGTCCATTTGGCTTGGAAAAGCATGGGTGCTACAATCTACGTTCAAGGCATACTTTGTATCAGTGGAAAAAGAAAAATGTTTCAAGATAGCTTTTGTGTGCTCTCTGACTAATCTGATGGGTGTGTTTAATGAAGCATTGAAAGAAATGCAGCAATGGCAACTGTACAAATTGTTCATGGATAGCCTTTGTTCTCTGTGAGATCAGCCCAGACAATAACCTTCCATCTAATGTGTGGACATTTGAAGAAGCAGATCCACCACTATTTTAGTAAAAAATGTTGCTCTTTGCACAGAAACTACAATAGGATAACCTGATCTTGAGTAGATGGCAGGACTTCTGTGCTTTGCTTCAGATACTTGATACTGTGTGTAAAATAGTTATCACACAGGGCAAAAAGCATACCAAAAAATGGGTTAAAGTTTTCAAACTATTACAAACTATTCAGCATTGGAAGAAGTAAAGAAACAGGTTAAATGGAAATATGAACTCCAAGTTAAGGATGTAAATGGATTTAAATGTGACATGCACTGCTTTTTAAAATAAATGTCAAAAGAGTCATTAGAAGGTAGCAAGAAATCAACTAATGTACAGATTTAAGAGAAAGATTGTACTCTGCTGCCAGAGACACAATCCACAGGTAAAATGATTTTAATTCTAATCAATGCCATTCTCTGAATGTAAAATTCTCCCCTTTCATTGTTTTATTGATGAATATTTTGAATATAAAATTATATTCAGCCATATGAAAACACAGCCACATGTTGAAGCATGTGTATTAACAGGTAATACATAGAAACATAGAAAATAGGTGCAGAAGGAGGCCATTCCACCCTTCGAGCCAGCACCGCCATTCAATATGATCATGACTGATCGTCCCCTATCAATAACCCATGCCTGCCTTCTCCCCATATCCCTTGACTCCACTAAGCCCCTAGAGCTCTATCCAACTCTCTCTTATATCCATTTGACATTTAATAAGTTTATTAAAGATTTGCTTGTTGATGTAATATGCTTAAATTGTGAAAATATGATCAATATTCCTCAATGGCAAAATGGTAGACCAAAGGAAATAAGGTTTAGATTATACCACACAACACTTATTAATGTCACTGTTTTGTAACTGCACATGACAAAATCTCCCAGAATACATCTATGAGGCACACCAACGAAGGCTTAGGAAGTTCGGCATGTTCCCGACAAGTCCCACCAACTTCTACAGAGGCTCCATACAAAGCATTTTATCAGGATGCATCACAGCTGGGTTTGGGAACAGCTCCATCCAAAACCACAAGAAATTGCAGCAAATTGACCCAGCGAGCAGCCCAGACCATCACACAAACCAGCCTCTCTTCCATTGACTCCATTTATACCTCACGCTGCCTCGGCAAGGCCAGCAGCATAATCAAGGACGAGTCGCACCCTGGCCACTCCCTCTTCTCCCCTCTCCCATCAGGTAAAAGATATAGAAGTGTGAAAACGCACAGATTCAGGGACAGTTTCTTCCCAGCTGTTATCAGGCAATTGAACCATCCTACCACAACCTATAGTAGATAGCAGTGCTGAACTACTATCTACCCTCGGACTGTCCTTGATCGGACTTTGCTGGCTTTACCTTGCACTAAACGTTATTTCCTTATCAAGTATCTATGCACTAAATGGCTCAATTGTAATCATGTATTGTCTTTCTGCTGACTGGTTAGCACGCAACAAAAGGTTTTCGCTGTACCTCTGAACATATGACAATAAATTAAACTGTATAAACTGAATACAGAGTTTGCAACTCTCAGAATAGCATCATTGCAAGGTGGAAAATGGCTAATGTTTTACACACATGTATAATTTGTAGCAGGAAGCACCATGACTGTTATTTACGACGGTGTGATTTGACCAGGGTACCCAGCAGTAGCATTCCACCTCAGGAAACGGTGACAATTGTAAGCGTGGCACTGAAAAGTGCAGTGCAACATGATTGAATATTCAGCCCAAAGTATATAATAAATTAATGCAAAATATTTGGTGACTTCAGCAGAGTGGTTCCTGTTTGAGCATATTTTACACTCTGACAAATAATCACTGCACTAATCCACCTTGCCTTTTCAGTGATCAGCAGCAGCAGCATATCTTTTGATGCTTCCTTTACCTGAATATATTTTTCAAATGATTAAAGGATGTTATAATACTTAAGCACGTTTGGGCCAAATGTAAAAGTCTAGAAATAGACGGTTCCTAATTTCACCATTCAATACAAACTGGCCTCCACATTAGATGACGTAACTATGCTTTCAAATTCTGTGACAACCTTATCTATATTTGAGGGTAGTGAACAGTTCTTCCCCGAAAAACCATTAACAGTCTACAACAGGAATAGAACTAAGTGTTCGACAAGTTTATGAGGCAAGAGATAGGGTTCACATTATCATGACAATCATGAATAGGATTCAGGATAGAAAGTTCCCAAACTGTCCGTTTCTGCATGGAAAATAAGGCAAACATAAATCTCAACTTTATGAAACAGGTTTGGTGAAAATCCAACATTAATGCAGACTTATCAGATTAAGATCATAAAGTAGTCTTGCCTGTTGTATTATCTTAACTCCTCTAGAGCAGTCCATAGGTTTGCTTGTCCAAGGAGTGTCAACAATTGATGAATATACATGTCAACATAACCTCTTTTTTTTAATGGCAATGACACTTTAGAATGGCACAAAAAGCAGATCAACTTAACTTTGGAGAGACTAATTACTGTAGTCAGTTGGCAAAGATTCCCATTGCTCCAACTATGAACCCAATGTAAAACTGCACATGCCACCCGAGAGGCCAAGGAGGGAACGGTGTCAAAATGCCAATGTTTTGTTAGGCCTCAGATTTTTATTTATACATCTTTTAAACCTCATGCCGTGTGCCCCAAGGCACTCTGCAACCAACTAGGTCCTTCTGAAGTGAAGTCTGCTTGTTGATGTGCAGAACAAAACGTAGAATCCAGCATGAGTTTTCACAAACTACAAAATGATATTTTGGCAATGTGGATGGATAACTTTGTGCGGCTAATTCCCTTACACTTCCTGAAAACATTCACTTGAGTGATCTGCAGGACTACGTTTTAATGCCTCAATTGAAAGATGGTACTTTTGATAATACATTAATTTCCTTTTACTTCACTGGAATATCAGCTCCGACCTCTGTATTCGGGAGTGAGACTCGAACCTGAAACCTTCTGACAAGGCAAGTGCGCTGTCTACCAAATCTCGCACGTGTTTTTTTAACTGAGAACCAAATATATATATTCTTAATTTTTTGTTACAAATATTTTTAAAAACAATTAAATTATCTTTTTATTATCTAATTATCATTTATGAAAAAGTAAGGCTGGGCTTTCTCCCTCTGTATTCATAGTTCCAGAGAGTTAGATCAAGATTTGCAGTTTAACATAATGAGTACTGTAAATTTTCAAGAACTCAGAATTTGACAGTTTGATAAATGAGATTGCTTCAATCATTTGACACAAGATTATAAAAAGTAACTAATGTATGAAATTGATGCTGAAAAAGATAATGAAAAAGTGGGAAACTACTGTGATATTTCAATAATGCAGCAAAACAAAGCACACGTCCAATTACAGAGTGTTTTGATTAAGTTGAAAATCACAAAATATGAGTCGGTGTTACCATTCACCTCAGAAGGCAGCGTTTAGTTTTTCACATTTAATTCATTATTTGACTTCCCATTATCAACTGCCCCGTTTCCCAAATAATCAAAGCATTAAAACTAATCAATTAAAGAAATCAAAATAAATTAAATACTGTATGTAGTATCCGTGCGGTATATTCAGGTTGTTGCATCAATAGCCGCAAGGTCAATTGTTCATTCATAGAGACTCCTGGGCCATTGTGGTGGATTGGCTGCACTGCAACTGTCATGCTACTTAAAAGACCGACTTAAAACAATGAATCAGCCTCACTCAATCAGAAGTTGAACCACCCGTCTATTAACTTCCAGCCACTTCCAAATTCCTACAACTAGCTTATTGCAGGGCGCCCTTTCAAAGTGATTTAATATTTTTATTTTCCTGTTTCAAAAATCAAACGCTAAGGTCAGGCTGCTAGATAAGTATACAGCACGTTGCTGCATGAATTATGCACCTCTCCAGGGGTTGTCATGTGGTCCAAAATGAATTTCATGTAACTTTCTTTTTAAAGGGTTGGGTGTTCGAGCTCTTGCAATAACCTCCCAAGTCAGCATGTTCATGGCATTTTCTGGTCAACACCCAATGCTGTTTCAGAGGTCATGAAATGTCTTGTCAAAGTCCGACCGGAAAATAGTAGACACCATAAAGGAAAGGTTTAGCTGAAGAGGTGTAACAGATCATGACGGAACACTCCACAAAGCAAGGGCACAAGACCACAACAAGAGCCAGCAATTAACATTATTAGAATTCATAAACTAGCTATCTGAGAAAAATCAGATTATATTAGCCATGGATCATAGCTACTAAAAGTATGTCAATGAATTAAAGAGGCAACAAATTCTGCAAATGGCTATCAAAGTAATTTATAAGTTGAGAACAAAAAAACGTTTCTAACTCCTGCTGTCGAGCAACAGGTAAGGTAATGCCCAGTAAAGCCTGCAGTTATTTGCATTTTTTCCTTGCCTTGCTAGTCTCCCAAAGCGAAACTCAATGATCTATTAGAGACTAATAGTTCAAATGATCTTTTATTATCAGCTGTAACAAAGTCCATTCTCCTGCCTCTCCCGGTATCTATAGCATTGGTGTTTTGTTTGCTGCAGTATCCACGTTAATGCAATTTGATTATCTTATCTTCCCATCAGCTCCAGTCTCTCATTTTGATTGGACTTGGCCTGATCACGTGAACTTAAATTTATCAGACTAATTCCTATCTACAGGATCGTTAACCAAATTCTGCGAGGTATCCAGGCTGTTTGCTTTTGATAAAGATATGGTAAATAACAGTTGCTGTCATCACCATTTATCTAACAAATGGATTTCTTTTGTTCCTACACAAGTTCAGCTCTCTACAACAAAAATATTTCAGATAAGTGCATTCAAAATCACTCTAAAGGTGCTTACATGTAGCGAGATCAAGGGACAAGATTAAATGGGGCACTCTGATCTGGGGTCAGGTTAGATATCATTTAATGTGGGTCATGCCTTTTACAGAGGAAGCCACTCAGAATAAAGTATTATTTCAGCAAAATGGTGTGTGTGCCCCAGTTAGTGTTGTCACTTTCATTTACTCTGAGTAATGTATTTCCTGGTTTCTTTCACCTGTTCATAAGATTATGCATTGTTCAACTAGTTTGCGATAAAAATCAGAACCATAGCAATTATCCATGAATGTTTGTCAATCGGTAGCCATTACTGCAGTAAGGGGTGTGACAATGCATCCAGGATGGTAAAGTGAGGAAGAAGGCGAGGGTTCTTGGGCCATTGTCGTGGCACATACATTTCAGCTGGAAGTGTATGTTAAGAGTGAGTTTTCTCACTGTAATACATCCTGGGGTCAAATACCTTGTTGACATTCCCCGTCCAGTTTTCAAAAGAGCTACTTTTATGACAGCAAAGTGCTGGAAAGCTCTTTAAGTCAAATCATCAGGCCAGCAGTAAATGGCAAAATGAAAATGAAAACACAAGACCTCACAATTAATAACATCAAAATGGCTGGCATTGATATAAATGTATGAAGTTGAGCAGTTTAAAAAAAGAGTAGTCCAGTTCTTGCTGGATTCAGTAGACTATCCATATTTGCAGCCAGCCGGAAAAGACAGAGCGCTGATCTCACTGAAGACAGACGCAAGAAGCTGGAGTAACTCAGTGGCTCAGACCGCATCTCTGGAGGAAAGGGATAGGTGAACCTTCTTCGGTCCACTGAACGTCGGCAGTCTGCAGTGGGGGTTCGTGGCCTCACTGATGGTTAAGATACAGGCAGTGCAGTCTTGGGGTCCCAAGCAAAAACTGGCTTGGATAGAAAACAAAGCGGATGAGTGAGTGTGGGGGGGGGGGGTGCGGCTTGGGGAAGGAGACCTTTTGCATTCAGTCAAAGCTGTCACGTATTCAAGTCAAGTCAGACTTATTGTCATATATTTTCAAGAGAATTACATATAGCTCTTCGGGCTAATGGATTTAAGGGATATTAGGAGAAAGCAGGAATGGGGAACTGATTCTGGATGATACGTCATGAGCATATTGAATGGCGGTGCTGGCTCAAAGGGCCGAATGGCCTACTCCTGCACAAATAGGGCGAGGTTGAGGCACAATGGAAATCTTGCTTGCGGCAGCATTTCGAGTCCACAGACATACAAAAATACAAATTCTACATAACTTAGAGCTAAATCACACATAAATTCTACGAGACAGTGAAATGGAAAAAGACTCGTGGCTTCTTCTTCTTGCGTGTGGCGTGCACAGCCTAAAGTTGTGAGACAACATGCTCTGTTTGATCTTCTGTCTGTGCATGCCAGGTTGATTGCATTTGTTGAAACAGGGTGGACCACGTGAAGGTTGCAATCTCCCACCCCACTCCTTGGCTGGGTAAGAGGCAGGCCCTGGTGAGTTGTGATTAGGGTTGTGCAGGTTGGTTCAGCAACCTGACAGTTGAAAGAAAGTAGCTGTTGCTGAACCTGATGTTATGCAAACAGTTTTAAATGCTGTTGACATTGTTAGACATCTAAAACTTTAAACGTTGAAGTGAGAAAAGAAAAGTTTTAATCTTCTTATTAAAGCACAAAAGCAGAGATAATGTCAAATATATTAAGCTAAAGCAGTATAATAAAATTAAAATGAATAGCTTCCCTTTTGCTTCCCGTCCTGCAAGCCTGGGGTCTGCGAGATGAGGTGACGTCTGCCCCTGCCCCTGCCCCTGCCGCGGGAGACAATCTCTCCAGGGCAATGCTGGGAAAGCCCAGCAAAACGGAACTTCCGAAGATAGACACCCATTCCGTCTCTCCAGAGATGCTGCCCGTCCCGCTGAGGTACTCCATCATTTTGTGTCTAGCTTTGTGGAAAGCAGCACCTGCAGTTCCTCCCTACACAAGGGCGACAGGCACAGTGTTGCAGCGGCAGTGTTGCTGCCTTTCAGCCTTGCGCCAGAGACCCGGGTTCGATCCAGACTATGGGTGCTGTCTGTACGGAGTTTGCATGCTCTCCCCGTGACCGCGAGATCTTCGGTTTGCTCCCACGCCCCAAAGATGTACAGGTTTGTAGGTTAATTGGCTTGGTATAGATGTAAAATTGTCCCCAGTGTGGGGATCGCTGTCGGCGCGGACCCGGTGGGCCGAAGGGCCTGTTTCCGCACTGTATCTCGAAACAAAACCGTACTGGACGACACAAGATTGAACGTCCTGTGGGCTGGGAGTGGAATCCAGCAGCAGCAGCGGCACAGAAACAGTTGTGGTGCATCCGTCACTCCGTACGTTTTGGACTGGAGTGTTCAACAACACTACATGAGCAAGTCTGAGACTGGCTGAAGTTTAAACAGATGAGGAACAGTCGTGATAGGAAGTGCAGATTCCAACCTGAAAAATGTGCCCCAACATCGATTTCTACATCGCGAGCAGCTGAGTTATGCTGAAGTTTCAGTTTATCTACAACACAAATCTTTGCACATCACGATAATTCAGTGCTTGCGAAGCACTTGTGATACTTTGGAGGGACAACATGGCACGCTATCTGCTGTAAAAGTGCAGTTAATCAGAGAGGGCTAAGACTTCATCCCTGCTGTACTGGTTTGGCTGATGTTAATTGCGACGGTGCGATATGACCCAGCTAGAGACTGGGTCTCTGGTGAATCAAGGGTGACACAGCCTCATGGAACCCCAGCCTCGATCAAACAGAACTACTTTCTTCAGCCTCCTGGAGGAACACAGAACTATGACAGAGTCAACAGCCTGGATGTTGGATTGCATTGCAGTATTATGGGTTGCAATTTCAACAAAAAAATCATTCAAATAAGTCATTTTAAAATGCTGCAAGTTGCCTGGTCTATGATTTCATTTCAAGGATCGGTGTGCCGACATGCCAGTGTGCAGACAAATGCAGATGTTCTCAGTCCCTTTGCCCAACACCCATTACTTCTTCATCGAACACCAAAATGCTGCCCAAAATGTTCACGGGATCCAGAGTTCATCACTGAAGCTCATCTGCAAACTCGATGAGTTCCCTGAGCCCCCACAACATCCTGCCCTGGCTCTTACCACCCTGGTCTCAGCACCCTGGGATCCCAACATATAATCTCCAACAACTCATCCTTGTCAGTAATTTTGGGCACCATATCTGAGGAAGGATGTGCTGGATCTGGAGAGGGTTCAGAGGAGGTTTACAAGAATGATGCCAGGAATGAGTGGGTTAATATTTAATGAGCGTTTGACGGTACAGGGCATTTATTCGCTGGAGTTTAGAAGAATGAGGGATGACCTCATTGAAACGTACTGAATAGTGAAAGCCTTGGATAGGTAGGATGTGGAGAGGATACTTCCACAAGTTAGAGAGTCTAGGACTGGAGGTCATACTCAGAATTAAAAGACATTCTTATAGGAAAAAGATGAGGAGAAATTTTTTTAAGAAGAATTCGCTCCATAATAAAGGAAAATATCCAAACACCTGTCCGACAGATCAGAAACATTCAGGAGTCAGGTGTGGATTTGTCAATGACCACTGTCCGCAGAAGACTTCATGAAAAGAAATACAGAGGCTACACTGCAAGATGCAAACCACTGGTTAGCCACAAAAATAGGATGGCCAGGTTACAATTTGCCAATAAGTACTTAAAAGAGCAACCACGGTTCTGGAAAAAGGTCTTGCGGACAGATGAGACAAAGATTAACTTATAATCAGAGTGATGGCAAGAGCAAAGTATGAGGGAGAGAAGAACTGCCCAAGATCCAAAACATACCACCTCATCTGTGAAACATGGTGGTGGAGGTGTTATGGCCTGGGCATGTATGGCTGCTGAAGGTACTGGCTCACTTATCTTCATTGATGATACAACTGCTGATGGTGGTAGCATAATGAATTCTGAAGTGTATAGACACATCCTATCTGCTCAAGTTCAAACAAATGCCTCAAAACTCATTGGCCGGCGGTTCATTCTACAGCAAGACAATGATCCTAAACATACTGCTAAAGCAACACGAGTTTTTCAAAGCTAATAAATGGTCAATTCTTGAGTGGCCAAGTCAATTATCCGATCTGAACCCAACTGAGCATGTTTTTGTATATGCTGAAGAGAAAACTAAAGGGGACTAGTCCAGGACTTAGCGGTTGCCCGGGTGCCAATGACCACCCAAAGTGTCACCGGGCAACCTAAACGCCGACTCATTTTGCCCAGCTTGGCAAGCAAATACTGGTTTATACCGATAGACACAAAAAACTGGGGTAACTCCGCGGGTCAGGCAGCATCTCTGGAGAATAGGAGCGTGACGTTTCGTGTCTCTAGTATCTTTGATTGTGGGGCAAAGATACTAGGAGCATGGTGACGAATGACGGGCCCCGAACAGCGGCAACAGCAGCCGCGACAGCAGCTCCACCGCCTCCTCCTCCCGCACCCCGCCCGGCGTAAGGAGACCTCCCTCTCCCTCCCGGCCTCGGCGTGCGAGAGGGGTTGTTTTGAAAGCGCAGTTGGTGGATTTGCAGCAGTATCTTTTGATTTGCAGGCAGCGGCCGCTGTCGCCCTGATAACGGCCGCTGCCTCCAAACCCGCTAACGGCACTTTCAAAACAACCCCTCTCGCACGCTGAGGCCGGGAGGGAGAGGGAGAGGGAGAGAGAGGGAGAGGGAGAGGGAGAGGGAGAGGGAGAGAGAGAGAGGGAGAGGGAGAGAGAGAGAGGGAGAGGGAGGGAGGGAGGGGAGGGAGGCGGAAGCCTCCTTCCGCCGTCTGAAGCAGCTGCACCAAAGATCGATCCAATAGCTATAAGGTCTTTGTGCTGCACCACTTGGCCCCGCACCTTGCTGTCGGCTGGCGAAGGACGGGAGGCGGTTGCGACGAGTTCCCAACCGCCTTCCCCATTGGCGGCGGCACTTTGGCGTTGGACAGGGACGGCCAAGGCAGCGGGCGATGTTGTCCGAGGAGCGCTAACCTTCTTTCCTCCCCACCTCCTCTGCCCCCCCCCCCCCCTCTCTCTCTCTCTTGTACGCCCCCCTCCACCCCCCTTATCCTTGGACCCCTCCTCTCCATCCCGCACTGATCCCCATTCCCTCCTCTATTCAGTCCTCACTGACATCCCCTGAGCTCCCCTCCCCATCTACCCCCCCACCCCAATCTATTCATCACCCTACCCACCTCACATTGCTTCTCCTGCCACACCCCCATCCATCCTACACTGGTCCCCTAATTCACCCTGTACTGACCCCCCTTTCCATCCATCCTGCACTTCTCCCCCCATTCATACTGCACTGATCCTCCCATTCATCCCGTACTGACCGACCCTCCATTTACCCCGCACCATCCCCCCATCCATCCTGTAGTGATCTCCCCATTCATCCTGTACTGGTCCCCTCATGCATCCTGTACTGATCCCCTCATTCATCCTGCACAGACCCTCTGATCCACACTGTCCTGACCCCCCCCCCCCCCCCCATTCATCCTGTACTTTAATTACATGTGATTTTTTTCTATTACAAATCTCAAATTGTGGAGTACAGAGACAAATAAATAAATGATGGGTCTTTGTCCCAAACATTATGGAAGGCACAGTATCTCTTGTGACCTTATGATCGTTGTCAAGTTTCCAAATGAGGCACCTGACCTCGGCAACTACCTACCCACCCCCCACCCTCACTCCAACATTGTGTGCAATCCCTTTAATTCCTGATCAATCCTGCGCAGCTGAACCTTGCTCTAGATACATCTCCTTTGACCCCCGACAGCTAGCCTTATTCACCTTCTGAAATGGCAGTGGGCATGAAAGAAATGCCTTTGATCGGCAGGGTCTGTCCAATATCAGAAAGCAGAAATAGCAGGAGTAAGCCATTCAGTCCCTTGGCTCCCCTGTTTGCTCATCTTTCAATTAAGTTCAGTCTGGTCTTTTACTTTAACACCACGTCCTAATTTTAATTAATATTTGATCTTGGTATTGAACCAGCGAGCGAGCTAAAGAGCCCTCTTGAGTAGAGCATTCCAACTCGACACTCCAAGTATTTCTTCCGACCACTGTGTTGAATGGCCGAACCTTTATTTTGAGATCATGTCACCATAGTTTACACTCCAGAGGAAACGTCACCCTGCATCTATCCAACCAAGTATGTTGGACTTTATGGATCAACTTAACATTGCTACATAGCTCCCACATGAAGTCGTCAGGCCACTCGTTGGCCCAAGAATGCGCCCATAGGGTCACGTTTCAGCTTCCAGACAAATGTATTCTGAGGAAGAAGTGGGAAAATTGGCAAGAAAATAGCTACATTAAAAAAGATTGCAAACGGAGGCAAAATGTTCTAAAATTGAGCAATTTCATTTCATTCAAATGAGATTAACTTCTAACTTGCTTGCATCCCATTTTAGATTCATCACATGTTTGACACCAAGTTTTCAGGAAAATATGATTTGATGTCTGAATAAAGAAACAAAGTTAGTAAAATTCAAAAACAGTTTATCTCATGGTATCATAAGCCAGATGATAGAAACGTGAATATCCACAGGCAAGCCAATAAAATATCTTTATCTATGGGCACATATTTGCAGCTCACCCTGTTTACATCATTGGTTAGTTAGAGATACAGCGCAGAAACAGACCCTTGGGCCCACCGATTCCATGCCGACCTGTGATCCCTGCACACTAACACTATCCTACACACACTAACACTACCCTACACACAATAGGGACAATTTACAATTATACCAAGGCAATTTGGAGTGTGGGAGGAAACTGGAGCACCAGAAGAAAACCCACAAAGGTCATGGGGAGAACGTACAAACTCCAGGGCTGCCAACTCTCACGCATTGAGCGTGAGACTAATGCATTTGAGGAAATTCTCACGCTCTCACGCTGATGACAGAAGTTCGCACGCTCAAAAAAGTATTTTAAAAATAATGAATATATGAATAAATAAATAAAGTCACACTCCTCCACACTCACCAATGAGAATAGTTTTTCTGTGGACGGGTTTCCCGTAAAGAACGGGCAATTTAATTGGCTTAAGCCCATCGCACACTGTTTCAAATGGCAATGTAGACAACAATGCTGGAGAAACTCAGCGGGTGAGGCAGCATCTATGTCTCAGTTTGTCCCTTCTTCACACTCATTGCATTTCTCCAGCATTTTTGTCCACCGCTCTATAGATGCTGCCTCACCCGCACTCACATTCCCGTGCAGATGGTGTGAGAGGTGAGACGTGGCGGTGGTCGCAGCACTGACCCCCCCCCCTCCCCCCCCCCCCCCCCCCGGCACTGCTCACACTCCCACCCTCACCTGCGGCGGCTCTGTGTCCGGCGGCTGCTCTGTCCACACCACATGCAGTTTTAACCCCGGCCCGGAGCCTGGAGCGGACCGGGTGAGTGGGGGCGTCGGTGCCACCTCCGGAACCGTGGGGATGAATCTCGGGCTAAAGCTCCGCTCCGATGCCCGACCCCCGGGTCACTGTCCTTCACCTCCCCCGGGTCTCTGCCCCTCACCTCCCCCAGACCCCCGGGTCACTGACCCTCACCTCCCCCGGACCCCCGGGTCTCTGCCCCTCACCTCCCCCAGACCCCTGGGTCACTGTCCCTCACCTCCCCCAGACCCCCGGGTCACTGTCCCTCACCTCCCCCGGACCCCCGGGTCTCTGACCCTCACCTCCCCCGGACCCCCGGTTCACTGACCCTCACCTCCCCCGGATCACTGACCCTCACCTCCCCCGGATCACTGACCCTCACCTCCTCCGGACCCCCGGGCCACTGTCCCTCACCTCCCCCGGACCCCCGGGTCTCTGCCCCCGGGTCACTGTCCCTCACCTCCCCCGGACCCCCGGGTCTCTGACCCTCACCTCCCCCGGACCCCTGGTTCACTGACCCTCACCTCCCCCGGACCACTGACCCTCACCTCCCCCGGACCCCCGGGTCACTGACCCTCACCTCCCCCGGGTCACTGACCCTCACCTCCCCCAGATCCCTGGGTCACTGTCCCTCACCTCCCCCGGACCCCCGGGTCACTGACCCTCACCTCCCCCGGACCCCCGGGTCACTGACCCTCACCTCCCCCGGGCCACTGACCCTCACCTCCCCCGGATCACTGACCCTCACCTCCCCCGGATCACTGACCCTCACCTCCTCCGGACCCCCGGGCCACTGTCCCTCACCTCCCCCGGGTCTCTGCCCCTCACCTCCCCCAGACCCCCGGGTCACTGTCCCTCACCTCCCCCGGACCACTGACCCTCACCTCCCCCGGACCCCAGCTGGACACAGAGCACCTGGGCCGGCCCACATTCCCGGGGAGGGGGGAGGGGGGAGAGAGGGAAATGCTCCCTGGACATCCCCAAGTCTCCGCTCACTCCGGGTGTTGTCGCTGCTTCACTGACACACACTCTCACGCACAACCTAACTAGCACCCTTACACACACACTGGCACACACAAGGTTTAAAGGGATATGGGCCAAATGCAGATAAATGGGACCAGTTTAGATGGGGCATCTTGATCTGCATGGACAAGTTGGGATGAAGGGCCTGTTTCCATGCTGTAAGACTGTGACACACTGTGGAAAGGGGGCAATTGCTCTGGAGAGGATCCAGGGGCGATTTATGAACATATTGGCGGGGCTGGAGGTTTTTTTTCACTTTGAAGAAAGATGTGATAACTGGGATTGTATTCTCTGTAGCAACGGAGGTGAAGAAAAGACTAAGTTGAGGTGAATAATATTATGAGAATAGGACCTGTTTCGCTTAACAAAGAGTGTAGGAAGGAACTGCAGATGGTGGTTTAAACTGAAGATAGACACTAAAAGCTGGAATCACTCAGCAGGACATGCGGCATCTCTGGAGAGAAAGAATAGGTGATGTTTCGGGTCGAGACCTTCAGACTGAAGAGGTTGAAAACCAGCCATAAAACACAATGACTGGAGATGTGTGTTATCCAACTAAGGGCAGAAATTATAATGTTTTAAAGAAGGAACTGCAGATGCTGGAGAATCGAGGGTTACACAAAAAGCTGGAGAAACTCAGCGGGTGCAGCAGCATCTAAGGAGTGAAGGAGATAGGCGACGTTTCGGGTCGAGACCCTTCTTCAGACTGGTCAGGGATCAGGGAAACGAGAGATATAAACAGTGATATGGAGAGATAAAGCAAGAACAATGAGTGAAAGATATGCAAAAAAGTATTGGTGATAAGGAAAGCAGGCCATTGTAAGCTGTTTCTGGTGTGAAAATGAGAAGCTAGTGCGACTTGGGGGGGGGAGATGGAGAAGGAATGTCAGGGCCCGAGGGCTGAGGGAGAGGTGGGGGGGGTGGGGGGGGTGGGGGGGGGAAAGGAGCAGTCTGGGTTAACAGAATTGAGAAAATTCAATGTTTAAGCCCAGAGGATGCAGACTCCCCAAGCGGAATATGAGATGTTGTTCCTGTAACCTCCGTTACATTGACGACTGCTTTGGTGTCACCTCCTGCACCCACGCAGAACTGACTGACTTTATCCATTTCACCACCAACTTCCATCCGGCACTCAAATATACTTGGACCATTTCCGACATTTCCCTACCATTCCTTGACCTCACCATCTCTATTGCAGGTGACACACTCCTGACTGACATCCACTACAAACCAACTGACTCCCACAGCTACCTGGACTACTCTTCCTCCCACCCTGCTTCCTGTAAGGACTCCATCCCCTATTCCCAATTCCTCCGACTACGCCGCATCTGCTCCCAGGATGACGTGTTCCACACCAGGTCATCGCAAATGTCCTCGTTCTTCAGAGAACGGGGTTTCCCCTCCCCCACTATCGATGAGGCTCGCACCAGGGTCTCCTCCATACCCCGCAACACTGCCCTCTCTCCCCATTCCCCCACTCACAACAAGGGCCGAGTCCCCCTGGTCCTCACCTTTCACCCCACCAGCCAGCGCATACAACAGATAGTCCTCCGCCAGTTTCGCCACCTCCAACGTGACCCCTCCACTCGCCACATCTTCCCATCTCCCCCCCTATCTGCCTTCCACAAAGACCGCTCCCTCCGCAACTCCCTCGTCAATTCTTCCCTTCCCTCCTGCTCCACCCCTTCCCCGGGCACTTTCCCTTGCAACCGCAAGAGATGCTACACTTGTTCCTTCACCTCCCCCCTCCACTCCTTTCAGGGACCCAAGCAGTCATTCCAAGTCCGACAGAGGTTCACCTGCACCTCCTCCAACCTCGTCTACTGCATCCGTTGCTCCAGATGCCAGCTAATCTACATCGGTGAGACCAAGCGGAGGCTAGGCGATCGTTTCGCCGAACACCTCCGCTCGGTCCGCAATAACCAACCCGACCTCCCGGTGGCTCAGCACTTCAACTCCCCCTCCCACTCCGTATCCGACCTCTCGGTCCTGGGCCTCCTCCATGGCCAGAGTGAACAACACCGCAAGTTTGAGGAACAACATCTCATATTCCGCTTGGGGAGTCTGCATCCTCTGGGCTTAAACATTGAATTTTCTCAATTCTGTTAACCCAGACTGCTCCTTCCCCCCCCCCCCCCCCCCCCCCACCCCCCCACCTCTCCCTCAGCCCTCGGGCCCTGACATTCCTTCTCCATCTCCCCCCCCCCCCCCCCCCCCCCCAAGTCGCACTAGCTTCTCATTTTCACACCAGAAACAGCTTACAATGGCCTGCTTTCCTTATCACCAATACTTTTTTGCATATCTTTCACTCATTGTTCTTGCTTTATCTCTCCATATCACTGTTTATATCTCTCGTTTCCCTGATCCCTGACCAGTCTGAAGAAGGGTCTCGACCCGAAACGTCGCCTATCTCCTTCACTCCTTAGATGCTGCTGCACCCGCTGAGTTTCTCCAGCTTTTTGTGTAACCGCAGAAATTATAATCATGTGTTCACCTTTATTGACGTGACACCATAATAAATATATTAGAGAAAAAATAATGTAATGGGGTGGCACGGTGTCGCAGCGGTAGAGTTGCTGCCTTACAGCACCACAGACCCAGATTTGATCCTGACTACGGGTGCTGTCTGTACAGTATTTGTACATTTTCCTTATGACCACGTTTTTCTCTGGATATTCCGGTTTCTCCGACGGATCATGTGCTGCACCTGTTGAGCAGAGGGTTACACAAAAAGCTGGAGAAACTCAGCGGGTGCAGCAGCATCTAAGGAGCGAAGGAGATAGGCGACGTTTCGGGTCGAGACCTTCTTCAGACTGGTTAGGGATCAGGGAAACGAGAGATATAGACAGTGATGTGGAGAGATAAAGAACAATGAATGAAAGATATGCAAAAAAGTATCGATGATAAAGGAAACAGGCCATTGTAAGCTGTTTGTGGTGTGAAAATGAGAAGCTAGTGCGACTTGGGTGGGGGAGAGATAGAGAGAGAAGGAATGCCAGGGCCCGAGGGCTGAGGGAGAGGTGGGAAGGGGAGGAGGCAGCCTGGGTTAACAGAATTGAGAAAATTCAATGTTTAAGCCCAGAGGATGCAGACTCCCCAAGCGGAATATGAGGTGCTGTTCCTCCAACTTGCGGTGTTGCTCACTCTGGCCGTGGACCGAGAGGTCGGATACGGAATGGGAGGGGGAGTTGAAGTGCTGAGCCACCGGGAGCTCGGGTTGGTTATTGCGGACCGAGCGGAGGTGTTCGGCGAAACGATCGTCCAGCCTCCGCTTGGTCTCACCGATGTAGATCAACTGGCATCTGGAGCAGCGGATGCAGTAGATGAGGTTGGAGGTGCAGGTGAACCTCTGTCGGACTTGGAAGGACTGCTTGGGTCCCTGAAAGGAGTGGATGGGGGAGGTGAAGGGACAAGTGTAGCATCTCTTGCGGTTGCAAGGGAAAGTGCCTGGGGAAGGGGTGGAGCGGGAGGGAAGGGAAGAATTGACAAGGGAGTTGCGGAGGGAGCGGTCTTTGCGGAAGGCAGACAGGGAGGGAGATGGGAAGATGTGGCAAGTGTATCCCTGACCAGTCTGAAAACACGCCAACAGGAGTTGGACCAGAGAACGAGGTCCGGTCGCAGATTGGTAACTGCGATTTCAACTGGGAACAAAAGCCTCTGGCCTAGGTCAACACGCATTTCCCAGTCCCTGGCTGCGTTCAGTGGGCAGGAGTTGAGAGGCGAGGGGTTAGTCCTCCGTTTCTCTCCTTCCCGGATGAAGGATGGTATTTGCGGGAATGTTATCTGGGCATTGATAGGCATGGCGTTGGTGATATCTCTGATGATAAGGGAATAACGTTTAGTGCAAGGTAAAACCAGCAAAGTCCGATCCAGGTTAGTCCCAGGGTCACCAATGACGTAGACAGTATTTCCGCACTGCTCTCAGCTTGTGGTGGGATGATTCAGTTGCCTGATAACAGCTGGGAAGAAACTGTCCCTGAGTCTGGAGGTGTGCGTTTTCACACTTCTCCACCTTTTGCCCGATGGGAGAGGGGAGAAGAGGGAGTGGCATATCTGGCAACACATCTACTGTGGATGAGTGCGATCCCAGTGAGGTTGACATTGGTGTTTATGATAGACAAAGACCAACTCCAACACAGCAGTCAGGGTGTAATCATGCCGTCCTTTGGAGGTTTACAGCAGGGAGAACCATGTCTCCAGCCCAGGTAGAATTGGTTGTCAGGACTTGGAATATCTGAGAACATCTCCAATATTCACAAGGATTCAAAACTTACAGATTAATCAAACTATTAAAAATGTTATATTCCCGACTGGCCGCACAGCCAGAAGGATTCCCGACGGGCTCGTGGCTGAGGCCTTTATCGAGACGCCGCGGTCTCGATGCCTTCCGGAGCGCCACGGGGAAGCCTGGGCCGGGGCCTCGCGGGTTGGATGGAGGAGCCGGGCCTCACGGGTCAGAGTCCGGGTCGGCAGAGTGGCCGACGGAGCCCGCGGCTGGGGCCAGGGTTGGCGTCACAGAGGCGTGAAGTGGGGCGTAGACAGTGGTGAGGCCTCGGGGTGATGGGGCCTTGGTGGCGGTGAAGCCCAGGAGCCGGCGTGCTTTGTAACTTTGTCAGCGCTGTAGGTGGCTGCTATTTGTACACATTGGGCAAGCAAGCAAAGAATCTCACTGTGCCTCGTCACATGTGACAATAACGTATTCCATTCCGTAAAATGTTAATAATTTGCAAAACTTAAAACACTTGAAAACAATTAAATGTGTTTGGATGCATCTTAATCCTGGGATGTCAGGACTTTCATATGAGGAAAGATTGGATAGACTCGGTTTGTACTCGATGGAATTTAGAAGATTGAGGGGGGATCTTATAGAAACCTACAAAATTCTTAAGGGGTTGGACAAGCTAGATGCTGGAAGATTGTTCCCGATGTTGGGGGAGTCCAGAACAAGGGGTCACAGTCTAAGGATAAGGGGGAATTCCTTTAGGACCGAAATGAGGAAAACATTCTTTACACAGAGAGTGGTGAGTCTCTGGAATTCTCTGCCACAGAAGGTAGTTGAGGCCAGTTCATTGGCTATATTTAAGAGGGCGTTAGATGTGGCACTTGTGGCTAAAGGGATCAGGGGGTATGGAGAGAAGGCAGGTACGGGATACTGAGTTGGATGATCAGCCATGATCACATTGAATGGCGGTGCAGGCTCGAAGGGCCGAATGGCCTACTCCTGCACCTATTTTCTATGTTTCTATGTTTCTATGTTAATCCAACTCGTTCCAAAAAATGTACACGAGCTGAATCTAGCTTCTTTCAGAACAATTACTGTCCATTGGAATAGTTGGAGCAACTGAGTTATGTTTAGCATCCTCAACACTCGCTGAGATAAAACAGAAAATTGATGCTCCAGCACCAGGCTCCATGAGAAATCAATACCATCGCACAGCAAGAGTGATCGTGACAACAATGCTGCAGAAAGTTCAAGACTTCTATGCTCATGTGAGCGGCCCTCAAAATTGTTTCAAGATGTCAATTAGTGTGCTCCACTCTTCAAGTGGTTCAATTGGATGCAACAAGTTACAGTCAAAAGCTTCAAATTCTTGGGCGTGCATATTTCTGAATATGGACCCAGCACGCTGATGCATTCATAAAGAAAGCCGATCATCGCCTCTGCTTCCTGAGAAGATTACGGAGATTCGGTATGTCAGAGTTGATTCACCTGAACCTCTACAGGTGTACAGTAGGGAGCATACTGACTGGTTGCACCGTGGCCTGGTTCGCCAAGAAAGCCAGGAGCAAAGAAGACTGCAAAAAGTTGTAAACACTGCCAAGTCCGTCACGGGCTCTGACCTCCCCACCATCGAAGGGATTTATCGGAGTCGCTGCCTCAAAAAGGCAGCCAGCATCATCAGAGACCCACACCATCCTGGCCACACACTCATTTCACCCCTACCACCGGGAAGAAGGTACTGGAGCTTGAAAACTGTAACATCCAGGTTCAGGAACAGCTTCTTCCCTGCAGTCATCAGGCTATTAAACACTACAAATACGGGCAAGGTGTTAAAAAGATGACGGAAATATAGAATGTAGAATGGTTCATTCTTGGCTGTGGGGAAGATGACAACGAGGGATCCAAACATTAAAATTAATTACAATGATGGTGAAAGTGGACGTAGAACTAGGGTGGGGGAGGGACGAAGAGAGAGGTAAAGTGTTACTTCAAGTTAGAGCAATCAATCAATCTTCATCCCGCTGGGTTGTAAGCTGGCCCATGGGCGGAAATCCTGGGGGGGTTGGGGGGGACAGGGGGGACAAGACCCCCCCCCTTCCTGCTTTGAGAGGTGGGGGACAATCCCCTGCCCCCCGCTCCCCCCGTGTTTTGTAATTCAGACTTCATCAGACGCTTTCTAAGGGCTGAATCGGCCCGTTCGTGGGGCCTTTCAGCGCCCGGTGCGGCTTAAAATCAACTGCTGCATCGAGGCGATCGAGGCTCCCGATGTTGAAGCCCCCCGCCGGCCGGTGAAAGCCCCCGCGAACAGGCAGATTCAAGCCCCACTGGAGTTCAGAGTCGGTCACAAACCAGGTCAGCTCCCGATGTTACCGTCCACAGGGCCCACGGCCGAAGCCTCGCTTGTGCGTGCATGCGTGCGCGTGTCCGCCAAGAAATTGTGTCCCCCGCATGATTTGATAGCGATTTCCGTGCCTGAGCGAAATATGAGGAGCTGTTCCCCCAATTTGCGTTTGGCCTCAAGGGCCTGTCCCACATGGCCGTCATTTGCGCGTCATGTAGATGGCGGGCGAAGATTTTGTACATCACAAAATCCCAGGGCACCGTGCACGACCTCGCGTCACTGCCTATGTCACCACGCGCCATGCGCGTCGTGAGGCGTAAATGATGTTGCGTAAATTACGGGTAAATGGCGGCCAAGTGGGACAGGCCGTTCACTCTGTTTCATTGCTTGGTTTGAAGAATGTGTCCAACAGTGCAGGACGTCCTCAGAACTGCAGTAGAATGCTTTCAGTAGAACTCCAAGTTCCTGGAGTGGAGCTTGAAACCACAACCTAACTCAGAGGTCAATGTGCCACAAATTAAACAAAATGTTAGTTGTCTGAAATGCACTGCTCCTGCTTTGATACAAATCATCGTGTAAGGCAATATCCAGAGACGCCTTTTCCCCTTCCCCATGCCAGCCACTGATGCCAAATCCAAGGTACCTTCTCATCCAACTGCAAATTATTCAAGGCCAAGACATGGAACAAAATGGTAGACAAAAATGCTGGAGGAACTCAGCGGGTGAGGCCGCATCTATGGAACGACGGAAATAGGAAGTTTACACAAAAAGCTGGAGAAACTCAGCGGGTGCAGCAGCATCTAAGGAGTGAAGGAGATAGGCGACGTTTCGGGTCGAGACCCTTCTTCAGACCCGAACGTCGCCTATCTCCTTCACTCCTTAGATGCTGCTGCACCCGCTGAGTTTCTCCAGCTTTTTGTGTAACCCTCGATTCTCCAGCATCTGCAGTTCCTTCTTTAACACAGACGGAAATAGGAAATTGTGTAAAGAAATGCTTGGCTGGCAAAAATGGAGCCCAGAGATTTATATGAACTATGCACCACAGTTAAGTCCAATTTCATAAGCTGGATTGATTACTGCAAAATAGCAAATGGGAACAATAACTATTCCCGACTATGCTTAGAACACCTGCCTATCTAAGACAAATCGGACGATTTAAGTAAATGGACTAAAGGAGCAAATCCTTTTTAAAAGCATCTTGTTGATTAATCTGTGTAAATTTGAACAATATCCATTAGTGAACAAAGATATCACTGCAATGAAAGCACTATCTTCCTTCCCTTTTATAGCCTCAAAAGAAAAATACAGCACCTACATTTACTTTGTAATGACCATAATTACCAGTCAGTTAGATTAACTATTAACAGAGTATCAAATCCATGAAAGAAAATCTACATTCTGCAGGAAAGAGATCACAAGCATTTCACACTTACACTATGCATGACAGGAAGCAGGCCAGAATTCTCCAGAACGCAATGATTTACATTTTCTCAATTCAATGGTTCTCCCAATCTGTTAAATTCTGTGGGCAGTAGTGGGAACTGCAAATGCCGGTTTACAAAAAAAGGACACAAGAGTGCTGGAGTAAGTCAGCGGGTCAGGCAGCATCTGTGTAGAACATGGTTAGCTGAAGCAGGGTCCCAAGCCAAAACTTCTCCAGGGGGGCTGGCAGACCTGCTGAGTTAAGGGCCTGTCCCACTTTCACGACCTCTGCCGAGTTTGCCCTCGACTCATACTAGCAGTATGGTCGTCACGAGGTCGTAGGAGGCCGTGATGCTAGTCGTGGGTACTCGTGGCATCAAGTAGGTCGGGGCGTTTTTCTAGCCTGATGAAAAATGTCCACGAGTAAAAAAGGTCGTGAAAGTGGGACAGGCCCTTAACTCCAACACTGTGTCTTGCTATACGCTGCGCTGGATTTAATTTTAAGTGGGTGATTTTTAAAACAATAAGGAAACATCTATGTCAAAGAAATCTTCTTCCTCCTGTTAACTATTTCATTCCCACGGCTGTTCTTTGGTAAAACACAGGCTTATGACCACTTCCAGTACCCTAACCAATACCTGGTCTAGCCCCACATGTTTACCAGTTACTTTACAACTTATCACTAAAACTGATCCAAGCTTTATTACAAAGTTCACACACGTGTATTTTGCACAGTATGTCGCTGGGGAACGAATGCTGACTTCACCTTTTCTTCCCCAGCTTGCTGTGCTCATTGACCTCGACAGCTACACTGAACACTTCCCTTCCCCTTTGGAGAGCCGTGCATGAAATGAACCTCTCAAGCCTGCCCCACCATTTAAAATAGAGAGAGACACAAAAGGCTGGAGTAACTCAGCAAGTCGGACATCATTTCTGGAGAAAAGGAATAGGTAACGTTTTGTGTCGAGACACTTTCCAAAATGTCACCTGTTCCTTTTCTCCAGAGGCGCTGTCTTGCCCGCTGAGTTACTCCAGCTTTTTGTGTCTATCTTCAGTTTAAACCAGCATCTGCAGTTCCTTCCCATCATTACAATGTTCATGCTGATCTGTCTCATATCCTCCGTTGTACCAGAATGGAATTTCTAAAAATGTAAATACTCTTAGTTAAGGGCCTGTCCTACCAGCATGCAAATCTATGCGATGAGCGCGACCTAACGTGGTCACTTGAGCTGTCCGGCGTCGCGGGGCCGGTCCCACTTCGATCGCCGGAGCCGTGCGGAATTGTGCGGAGTTCGTCCCGACATCGCGCGGGGCTCCGAAAAATTGACTATGTTCAAAAATTCCGCGCGGCAACGGCTTGTCGGCTCGCAGTCGCCTCGACGCATTACACACAGCCTCGACATCGTGCCTCCGTGACCCTCTCTGTGTGTGGCTCCGTGACCCTCTATGTGTGTGGCTCCGTGGCCCTCTGTGTGTGTGCCTCTGTGCCCCTCTCTGTGTGCCCCTCTCTGTCCTGGCGAACTTACCTTTAAGACTTTGCTCCAAGTTCGCCTCACTTTGCGCGGTGAGACCAAGCGGAGGCTTGGCGATCGTTTTGCTGAACACCTCCGCTCGGTCCGCATTAATCAACCTAATCTCCCGGTGGCTCAGCACTTCAACTCCCCCTCCCATTCTTAATCCGACCTTTCTGTCCTGATCCTCCTCCATGGCCAGCGTTGCGCCACTCACCCAACCTCTGCGCGGCCCCTACTGCCGGTTTGGTCGCGCTTGCCGCATGCAGGCGCATGCTAGTGGGAACGGCCCTGTACAGGGCTCACCCGACCTCCGCGCGGCCCCCGCTGCCGGTTTGGTCGCGCTCACCGCATGGAGTCGGATGCTGGTGGGACAGGAATTGTTTTTTCTGAAACAGCTGAAGTTGCCGGGAGACCCGGTTTAGACTAGAGATATAGTTCAGAAACAGGTCGTTTAGCCCACCGTGTCGGCGCCGGCATGAGATCCCCGCGCACTAGCACTATCATACTCACACTACGGACAATTTACAATTTTAC
Organism: Raja brachyura; assembly: GCA_963514005.1. The sequence continues at coordinate 51,748,980 of OY740797.1, read as the reverse complement.
AAAAGCCAATTAACATCTTTGGGGTGTGGAACAAAACGCAGAGAAAATCCACGTGGTCACACAGTGAATGTACAAACTTGGTGCAGACAGCACCTGTAGTTGGGATCCAACCAGCAGCAACTCTACCACTGTGCTTGCTACCTGATAGAAGTATATAAAACTATGAAGCATTGACTGGGTAGACAGTCAGAACATTTTTTCCAGGATGTCAAATACCAGAGCGCATAGCGTCAAGGTGAGAGGAGCAATGTTTAAAGGAGTTTAAGTGCGGAGTATCTTTTTTACGCAGAGGATGGCGAGTGCCTGGAACATGCTGTCAGCGGTGGTGGTTGAGGCAGATCCGATAATGACATTAAGAGCTTTAGGATAGGTATGTGGATCTGCAGGGAATGGACGGATATGGATTATAGAAACATTGAAACATAGAAAGTAGGTGCAGGTGTAGGCCATTCGGCCCTTCGAGCCTGCACCGCCATTCAATATGATCATGGCTGATCATCCAACTCAGTATCCTGTACCTGCCTTCTCTCCATACCCCCTGATCCCTTTAGCCACAAGTGCCACATCTAACTCCCTCTTAAATATAGCCAATGAACTGGACTCAACTACCTTCTGTGGCAGAGAATTCCAGAGATTCACCACTCTCTGTGTGAAAAATGTTTTTCTCATCTCGGTCCTAAAAGACTTCCCTCTTATCCTTAAACTGTGACCCCTTGTCCTGGACTTCCCCAACATCAGGACCAATCTTCCTGCATCTAGCCTGTCCAACCCCTTAAGAATTTTGTAAGTTTCTATAAGATCCCCCCTCAATCTTCTAAATTCTAGTGAGTACAAGCTGAGTCTATCCAGTCTTTCTTCATATGAAAGTCCTGACATCCCAGGAATCAGTCTGGTGAACCTTCTCTGTACTCCCTCTATGGCAAGAATGTCTTTCCTCAGATTTGGAGACCAAAACTGTACGCAATACTCCAGGTGTGGCCCCACCAAAACCATGTACAACCTCCCTCCTGCTATACTCAAATCCTTTTGCTATGAATGCTAACATACTATTTGCTTTCTTCACTGCCTGCTGCACCTGCATGCCTACTTTCAATGACTGGTGTACCATGACACCAAGGTCTCGTTGCATCTCCCCTTTTCATAATCGGCCACCATTCAAATAATAGTCTACTTTCCTGTTTTTGCCACCAAAGTGGATAACCTCACATTTATCCACATTATACTGCATCTGACATGCATTTGCCCCCTCACCCAGCCTATCCAAGTCACCTTGCAGCCTCCTAGCATCCTCCTCACAGCTAACACTGCCCCCCAGCTTCGTGTTATCCGCAAACTTGGAGATGTTGCATTCAATTCCCTCGTCCAAATCGTTAATATATATTGTAAATAGCTGGGGTCCCAGCACTGCCTTGCGGCATCCCACTCGTCACTGCCTGCCATCCTGAAAAGGACCCGTTCACTCCTACCCTTTGCTTCCTGTCTGCCAGCCAGTTCTCTATCCACATCAATACTGAACCGTCAATACCGTGTGCTTTAAGTTTGTATGCTAATCTCTTATGTGGGACTTTGTCGAAAGCCTTCTGAAAGTCCAGATATAGCACACCCACTGGTTCTCCCCCATCCACGCTACTAGTTACATCCTCAAAAAATTCTATAAGATTCGTCAGACATGATTTACCTTTCGTAAATCCATGCTGACTTTGTCCAATGATTTCACCACTTTCCAAATGTGCTGCTTTCCCATCTTTAATAACTGACTCTAGCATTTTCCCCGCTACCGATGTTAGACTAACTGGTCTGTAATTCCCCGTTTTCTCTCTCCCTCCATTTTTAAAAAGTGGGGTTACATTAGCTACCCTCCAATCCTCAGGAACTACTCCAGAATCTAAAGAGTTTTGAAAAATTATCACTAAAGCATCCACTATTTCTGGGGCTACTTCCTTAAATATTCTGGGATACAGACTATCTGGCCCTGGGGATTTATCGGCCTGTGTACTTAGGTGCAATCTTGACATGTTCGGCATGGACATTGTGGGTCAAATAGCCTATTCTTGTACTGTACTGCTCACTGTTCTCTGCAAATAAACTATTTATTATTCAACATTTGAGTTCATGTTGCAATACAGATGTAAAAAATCTAAAGATCATCCATGAAAATGAGGGATATATGATCTATACAGCTGTTAGATTAGCCTCTGAACTTTGTTGCAACAAGTGAATTCACCTTTCTCCCATATCCCTCATCCAGATAATAAACCTAATCTGCATTTAAATCTCTTTTGTTATATTCATTTAGGAACTGAAGAAGCTCAAAGGTGATGCAGAACAAAAAAGTGTATCAACTATTTATCCAAAGGGCGCCAGTCACCCGGGTTCGATCCTGACTACGGGTGCTTGTCTGTATGGAGTTTGTACGTTCTCCCCGTGACCTGCGTGGGATTTTGCAGAGATCTACAGTTTCCCCACACACTCCAAAGACATTCAGGTTTGTAGGTTAATTGGCCTAGTGTAAATTGCCCCTAGTGTGTGTAGGATAGTGTTAATGTGCGGGGATCACTGGTTGTCACGGTGGGCCGAAGGGCCTGTTTCTGAGCTGTATCTCTAAATTAGACCAAACCTTCTATACAGTCAGTAACTTTTCAGTGAAATCAACATAAATCTAATTACAATCATCACTAACATTGTGCAAAGAGTTGCTATTTTGATTTGCCTGCTGCAGATCAACCAGACCAGGGCAAGATGTACTGTTGATCAGATGACTGAGTGAGTAAACCACTGCAAACCCTGGTCAATGCACAGGAATCTTGTATCGCTGAAAACTATCAGATGTTACGACATCCTCGTGCCAGTTATGACATCCCATAAGAATGGATCGTCTGGAGTTTTTCTGGAGGTCGCAGAAAAACAGGAAATGGAAGATAAATGATGCACGTCAAGGAAGGAAAAGATAGAATGTCAATGGGAATAAGGAAAAGGAGGAAAAACATAACACAGGAGATGGATTATAAATAACCTGGTTATGTACATTTTCAAATCAATTCCCAATTTATAAAATGCATTTAAATAATTGTCTACTTCTTCTGAATAAATGCAATATAGTTGATGGTAAGCATATCTCTTAAAAAAATGTAAGGCCTGTAACTATGTATATGTTCCAACAGCAAGCCAATTGATAGTTACTTAATATTAAAATTGGTCATATTTATAATTTCACACATTATTCATCTTTCATTTTTCATCTTTTTTTAATTGTTAGTGTTTTTTTAAAAGTTTGTTTTAATGTTCTCCGGTTTGTCTTATGTGGGGGGAGGGGGGAGGGGATAGGGGGAAATCTTTTTTTCAGGTTCTTACCTTGCCGGAGATGCGATTAATTTTTGGATCACATTCTCCAGGCGCTCTGCCGCCTTCCATCGATGAAGCTAGAAGCCTTCTCGGACAGTTGTGAGCCTCACCGCGGACTTAATATAGGAGCTGGGATCGCTCCAACCGCAGCCTGCAGACTTACCATCAAGAGTTCGCAGTCTCGGGAGAGGGCGAGTCGGAAAGCTCCAACGTCGCGGAAGGTTCGACCAGCTCCAACGCGAGGTTCGATCACCCGGCGCAGGGGAGCTGACATCCCCCCGATGTGGGGGCTGAACGCCTCGACGCGGAGGGCCCGAACACCGCCGGCTACGGGAGTCAAGATCGTCCCGTCAACGAAAGGCTCTAGGCTCCCGACCGTGGGAGAACAAAGGGAAGGGACGTGAACTTTCTTTCGCCCTCCATCACAGTGAGGAATGTGCGGGCGTCACTGTGGTGGGTGTTCCTGTTAAAATGTGTTGTGGGTGTTATGTTCGTTTTTATTTATATGACTGACCTGGCAAATGAAATTCCTCGTATGTGGTACATACTTGGCAAATAAAGTACTATTCTGATTCTAAACCAAATCTAGGGTTGATAGCTCTTAATTCTCAAGACAAAGTTATTGCAAGATCCACGATTCAAATGATTCTGAACATTTTGAAATTCAGAAATATGAAAACAATTCTTTGCTGCATTTTTCAAATTAGTCAGATTAGCAAATCATCACATGTAGAGACTTGAGGAGTAATAATTGCTTTATTTAACATTCAAAATGCAAATCTAAATTTCCATTTCATTTAAAAACGTGAAGATCCTTTACCTTCAAATGCAATTCTAAACTACCGGTTGCTAGAATGGCATTAGTTTTCCTATTTGATGAGTATGTGTACTGCCGCAAAAGTATGCAACAGCAAAATAGTTATGAGCGGTAATTACTTTGTACAACTAAATGCACAAAATGGTTCTTAAGCGCACTGTATGGATTAGAGTAGATGAGCAATCTTTAACTTTTGCCTCTGAACATATTTCTTTGGTGGAAGGTTAAGCGAGAATTTAGCATTGTCCATACACTGTGAAGTACGTACAATGTAATCTAGAAGGTATTGATAATTTGCAACTTTTGAACCCCTGTAAGTATATCATGAGCCAAGGGGGCTCTGCTATTTTGATCTCAATCCAGCACAAAATGGAAGACTATTTTCTTTGTGTTCTTGTCCCTGTCTGTCACATAATCTCTTAATGTGGAGAAAATTGATCCTGGGTCCCTACAACAGCAGCTTTATTCCCAGACCTTGTCCACTGCTTCTCATCTGTCATAATTATCAAATTACAGACCAAAGAATCTCTTTCAAATTGAAACTAAAATAACAGATCAACATTTTCAATTCAACTCTCTATTTACTTCCCTACCATGATCGCTTGTTCTGAATCTTAGATTGATCATTAAATATAAATTTGGTTAGATCATCAGACCTTTACTCCCTGCAGAATTCAGGCTTTTGATAGATACCATTATTTAATATGTTATCACCAGGCCCTAGAAATCCAACCATTCATTCATTGTTAGCCAGCACAATTGCTTATCATCTTTCAGGGTCCCCCATGCCCAAAAAAGATGGATTGATGGAGCAAGGAGTGCCCTGGCTCATATGGCTAATCATTGTGCTTGGAGATCAAAATGCTTTACAATAGGTGCTGCTGAAAATGTGATTTCACCCTGTGTACCAATCTGGCAGCACTTCTTGTTAGGGTTACGGCCCGAAACATTGCCCATCTCCTTCGCTCCATAGATGCTGCTGCACCCGCTGAGTTTCTCCAGCATTTTTTGTACCCTCGATTTTCCAGCATCTGCAGTTCCTTCTCTAACAATTTCTTGTTAGATATTGCTGTGGTCTACTGATGGCCTATACAGTGCCCTCCATAATGTTTGGGACAAAGACCCATCATTTATTTGTCTGCCTCTGGACTCCACAATTTGAGATTTGTAATAGAAAAAAATCACATGTAGTTAAAGTACACATTGTCAGATTTCAATAAAGTCCTTTTTTTAAACATTCTGGTTTCACCATGTAGAAATTACAGCTGTGTTTATACATAGTCCCCCCATTTCACGGCACCATAATGTTTGGGACACAGCAATGTCATGTAAATGAAAGTAGTCTTGTTAAGTATTTTGTTGCATATCCTTTGCATGCAATGACTGCTTGAAGTCTGCGATTCATGGACATCACCAGTTGCTGGGTGTCTTCTCTGGTGATGCTCTGCCAGGCCTGTATTGCAGCCATCTTTAGCTTATGCTTGTTTTGGGGGCTAGTCCCCTTCAGTTTTCTCTTCAGCATATACAAAACATGCTCAATTGGGTTCTGATCAGGTGATTGACCTGGCCACTCAAGAATTGACCATTTTTTAGCTTTAAAAAACTCCTTTGTTGCTTTAGCAGTATGTTTGGGATCATTGTCTTGCTGTAGAATGAATCGCCGGCCAATGAGTTTTGAGGCATTTGTTTGAACTTGAGCAGATAGGATGTGTCTGTACACTTCAGAATTCATTATGCTACTACCATCAGCAGTTGTATCATCAATGAAGATAAGTGAGCCAGTACCTTCAGCAGCCATACATGCCCAGGCCACAACACCCCCACCACTGTGTTTCACCACTGTGTTTCACAGATGAGGTGGTATGCTTTGGATCTTGGGCAGTTCCTTCTCTCCTCCATACTTTGCTCTTGCCATCACTCTGATATGTTAATCTTCGTCTCATCTGTCCACAAGACCTTTTTACAGACCTGTGGTTGCTCTTTTAAGTACTTCTTGGCAAACTGTAACCTGGCCATCCTATTTTTGTGGCTAACCAGTGGTTTGCATCTTGCAGTGTAGCCTCTGTATTTCTGTTCATGAAGTCTTCTGTGGACAGTGGTCATTGACAAATCCACACCTGACTCCTGAAGAGTGTTTCTGATCTGTCGGACAGGTGTTTGGGGATTTTTCTTTATTATAGAGAGAATTCTTCTGTCATCAGCTGTGGAGGTCTTCCGTGGCCTGCCAGTCCCTTTGTGATTAGTAAGCTCACCAGTGCTCTCTTTGTTCTTAATGATGTTCCAAACAGTTGATTTTGGTGAGCCTAAGGTTTGGCTGATGTCTCCAACAGTTTTATTCTTGTTTCTCAGTCTCATAATGGCTTCTTTGACTTTCATTGGCACAACTTTGGTCCTCATGTTGATAAACAGCAATGAAAATTTCCAAAGGTGATGGAAAGACTGGAGGAAAGACTAGGTGCTGAGAGCTCTCTTATACCTGCATTATGAAGGCATTCAAACACACCTGAACATGTACAAACACCTGTGAAGCCATGTGACCCAAACATAATGGTGCCTTGAAATGGGGGGACTATGTATAAACACAGCTGTAATTTCTACATGGTGAAACCAAAATGTATAAAAATACCCTTTAATAAAATCTGACAATGTACACTTTAACCACTTGATTTTTTCTATTATAAATCTCGAATTGTGGAGCAGAGTGGCAAATGAATAAATGATAAGTCTTTGTCCCAAACATTATGGAGGGCACTGTAGATCATCTCTATAGATGGCCTATAGCTCGACCATCATCTCTTGAGATGGTCAAGGATTAAGATCAGCAACAAAAACACCAGGATTAAAGGGTTAAAAGCCAACAGCAGGATGACCAAGAGGTTGCTGGCAGGTGGAGACACTTCAGATGGAACAAGGTCATCGAACAGGAGCCTCGTGCCAGTCATTGAATGCCCGACTTACCCCAGGAGTATACATCAATGCAGCAAGAAAAATGGTCTCATAGCACTACTGACCCAGAGATAGACATACAAAGATGGAGTAACTCAGCGGCACAGGCAGCATCTGTGACGTTTGGGTGATGTTTCAGGTCGAGAACCTTCTTCAGACTGATCAGAGGAAAAGGAATTGAGAGATATAGACGATGATAAAGAACAATGAATGAAATATGTGCAAACAAGTAACGATGGTAAAAGAAACAGCCCATTGTTAGCTGTTTGTTGGGTGAAAACGAGAAGCTGGTGCGATTTGGGTGGGGGAGGGATAGAGAGAGTGAGAGGGAATGCCGGGGCTAATTGAAGTGAGAAAAATCAATATTCATACCACTGGGCTGCGAGCTGCCCAAGCGAAATATGAGATGCTGTTCCTCTAATTTGCGTTTAGCCTCACTCTGACGATGGAGGAGACTTAGGACAGAAAGGTCTGTGTACGAATGTGTCCAGTAACCGGGAGATCAGGTTGGTTCAGGCGGGCTGAGCGAAGGTGTTCCGTGAAACGATCGCCCAGTCTGCGTTTGATCTCGCCGATGTATAAGAGTCCACATCTTGAACAACGGACACAGTAGATGCAAGTGAACTCTCCCTAACCTGAAAGGACTGTCGGGGTCCCTGTACAGAATCAAGGGAGGAGGGATAGAGACAGGTGTTGCATCTTCTGCGGTTGCAGGGGAAGGCACCTGGGGAGGGGGTGGTTTGGGTGGGAAGGGATGAGTTGACCAGGGAGTTGCAGAAGGCGGAAAGGGGTGGAGCTGGGAAAATGTGATCCCGTTGGAGGTGGCGGAAATCTCGGAGGATTATGTGTTGTATGCGACGGCTGATGGTATGGAAGGTAAGGACTAGGGGGACTCTGTCTCTGTTGCGACTAGGGGGAGGGGAAGCAAGGGTGGAGCTGCAGAGTACTGAGGAGACACGAGGGAGGGCCTCATCTATGACAGGTCATCTATGGCTACTGACCCAGGTTCATTCCCTGCATACTATAGTTAAAGTCATACTACACAGAATTAGACCATTGAGCCCACCCTATGTCCATGCCAATTATCAAGAAACTATCCACATCCTATTTTCCAGAAACTCGCCCATAATCATCTATGCCTTGGCAATGCAAAGGATTCCCTAAGTACTTAGAACAATACGTTCTTCGGCCTGCAATGTTTGTACTGATCATGATGGCGTTAAACTGAAGATAGACACAAAAAGCTGGAGTAATTCAGCGCGATGCAGCATCTCTGGAGAGAAAGAACGAGTGACGTTTCAGGTCGAGACCCTTCTTCAGACTAGTCAGAGGAACGGGAAACGAGAGATATAGATGATGATGTAGAGAGATAAACAACAATGAATGAAAAATATGCAAAAAAGTAATGATGATAAAGGAAAAAGGCCATTGTTAGGTGACAATGAGAAGCTGGTGCGACTTGGGTGGGGGAGGGATGGAGGGAGAGGGAATGCCGGGGCTATCTGAAGTTACATAAGTCAATATTCATACCACTGGCTGTAAGCTGCTCAAGCAAAATATGAGATGCTGTTCCTCCTATGTGTGTTTAGCCTCACTCTGACAATGGAGGAGGCCTTGGACAGAAAGGCCAGTGTGGGAATGGGAAGGAGAATTAAAGTGTTTAGCAACGAGGGTGGTCAGGTAGATCCAGGTGGACTGAGCAAAGGTGTTCAGCAGTTAAACTAATCTCCTCTGCCTGCATGCCATCATATCCCTCTGCTCCTGTGCATATCCATTTGACTCTTCCAAAGTCTCTTAAATGACAGTAAAATATCTACGTCCACCAACATCCCTAGCACCATGTTCCAGCCATTCACCACTCTCTGCATAAGTAAGAAAGATTTTAAACCCACTTTAAACTTTGCCCAACTCTAATTAAAACGATGCCCTCTAATCTTTGATATTTCCTCCTTGAGAAATAAATCCTGACTGCCACCCAATCGATGTCACTCATAAATGTATACTTCGCCTCAGCGTCAAATGCTCCAGAGGCAACAATCCACGTTTGTCCAACTTCGCCTTTTAGCTAATGTCCTCTATGCCAGGCAGAATTCTGGTATACCTTTACAACGCTGTGTGTGTGTGTGTGTGTGTGTGTCTGTGTCTGTGTCTGTGTCTGTGTCTGTGTCTGTGTCTGTGTCTGTGTCTGTGTCTGTGTCTGTGTGTGTGTGTGTGTGTGTGTGTGTGTGTGTGTCTGTGTCTGTGTCTGTGTCTGTGTCTGTGTCTGTGTCTGTGTCTGTGTCTGTGTCTGTGTCTGTGTCTGTGTCTGTGTCTGTGTGTGTCTGTCTGTGTGTGTGTGTGTGTGTGTGTGTGTGTGTGTGTGTGTGTGTGTGTGTGTGTGTGTGTGTGTGTGTGCGTGTGTGCGTGTGCGTGGATATTGTTAGTGTGCGATCGGTGCAGACTCTGTGGGCTGAAGGGCCTGTTTCCGCAATATATCTAAGAGTAAAAAACTCAACGGATCAGGCAGCATCTGTGGAGGGAATGGTCGCAATATATCAGGTCCAGAAACGTCATCTATCCATTGTCTCCACACACGCAGTCTAATCCACTGAATTGCTCCAACACATGGTGTTTTGCTCAAGATTCCAACATCTACAGTTCCTCGTGTCTCCATCTTGCAAATCTTATGGGTGTTCATCAAATGGTCCATTTTAGAGCACTCACGAACATATATAGTAACGGATATTTAGGGCGAGGCACAAAATACAAGGGCTACTCACATGGGCATTTTATACGCACCTCTCCATTCAATTAATGCAAATGATCAACATACATATAAACTTAAACCTTGTGATTTTATCTGCTATCTTGAATGATGCAGCCTATTTGGCACATCAATCTATTCGACTAGACTGAATTCCATGTCTTGACTTCACACTCAGGTCACAGGCCATGAAGCGTCTGTGGAGAAATCCCATTGCAGCTTTGCAATGATGTGCCTCAAACAGATAAATCTGTTTCTAGTCTCCTGTGTTTCTTCAAGCAACAATGATTTTTCACTGCCAGAAAGGTGCGGGTCAAGGCTTGACCTTCTATTTAATATCTGTCAGCTTAATCGCTAATTTAAAATCATCCTCATTTCTAAAGGCGTTCTCAACCCGCCGGCTATGGAACCACACTCATCGTGGCATCACTCCAAAACAATTTCAAAGGTATCTCCACAGTAAGTCAGCAGTATAAACCCTTAAACTTTCCACATGCGTCCTCTTGTATAATTAATGTAATATGGTGCTGTGTTGGAGCCTGAACGTAGCAGGCAGCTAATGGCAGTGTTGATTAATCTCTGGGGTCAGAACCCATAAAGCAGCCTGGATCATTTCACATGGCCCTGTGACACCACAGCCCAGACTGACCCCGCACAACTTGGCTCACTTCCCTTTCAATAAGCACGTGAAGACTTCCCCAGGAATTGGTGAAGCATCACACAAGAAAAGGGACTCGTTTTCCATTCCAATACAAAATGCTGCCGGTTGCATCTACTTCAACACAAATGCATCGTGTTAACCATATAACAATCACAGCACGGAAACAGGCCCTCTCGGCCCTTCCAGTCCGTGCTGACCATTTATTTTCCCCTAGTCCCATCTACCTGCACTCAGACCATACCCCTCCATTCCCTTCCCGTCCATATACCTATCCACTTTACTTTTAAATGTTAAAATCGATCCTGCCTCCACCACTTCTGCTGGAAGCTCATTCCACACAGGCACCACTCTCTGAGTAAATAAGTTCCCCCTCATGTTACCCCTAAACTTCTGTCCCTTAATTCTCATGTCATGCCCTCTTGTTTGAATCTTCCCTACCCTCAATGGGAAAAGCTTATCCACGTCAACTTTGTCTATCCCTTTCATCATTTTAAAGACCTCAATCAAGTCCCCCCCTTAACCTTCTGCGCTCCAAAGAATAAAGACCTAACTTGTTCAACCTTTCTCTGTAACTTAGTTGCTGGAACCCAGGCAACATTCTAGTAAATCCCCTCTGTACTCCCTCTATTTTGTTGACATCCTTCCTATAATTAGGTGACCAAAATTGTACATCATACTCCAGAATTGGTCTCACCAATGCCTTGTACAATTGTAACATTACTTCCCTACTCCTATATTCAATGCTCTGATTTATAAAGGCCAGCACACCAAAAGCTTTCTTTACCACCCTATCTACATGCGATTCCACCTTCAGGGAACTATGCACAGTTATTCCTAGATCTCTCTGTTCCACAGCATTCCTCAATTCCCTACCATTTGTTCTTTGACATGAGAGCTGCACCACAACACCTTCATCTAATTCACCTTGATCAATCAAGAGAAAGGGGCTGAGGAATGCAAAGCATGAGCTTACTATGTCGACTGTTCCATTAAATGGGTTTATCAAGCACCTGCTACACAACCAGAATAATATCCTGTGTAGGAAGGAACTGCAGATACTGGTTTAAACCAAAGACAGAGACAAAATGCTGGAGTAACTCAGTGGGGCGGGCAACATCTCTGGAGAGAAGGAATGGATGACGTTTCGCATGCCCAGGTCAGCTCACGTCACCCATTCCTTCTCTCCAGAGATGCTGCCTGACCCGCTGAGTTACTCCAGTTTTTTGTGTCTATCTTCTAGAACAATATCTTTGAAGGAACATAATATTTCTGCAAAAAAAACAAAACGGAATGGGGAATGTTGTTCCTTGCCAACCTCCCAGCAGTATCACAGCTGTAAGCCCTGCAGGATCTCTGCAGTCCCAGTGCAAACAATACAGTTCCGTTTATTGTCACGTGTACCGAGGTCGAGTGAAAAGCTTTAGCTGCCTGTTACCCAGTCAGCAGAAAGACACAACATGATTACAATCAAGCCATTACAGTGTACAGATACATGATAAGGGAATGACCTGAAGCCAGCAAGTCCAGTCAAGGATAGTCCGAGGGTCATCAACGAGGTAGATAGAAGTTCAGCCATGCTCTCTGGTTGTGGGCGGATGATTCAGTTGCCTGATTACAGCCTACAGGTAATGTGCTCTACAAACCCTCTGAACATAGGCCTTGGAACATGTTCCCTGCCCCAGGAATCACTGCTGCAGCCACCGTGAATGGAAGGGCAGTGTCCAGTATCTGAGAGTGCTTTGCTGATACTGTGACTGTGTGCCTTTAAGGGGTGGCTGATGAGTTCTCAGTCGCATGGTTGAGTGCCAGCAGCTACAACAAATTCAATTAGAGTTTTACAGTGATGCCAGCTGTTTCTGAAACAACATTAAGTTACACTGGGGAGATCAACAACGCTGATTTAAAATGGTTCAATTGAATTTCACAATCTTTTTAGATCTTTTTAAAATGTTGTTAAGGAGACTTGAAACAATGTTTTAACACCAAAGCACATTTATGAGCCCTGGTGCTTTGCAGCGTTGGAATCAATACAAATGTATATAGATTAAGCCACAAGCCTAACCAGTTATTGATACGATTAGCCTTTGATTTCTTATTGGCCTAAATACTGCTGCACTGTACTTTAAAATCTAAATGTTTCAGGATCTGGCATGGCTTCAAAAGATTTGCTCACCTGTACTCACCTCAGAGATCATATCTAATTACTCTTCTATTCATTTACAGAATATAGGTGGCATGGATAAAGGCACCATTTATTTTTGCCCATCCCTCATGCTTCATCTCATCACAATGGAAGATATTGTGCCCTGGGCACCTTACCACACCTGTGCAGTGGGCACCTTACCACACCTGTGCAGTGGGCACCTTACCACACCTGTGCAGTGGGCATCTTACCACACCTGTGCAGTGGTACCTTACCACACCTGTGTAGTGGGCACCTTATCACACCTGTGTAGTGGGCACCTTATCACACCTGTGCCATGGGCATCTTACCACACCTGTGCAGTGGGCACCTTACCACACCTGTGCCGTGGGCACCATATCACACCTGTGCAGTGGGCATCTTATCACACCTGTGCCGTGGGCATCTTACCACACCTGTGCAGTGGGCACCTTATCACACCTGTGAAGCCACTTCTCGTTGAATGTGGACATTGATGATGAATTTCATCTTAGCCTTCAATCTTTCAGCAAAGCCTTAGTTTAATTGCTGAAAAAAACATTTGGGAACTAAAAGAACTCTTAATTGATGGTAGATCCAAATGCTGGAGTAACTCTGCGGGACAGGCAGCATCTTTGGAGAGAAGGAATGGGTGATGTTTCAGGTCGAGACTTCTTCAGACTAGTCTGAAGAAATGTCACCCATTCCTTCTCTCCAGAGATGCTGCCTGTCCCGCTGAGTTACTCCAGCGTTTTGTGTCTATCTTCGGTGTAAACCAGCATCTGCAGTTCCTTCCTACTGATAGTTGGTGCGCCCTGGCCACCCTACATTTTTAAATAAATCACGGGCAGTCGATTTCACGGTTCTCCACGACACGACAACAGGATTTGTCAGAACTCTCGCGGATGGAGATTGAAGCACAAATTTCAGCCTGATCTGTTAAATATTTTCAATACTTTTTGGTTTTACTGCAGAATATTTTATAAAATGAAATCCTCAGAAGTTTGCATACCCTGGTCTATTAGATTTGCTAATAATTTCACTGTACCTTAATTGGTACATGTGACAATAAACTGGCCTTGAAACCTTGAACCTAGATGTGTGCATTAATAATTGCATACACCATTTGCAAAATGATCTTAATTTTCACTTTTGTGAACATCATCTCTGGTTGCCAGCATCACTTAAGGGCCTGTCCCACTTGCGTGTCCTTGGCACGCAAATTACACGACCTCGTGGTCGCGTTGAGGCGCACGGGCATTGTGTGGCCACGCGGGGCCGGTCCCACTGAGAAGCGTGGAGGGGTATGGAGTTGTGCGCGGTATCGTGCAGCGCTCTGAAATTTTGTAGCGAACTAAATCTTCGCGCGCCACCGGCCTGTCGCGTGACTGACGGCCAAAGTGGGACAGGCCCAAGACCCTGCCGCAATGCAACGTCTCACCTCCAACAGCAGCAGAAGCAGGCAAACGATCGCCGAGTCGGCCTGGGGCTCACGGCTGTTGCGGTCCGGATCCGCGCCCACTTCTACTCCCAGAGCGGGGCCAAGACAGACACAAAATGCTGGAGTAACTCCGCGGGACCGGCAGCATCTCTGGAGAGAAGGAATGGGTGACGTTTCGGGTCAAGACCCTTCTTTCAGATTTTGTGTCCATCTTCAAATAACGTCATGCGCTCCAAACGGCTGTGCGATCGCATGAGGTCACGTGGGACCGTCGCGCTTCAACGCGACCACGAAGTGGCGTAATTAGCGTGCCAAGGACACGTAAGTGGGACAGGGGCTTTACTTGCCTAGCTTGGTCCTTTATTATTAATGGGTTGCTTGACAACTTAGTGGTTCCAAAGGAGGGAATTAATAATCCAGAAACAGAATTTATATGCAGTTAATAATCTGAAATTTGAAAAACTATTAATTGATAAGAATGGCCATGCACTACTAGATTGCCACGACTGTTCCGGGCACCTGCCATCCTCACCTACCTGACATGTTAAGGAAGGAACTGCATACGCTGGTTTAAACTGAAGATAGACACAAAAAGCTGGAGTAAATCGGCGGGTCAGGCAGCATCTCTGGAGAAAAGGAATAGGTGACATTTCGGGTCGAGGACCTTCTTCAGACTGAGAGTCAGGGGAAAGAGAAACGGGAGATATTGACAGTGACGTAAAGAGATATGGAATAAATAAATGAAAGATATGCAAAAAAAGTAACGATGATAAAGGAAACGAGGCATCCCTCCTCTCCCAAATCGCACCAGCTTCAAAGTTGTCTTGCCGAGTCTCATTATCTGTACTCATACTCACACAGCACCCAGCTAATAACGGCCTGTTTCCTTTATCATCGTTACTTTTTTGCATCTTTCATTTAATTGTTCTATGTCTCTCTACATCACTGTATCTCTCTACATCTCTATATCTCTCTACATATCTTTCATTTCCTTTTCCCTTCTCACAGCCGGAAGAAGGGTCCCGACCCGAAACGTCACCCATTCCTTCTCTCCAGAGATGCTGCCTGTCCCGCTGAGTTACTCCAGCATTTTGCGTCTACCTGAAATGTGAATTCCGTTTCTCTCTTTCCACAGGATACAAACCAACTTGCTAGGTATTCCCAGAATTGTCTGGTTTTTTTACATTTTATTTTCAGCGTCTGCAGTATTTTTGCTCTTGGAGTACATTAAGAGATCAAGCTGGTTTAAAAGTAAGTCCACCCAAAAATAATATATGCACTAAATCATGAATAAATATTAAGAATTGTGCGTGCCACATTCCATTTAATACGTGAAATAATCTTAAAATGCTATGTGCTACCATAATGTAACTCAAAACTTGCAGACGTGCAGCTAATAGTGGAAGATTGACTACGGATTCTATAGGTTTGGCAGTCTATTTACTGTGGCTTTTCGTCGAGAATAAAACAATCCAGGGCATATGGAGTCCGCAAGAAGAGTTCAAACAATGATATGTCTTGTTCATTCATGTTTGAAATCTTCAGCAGGATACTTGACATGTAACCAGGAAGTATGAATTAGAATCATTCAATGCAAAAATCAAGCACAGACATTGACAGAAAAGAAAGATTAAAGAGATAAATCGGAAAGTAAAATAAAACATTTTTTTTTATAACCTCACCCAAAAAAACCCCAACATTCGAAAGTATGAGCTCTCATTTTTAAAAGTAGCTTTTCGGTCCTAGAGGGATTTTTAAGATAGCAAGACTTTTTAAGATTCCTTACTGACGTACATGTATTTAATATCCCTTATGATACTAAAATAATGACACAAGATATTCATTCACAGAAGATGTTCTCTCGGGAAAACCCCATTCCGAAAGGGAATCGGGAAATGTTGGAAAAACTCTTGCAAGTTTGTTAGCATTCTATAAAAAAAGAGATAAAGTGAACAGCAGATTTCCTACTGAATCAAATGACAATGCAGCATGCTCCCGCCACTATATTCTAATATGTCGATATCCATGATCAAATATTAACCTCATTGATCTCAGCTTCTCTTGATTGAAATAGATGTTATGGCCTAAAAGTAATTAAAGTCAATCTTAACAAAACATTGGCACATGCCCCATTACAGAAGTATACCCTGCCCTTATAAAAAAATCACTTACTAACTTATAGGGAAGAATGTTACAGGAGATTCATGATTATATATTAAATGTAAGTACACCTTTCAGTATGTACCTGGAGTAGCAAATCTGTGTGACCATTGCTTGGACTGTTTCTTATTTTAAAATTGAAGCAACAGTCAAGCAAGCCCGCCAATGCCTCAACTTCCCCAGAAGGCTAGACAAATTCAGCACGTCTTCAATAACTTTCATCACGTTTTACAGATGCAACATAGAAAGCATCCTATGTCAATGCATCCACAACTTGGCCCAGTAACTATTGGGCCCAGGACCACAAGAAAACGCAGAGAATTGTGGACACAGCCCAGTCCATCACGCCGAGCAGCCTCGCCCACCCCATCAACTCCATCTATACTGCATGCTGCCTTGCGAAAGCAGCCAATATAATCGAGGACCACCTCTCATTCTCCCTTCTCTGGTCAGGTAGAAGACACAGCACCTCGAAAGCACATATCACCAGATTTGGGAACAGCTTCTTCCCCACTATTGACCGGGTCTCTAATTATTAGTTTAGTTTAGTTTATTGTCACATGTACCGTAGTACAGTGAAGAGCTTTTTACTGTGTGCCAACTAGACAGTGGAAAAATACTATACATGATTACAATTGAGCCGTCCACAGTGTACAGATACACGATAAAGGGAATAACGTTTTGTGCAAGATAAAGTCCCGTCAAGTCCGGTTAAAGATCGTCCGAGGGTCTTCAATTAGATAGATAGTAGCTCACGACTGCTCTCTGGTTGTGGTAGGATGGTTCAGTTGCCTGATAACAGCTGGGAAGAAACTATCCCTGAATCTGGAGGTGTGCGTTTTCGCCCTTCTGTACCCCTTGCCTGATAGGAGAGGGGAGAAGAGGGATTGACCGGGGGTGAGACTCGTCCTTGATTATGCTGCTGGCCTTGCCAAAGTAGTGAAGTATAGATGGAGTCAATGGAAGGAAGGTTGGTCTGGGTGATGGTCTGCGCTGAATCCACATTTCTCTGCAATTTCCTGCTGTCTTGGATGGAGCTGTCCCCAAACTGTGCTGTGATGCATCCCAATAAAATGCTTTCTGCGGCACATTGCCGATTTGGTGAGAGTTGTTGGGGCCATGCCAAACTTCCAAAGCCTTCTGGGCCATTGCTTTGATATGGCTAGTCCAGGACAAATTGCTGGTGATATTTACTCCGAGGAACTTGAAGCTTTCAACCATTTCCACTTTGACGCCATCAATGCAAACTGGGGTATGCGTACCACTTTATTTCCTGAAGTCGTTCACTATCTCCTTCGTCTTGCTGACATTGAGAGAAAGGTTGTTGCCTTGGTCACAAGGTTCTCCTTTCTGTACACTGTCTTGTCATTATTTGATATCCGCCCTACTACAGTGGTGTTGATTGCAAATTTGTAAAGTGAATTAGGTGACTTGGCTGCAGAGTCGTGGGTGAACAAGGAGTAAAGAAGGGCGCAGAGAACGCATCCTTGCGGAGCACCAGTCGAGGATTACCGTAGAGGGCGATTTGTTGGTCAGGAGGTTGAGGATCCAATTGCAGAGATAAGTTCTCGACTTGCTGACCAGCAGACCACAAGTAGTATATACTATATACTAGGAATCTTCCAATCTACCTCATCTTGGCCCTTGCACATCTTTATATCTGCACTTTCCCTGTAGTTGTAACACTTTGTACTGCACTCTTTATTTTTTCTTGTACTACCTGATGGTCTCATTTACAGTATGATTTCCCTGCATAGCACATGGAACACGTTTTTCACCACATCTCAGTTCATGAGACTAATACCACATAAACCAACACCAATTATTCATGACACAATATGAATTGAGAAATGACTAAGTAAAATATAAGAGAATAAATCAAGCAAGAGCAGCCACCAGAATGATCTAAAACAATCAGAAGTTAAACCAATAACATGTCTCCAAATATTTTTGGAAGATGCTTTCTGGAATCACTTTGCCTTCTTCATGAACCTATGTGATTGAAATGTAAAGCAAATCTCAATATGTGCCTGAAAATAATTCAACTCCATAACTGCACTTTGTATCCAAAATGCTTTAAAAAATATATATATATTTTGCCTCAAACACACATACTGGACCTCTGATTTAAAATCACCCAGTTACTTTTAGAGGATGAGATTAGAATCTATCAGCTACGGTTCCCAGCCTACTTCTAACGGTGGACCATCACAGCATGTAAGACATTAAACAATTCAGTTTACCAAAGTGAAGCTTTTGTTACATTTTACTGATAACAAATTGAACTTGAAACAATCGCACATCTCACAATGGGATTGTCTAATTGGCAATGCAATAATTAATAGTAAGAACAGCTCACTATTGTGTACGATATTCCTTTATACCGAGAATTCTAAACATCTATTTGTTAATACAAACAGTGCAGGTTGGAACTCGTGGAAGAACTAAATCATTTAAACAGAGTAGTTTTGAACAAAATACTTAATGTTTTATATACATTTATCCAGAGAGTACGAGCAGAATAAATTTTGCAGGATAGATTTTGCTACAAATAATATTACATGCAAATAATATTTGGTTTACAAAGTGTAATGTGAGAAAATGTAAATGTTAATGTGGAATTTGCTATCCCCTTGGATAAAAAACAAACAGTAAAGGGCCATTAAGCTTTTTAACAAAATAGTGGGGTCAAGGGATCAAAGTGGAGAAGATATAATAAATCAAAGGGTACAGCAAGACTGCAGAGAAAGGTATTAATATGGGAAATGATAAACAGACTGTGACAGAAAGGGATAAAAAGTACAAATCTGAGACTCAATCAGCAGATAAGGCTTGAGGTTACAAAAATAATGAAAGAACAAAACTGAAGTCTCTATGTCTGAATGCACATAGCATTTAAAATAAAACAGATGAAGTGTGAGCACAAAACAAAAGAAATGCATGATCTGAAAGCAATTACAGAAAGAGGCTGCAGGATGACACAGCTCGGACCTGCACATCGAAGGCTACCTGCCATTCTGGAAGGACACAGAGCCAGCTTCAGTTGGCGGTGTGATGTTAGCACAATAAACAATAATAAGTTAAGTTCAGATAACTGGAACGTGGAAGCAGCTTTTATAGATATGAGAAATTATAAAGAGGCATTTATGGAAATGGTGTGCAAGCACCTAAATAACACTGTAACTACATATTAGGATGAAGTATACAGGAAGAAGGAAATATATGGACAAATCATGGCAGATTTTAATCTATGTAGACTAGAGAAAAAACAGATGGACAATGGCTGTCTAGATGATGAGTTCATGGGAGCATTTTAAGATAATTTCTTAGAACATTACATCCACCGCCATTCAGAGAGAGGCTATACTAGACCTTGTGTTGTGCAGAACTAGGATTATGTTGTGACATCGTAGTGAATGAACGGCTACAGAATAGTAAACATAACTTTAAACAGAAGTTTACATTTTACATTCAAGATCAGAGAGTGTTTTTTTTTTGTTTTTTTTTTCGAAAGTCGAAAAAAAAAATTATTCAAAAAAAAATAAAAAAATCAGAGAGTGTAAAATGGGTTCAGTGCTCGCATTTTAAATCCAAATAAGGGCAACTATGAGGACATGAACGTGAATGAGTGGAAAGCAGTAAATTAAGGTGAGGGGTTGGTGTAGGAAGGAACTGTAGATGCTGGTTTACACCAAAGGTAGACACAAAATGCTGGAGTAGCTCAGCTGCCTGTCCCGCTGAGTTACTCCAGCAGCTAAGGTGAGGGATTGATTCATTAAGATGCAACCCTAGACATACAAGGGGATTTTCCACAATGCACAATGAGAGAACCCATCATCACTGAACCAGGGATAATATTAAACGTATTAGTGTATAATTGAACCAGGCCAAGTGGCATGCCAAAACACTGGGGCAAGTGTAGAAACAATAATGAATGACCAAAAAGTAGACCATAAGACATAAATATGTCTACCTATTGACCATAAGAAATGTAAAAATAGACAGCAAAGGTTTCTACAGATATTTACAAAGGTTCTACGTATGAGACTATCAAGTCAAGTCACTTTTATTTCTATAGCACATTTTTAAAAAACAGCTCTCGTTGGCCAAAGTGCTTTACATTGGTGGAGGTACTAACGTTATACAACAGTGGTTCATGGATTAAGTACATACATCACTACATACATATAGCCCTCGCTCAGAGAACGTCAAGAAAGGCTTGGGAGTAGAGATCAGTTTTAAGTCTCGACTTAAAGGAGTTGATGGAGGGGGCAGTTCTGATGGGAAGAGGGACGCTGTTCCAGTCTAGGAGCTGCAATCACAAAGGCGCGATCGCTCCCGAGCGTAAACCTAGACCGCGGGGATGTTCAGTCACCCCAAGTCGGCCGATCTGAGGGACCTGGAGGTGGTGTGGTGGATAAGCAGACTTTTGATGTAGGTGGGGGCAAGCTCGGTAAGGGCTTTAAGGGCTTTTAAGGGCTTAGAAGCCCATTAAAGGCTTCTCCAGATTATCTGATCGAGAATCTGGAGAATTCATATTAGAAAATAATGAGATTGCAAACAAATTAAATGGGCATTTGCATCATCTTCATTGAAGGGTTTCCAAGCCACATCCCAGAAATAGCTGTACATTAAATTGTGAGGAATTAAAAGGTGAGGTAGGGGAAGAACTGTGGAATGTTACAATCACCTGACAAATGATACTGAGCAAATGGACTGTGGGCAGACAAGTCCCCAGGTCCCAAGGCAATTCATCTTTGGTCTTAATAAAAGTGGCTGGTGAGATCGGTTGGTTTTAATTTTATAATATTCCTTAATTATGGGGAAAGTTCTATTAAATTGGAATGTAGCAAATATAGTTTCTTGATTCAAAATACTTAAGAGAAAGCTAGAAACAGTAGGCCAAATAGCTCAACAACTGCCACATAGAAAACCATGTTAGAAAAAGGATGAATTGTTTAAGAAGGAACTGCAGATGCTGGAAAATTGAAGGTAGATAAAAATGCTGGAGAAACTCAACGGGTGAGGCAGCATCTATGGAGAGAAGGAATAGACCACGTTTCAGGTCGAGACCCTCTTCAGTCTGATGAGAAAGGATAATTGATATAACTGGGCATTTAGAAACATTTAAGATAATTTGGCAAAGACCTCATGGTTTTGTGAAAGTGAAGTTATGTCTAATCTACCTCCTGAAGTTCTTTGCTGTAACTTGCGCTGTGGATATGGGAGAAGCAGTGGTTTTGGCCTCCAGAAATTGTAGAAAATAATAGCTCATCAAGTGGGAGGCAAGATAATAATGCAGATCCTAGAATCGGGAACATAAGATAATCTGCTGGAGAAACTCAGCTGGAATCGCCTAGAGGAAAGGTTATGTCCCAAAACATTCACTGCCCATTTCGCTCCACACAGATAGACACAAAACGCTGGAGTAACTCAGCGGGACGGGCAGCGTCTCTGGAGAGAAGGAATGGGTGACGTTTTGGGTCGAGGCTCTTCTTCAGGCCGAGGGTCAGGGGAGAGGAAGACACAGAGATAAGGAAGGGAAAGGTATGAAAACGAGACATCAAAAGAAATGAGAATCAAGGAAATTGTAGAATAGGTAATTGTTTGCGAGGATAAGGTGGTTACGAGGCAAACGGAGGTAAAACGTGATCAAGGACAGTCAGACAGGTCGGAGAACTGGGAGAGGGAAAGCAAGGGTTACTTGAAGTTAGAGAAGCCAATATTCATACCTCTGGGGTGAAAACCATCATCTGGAGCTCCTTGCTACACATCCCTCCATATAGGACGTTGCCAGACCCATCGAGTTCCTCAAACAGGTTGTTTTTTTTACTAAATTCATTATTTCAATTAATTTGTGCGTTTACTGGACGCAAGTTACTGGAGATAATAAATGCTCTTCTGCAAGGCGTTGTCCCTCACCCCACAGACACACACACACTGTTGTTGATTCCTCACACAGATTTATCTCAAATGTGTTACATACTGAATGCAATTTGATTCATCACTGCTACTTTTATTGGAAGTTCTGAAATTATGTCATATTCATAATTGGTCTAAAAAAAGATCCCCCAGCTAGGTGCAAGTGCCCACATACAGTGCTTGTGTTATTGGACCACCAAATGCAGTTCTGGACCAGTGATTCAGTGATCCAGGGATTCAATGTCGAGCCCTACTGAAGTTGCCAGGGATATTGAATGAACGTAATGAAAAAACAAATCTGGAATTTAAAATAGGTTGCACCTTATGGCAGGAGGGAGATGCTGCAGAGAAGAGGAGACAAAGTGCCGGCCCAGTGGAACAGGCGGGGACCAAGGGGAAGCTTCTACCAGTCACAAATTCAGACCTGCCAGTTTAAGAGCAGCGCCGAATGTGATACTTAGTTCCGTTTATTGTCACGTGTAGCGAGGTACAATGGAAAGCGTGCAATCCAGTCAGCAGAAACACAGTACATGATTACAGTCGAGCCGTTTACGGTATAGATACATGATAAGGGAATAACGTTTAGTGCCAGGTAAAGCCAAGAAAGTCCGAGGGTCACCACTTTCCTCCAGGGGTGAGACTTGCCATTCAGCAGGGAAACACTGGAAGAGATTGCATATCCCGCATGAGTTAATAACAAAAATGGTTGGAAACACTCGGGTCCATAGAAAGGGAAATAACGTTAATTCAGAGACCTATCATCATTCAAAATTCCTTAGATTCTGGAGTAGTTCCTGAGGATTGGAGGGTAGCTAATGTAACCCCACTTTTTAAAAAAGGAGGGAGAGAGAAAGCGGGGAATTACAGACCAGTTAGTCTAACATCGGTAGTGGGGAAACTGCTAGAGTCAGTTATTAAAGATGGGATAGCAGCGCATTTGGAAAGTGGTGAAATCATTGGACAAAGTCAGCATGGATTTACGAAAGGTAAATCATGTCTGACAAATCTGATAGAATTTTTCGAGGATGTAACTAGTAGAGTGGATAAGGGAGAACCAGTGGATGTGTTATATCTAGACTTTCAGAAGGCTTTCGACAAGGTCCCGCATAAGAGATTAGCATACAAACTTAAAGCACACGGTATTGGGGGTTCAGTATTGATGTGGATAGAGAACTGGCTAGCAGACAGGAGGCAAAGGGTAGGAGTAAACGGGTCCTTTTCAGAATGGCAGGCAGTGACTAGTGGGGTGCCGCAAGGCTCAGTGCTGGGACCCCAGCTATTTACAATATATATTAATGATTTGGACGAGGGAATTCAATGCAACATCTCCAAATTTGCAGATGATACCAAGCTGGGGGGTATAGTTAGGTGTGAGGAGGATGCTTGGAGGCTGCAGGGTGATTTGGATAGGCTGAGTGAATGGGCAGATGCATGGCAGATGCAGTACAATGTGGATAAATGTGAGGTTATCCACTTTGGTGGCAAAAACATGAGGGTAGACTATTATCTGAATGGTGGCAGATTAGGTAAGGGGGAGATGCAACGAGACCTGGGTGTCATGGTACACCAGTCATTGAAAGTAGGCATGCAGGTGCAGCAGGCAGTGAAGAAAGCAAATGGTATGTTAGCATTCATAGCGAAAGGATTTGAGTATAGGAGCAGGGAGGTTCTACTGCAGATGTACAGGGTTTTGGTGAGGCCACACCTGGAGTACTGCGTACAGTTTTGGTCTCCAAATCTGAGGAAAGACATCCTTGCCATAGAGGGGGTACAGAGAAGATTCACCAGACTGATTCCTGGGATGTCAGGACTTTCATATGAGGAAAGATTGGATAGACTCGGTTTGTACTCGATGGAATTTAGAAGATTGAGGGGGGATCTTATAGAAACCTACAAAATTCTTAAGGGGTTGGACAAGCTAGATGCTGGAAGATTGTTCCCGATGTTGGGGGAGTCCAGAACAAGGGGTCACAGTCTAAGGATAAGGGGGAATTCCTTTAGGACCGAAATGAGGAAAACATTCTTTACACAGAGAGTGGTGAGTCTCTGGAATTCTCTGCCACAGAAGGTAGTTGAGGCCAGTTCATTGGCTATATTTAAGAGGGCGTTAGATGTGGCACTTGTGGCTAAAGGGATCAGGGGGTATGGAGAGAAGGCAGGTACGGGATACTGAGTTGGATGATCAGCCATGATCACATTGAATGGCGGTGCAGGCTCGAAGGGCCGAATGGCCTACTCCTGCACCTATTTTCTATGTTTCTATACTGTTCCAGTGCTGCGCCTTCTGAAGTTGCAGATCTGACCTGCAACATGGCTGCGTGGTGCAAGTTGCTACCACGGAGCCCGAGACCCGGGTTCCATCCCGACTACAGGTGCTGTCTGTAGGGAGTTTGTACGCTCTCCCCATGACCATG
This sequence comes from Raja brachyura, assembly GCA_963514005.1. The sequence goes on along the minus strand of OY740797.1, from coordinate 51,724,373 downwards.
TGTGATTATCCGGGTGCTCCAGTTTCCTCCCACAATCCAAAGACGTGTAGGTTTATAGATTAATTGGCTTCTGTAAAGTATCCCAAGTGTGTAGAATAGAACTAGTGTACAGGAATTGTAGGTTTGCACGGACTAAATGGGCCGAAGGACCTGTCCCCACATGGTATCTCTAAACTAAGGTAAACTAAACTAAACTTTAATTTTGGTTATGCAGCAATTTGCGATATTGAGTTTGGGGTGATCTTGGTTCTGATGCAAAGGAGCAATGTGACACTGATGCGGCTGCTACAGATTGCTGTAGATCCTGCCACGACTAGAAAGTGCTGCCAACTGTGCACCGGCTCAGGCACCTAACAGATAAGCACAGCTTTAAACAAATGCTGAAAGAATCCCTGTGTATCTTGGAAGCTGCTCGACAGCCTGCAATGGGTTGTGATGTTGACTAGTTAGGTCTCTCGAGTTCCTTTAAATGGACAGAGATGCCGTGCAAAGTTCTCCTAGTTGCATTGTAAATGTTGATCAAATCTTGCAGTCAACGGCTCTGATTTATGTCGGTAAAGGAAGAAGTGTTGTTGGCTACATTACAGATGAGGGGGAAACATCAGAAGCATTTGCACACAGAAAGGCCACGAGTCAATGTTCCACTCAGCGATGATCGTGAGCGAGACCGAGCCTAATTTGTGCACATAAAGTGGGCACTAATGTCAGCGAAGTGCGAGCAGATTTCCCAGCCACAAATGTCTATCTGCAGACTATTCTCAATGAAATTTCTAATCACTGCTGGTGCATTTAGAACCACAAATGGATGGATAACTTGTAGGAAAGCTAAAAACAATGGCCATAACCCTTTGTCAAACCTATGACTGCAAGATCCTTTACTAAAACTCCACACGCCAGACATTCTCCTCTTGACCCAGTGAACAAGTGAGAAAACTCTATCTAGTTCCTTTCCCAAGGTAAAGAGTACGTATGAAATTACATCAAATAACTTAACTCTGTATCAAAGTGAGATCAAGATGTTCTCCAAAGTAGAATGACTTGTGCACTACAATGTGTTCAATTCCAACGTACTTTATATATAATCTCTACGTTACAAATAGATTTCAGACTCCATATTTATCAACACTTGCACTTTGCATCTTTACTAAGGTCCTCTTTATTGAGAGTTCTGCAAAATAAAGAATTCAAAAAATGAATCTTTGTCGCAACATATCAGTACATCGTGCATAGATTAGGGTGCAGCCCGAGATCCTATCTATGAGAAATGACACAGGTATCTTCTATTCTACACGTACATTTTTTAAATGGGAGATAAAAAATATTGATGAATATTGGAACTAGTTAAGGGCCTGTCCCACTTTCACGACCTCTGCCGAGTTTGCCCTCGACTCATACTCGCAGTATGGTCGTCATGAGGTCGTAGGTAGGCAGGCCGTGATGCTAGTCGTAGGTACTCGTGGCATCAAGTAGGTCGGGGCGTTTTTCGAGCCTGATGAAAAATGTCCACGAGTAAAAAAGGTAGTGAAAGTGATACAGGCCCATAAGACTGTGTTGGCCAGGAATTTTTATTGCATGAGACTCCTTTTATCAGATTGAAAAATCAATCTCCATCTCTCCTGCCATACACCCTCATCCAAAGTCCATATTGAAACTTGATGAAACCATTTCAGGATTGCTTCATACCACACAGAAATTCAAACAGGTACTTTTGGGCACGAGACCTGAACATGGTTTCTATGCCATTAACCCTGCCCACAGCACCCCTGCACATGCTTGGACAGAGTGGATGTGGAGAGGATGGTTCCCCTCGTGGGAGAGTCTAGGACGAGAGGTCAATACCTCAGAGTTAAAGGATGTTCTTTTTGGAAGGAGATGGGGAGGAATTTATTTAGTCAGAGAGTGGTGAATCTGTGGAATTCTTTGACACAGAAGGCTGTGGAAAAGTCAAAGTCAAGTCAAACAAACTTTATTGTCATTTAGAAATACATCGATATATGCAGTTCCAAACTAAATTACGTTGCATTTGGCTCCCTGTGCAACACGATAATTAACAGAAGGATAGACATGGATAAAAAGGATAAAAGGATAAATAGACAATGGTGGCAGCCCATTACATGGCATTCAGGAGTCTGATGGCTCGTGGGAAGAAGCTGTTGCACAACCTTGATGTTCTGCTCCTTATGCTGCGATATCTTCGATATCTTTTGAGGACAAGTCAGTGGATATACTTATGGCAGAGAGAGATGGATTCTTGATTAGTACGGGTGTCAGAGGTTATGGGGAAAAAGGCAGGAGATTGGGGTTAGGAGAGAGAGATAGATCAGTCATGATTGAATGGAGGAGTAGACTTGATGGGCCAAATGGCCTAATCCTGCTCCTATCTCTTCTGATCATGCGATTCAAATTCTTCCCCTCCCCTGTCTAATCACCGAGCTCCTTCCTGCATTCATCTTCCTAATGCACACCCCCCCTGCTCCACCCCATGCTGTAGGTGTCCTGCTACGCTCTCCCACTGCTAACCGCCCCACCATCATCTCCAGCCCAAGTCCCAGTGCAGGCCCCATTGAATCGATGGCCTTTGGTCACAGCCACCCAGCATAGTGTTTCTTGGCCAGCACATTTTTCCTTCATGAAAATCAAACAAAGTAAAAATCAATTAAGTCCCAGGATTTGGACAAAACTTAAATTTGTAGCAAGGGTAAATAATTAAAAAATGACTCTGGCTCTCTATCTCTTTGTACGTATCAGAAAGAGATTAAATGGTGAGAATGAGCATTGTTGATGGTTCCAGGGACAAGATTGCTTGTACATAAGTTACTCAAGGCTGACGTGCAAGATCAGCTAACGATTAGCAGGGCAATTGTATATTGGCCTTTCTCCCAAGAGAATTTGAATACAGGAATATAGTCATCTTGCTGTATATCTATACGGTCTCGCTGAGTCTAAACCTTGTATAGATTTATTTTCCTTATTCAAACTGCTCCAGAGGGAATGCAGTGAAATTCCCTGGACCGATTAAAGGGAAGGAGAGTTTGCCATAAGAGGAGAGATTGAGAAGAATGGGTCTGTATTCTGGGGAATACAGACTCTGAAACGTCACCATTCCTTGTCTCCACAGATGCTGCCTCCACCACTGAGTTACTCCAGCATTTCATGTCTCTGTTCAGTCTAAACCAGCATTTGCAGTTCCTTCCTACTCAAATGACTTAACAGGCTTGATGCAGGAACAAACTTTTCTCTGCTGGCGGGTCCAGGGCCATTGGGCTGTTGAGGACCCAGGTGAAGAGATATTCCATCACACAGCGGGTAATGAACATTTGAAATTCTCTGCCTTTGGAATCCTTGATTTGCTGTGGACACCAAGTCACTGTTTTGATTCAAAACGACACAGTGGCGTAGATGGTCGAGTTGCGGCTCTACAGAACCAGACACCCAGATTCAATCCAGACTTTGGGTGCTGCCGGTGTGGAGTTTGCATGTTCTCCCTGTGTGTTTCCGGTGGGTGCTCCACTTTCACCCCTCGTCCCAAAGACATGCGGGTTTGTAGGTTAACTGGTCTCTGGAAATTGCCCCTTGTGCGGGCGGAATGAATGTGAAAGTGGGAGAACATATAACTGGTGAACGGGTGCTCGATGGCCGGCGTGATCACAGTGTGCTGAAGGGCTTCTTTCCACGGTTTATCTCAAACTCAACTTAGAATACAGATAGATGTTTGTATATTTAAGGGCGTGTCTCACTTGACTGTCAATCGCGCGCCATTTACGCGACCTGCTAGCGTGTGGATAGCGCGGGATGGGCGCATGGAGTGTTGTGGAGGAGTGCGGAGGAATGTGGACTTCATCCTGCACTAAATCTCCGCGCGTCACCGGCCTGTTGCGGAACTGACGGCCAAAGTGGGACAGGCCGGAAGACCCTGGCATGACGCAACGTCTCACTTCCATTAGCAGCAGAAGCCGGCAAATGATCACGGAGCTCGGCCTGGGGCTCACGGCCGTTGCGGATCCCGATCCGCCCCCACTCCTACTCCCAGACCGGGTCCAAAACGATCAGAGATGGACACAAAATGCTGGAGTAACTCAGCGGGACCAGCAGCCTCTCTGGGGAGAAGCAATGGGTGACGTTTCAGGTCGAGACCCTTCTTCAGACTGAAGAGTCTCGATCCGAAACATCATCCATTCCTTCTCTCCAGAGATGCAGCCGGTCCCGCTGAGTTACTCCAGCATTTTGTGTCTATCTTCAAATGACGTCACGCGCTCCAGACGGCTGTGCGGGCGCATGATGACGCGCGCGACCGTCGCGCGGCAGTCACTACCGGCCTGTCGCGTAAATGACGGCCAAGTGGGACAGGCCCATAAGGAAATCAAGTAATATGTGGGTAGTGGTATACAAGGGGTTGAAATAGAATTTCAGCCTTGATCTTAGCGGAACAGGCTTGAAGGGCTGTTTAGTCTACTCCTGTTTTCTTATGCCCGTGCCCATCACTCAAAAGGATGTGCTTAAATGTCTCAAGTACATTCTGCCTCGCTACTGAAAGTTTGCTACATCCTTTTCTATTTCTGACGAGAAGGGTGATTAATTAAAAACTTTCATTCAGATTTTCTTCCAGCACATGCTGTTTTTAATGCAGATTTAGATTCCTACTTCAGATTCAAAAATACCAAAATTTATATTATGATAACCTCTATAATATTACTGCCATAACATAATTCAATTCTCTTTCATTGCAATAATTACGAGACATAAAATATGCAATATGAAAAAGAAATCCGCACATTTAAAACAGTCAGCATGAAGTACAAAGTAACGCGGTGCATCGAGATTACGGCCAACAGATTGTTTTTTTTTTAGAACTCTTATAAGCTTATATTAATGAAAACTGAAAGATAAAGCTGCAAAAGAGGAGCTTTTAATTTCTGCACGTGGACTCTTTCTTAAACCCCCACTCTCGATGAAAACAACCGTGAAATGAAAAGGAATTACTTCACTGATTTCCGCCCCACACAAACCATGCATCTGGCAATGTATAAACGAAAAACATGAAGCGAATAATCTAAATAATTTATCCCTCCTGCTGCATCAGAACAACAAGTACTACCACAGACTGCAGTGTTCTCCGTGATTAGAGACCTTGGGCTGCAATTGGAAAAAAAAAGTTCAGACAGAGCTTTATGGGAAAAAGAAGGGAGTGGTAAAGATAAAATGAAAAGTAAATAAATCTCAACTTTTCTATAAAATGTCTTCAGAGGTTAACAGCGAGAATATTGGATAGAAGGAATGGGCGATATTTCGGGTTGAGACCCTTCCACAGAAAGGACCTTTCTAAGAGACCCTTCATCGCTGGTGAGAAGGAATGGGTGATGTATCTTTAGACAAGTCTGAAGAAGGGTCACAACCTGAAACGTCACCCATCCTTCCCTCCAGAGATACCGCTTGTCCCTCTGAGTTACTCCAGCATTTAGTGTCTATCTTCAGTGTAAACCATCATCTGCAGTTCCTCCCTGCACGCTAAAGAGAATATTTATTGATATTGAAAGCAGCCAAACGTTTATCTAAAATGCAAATTTAAATTAAGCTAATTACAATGGGAAACAACCTTGGCAAGCTAATTAGAAATGTACTTGTTTGCTCCTACAACTCATACAAAACGTGAACAAAATATTAGCAAGTGCGAACAACTATCGCCACACTGATCAAAGTCCACTAACTATGCCTGCTCAGATAGTGGCACAATTATCATGGCATTCCCTAATAAATAACACTCCATCGAACTGGAACTCATTCCACCTCTCCCTCGTTCCAGATCGAGTTGATAAGATTATCATAAGATAGGATTGGAGCTGGTGGCCGACGGAGCCCGCGGCTGAGGCCCGTGTCGGCGCCGACCTGGAGTGGTGCGGAGACAACCTGGCGGCGTAAATGGAGAGGTCGGTGCGGCGGTCCATGATGGCGCCAACCGACGGACGAGGACGGACTACGTGGAAGTGAGGACACCGCTGCCGGGGGAAAAGAACAAAGGAGGAGCCGGCGTGGGGGGGGGGGGGGGGGGGGAGAGGAGAACCGTGAGGGTGGGAGAGGAGAACAAAGGGGGACTGACGCTTTGTATGCGCCCTTTATGCGGCCACTATTTTCATACCTCGGGTACGCAGGCAAAGAATTCCACCATGACTTGTCACTTGTGACAATAATGTATTAATTCACAAAGATTAGAATTTCCTCAGTTTGCCTTCAAAATTTGTACCCTGCAGATAATACATTAAAATAATTATACAATGGCAGCTGGATTTATCAAGAGTTTTGTTTTTAAAAGGGTATAAAATTACCTATATGCAAATTCTATTAGAGAGAATGATGGGCAGAAAAATGGCAAAGCATTGCAATAATTCCGTGCAACAACGTACAACCATGGTTAAATATTTGCCTGCTTGGTTTGGAGTTAACCATACGATATTAAATAAGAGTCTAAAAAAATGTCATGGCTTGCATATTTCACAACCCAATTTAAAATTTGACAGATTAATGTTTGAGAATAGAGCAAAGCCAGATACTAGCTCAGCAATGATGATTCTCAATGTATGCAATTTCAAACCAAGTAGTTGGGGATTCACTTTTTAAATAATTATCGAGGTCCTAGTAGATGTGCAATTATGGATTAAAAACAAATGCTTTTTTTTTAAAACAAATCTTTTTATCTCAACTACGCTCAGTCAACACCTTAATACTTAGAGGAAAAAAAAACATTTAATTTGATCCATCTCAGAATGTCTCAAACCACTACATAATCTGTGGATTACTTTTGATATGCAACGACTGTTATAATGCAGAGAAATATTGCAACTAATTTTGCATATCAAATAAAGCATGCATGGTTGAGTATCATTAGATCATCGGCATGTTAGTTCAGAGAGAAATCTAGGCAGTCATTATGTATTTTTGATGTAAATATGTACAAAAAATTAACTGTACTGTTCAACGAACTTCATACACTACACTTAAAATATTTAGTCCTAGCAGGGATAATATGTTGCAAAGTTATCAAAATTTGATGAGTTTTTCTATTATTTTACCAGAAGACAGCAACATTAACAGTAACTTGGACAATAGAGGAAATAAAGTTAACCGATACACACATTCCCAATTCCAGAGACTTAATAGATAAAATCATCCATCAATAAATACATTTTAATTCAGAGTATTCTCACACCTATGGCCAGAAAATAAGCTCAAGAAATCAGAGTACCTTTTTCATTGGGGTAATTACTGCTTGTGAGAGTATGAGAGCAGTTATACGGAATCAAACAATTGCAGTTTCATTGATGGAACAGATCTGCTGGGGAAAGTCCAAGACTTCCGTCTAACCCTCAGTATTTTTTAACCAGGGATCACCTTCACATTCCTCCTGTCTCCTCGCCACTGATCTCACAAACATATGAACCAGAAGTTCCAAGTGGCTGCTAATACCAAATGCAGAGGGCTAGAATGGTTCCAGGGTTGTCCATGTGGAGATACTACATTTGTTTAAGCAGTAGTTAATGCTAATTGTAAATGGATAGGACAGGTTTGGAGGGATAGAGGCCAAATGCGGGCAGGTGGGACTGGTGTAGCTGGGACATGTTGGCCAGTCTGCGCAGGTAGGGCCAAAGGGCCAGTTCCCACGCTGTATAACTGACTCTATGACTCCAGTAAAAGCCAGCAGAAGACTATATTCATAATTACCAAGATATTTGGTGGAAAAAATTGGAAGCTATTTCTGCAGGCTGGTGCATCAGTAATCAGGGGGGACATAGATTTATGAAAGGTGAGGATTTAAGAAAAGAGGAGGCGGCAAAAATGCTTAATGAGATACAATGATCCGAAATGCATTGCCTGAATGAGTGAAGGAAGGCACAGAGTATATTTTAAAGAGCAATTGGATATACATTCAAATAGAAAATTATTATTGGGCTATCAGGAGTGAGAGAAGCAATGCAGCAGTTAAAGAAGAATTTTATTGAACTGGCAGAGTCCCAACATACCGCTCAGCCTCCTTATAGTATAGTTCTGTGACTGACTTTGATTTGGGCTGTACATGTCAATCTACAAATAGGGGAATTGGTTGACTCAAAACAATTAACTTGTATTCCTACTAATTATATATTAATATACAATCCTCATATTTTCATACAACAGGCAGTAGATGAATTAGAGGGTATATCCTCAACAAAATTGCAGAAGTATTTATGATTAGCAGGTGGGACTAGTGTAGATGGGGCATGTTGGTCGGTGTGGGCCAGTTGTGTTGAAGGACCCGTTCACAAGCTGTATCACTATGATTTTGGGTTACAAATTAAAATTATTTCTTGTATTTTGTGGTATACAGGTGCACGTTAATAACAGTAAGCACCAGATTAAAGTTTAAATTATGAAATAAACAACATTTAAGACTATTAAATAACCTGCTGATAAATCGAGTGAAAATAACCTTAACCAATGTGTTTTAGAAAAGTAATTATTGCATGTCCATGGTTATCTTATTACTTTCTGTGGATGATTTTCAAGTCTTCCTCTGCAAAACATACAAAGTGATTAAAGTTTCTAATATAGGTCATGGCTTGCAAAAAAATCCAGCTCCAAATTAAACTTTATTTGATAGAGTAAGTGAAATTACTACTGTTTAATCAGAGGCTGGAGGAGCCCAACTGGAATTGACAAAAAATTGTCGATTAAAAACGTTACAAATACAATTAATGGACAATCTCCCGAACAAATAGGCAGCAGGGTTAGTGTACGAGAGAGCTACTTTCTTTGACAGTGATGTAAACTTGGAGCACTGAGTTATATATTTCTAGTATAAACTGTTTCCTAATCAGTGAACAGCATGGCACTGTGCATGCATATTTAAAGAACCCCATTCTTGGCTGTCTGAATCCCAATTAACTTTCTCATATTAACAGCCATTTATAATACCACTTAGCCATTTAGAGAAGGCAGCTTGTACAATGGTTTGAATCACAGTTAATCCAACAAGAACGTACAACTGTCTTGCCTCTTTGCAGGGTGCACATTTTTCAATCAGAGCTCCATTATCACTGAGCGATCCGCTCATTAGACCATTCTGGAGCTTTCTTTCAAGGTAGAACAATCCAAGCACGAGTCATATCATATCAGTCTGATCTATTCACGATAATTTGTTTTTGTGAATCAATGGAAAGAATATGCAGTTTTTATGAATAATGCAGATGAATACCTCATTCTGGTAATGGAATACCTGAACTGTTAAAATAAACACACCTTTAATTTTTAAGAACAGATTTGTATCCGACCATTTTCTCTGGTCTTTAATTTTTTTTTAAAAAAGATTAATGTTGCAGAGAAAAAAGAATTTTGCCTCTTTCAATAAAATCTCGTCTTTGCTATTGCTGTTACTATCCATTTTTATCCAGACAATGAATCCGAGAAACAAAAGTTTAAAAGGCACCTCGTAAATATAGATTATTGAATAATCATTAGAACATTTACCAATAAATGAAAAAAATCTAACAAAGGTGCACTTCGTTTTGTTACTGCTGTCAAGAACTCAAATACTAAGCTGTTCACAGTGAAGATAAATATACGTGGGTGTGATCCACTGACAGAATGGGGAACCAATTCTCTACCCCCAGCTGTAACAGGAATAGTTCATGCTTTTATTAAAAGTTTCACACGCATCCAGGTATGCCGTTTTAGTCATTTAGAAATTTATGCAAGACTGTTTGTCTCCTTTTCACTTGTTAAGTGGCTTGCTACAAAGGTTACTTAATTGACAGAACAATTATCCGGACAAAAATAACAGCTACATGAACAATTGTGCTGGAGTCAATTGCAACAAGAATAAGGTTCATTATCCCTCAGAGTGCCTTGATGATTCTTTTAACTTTGCTCCATAAACAAAGATAAGCATCGTGACATTTTTACTCGAATTGAATCCAAACTATTTTTCAGATTATGTTTTTGTTACTTTCATCTGCGTGCAAATACTCAACTGGCAAGTGTGTTTGTCACACAAATAATAATTATTTTTAAACTTAAATGTAAGATAGTTATTTGTAAGTAAATTGCTTTTTTTCTGTGGATAGAAAACAGCAATGGATGTACAACCTAAAAAAAAACTGCCACAAAGAAACATTGACATAGAAGATAATCACATGATACAAGTATATCAAATTCTTTTCTGATAAGAATTACTTTGTTCTAAGACAGTTTTCCCCATACAGGCCAAAAGATCAGCCTCAACTGTCCAAGATACAAGATGGTCCTGAAGGCCGCTTCAGTTCTCTCACGGTGCTGATTACACTTATCAGTTTTTTACATATCAAAGTTCTGAAAATATTGAACCCTCTGGCATACAAGGTTATTTTGAAGATTAAAAGGAATACTTCAACTCAGTTTGCATAACTAAGCTCATATTTTCATGGATGTATTCAGAGACTGAATTATTCACCCAGTCTCAATCATACTTTAACTTTTGTGATGCATTGCTTCAGGGATTTGGTGTTCTGCTCAGACAGCGGAGCAGACTCAACATAAACTGTGACGAGCAGTTGAACAGTTTATTGTCACGAGTAGCGAGGCATAGTGAGAAGCTTCTCGTGGACTATGGCAAGTTAAGGGCCGGTCCCACGTAGGCTATTCGTCCACGACTGTCATAGTCGTAGCAGGTCGCCGTAAAACCGGTGACTGGACCGCCCCCTTCGACATAAAATTTGAAATAGAATAATTTCTTTAACAACAACAAAAAACAAAGTCAGCACCGGCGACAACTACAACAGCACCTACGTCAGGAGAAGTCAAGCTACGCTCATTGGCGTCAAAACCACTGTCACCGAAAATGGTTCAACATGTTTCGAAATCCAGCGGCGACCAGAAAGACACTACGCTACAACTTTTTGGGCGATACAGGCGACACCCCGGCGACAGCCTAGTTGCCTAAAAAATAGCCAAAGTGGGACAGGCCCTTAAGTTGCACATGGGCCTGGAAACAAAATGTGGCTGTTTGGAAAGCTTTGATAAACAGATAGATAGATAGAAAGTATCACCGCCTCCATTTCAGATCAGAATACTGATGCTTTTGCTGCAAGAACATCCACTTCCACTCTGCAAAGACTCCGTGCTTTTTAATGTCTGCAGTGGCATCTTGTCAACTTCTGTACATTGCTGCCCAAACCCACAGCTGCTGACAAAAAGCAAAGAATATTAATATTTCAAATTAGACCTATTTCTGTTTGTGTATCACCAATGGTCTTTCGCTCTATAAAGTGGAGACAAAAAGATTCATCTTTATTTACTTCCATATTTATCCTGCTTTTTCTCACATCGCTGGAGGACTTGGCTCTCCATTCTGACCACGAATTAATCCAATTGATTTCTTGTTGCAAACTTACAGTCCGAATCTTGGCATTTAACTCCCTCTACACTCATCTGCTGTCAAATACCTCAAACTGACAGCACCTTTGGAATTTCCACTGCAAACCCTTTGATTTTAGCAGGATATACATTTATTTTTTAAAGATTCCCCTTAACCACAATTCATAGAACAGAGAGCAGTACAACACGGGGATAGGGTCTTCAGCCTACAATGTCCATCAGTCAAGTCAAAGTCAAGTCAAGTCAAACAAACTTTATTGTCATTTAGAAATACATCGATATATGCAATTCCAAACGAAATTCCGTTGCATTTGGCTCCCTGTGCAACACAATAATTAACAGAAGGATAGGCATGGATAAAATGGATAAAAAGGATAAAAGGATAAATAGACAATGGTGGCAGCCCATTACATGGCATTCAGGAGTCTGATGGCTCGTGGGAAGAAGCTGTTGCAGAACCTTGATGTTCTGCTCCTTATGCTAAGATATCTTTTGCCCGAGGGCAGCAGAGTGAACAGTCCGTGATGGAGATGTGTGGGGTCTTTTATAATACTGCTGGCCTTAGACACGCAACGTTTGGTCGCAATATCTCCGATTGACGGGAGAGAGGTCCCGATGATTTTTTCCGCTGTCCTCACCACTCTCTGCACGGACTTCCAATCAGAGGCTCTACAGTCCCCAAACCAGACAGAGATACAGCTGGTCAAAATACTCTCTATGGTGCCCCTGTAGAAAGTGGTGAGGATGGGATGGGGGAGGTGAGCTCTTCTCATCCGGCGCAGAAAGTGCAACCGCTGCTGCGCTCTCTTAACTGTTGATGAGATGTTATTTGACCAAACATGATGCCCAGTTAAACTACCCTTCTCTAGCTCCATGTGATCAACATGCCTTTCAGTACCTGCATATACATGCATCTATTCAAAAGCCTCTTAAATACCACTATCATCTCTACATCTGCCACCAGACATGGGAGCGTCCTCTGGACACCCACCACTCTCTGCGTTAAAAACAACGTCTCTTGCACATCTCCTTCATACTTTGCCCCTTACACAAGGCTAGGCCCTCTAGTCTTTGATATCTTCCTTCACAGTCCTTCAGAACCGGATATGCAAGTTTTTGCTGAATTTGGTTCTTTGTGTTTTGAATACAATGCATGCTGGGATCCGTATTGAGGCTGCCGAACCTCGTGCCCGATTATGATCTTTACTGCCAACCAGAGGACTTTCACCCATTAGGGTGAGCTGGATTCAAGCGGTTAACACCTTATCCTATCTTCAAAGGTGATAAAGAGTGCAGGTAATAACCTATGACATTGTGCACAACTGCGCATTGAATCGTGAACTTCAGGTCCATTACAGAAGATGTTGTGTTTTTAAAGATGACTGTGAACATTTGCTCCAAATATATATTGGCTGATCTGTACTAGAACCAGTGAAATACTAACACCCCAACACCACCGATACTGAATCCCATGATCACCACTTATGACAAACCTATTTCAGTCATTTTTCACTTTTCGCTCTTGATTAAAGAGGCAAAGAGCGCCAAAAGCTTACAAAGCAGAACTAGGATGCAAGTAAATAATGTTGAATTGAGGAGAAAAAAAGTATAATGCAGTAAACATAAATTTGAACTACTCGAAAAGATAACAGTTCGTGGATTTCATCCAAAATGAGGAAAATAAACATTAAGACAAGAAGACAAAAAAGAAATAATAATTAGCTGTGAACAATCTAGACTGCATGACATCTGTATGAACACTGCTATACTTTCCCCGGTGTAAGGTGCATCTAGATTTGGGAATGAGGCAATCGGTAATTTTGTTTGGGGACCTCCATACCTTTCGCAGCCATAAAATGTACCACAGCTCATCACTGGCAACAAGCTACATTTGTAACATGCAAAATTGGGCATCCAATTCGTGTAGAAAGGAACTGCAGATACTGGTTTCGACCGAAGATAGACACAAAATGCTGGGGTAACTCAGCGGGACGGGCAGCATCTTCTGACGAAGGGTCTCGGCCCAAAACGTCACCCATTCCTTCTCTCCAAAGATGCTGCCTGTCCCGCTGAGTTACTCCAGCATTCTGTGTCTATATCCAATTTGCGTAAACGCCAATGTTATAATAACCAATAATCTGTGTCATTACTGGTGGTTGAAGGATAATAAATGAGCAGAACACTATGGCACTTCAAGACAAGGCTCCATTTGAATCATTGCCCACAGAAAGACAAACATGCTATTCAATTGAGGAAACAAGTTACATAACTAAATTATTTTCACATCGTTTTCAAACAGGGTATCAATAGTTTGTTTCTAAAATAAGTCTTCTAATTTTAATAAATGTGGTCAATTGCTTGAAGAGTACATTGGGCCATTGATTATAAAATATAGTACTTGCATAAAACCACATATTATATAGTTTGAAAATGTATTTATGGCACCAGTCACGTGGTGGAATTACTATCTATATGAAATAGGTTCACTTTTAATTCACATTATCCATTGTCCAAATTACGCTTGCAGACTTGAGATCCATAACTGCAAGGTACAGTAGAATGCAATCTGAGAGTGATATGCTATACAACTGGCACTTTTTCAAAGTTCATTTTTAATCATTAGCTTTCTATTGTCGGCAAAGAACCAAGTGTATTACAGGGCAGAGGTCCACTTCCTCACCTGCAGTCAATGCACAATTAAAAGTTAGGCCACTCTGCATCATTATCAAACTGGTGCACTGCTCACGTTGAGAGCAGCCCAACGCAGGGGATACAGAAACACGAAATGGCAGATCAATAACAGAAATGGTTCCAGTTCAGGACATAAATCAAAACATCTACACGCATTGATCACTTCATGGTCTGTCAAAGATCAATCCCTCCAAATCTTTAGAAATCTCTCACCCTTTTGGGCAACACGGTTGTGCAGCGGTAGAGTTACTGCCTCACAGCGCCCGAGACCCGGGTTCGATCCTGCCTGCGGGCGCTTGTCTGTACGGAGTTTGTACGTTCTCCCCGTGACCTGCGTGGGTTTTCTCCGAGATCTTTGGTTTCCTCCCACTCTCCAAAGATGTACAAGTTTGAAGGTTAATTGGCTTGCTACAAATGTAACATTGTCCCCAGTGTGTGTAGGATAGTGTTAATGTGTGGGGATCGCAGATTAGTGCGGACTCAATGGGCCGAAAGGCCTGTTAACGCACTGAATCTCTAAACTAAACGTAAATACTTCCTTTGAGGATTCTATCATCCAGTCTTTGAAATGGGCTCCACCACCTCCAGTTTAAATCCCATTTGGAATATTTTGGAGGACCAAGAAACCAAGAATCAAGAACCTTAAGAGAAATTAATTTAAAAGCAATTTCCCTATGACGTGGAAAAGTCCATTTCAGCTCATTGAGTTAACTGCCAGTAATCTGTTGACCCACAAAGTTTTCCTTAGAACCTACATTATGGGGAATGCATTTCTCTTCATTCCCATTAAATCCCCCTGGATTCCACTATTTATCTACACACAACGTCAGAATCAGAATCAGATTTTAATGGCCAAGTATGTTTTGCAACATACGAGGAATTTCACTGGCCAGGTCAGTCATACAATTAAAAGCAACAGATTCAAAAACACATTTTAACATGAACATCCACCACAGTGACTCCTACACATTCCTCACTGTGATGGAAGGCGAAATAAAGTTCAAGTCCTTCCTTTTGTCCTTCCTCGGTCGGGGGCCTCGAACCCCCGTTGATGGTACGGTCTTGACTCCCGTAGCCGGCGGTGTTCGGTCCCTCCGCATCGAGACGTTCAGCTCCGGCATCGGAGGGATGTCAGCTCCACCGCGCCGGGGGATCGAACCTCGCATCGGGGCTGGTCGAAACTTCTGCGGCGTTGGAGCTCCCGACTTGCCTCTCCCGAGACTGCGAGCCCTTGAGTCTACGGTGGTCGCGATCCCAGGCAAGGGATCTGCTCGGATGTTAAGTCCGCGCCCCGCAGTGGGGCTCACGACAGTCCGAGGCGGCTTCCAGCTCCATCGATGGTAGGCTGCAGAGCCCGGAGAATGTGATCCGAAAATTGATCACCTCTCCGGGAAGGTAGGAACTTGAAAAAACGTTTCACCCTCCCCCCACATAAAACAAACCGAAGTACATAAAAACAAACGTTTAACAAACGCTAAAAATAACATTACGATGAAAAAACAAACAGACTGCCGGCAGGGCTGCCATCTCCCCGGCGCCCCTGGTGGTCAAACTATGTATTTAGGATGTGAGGAAACTGGAATACCCAGAACATTTACAGGAAATATATGCAAACTTCTCAGAGTATCGGCGTTCAGCATTGACCCCAAATCACGGGGCAGTGAAGCAAATGTTCTGTCAGCTGCATCGTGCGCTGCTCATATTACAGACACTTTATAATCAAACGCATGCAAAGAAACGGGACCAACGAGGGTTGTTTTACCCTAGAAATACTCGATTTCTGAAAATGTAGAATCCAATCCAAAAATGGCTGATCAGTAAAAGATAGGTAACATCAAAGTGAGGCTCGGATTTGTACTTATAAAAGTGCAATGGTCTGTTGCCGGTATCACGTTTATTCTATGTTGCCTCAGCACAGAAATATTAAAATCCCACCCTGCATAGAAATGCAGCTACAACATCACGTTTACTAACTTGATCTCCTTGTATGCCTGGTGGTCACCTGGTGCCGTTTCCCTCTGCTCATCGTGGGCCAACTCCACGCTGTACCCAATCGCCCCCGAGTGAAGACGCCGCTGGGCTGGAGGAGAGCGCAAGATGCATGCGAGGCTTCGGCCATGGGCTTGAATCGGCCCGTTCATGGGGTCTTTCATCGGCTGGTGGATGCTTCAACATCGGGAGTCTTCATCGCCTTGATGCAGCAGTTTGATTTTAAGCCACGATGGGCGATGAAAGGCCCCGTGAATGGGCTGATTCAGCCCTTAGATTTCCCCCACCTCTCAAAGCATGGGGGGGGGGGGGGGGGGATGTGCTCCCCCTGTACCCCCCCAGGATTTCCGCCCCGATCATATCTACCTGAGTTTATTCATTTTGCACACTCATCTTGTTCCCTCCTGTATGCAGTCATTGGATCTGCCACTAGTGCCACTACTGCCACCACTTGCTAGACCTTAACTACATCTTCAGACTGAGGAAGGCTCCCAACCCAAAACGTCACCCATCCTTTATCTCCAGAGATGCTGTCTGAGTTACTCCAGCACTTTGTGCCTATCTTTGGTGTAAGCCAGCATCAGCAGTTCCTTGTTTCCAGACCTTAACTACTTCTTGTGTCATATTTAAACAATCCTGTCACAGATAGTGTTTTTGCCAATCACTTTGTTTAGTGTGCCATGTTTGCCGATGACCCACCCAATTAGGAATGACCTCTCTCTATCCACTCCGTCTTTAGCCTCAGTAAAGGTCAATATCTTTTGTTAACTCCTTTGCTCTGTTGACAAACATCGCAGCTTCTCTGGTTTATCCACATAACTTAGGCCTCACATCCCTGGAAACACTTTAGCAAATTGTTTCTGCATCTCCCTTACATCTTTATGAAAATCTAGCATCCAGAATTAGGCCCGAACCTCCACTAAGTGCTGGAGGAATTCTGCATGCCAGGCAATATCTGAGACGTGACATGGACAGATAACTTTTCAGGTCGGGACTGTTCTTCAGACTAAAAACTCCAGCTCTACCCAAATCAATGTTTTATATTCATCGGAACGGATTTCCTTTTTTACTCTGTACCTTTATTTATAAAACAAAAAATCCAGTTGCTTCTCAGGCTAAAACAAGATTTTCAACCGGTCCCGAATATTTTCAATAAACTGTGTTTGTATAACTAAAATCTATATGTTCTCTCTAGTTTATATATCCCTCAACTCATTCTTTCCAAAAATTCCCAATATCACAAAATATAATGTGCCACCTACCTGCCAATCCCCAACACTAAGACTTTGAGGAGATAAGGGGAATTAATGAACCGTTGGAATTTTGTCTATGTTAATAGACTGCAGGAACAGGGCAATGATGCTTCAATGTGTATATTTGCATGAATGCCAGCATTATAAAACAGTAAAGAAAATCAAAAGTGACAAAAATAAGACTGTTTAGGAATTTCTTCTCAAGATTAAAAAATGTACAAAAAACATTTCTTGTCCTCCAAGGTCATTTAAAAATACAGTCAGTGGAAAAATGGCTGCTCGTCTCTAACGCTCGGAAGATACAAACCCTTTTTAATTTTTATTCACGTTTAGTCCAGGAAACAAAAATGGCAAAAAATGAGAGAAAAATGCCTGCAACATTTAGACAACAAAGTGTCCTGGCCATATCCCTCCCATCTCCATGGTTATCCAGTTGACAGCTGCAGACACTGAGACAGCTACCTCAAAAAGCGCCAACTTTTGCTTCCCCGAATCTCTTTTGCTGATAAGCAAACTAGCTGGAATGTGTCTGATAGCCAGTCTATCGCGGAGAGGAGTTTTAAAAAACCCATAATCATCCCACGTATCGTCATCCTGCCATCAGCTTCAGACCACAGAACAATTAATACACACAACAATTGCTGCTCCAATGACAGGCTGTGAGATAGTGATAGTATTCTGCAATACAGTATCTTATTAATAAACACTACTCCTTTCACTGCCACATTTCTTTACGATTGCCTTGGAATTCCACTCTGATTGTTGAGTTTGAACTGGCTGACCAAAATTAACAAAGTTTAATGGAAATTAATGGTAATGAATGCACCATACCCCTGAAAAGTATAAGCAGTTTAAGTACACAACATGTACTGAGCAAACATCATCTAGAAAATCATTGACATTTCTTTTAATGTAATGCTTGAAAAAATTCTTCTTCTGGCCAACTTGTGAAGCATGTGTTACTTCCCAAGCAACATTAATATGATTAATTGCAATGCTTATCACAATCATAATCTTTAAAAGCAACAGCATGCACAACTACATCCAGGAACTACATTTGTTAATTTGCATCTGTTGTTTTTTTAAAAAATCCATCTGTTTTTTAACTAATCGGGTTGACGGAAAAACCTGATAGTTCTGCGATTAACTTTTCCAGCAATCGACAGCAGCTCTGAATGACAAGACAATAATTCTGCATTGATGTTGGGAAGTCACATTTAAGAAGGGAAAGTACCGCTTGTTCAGCACTTCCAACAGAACACCTCGTAAATTTGCTGCTACGTTAGATTCATCATCTGTAATACTAAAGCCCTTATTGACATGCAAAAACTCATACACAGATAGAACCCAAATGGTGACCTATTGTGTAACATATCAGGCATTGGCTTGTGGAAAATAAAAATTGGGGCACAATGCAGAGCAGGCTTCTAAAATGCTAAGCGACCACTTCAAATTATTACCAAAAAGCAACTTAACTTGTGTGTGGGAAAGAACTGCAGTTGTTGGGTTAAATCAAAGGTAGACACAAACTGCTGGATTAACTCAGCAGGACAGGCAGCATCTCTGGTGAGAAGGAATGGGGGATGTTTCAGGTCAAGAAGAAGGGTCTCAACCCGAAACGTCACCCACTCCTCTCTTCAGAGATGTTGCTAGTCCTGCTGAGTTACTCCAGCATTTTGTGTCTATCAGCAACTTAGCTTACATTTTATTAAACTACAGAGCAAAGTGAGATCCACTTTATTTTAAGAGAATGGAGCGGCTGGGTTTGTACACTCTGGAGTTTAGAACTATGAGAGGAGATCTTTTTGAAACATAAGATTATCAAGGGTTTGGACATGCTAGAGGCAGGAAACATGTTCCAGATGTTGGGGGAGTCCAGACCCAGGGGCCACTGTTTAAGAATAAGGGGTAAGCCATTTAGAACGGAGATGAGGAAACACTTTTTCACACAGAGAGTTGTGAGTCTGTGGAATTATCTGCTCATGGAGGGCGGTGGAGGCCAGTTCTCTGGATGCTTTCAAGAGGGAGCTGGATAGGGCTCTTAAAGATAGCGGAGTCAGGGGATGTGGGGAGAAGGCAGGAACGGGGTACTGACTGGGGATGATCTGCCATGATCACAGTAAATGGCGGTGCTGGCACGAAGGGCCGAATGGCCTACTCCTGCACCTATTGTCTATCGTCTCTTGTTGATGGTCCAATTATGGACAATAAGAAAATATAAGATAAAACAATATAATCTTGAGTGGTCATTGTAGAGATATGGAAGTTAATATAGAGGAGACAATGACAATCAGTGAAGGGTGACTGTTCCCCAGATATTCCTGTGGTTATGGGATCACATATTAACCCTGGAGTGCTTTATCTTTTCAAGCACACGTCTCTCCCAGTAATTAATTTAGGTTTGTTGGGAAACCACACTCCACTGTCTGAAGTAGTAGCTACCGTACCCTCCAAATGTTCCAATACTGCTCCCCCTTCAGTGTGAAGCATTTGACATCAGGCGTTACACCTTGTCCTTCGCAAAAAAAACCCCATTGAGTACCTCTGCTACTCAAATTCAATCTCTCTTGAAGAAAATACAGAACTTGTGAACACTGCTTAAAATTTCTCTTGTGACTGGAGGAAGAATTAGAATGGGCGTAAAGGTTTATCCTTGATTTCTACATTTATGCACTTCTGACAACATATGTGTCGAGATTAATGACCAGAAATTACAACTGCTTGCACTATAAAAGCATTTTTATTAAATGTCCGTTTTAAATATATTTTATAAACTTGTAAAATATATAAAGAGAATGCTTACTGATCTTTTCCTCGCTCCCGAAAGCCAACAATTCCTGTCTCTATACTGTCTCTGGAATGTTACCAGAGCGAATAAGTTCAAAGAGTAGCTTAAGAAACTATATCTTTTAAGCTTTAAATAATAAAGCCAAGAATTTTGCTTTACCACCAAGAGAAGTAAAACAGATATATTTCCATTTCCATTATTTAAATAAAATGTAAATATCTTTTTTTGGAAAAATTCTGTTCAATTTGGTATAATTATGGAACCAAAATTGTTCAATGTGCAACTTCAAATACAGTAAACCTTAGTTTTAGCAGACCCCTTCACAACGGATTCTGGATAATGCGGACTGACCCGCGGCTCGCACGGCTTTCCTAGCGCTTGGAGCCTGTTTCAAACGGCACCGCTGACTTGCAAAGTGCCCCAGCGAACCCTTCTTCACCACTGCACTGCCTAGTTCATGCTGCTGTTGGTGTGGCTCACATTGTAGCCCATGGGAACACTGCCAATAGACAATAGGTGCTGGAGTAGGCCATTCGGTCCTCCGAGCCAGCACCGCCATTCAATGTGATCATGGCTGACCATCCCCGATCAGTACCCCGTTCCTGCCTTCTCCCCATATCCCCTGACTCCGCTATTTTTAAGAGCCATGTCTAGCTCTCTCTTAAAAGCATCCAGAGAACCAGCCACCACTGCCGTCTGAGGCAGAGAATTCAACACTCACAACTCTCTGTGAGAAAAAGTGTTTCCTCATCTCTGTTCTAAATGGCTTAACCCTTATTCTTAAACTGTTGTCCCTGGTTCTGGACTCCCCCAACATCTGGAACATGTTTCCTGCCTCTAGCGTGTCCAAGCCCTTAACAATCTTCCTCCCAATAACTGAAATGCCTGCTTCAGGCTGCCTCCACCGACAGGACGCACTCGGTTAATGTGGGGCTCCCTCCCCTCCCGTCAGCTGCCGCTTCAACACGTTGGCCCGATGCTTAGTCAGCTTCCCCTTGCTTCTTCCTCCATCTCCCATCGCTCTGTCCACTCCCCCACCCACGCTCTCCACCTCCATCTCCCATCGCTCTGTCCACTCCCCCACCCCCCCTTCACCTCCATCTCCCATCGCTCTGCCCACTCCCCCCGCCCCCCTCCATCTCCCATCGCTCTGCCCACTCCCCCTGCCCCCCTCCATCTCCCATCGCTCTGCCCACTCCCCCCGCCCCCCTCCATCTCCCATCGCTCTGCCCACTCCCCCCGCCCCCCTCCATCTCCCATCGCTCTGTCCACTCCCCCCTCCCAACCCCTCCACCCCCGCTCTCCACCTCCATCTCCCATCGCTCTGTCCACTCCCCTCCCCCCCCACCTCCCATCACTTTGTCCACTCCCCCCCCTTCCGTTCTCCACCTCCGCCTTCTCCCCCAGTCGTCGACATACTCCACTTTGGAAGCAGCAGCAGCAGCAGGTGAGAGAGGAGGGAGCCCCATGGTGGCGGAGCGGGTCCTGTCAGTGACAGCGACCTGATGAAAGTGCTAACCCCAGTGGCTGCAACGCGAGCCACAACAACAGATCTCTCATCTGTAGTTCACATCTGTAGTTGTAGCTGATCGAGAACGGCTCGCTGGTGCAGACCAGCAGCCTCGGCGCCTGGTTTTAAAGTGAAGCAGCACAAGGTGCTGGAGTAACTCAACGGCCTGAATCAGTCTGAAGGGCCCCAACATCACCCATACATGTTCTCCAGCGATGCTGTCTGACCCCGCTCAGTTACTCCAGCACTTTGTATCCCTTTGTGTATTAACCAGCATCTGCAGTTCTTCGTTCCAACTACATACAATGATACTTTACTCACTGATGATGGACAATTGGTATTAACAGATCCCCCCCCCCCTTTAGTTCGTTAAAACGCGGATTTACTGTTCTTCACAAATTATATCTGAGACTTTACACAGCAAGTAATAGTACAAAGGACCAGAATTCAAAGGTAGAATCTTAATTATAACAATTTTATATCAATTCCCCAAGATAATCCTTGTGAGTATTAACACACATTTATGATACTAATTATTATGAATACTGCATCTATATTAAGTTGTGACTTCTGTCTTTAGTTCAAGTTAGGTCAAGAGTCAAAGTAATTTGAATACATCACAGCTTTTTGATTAAATAATGCAGATGTTTGGAGGTGATGCATGAAAACTCATGGCAACATGGTTAAGAGAAAAGCTAATGGCCTGCAAAGAACGCTACCAAGACAGCTCAGCAAATTGCACCTGGGATCACAATGCTCCAAGGGTAACAAGTCAACATTGCATCAAAAACACAAGACAGCCAGGGGTTCCAAGCAGAATCGGTAAACATAAATATAGTATCCATTCCTGGCCGAAGGGGCTATCCATGGGAAGTTTCAATGTTCTCTCCACAGCTAGATGGGTTTCCTCCCAATGTATGTGCCAGGAGATGAATTAAAATGTAAATTATCCCTTAATGTAGGTCAGAATATAGCAGAGTGCAGCATAGGAACAGGGTCTCAGCCCACAATGATGTCCAATTTAACCAACCCCTTCTGCCCGTACATGGTCCAGATCCCTCCATTCCCTGCATTTCAATGTGCCTGTTTAAAACACTCTTAAATGCCACTATTGTATCTGTTTCCACACCTTCCCTGGCAGTATGTTCAAAGCACGCTCCACTCTCTGTATTAAAAAAAACACAGATCTCCTTTAAACTTTCCCCCGCCAGGTCCATGGCAAAATAATTAATGGGAATTAGTTGAACATGCGTGAGATAGAAGAAGTCGCGGAGCTAGAGGGATATAGGAAAGGGGTAATGAGATGAAACGGACTGCGGCCCCGAGAGATGGCATGGACCCAATAGGCCAAATGGCCAAAGGTAGACACAAAAAACTGGAGTCACTCAGCGGGTCAGGCAGCATCTCTGGTGAAATGGAATGGGTGACATTTCGGGTCGAGACCCTTCTTCAGACTGAGCCTCAGGGGAAAGGGAAACGAGAGATATAGAACAAACAAAAGAAAGATATGCAAAGAAGTACCAATGATAAAGGAAACAGGCCATTGTTAGCTACGGGCTAGGTGAAATTCAGTTACTGATAATGGGAATCAAGGAGACGGACGTGAAGCTGGTGTGTTAGGCAGAAAATACAAACGTCAAGAAAATGGAACGCGGCATGGTTATTAGAACGAGACCTGCATCTACTTTAAGATGCAATATTTATTGATTACCAGCGCAGTTTAATGAAACCTGGAGAAGATCAAGGTGGAAGTTTACTCATGAAGTTAGTATGCATTGTTTCACAAAAAAATACAGATATTCATAATTAATCTCCACAATTTCTAAATAAAGTTTTAAAAAAATGCAAGCGATGGTTCTGAAGCATGGGATGTATATTCAGAATGTGACATAAATGTACCTGGCATGTGGCATGTTTCAGGATTCTTCTGCTCATCCGTCGGCCACTTTACTTCCAGTTCTTCAGGACTCTTTGGTATATCCTGCAACCATTGGTCTAAAATAGCAAACAGCACCCGTTAATTGCAAATTAAAATCAATCAACTTTCAAGTATGTCATGAAAAACGAACGGATAATTCAAATATAGGACACGAGTTGAACTGAATAATTTTTGAACGTCAACAGAGAGCCAGAACTTAGAACCCGTACACATTCATATTCATATCCCATCTAAAATCAGTATAGATTTGCGCAAAGGCAAAGGCAGTATGCCATAGGACAGTAAAATACCTCATAGAATAGCCTCATAACATCTCTAAATCTTAAATCTTTAAAGGAATTTGTTACAGAGTACAGAAGGAGTAACTGAGCAGGACAGGCAGCTTCTCTGGAGAGATGGAATGGGTGACGTTGAGTCTGAAGAAGTTTAATTTTACATTTACTGTCACATGCACCAATTGGTACAGCGAGACACACGATATAATTTAACATGAACATCCCCACGCAGTGGAATCAGCGTTTCCCATTATGAGGGAAGGCAACAAAGTTCAGGCATCTAATCTTGCTTCCTCTTTGTTCACCCCCGGTCAGGGCCTCGAGCCCCCTGCAGTCACCGCTACGGTAGCCCGATGTCCAGGCCCTCTCGCCGGGATAATCAAAACTCCGACGTCGGAATGGAAGAACACACTCAGCGGCTCACAGTTTCCGAATCAGCCGCTTCCAACCGGAGACCGCGGCTCCCGATGTCCACAGGCCGAGCTGGGTGGAGATTCAACACTGGCGACCATCGGCAAAGGATCCCAGGACTCTGCGATGTTAAACTCAGTGCCGCCCACGGCTGGAGGCTCCGCAAACCACAGCTCCACGGTGTTAAAGTCGGCAGTCCCAGCACTCCGGAGCTCCACACGCTGACCCCAGTGAGGCATCGCCCGCTCCACGATGGTACTGTGCTGTCGCTGAAGCTGAAGCTCTGGCCGGTCTACGGCAGGAAAGGCCGCGCCAATCCAGATGGTGGCCCGCGAGGAGGGGGGGCGAAGATGTGGCTCGGAGGAAATACGCATTCTCGACTAGGTAGTGACTGAGAAAAACTGTTTCCCCCTCCCCACAAAAACAAAACATTTTGCCCGACTAAAAATAAAAAAGGGACGAAAGGACGAACAGCTGCAGGCGAGGCTGGAGCACTCAACGGCGCCCCCCACCCGAAACACGATACATCACCCACTTAAAGACGGGGAAAAACATTTAATTCAACTGAGAGAAAGTGGAGAAATGAACCTACAATGTTATTTTTCCCGAAAGTGCTAAGAACTCTACGAACATCGGTGCTGCATGCAGGATTCCATTAAAAGTTCAAGAGGTTGGAGGTGACTCAGCTACAGATTAGACCAGGTATCGTTCTGGACTTGGGAATTCAAAAGATTCTAAGCAGTTAAGTCTATGACCAAAGTTAATTGTAAGTCTAATAGACCACAGGAGAGATTCACCCTAACCCCACATCCCCATAAATCAGAGTGTGGCCAAACACAAACTGGAGGAACAGCACCTCACATTTTGCTTGGGCAGCTTTCGGCCCAGTGGTATGAAAATTGATTTCTCAAACTTCAAGCAATGCATGCATCCCCTATCCAAGTCCCTCGCCCACCCAAGTCTTGCACTAGTTCCAAAGTCGCCCTTTGAGTCTCATTGTCTGTAACTCGTTCTCACCTGCCCACGGCTAACAACGGCCCGTTTCCTTTATCATCGTTCATTTTTCTGCATGTCTTTCATTCATTTGGTCGATATCTCTCTCCATATCACTGTCTATTTAATTTGTTTCCCTTTCCCCAGATTCTCAGTCTGAAGAAGGGTCTCGATACGAAACGTCACCTATTCCTTTTCTCCAGGGATGCTGCCCGTCCTGCTAAGTTCCTTCAGCTTTTTGTGTCTATCTTTTGCATTAATACAATACTGGGATTGTCTATATGTTGCGGGACGCGAAGGTGTCCACATCAACTCTCACAAAGTACTTTCGCAGTAACTTGATAAAGATATTTTCTACATTTATGGTGGCAAGATTGACTTGATAAATTTACCTACTTACTCAGCATACGATAGTATTACAAGTTATCGCCCAAAGTACATGTTTGTCTTTATTTTGAAGCTACGATAACTAATATTTCAAATCAATGTGTCATAACCCTCTATTCTGCCATGTCATTAGCTTTTAGATTATCAATATTGTGAAGATAACAAAATCATATTGATAAAGATTGAAGACCTTTCAGAACGTGGGCTACAGTAATAGCAATAAATGAGGAACGTGGTTAACCTCCCTTCAAATCCTCATCTCTGTATTTTACTAACGAGCCAGTTAGGGATATAGCCCCTGTCCAACCTTAATATCGTTATCAACTTATCATTTTGACAAACAAGCCAGTACCAGGTGTAATGTACTTTCTGCTTCCAAATTCCCCAAGCCTAATTCCTGTCCCAGCTCACATCTGATAAGGATACACTTCCCTTTTATACAACGAGGGCAAAGTCTGGTAAAACCAAGCTGCCTTTTTTGGACGACTCCCAAATAATTTCCCTAAACTTGTTTTTTTTTTCTGTGTGAAAGTGCAATTGTGTACAAGTGGACTGTGGTGAAGTTTTCAGAAAACCCAGTAAGATTCCCGTACAATCCTTATATTTCTCCTCTCCCATGTCCGGTGACCGTCACGCGTCTACCTGCACACAACCCATATCATTCCTTCCATCCAGAGATGCTGCCTGTCCCGCTGAGTTACTCCAGCATTGTGTGCACCTTCCCTCTAATCCCTGCAGATCCACACGCATATCCAAAGGTCTTTTAAATGCCACTAATGTACCCGCTTCAACCATCAGCCGCAGCTGCGTATTCCAAGCACTCACCACCCTCTGTGTAAAAAAACAACTTGCCCCGCACACCTCCGTTAATCTTTGCCAATCACATCTTAAAGTTATGCCCTCTAGTTTTGAATTTTCCATCCTGGGAAAAAAGGTTCTGTCTGTCTCCACCTCAGCAATCTCGGCGTCATCTGCAAGCTTACGAACCAGTAGAGGATATCTAAACCACGTGCATTCTGAAATGTTTTATTTGAATTTAACACTGTTGGGCAAATTTCAATTTTGCCTTGCAATCTAAAATATTTTGTACATCAAGTAAAAATTATGTTAGTCTTTCGATACTTCATTTTAGGAACAACTTGTTGTGGAGCAAAACTGTGGAGCCAAAAAAAGACTGTCGGTGCTGGAATCTGGAGCACAAGGGAAACTGCTGGAGAAACTCAGCGGGTTAGGCAACAATCTAAAAGCTTGTTCAGAGCAGGAGTCTGAAGAAGGGTCGCGACCCAAAACTTCACCCATTCCTTCTCTCCAGAGATGCTGCCTGGCCTGCTGAGTTACTCCAGCTTTTTGTGTCTATCTTGGGTGTAAACCAGCACCTGCAGTTCCTTCCTACAATCTAAAAGTACAACTCCTCACGGGTGGTCAACAACCCAATTGTCTCAACATAATTGGGCAGCACAGTGGTACAGCGATAGAGACCCAGGCTCGATCCTGACTGCGGGTGCTATCTGCACCGACGTGACCTGCATGGGTTTTCTCCAAGATCTTGATTTTCCTCCCACACTTCAAAGACGAACAGGTTTGTAGATTAATTGGCTTGGTATAAATGTTAATTGTCCCTATTGTGACTAGGATAGTGTTAATGTGCGGGGATTGCTGGTCGGTGCGGACTCTGAGAGCACAAGGGCCCGATTCCCTCTCCTCCTGATGTGCCCAGGTTTGCTCAACAAACAAACCCCAGTCCCTCTTCCCCACCTGGCTCCATCTGCCTACCAGTCACGCACTTATCCTTCATCTGCCCACCACCCTCCTTTATTTAGTTTCACTTATTTCCCTTAACAGATTCCAGCAACTGCAACCTTTTGTGATCCACTTATCACCTTCCGTATTTCTACATCATCCCTGTCCCACCTGCAATTGGTCCAAACTGCCGCAGCGAGACTCCTGACGGGCAACTGGAAAAAGGACCACATCACCCCGATCCTGGCTTCTCTCCACTGGCTCCCCGTGCAGTTCAGAATAAATTTCAAGCTCGTTCTTTTTGTCTACAAAGCCCTTAATGGGCTTGCCCCCACCTCCATCAAAAGTCTGCTTACCCACCGCACCGCCTCCAGGTCCCTCAGATCAGCCGACTTGGGGTGACTGAACATCCCGCGGTCTAGGCATTAGCTCAGGGGCGACCGCACCTTTGCGGTTGCAGCTCCTAGACTGTGGAACAGCATCCCCCTTCCCATCAGAACTGCCCCCTCCATCGACTCCTTTAAGTCGAGACTTAAAACTTATTTCTACTCTCAAGCCTTTCTTGAGGTCCTCTGAGGGAGGGCTATATGTATGTATCTATGTATGTATTGTTGATCTATGAACCAGTGTTGTATAACGTTAGTATCTCCACCAATGTAAAGCACTTTGGTCAACGAGAGTTGTTTTTAAATGTGCTATAGAAATAAAAGTGACTTGACATCACATTCGAGTTTCTGATCTAGCTCCACAACTCCCCGTCCTCCATTTGCCTATCAACCCCTTCCTCACCTGGTTCCACCTCATACCTGCCACCCCCGGCTAACTCTTCCCTCTCACGTCTCTATACTGGCTGGCTGCTTTCAACACTGTCCTAATGCAGGGTCTCGACCCAAACCAACAACCATCCCTCTGCCTCCACAGATACTTCCTGACTCATTGCAATCCTCCAGCAGTTTATTATTTTACTCCTCACAATAATACTCGGAGTTACTTCTATCCAGAGCAGCTCAAGTCTGAAACAAATGTTAGAGCTAATTCCGCCTAATGATCAACATCCAAGTCCAATCCCAACCATTTACTTGCTCTCTTTATTCTCATTTATTTTAAACCACAACACAAAATATCCCCAGATATTTCAGAAGGACAATGTTCAAGTAATGGGCTCTATTTTTGGAGAAGGCCATTGATAATTCATTTATGATAATGCCTCACCCGCTGAGTTTCTCCAGCATTTTTGTTTACCATTGATAATTCATTTGTTCCTTGATGTTATGCACCACAATTATCTCAGATTCCTAGTACTGAAATGCCAACACAGAGGTAGGCAACGTTCAACGCCACGATAATGATCTCACCTATAAAACCTAACTGGGCACCACAGTGGCACAATGGGCGGCACAGTGGCGCAGCGGTAGAGTTGCTGCAATATAGCACTTGCAGCGCCGGAGACCCGGGGTCGATCCCGACCATGGGTGCCATCTGTACGGAGTTTGTACATTCTCCCCTTGACCTGCGTGCGTTCTCTCCGAGATCTTCGGCTTCCTCCCACACTCCAAAGCTATACAATAAATTGGTTTGGTGTATGTGTACATTGTCCCTAGTGTGCGTAGGATAGTGTTAATATGCGGGGATCGCCGGCCGGCGAAGACCCGGTGGGCCGAAGGGCCTGTTTCCGCGCTGCATCTCTAAACTAAACTTCCAGTTCTAGGGACCTTGGGTTTGTTCTGCATAGACATTTCCACATTTCCCTTATGAAGGAGTGAGATTTCCAAAGACACCGTGTTTTCCTCTAGTATGTTGAGGCACATAGAGTGGTTACCATAAATGATGGCTTAAGGAAATAAAGTGGATGGGCTTGCAAGAGAGAATAAATTACTGAGTTAAAGGGAAATTAGATGAGGCAGCATGAGCTGCGTGGCCATCTTCTGCACAATAATAAGTCGGTGAGATGGATAATCACCAGGGTTCCTACCTGATGTTTCAGTGTAAGCACAAGCATCTAACCGTGACCGACAATTTTAATTTATCCGTTTTAAATCTGTGTTGCAGATCGGCAATAGTCATTGTTGCACCAATATGGGAGATATTATAATCATTTGAATCTGGGGTTGGACTCTTTGCGTCCAAATCCGCAAAAGATTGGTTCTGATGTATTATTGTCACATGCAACGGGACACAGTGAAACAATGAGAAGCTTTGCTGGCATGTTCTCCAGTCAATGATATTATACACAAATAATGTCAAACTATACACAAATACAATGGGTAGCGCCAAGAGAAAAGTAACACGTGTACAACATATTGTTACAGCTCCACGGTTGCAGGAAAAACATCCGAGGTCCACAATGAGGTGGGTTGGAAGATCAGGATTACGGCCTATTCCATGGGAGGAACATTCTGCAGTCTGAAAACAGCAGGAAATAACCCGTTCTTGAATCTGATGCCAAGTGCTTTCAAGCTTTTATTTCTTCTGCCCGATTGGAGAAGAGGGGAAAAACAGGTTGAAAGTGGTTCTTAATTAGGATGGCTGCTTTCCCGAGGCAGCATGGTGCAGATTGATGGGGGCGGGGCTGGTCGGCGTGATGGACAAGGTTATATCGACTATTGACTGCAATTTCTCGTAGTCTTGGACAGAGCTCTTGTTAAACCAGGTTGTGATGCGTCTGATGGAATGCCTTCTACGATGTATCTGTGAAAGCTGGGAGGGTCACTGGAGACATTAATCTTCCTTAGTCTTCACGGGAAGGCAAGCAGTTAGTGTGCTTCCTTGGCTATGTCCACAATATGGTTGGTTCAGGATAAACTGTTGCTGATTTTTACACCAAGAAACTTGAAGTTCTTGACCATCTCGACTTTGGCATCATTGATGTTAATTGGGCATGTCCACCATTGTTTGTTTGCTGAAGTCAATAACCAGCTCCTCACCTTACTAACATTGAGGGAAACGTTGTACTCTTGACACCATGTTACTAAACTCTCTATCTCCTTCCTGTACTTGATCTCATCAATATTCAAGATCAGTCCACAACTGTGGTGTCTCTGCAAACTTGTAAATGGAGATAGAGCAGAATTTGTCCTTACTGTCCTGGGTATATAGGAAGTATTGCAAGGGCCTGAGGACGCATCCTTGTGGTGGCACTGGTATTAGGAATGTTTCGACACATGCTCAGATTGTGGTCTATGAGTCAGGAAGTCAAGGATCCAGTTGCAGAGGGGATGCTGCCTCCTAAGTCCAGGAGTTTGGAGATGAGTTCCATTAGGATAGACACAAATAGCTGGAGTAACTCAGCTGGCCAGACAGCATCTCTGGAGAAAAGGAATAGATGACATTTCGGGTTCAGATCCTTCTTCTCAACCTTAAACGTCACCTATTCCTTTTCTCCAGAGATGCTGTCTGACTCGCTGAGTTACTCCAGCTGTTTGTGTCTATCTTCGGTTTAAACCAGCATCTGCAGTTCCTTACTACACATTGAGTTTGGTTGAGATTGTACAGTCAAAGGCTGACGTACAGTCAAATAAGTAAGTCTGACGTATGTGTCCTTGTTAGGAAGTCCGGGCAATGGGTGCAGGGCCAGGTGCGTGGGGTATTCAATTGACCTGTTGGGATGGGTGGCGAACTGCCGTGGATCAAAGCAGTATGGGAGGGTTGAATCAAAATACCATAACCAGCTTCACGTCACCATGATGGTGATGTCATCTGCATTAATGCATGCAGCCTTGCTTTTTTTGGCACTGGGATCTTTTTATAGCAGGTTGGAACCACAAACAGGGGAAGAGGTTAAAGATGACTGAATATCCCTGCCAGCGGATCCACGCAGGTCCTGAGGATACAGCCGGAGACTTCATCAGTCCAGTTATTTCAATGGGTTAATTCTGAGGAAAACCGATGTAACATCTGCCACAGTGACAAGGCTGTCAAGGTGGATAACGTCATTCCATTTTGTTCAAAGTGAGCATAGAATGCATTCAGCTTGTTGGGGGGAGATGCAGTATTGCTAGCTTACTGCAGGTCTTCACTTTATAGGCTGTCACAGCATGCAATAGATCATATACAGGAAAAGATTCTACAGGAAACTAAAATACAGAACCAAGCCCACCTGCCTTAAGGGTATGTCCCACTTGCACGACCTCTGCCGAGTTTGCCCTCGACTCATAGAAACATAGAAAATAGGTGCAGGAGTAGGCCATTCGGCCCTTCGAGCCTGCACCGCCATTCAATGTGATCATGGCTGATCATCCAACTCAGTATCCCGTACCTGCCTTCTCTCCATACCCCCTGATCCCTTTAGCCACAAGTGCCACATCTAACGCCCTCTTAAATATAGCCAATGAACTGGCCTCAACTAACTTCTGTGGCAGATAATTCCAGAGGCTCACGACTCTCTGTGTAAAGAATGTTTTCCTCATTT
This sequence comes from Raja brachyura, assembly GCA_963514005.1. The sequence goes on along the minus strand of OY740797.1, from coordinate 51,692,610 downwards.
CGGTCCTAAAGGAATTCCCCCTTATCCTTAGACTGTGACCCCTTGTTCTGGACTCCCCCAACATCGGGAACAATCTTCCAGCATCTAGCTTGTCCAACCCCTTAAGAATTTTGTAAGTTTCTATAAGATCCCCCCTCAATCTTCTAAATTCCAGCGAGTACAAGCCGAGTCTATCCAATCATACTCGCAGCATGGTCGTCACGAGGTCGTAGGTAGGTCGTAGATAGGTGGTGATGCTAGTCGTGGGTACTCGTGGCATCAAGTGGGTCGGGGCGTTTTTCTAGCCCGATGAAACATGTGCACGAGTAGAAAAGGTCGTGAATTAGGTCGTGACAGTGGGACAGGCCCTTTACTCGGACGTACACAGAGATTCCATGACTCGAACTGAAAATTCACTCACTCTAGCCAACATTCTTCCCCAAACCAATACCAACATCTTTCCACACTTCTGCGCAACTTAAATCTGCACTCGGTGGCTTAAATTGCAACAGTGATGACAATGAGAATAGCAATACACACACACTTATTTAAATAGCTTATTTGGCATGTACTCAGCTGTGACCGACCCATCATTGGATGTTGCATTCATAGAGTAGGTCCCAGAGACAAATTCAAACACGTAAATTGCCTGTCCAGTGTAATACGGACAGTGTAGCAATCTCATCCTTTCGAATGAGATGAGATGACAGAGAGATAAATGTCTGCGATAGATGTAAAAGATCCCTTGAAGAATTGCAAATGAGTTAGCACTGTAATTGGGAAAGTGTTCTTAAATTTTAATCCAGACTACACTTTAAAGGTAGTTCAGTCAGTGTGAAGCACCTCAGGATGTCCTGAAACGCACCATTAAAAACAACTCTTATGAGCCTATCAACTAAACAGTGGCGATAAGTACAATAAAGTTGGTAGACACAAAAGTAACTCAGAGGGGCACGCAGCATCTCTGGAGAGAAGGAATAGGTGACGTTTCGGGTCGAGACCCTTCCTCAGACAATAAAGTTGATTGCCCACTCATTATACAAACGGTAGAGAAACAAAGAAGCACAGGGGTGATCATTAATAGGATAATTACTGAAGAACAAATGTGATTGAAAGAAATCCGAGAAACAAAACACAGCAGATGCCGGTTTACAGTGCATTCAGAAAGTATTCAGACCCCTTCACTTTTTCCACATTTTGTTATGTTACAGCCTTATTGTAAAATTGATTAAATTGGGTTTTTTTTATCACCAATCTACACACAATATCCCGTAACAAAAAAAGCGAAATCAGGTGCTTAGAAATTTTTGCAAACTAATTAAAAATAAATAACTGAAATATCACATTTACATAAGTATTCAGACCCTTTACTCAGTACTTTGTTGAGGCACCTTTGGCAGCGATTACAGCCTCAAGTCTTCTTGGGTATGACGCTACAAGCTTGGCACACCTGTATTTGGGTCATTTCTCCCATTCTGCAGATCTTCTCAAGCTCTGTCAGGTTGGATGGGGAACGTCGATGCACAGCTATTTTCAGGTCCCTCCAGAGATGTTCGATCGGATTCAAGTCTGGGCCACTCAAGGAGATTCACAGACTTGTCACAAAGCCACTCCTGCGTTGTCTTGGCTGTGTGCTTAGGGTCATTGTCCTGTTGGAAGGTGAACCTCCGCCCCAGTCTGAGGTCCAGAACACTCTGGAGCAGGTTTTCATCAAGGATCTCTCTGTACTTTGCTCCGTTCATCTTTCCCTCGATCCTGACTAGTCTCCCAGTTCCTGCCGCTGAAAAACATCCCCACAGCATGATGCTGCCACCACCATGCTTCACCGTAGGTATGGTATTGGCCAGGTGATGAGCGGTGCCTGGTTTCCTCCAGATATGATAGTTGGCATTCAGGCCAAAGAGTTCAATCTGGGTTCATCAGACCAGAGTATCTTGTTTAGATGCCTTTTGGCAAACTCCAAGTGGGCTGTCATGTGCCTTTTACTGAGGAGTGGCTTCCGTCTGGCCACTCTACCATAAAGGCCTGATTGGTGTAGTGCTGCAGATATTCTTCTCCTTCTGGAAGGTTCTTCAATCTCCACAGAGGAACTCTGGAGCTCTGTCAGAGTGACCATTGGGTTCTTGGTCACCTCCCTGACCAAGGCCCTTCTCCCCTGATTGGCCAACTCTATGAAGACCTGGTGGTTCCAAAGTACTTCCATTTAAGAATGACGGAGGCCACTGTGCTCTTCGGTACCTGTAGTGCTGCAGAAATTGTTTTATACCCTTCCCCAGATCTGCGTCTCGACACAATCCTGTCTCAGAGGTCAACAGACAATTCCTTGGTCGTCATGGCTTGGTTTTTGCTCTGACGTACTGTCAACTGTGGGACCTTATATAGACAGGTGTGTGCCTTTCCAAATCATGTCCAATCAATTTAATTTACCACTGGTGGACTCCAATCAAGTTGTAGAAACGTCTCAAGGATAATCAATGGAAACAGGATGCACTGAAGCTCAATTTTGAGTGTCATAGCAAAGGGTCTGAATACTTATGTAAATGTGATATTTCAGTTATTTATTTTTAATTACTTTGCAAACATCTGTTTTCGCTTCTACATTCTGGGGTATTGTGTGTAGATTGATGATAAAAAAATATAAATTTAATCAATTTAAAAATAAGGCTGTAACGTAACAAAATGTGGAAGAAGTGAGGGGTCTGAATACTTTCTGAATGCATTGTGTACGAAAGATAGACACAAACTGCTGGAGTAACTCAGCGGGTTGAGAAGAAAGATGGGTGACCCTTCTTCAGACTGAAAGTAGTGAATGGCGGATTGGGAAATGGGGGGGGGGGGGGGGGGGTAAGAGGTGAAAAATTGGAGGCATGAAAAGACCAGGACCACTGCGGAACAGGTAAACCAACCTGGGAGGATGAAGGGGGAAGGGACGGGGAGGGGTGGGGAGTGTGAAATGAGAAATTAGAGAATCAAATGAGAGAATTCAGGATATTTGAAAACAGTAAGGAATAAGCATACATGCCAGACTAAACAATACTAAATAAATTAATTTGATAAAAGGCAGATTAAGTGCTTGTTAAACATAGACCAAGGAACAAAGACGGGAAATGAAGAACAAACCTGAAAAATGTGATGCAAGAAAGAATTAAGGGAGTGAAGTTGAACAATCAGAAAAGTGTTGACTGTGAGACAATAGACAATAGGTGCAGGAGTAGGCCATTCGCCCCTCGAGCCAGCACCGCCATTCAATACGATCATGGCTCTGAAGGCACTGGGCACTAGCAGAATCATCTTTGGTGAATTAGGAAAATAGAGAAGTGGGGCAGGATTTACTGATATAAACACCAATCGGCGATGCTACAAACCAGTATCTACCGACCATATGTGCATCACAATACTCATAACTGATCTCAACATGTATTACAATTGACCAAAATGCAAATAATCTGCCAGCAGAATGGACAGTAGCAAATATGAACCACAACTTTCAAGAATCATCTGCTTTTAATTATCATACGTTACATATTGGTACGAGTTATATGACAAATTCACCAAAAGTGGAAAAGAACTCCCTAACCCAATTTGAGAGGCCCAGCATTAGATTGGCATTGACTTTCTGAATTCTGGAGTCTATTAGTTCTGGATATACAGGATAAAGTTTAAGCTGTGGATATTATTTACATTGATTTCATAAAGCATTTGCTAATCTTCTACATAAGAGTACTGAAAGATGGCGAAATATTAAAGTGGCACTGATGCATGACTTATGGCTATATGGCAAGACTTACAGTGGAAACCGATTCGTGTAAACAGCTGAAACAATGAACTAAATGACAAGCATAGAAGTCATAGAAACATAGAAATATAGAAAATAGGTGCAGGAGTAGGCCATTCGGCCCTTCGAGCCTGCACCACCATTCAATATGATCATGGCTGATCATCCAACTCAGTATCCCGTACCTGCCTTCTCTCCATACCCCCTGATCCCATTAGCCACAAGGGCCACATCTAATTCCCTCTTAAATATAGCCAACAAACTGGCCTCAACTACCTTCTGTGGCAGAGAATTCCAGAGATTCACCACTCTCTGTGTGAAAAATGATTTTCTCATCTCGGTCCTAAAAGACTTCCCCCTTATCCTTAAACAGTGACCCCTTGTCCTGGACTTCCCCAACATCGGGAACAATCTTCCTGCATCTAGCCTGTCCAACCCCTTAAGAATGTTGTAAGTCACTATGAGATCCCCCCTCAATCTTCTAAATTCCAGCGAGTACTATCCAGTCTTTCTTCATATGGAAGTCCTGCCATCCCAGGAATCAGTCTGGTGAACCTTCTCTGTACTCCCTCTATGGCAAGAATGTCGTTCCTCAGATTAGGAGCCCAAAACTGTACGCTGTACCAATATTATAAAGGATCAATTATCAAATCACTGGACATTATTTGTATAAATTACTTTGGAGAACATACGCCTTTCAAGCTTGCTGCTGACATCAAATCCAATGTGTGACGCTGATGAATTTAACATTGAAAATGAGATCAATCTAAATCGGCTAGATCAACAGAGAGGTGGCATATCTGTGATGTGTGAAACCATCAGAAATAGGTTTAAAGGGAACAATATCAAAGTGATAATGGCGTAGATGTTACAGAGCAGAATATTTGTGGCATTTTGGCAGATGTTGGCATTTCATTAATCATAGACACTGAAGAAGACAAATAATTTGTTGACAAGCACATGCAAGTCTTTAATTACAAGTTGAAACTGCAGACAAACGTGGTTAGGTTCCATTTAGAAACGCAATCATTCTTGGACATGATTACAGAAAACTGTGAATTTTCGCAAGGTTTCTATATAGGACTCCGCTCCATGAAAAAGATCAAGTTGAGGAAAGGTGATCTTTGCGTCTCTTTGCTATAATATAATAAAAAGTAATAAAGGCGCGTGATAATTTTGGAAAAAAAATGTTTGTATTCCATTGGTAACAAAATTCTTTTTCACGGAAGTTCCCCATATGGCTGAACAATTGAAGCACGTGGACATGGATAAAATGATACAAGAAAAGCAGGAAATCTAGTTCATTTTTTAATATGATAATTGAATTATTGAAAACATGAACACAATGCAAAAAGAATCAGAGTCACTGGTTCTAAATTTGCATTAAGGAGACAGATGGGTTACTTGAAGTTAGAGGAACTAGAAGTCTTCCCATGCTTATGAAATTGCAACACCACATACATATGGGCACGATGGCGCAGCGGTAGAGTTGTTACCTTAGGTTCGATTCCAACTACGGGTGCTGTCAGTATAGATTTTGTACGTTCTCCCCGTGACCGAGTGGGATTTCCCCAAGATCTCTGGTTTCCTCCCACACTCCAAAGACCTACTGGTTTATAGGTTAATTGGCTTGGTATAAATGTAAATGGTCACCAGTGTGTGTAGGATCGTGTTAATGTGCGGAGATCGCTGGTCGGGGCGGACTGAGTGGGCCGAAGGGCCTGTTTCCACGCTGCAAAGCTTTCAAATTCTGTTACCTTATCTTTGCCTTCTTTACCTGATCATTTGAATTTTACAATTTGCCGCAGAGTAAAATATAAAAAAGTCAACGTATTTAGCTTACTCGCCAAGAAGTAAAGGGAACAAATAACATAAAAATTATACAAGCAAAATAATAACACTACGCACATTTGTAAGAATCTACATTCCCTTCAACACGATTTCTGACTAAAATATTGCAGGACAAGATGAAAGGATTAAATTAGCACATGCAATGAAAGATGTGCCAAAATCAAAAGAAAACAATAAAATTATACAATGATTTCTCATCCAATGTTATGGATATTGTAAATAGAATAATTATTCAATGGTGTTCAGGGGAGAAGGGTTTTAAAAACTACAGGGCCGAGGTTTAAGATCAGAGGGGTTTTGGAGTTTGAGGTCGGGTTGCCAATTGTTCTGTATTAGCCAGGACATCCCATACGGGACCGCCCTTGTCCCGTATTTGACTGCTACTACTCGGGTTGAGGGGAACTGTCGGGTCGGAGCACCATGTCCGGCCCCGCCTCACCCGTCCCGACGTAGTGCAGCCCATGGAGTGCAGCAGCAGCGCCTCGCCCGTGGCCCCGTCAGTCGGCAGCCCGGCCAGCTGTCCGACCTTCGGACCTTCGCTGACACCACCACCCCTCCTTCTCGTGGTCGATCATCGGTTCATGAGTTGGGTGGGGAGTCGGACTTTTCCCCCGGGCCAAAACTCCTCAGCTGGCCCGCCGACTGGGCTGTGTGTGCAGTCCAGCACCCGGGCCAACTCATCATTCACCCAGACACGGCCTAGTCGGTCAATGAAATGCCGTCGGGAATTTGTCCCGTATTTTGACCTTTTGTCCCTTATTTGGGAGTGAGAACGTTGGCGACCCTAGTAAGAGGGTAGAATTAAAAAAAAATTTTAACACACAGACCACAGTGAATGTCTGGATCTTGCTGCCAAAGGAGGCAGTGCAGTCAGATACAAGCACTACATTTCGGATACATTTAGACAGGTATTTAAATAGGCAAGGCACTTGATACGGGAAGGTGGGATTAGTGTAGAAGGGCAAAAAGGTCAGCATAGACAATGCAGGCTGAGGGGCCAGTTTGTGCCATACAACTCCGACTAGTTACAAAAATGAACAAGAATATAGAAAAAATAAACTATAAAAAGGTGGGGAAATCCTGGATGAACCAAATGAAACAAAAAAATCTACATCTGAGAATCCTTTCCCATGAAATTTGCCATCTGAAGTAATAAAATATAATTGAATGAACTCCAGTAGGTTTGAAAATCAGGAATAAAAATCATTTATTTGCATCTGATTCATCTGATTCCATAATAAGAATGCCCACACTTGTCCGGTCATTCCATCCAAGTTGAAATGTAATATCCCAACCAGGGAGCAAAAACATCACTGCTGAACTGACTTTGTTCAAGAAATCATTGAATCAAGGCTGATATGGAGTCAGGGGTTATGCTAACAGGGGCAGAAAATGAACATACTCAAAACACATTCTTTCAGGTCAAGGATTGAACATATGATAATGGGCACAAGGATGATATTTTAGCAGTCTGAAGAAGGGTCTCGACCCAAAATGTCGCCTATCTCCTTCGCTCCTTAGATGCTGCTGCACCCGCTGAGTTTCTCCAGCTTTTTGGGTAACCCTCGATTCTCCAGCATCTGCAGTTCCTTCTTTAACAGGATGATATTAACATTGAACATGCAGCAGTTGTGGCAAGATCAAGGGTGTGCGTGCTCGAGAGAAGGCCTTGGCAGTCTAGTCACAAATGTGAAGTCACTTGAGAAATTCCAGTGAAGCAAAGGTACAGACATCTTGAGGGTTGCCAGGCTGAGATTTGGTGGTAATGAGATGCAAATGTTCGCTGGCAGTCTGCAAGCCGAATAGGATCGATTATCAGGCATTGCCAATGGACAAGCAGATGGGAAATGGGGTACAGACATAGCTTCAAAGATCAAAGGTAGCGATATGTCTGTGGAAAGTATCATCGTTGCCAGTGACTGAAGAATCTAGAGAGGCAAGAGGCTGGATTGTTCAATTAGCAGATGCGCCAGGAACCAGACCACATACATGATGTAGCTTCACAGCATGTTAACCGCAACACCACGACTCAACAATGAGAACGGATCCAAGCAGAATAATAGAGCCAGATGCGGCTTGAGAAATATTGCAGAGGATAGTGTGTTCAATCAAGTCAAACAGAACTACAGACAGACACAAAATGCTGGAGTAACTCAGCGGGACAGGCAGCATCTCTGGAGCAGGAATGGGTGACGTTTCTGGTCAAGTCCCTTCTTCAAAAGGTCTGAAGAATGGTCTCGACCCAATACGTCACCCATTCCTTCTCCAGAGATGCTGCCTGTCCCACTGAGTTACTCCAGCATTTTGTGTCTATCTTCGGTTTAAACCAGCATCTGCGGTTCTTTCCTAGAAATAAAGATAGTTTAGTTTTGCCAGAAGACAAAAGTGCTGGAGATACTCAGCGGGTGCGGCAGCATCTATGGAGTGAAGGGAATAGGTAACGTTTCGGGGGGGGGGGGGGGGGGGGGGCAGAAGAGGAGGAGCCAGTGGGCTGAGGGAGAGCTGAGAAGGAGAGGAGAAAGTAAGGACTACCTGAAATTAGAGAAGTCAATGTTCATACCGCTGGGGTGCACACTGCCATTAGTGATTTTAATAAAATGTGTTTTAATACTGAGCAACAGGGACAAATTTGATGAACCAGATTCATATATGGGATTCCAAGGAAACATAGGGATTTGTGGGGCATTCAAAGCTTCAGAGAGGAAAATAGGACTTTTTATTTGATGATAAATTGGAAGGTGATTGGTCAGTGGCTGTCAAGAGAGAATTGTTGAAAGGATTAGTTAACTTTTGGAAAGATAATTGAACAGTCAGCAGTTTAATGGAGTAGGAAGTCAGCCTCATGGCAAGATAACGTCAGATGGCAGACAAAAGTGCTGGAGAAACTCAGCGGGTGCAGCAGCATCTATGGAGCAAAGGAAATAGGCAACGTTTTGGCCCGAAACGTTACCTATTTCCTTCGCTCCATAGATGCTGCTGCACCCGCTGAGTTTCTCCAGCACTTTTGTCTACCTTCGATTTTCCAGCATCTGCAGTTCCTTCTTAAACACTTAAGGTCAGATGGTACTGGACAGATGATAGGAGAAGCTAGAGAAATATATGAATTCAGTACTAGTGTGAAGGGGGATCTGAATGGAAACATGACCTTCTGGGTCAGAGCAAGGAAGGGAAGCAGCAGAGGAACTGATCAGGCTATTTCAGTCTTATTGATAAAGAACTCCGTGACCTCCTCTCACAGACAATGGGCGGATTAGAGTCAGGGAGTCATAGAGTGATACAGCATGGAAACAGGCCCTTCGGTCCAACTAGCCCACATCGGCCAACATGTTCCAGCTACACTAGTCCCACCTGCCCATGTTTGGTCCCTCCAAACCTGTCCCATCCAACCCTGTCCTATCCAGAATTGGCAGAGAAGCTGGAGGACATGGGATACAAGTGTTTATAATAATGGTTTCCAGCAGGGGGGGAAAAAGTGAGGAGTTACCTCTGTATAGCAGAGAGATAATGGAGAAGTTTGGGGGAGCAAACTGGGGAGCACTTTGGACTAATGGCCATAATCCCATTACAGTAAGTAATAGAGATGAATAGGACTGGCCCACAAATTAAGCTTCTAACTTCGGGCAAGGGACATTTTAGAGACATTAGACAGGAACGCTGAGGTTGATTTGAAGAGTCTATTTGTTAAGGCCCTGTCCCACTTTCACGACCTAATTCACGACCTCTGCCGAGTTTGCCCTCGACTCATACTCGCAGCATGGTTGTCACGAGATCATAGGTAGGTCGCAGCAGGCTGTGATGCTAGCCGTAGATAGGTACTCGTGGCATCAAGTCGGTCGCGGCATTTTTCTAGCCTGATGAAAAATGTCCAGGAGTAAAAAAGGTCATGAATTAGGTCGTGAAAGTGGGACAGGCCCTAAAGCAAGGAGACAACAGGCTAGTGTGTGGCTTTCAAAGGTGAGATGGCATGTGGACAGGGTCAAGGGCAAAGCTGGCAAGTCTAGGGAACCCTGGTTGGTAAAGGATGTTGAGACTCTGGTCGGGGGGAAAAAAAAGCAGTCTTATATCAAAGGCAATCAAGCATATTCTTCCATGAGGAGAAGGATAGGATTTCACTGAAGAAGGCAAACGAGAGAGCATAAAAAGGACATTAAATGGAGCTGGCAGATAAGATGAAGGAAAATCCAAAGAGATTCTACATGTATATGAAGAATAAAAGGACGGCTAGGGAAAGTCAAAATATTCCTCAAAATATTAGCATGGTCGTCCTTGTGTGGATCCACGAAAGATGGGAGAGATATTAATTGAATATTTGTTATGGGTTTTCATTAAGGAATAGACTGTGGAGGACGAAGGAGTTAAGGCACTAGAGTTGTGACGTCTCTGATTATATATGTGAATTACCAAAGGGGAGATCTTGGCAGTTTTAAAGTGTCTTGTGGGAAAGATAGAGAAATTACAGAGACCCTTGAAGAAATATTTACATCATGTAAAGTTCTGAAAGATTGAAGGGTGGCAAATGTTGTACTATTAATTAAGTCGAACAGCAAGGACAAGCCAAGGAACTACAAGTGCTGTGGCTGATGCCAGTAGTGGAAAAGTGGTTAGAAGGGGATTTTGAGGTACAGGGTCTGCCTGCACTTGGATAGGCAAGGACTTATTCAGCATAGTCAGCATTGCTTTGTGAGTTTACTAGGAGGATTAGGTCATATGGTCACAAATGATAGGAGCAGAGTTATACCATTCGGCCCATCATGTCTACTCTGCTATCACTCTCTCCTAACCCCAAATCCTGCCTTCGCCCCTTAACCCCTGAGGATTGATGAGGGCAGGGCCGTGGACGTTATTTTGATGGACTTTAGCAAATCTTTTGACAGGGACTTACATGGACTCCAAGGTGAACTAGCTCAAATTGCCTTGGAGGAAGGAGTCAAAGGGTAGTTGTGGAGAGTTGATCTTTTTGACCGGAGGCCTGCAGTCAGTGATGTGCCACAGATGCATATACAGTGTCCTCCATAATGTTTGGGACAAAGACCCATCATTTATTTATTTGCCTCTGTACTCCACAATTTGAGATTTGTAATAGAAAAAATCACATGTGGTTGAAGTGCACATTGTCAGATTTTATTAAAGGGTATTTTTATACATGTTGGTTTTACCATGTAGAAATTACAGCTGTGTTTATACATAGTCAGGGCACCATTTCAGGGCACAATAATGTTTGGGACACATGGCTTCACGGGTGTTTGTAATTGCTCATGTGTGTTTAATTGCATCCTTAATGCAGGTATAAGCGAGCTCTCAGCACCTAGTCTGTCCTCCAGTCTTTCCATCATCTTTGGAAACTTTTATTGCTGTTCATCAACATGAGGACCAAAGTTGTGCCAATGAAAGTCAAAGAAGCCATTATGAGACGGAGAAACAAGAATGAAACTGTTAGAGACTGATGAGCTTAATAATCACAAAGGGACTGGCAGGCCAAGGAAGACCTCCACAGCTGATGGCAGAAGGATACTCTCTATAATAAAGAAATATCCCCAAACACCTGTCCGACAGATCAGAAACACTCTTCAGGAGTCGGGTGTGGATTTGTCAATGACCACTGTCCACAGAAGACTTCATGAACAGAAATACAGAGGCTACACTGCAAGATGCAAACCACTGGTTAGCCGCAAAAATAGGATGTCCAGGTTACAGTTTGCCAAGAAGTACTTAAAAGAGCAACCACAGTTCTGGAAAAAGGTCTTGTGGACAGATGAGACGAAGATTAACATATCAGAGTGATGGCAAGAGCAAAGTATGGAGGAGAGAAGGAACTGCCCAAGATCCAAAGCAGACCACCTCATCTGTGAAACACGGTGGTGGGGATGTTATGGCCTGGGCATGTATGGCTGCTGTAGGTACTGGCTCACTTATCTTCATTGATGATACAACTGCTGATGGTAGTAGCATAATGAATTCTGAAGTGTATAGACACATCCTATCTGCTCAAGTTCAAACAAATGCCTCAAAACACATTGGCCTGCGGTTTATTCTACTGCAAGACAATAATCCCAAACATAGGCTAAACAACGGATAATTCTCGAGTGGCCAAGTCAATCACCCGGTCTGAACCCAATTGAGTATGCCTTTTATATGCTGAAGAGAAAACTGAAGGGGACTAGCTCCCAATGCTAGCATAAGCTAAAGATGACTGCAATACAGGCCTGGCAGAGCATCACCAGAGAAGACACCCAGCAACTGGTGATGTCCATGAATCACAGTCTTCAAGCAGTCATTGCCTCCAAAAAATATGCAACAAAATACTAAACATAACTATTTTCATTTACATGACATTGCTGTGTCCCAAACATGATGGTGCCCTGAAATGGGGGGAATATGTATAAACACTGCTGTAAGTTCTACATGGTGAAACCAAAATGTATAAAAATGGCCTTTATTGAAATCTGACAATGTGCTACTACAAATCTCAAGTTGTGGAATGCAGAGGCAAATAAATAAATGATGGGTCTTTGTCCCAAACATTATGGAGGGCACTGCACCTGAAAATGGCGAGTCAGGTGGATAGTGTGGTGAAGAAGCCATTTGGCATGCTTGCCTTCTTTGGGAAGGATATTGAGTGCAAACGTTGGGGCATCATGATGCAACTGTACAACTGTTGATGAGACCACACTTGGGAGTATTGTGTGCCGTTCTTGATCCACAGCTGGAAGAAGGATGTGATTAAGCTGGAAGGATGCAGAAAAGATTCATTGGGATGTTTCCTGGACTTGCAGATTTGAATTATAGAGGGAGGCTGGATAGGTTGGCACTTTTTTCTTTGGAGTGTAGAAGGCTGAGGAGTGACCTTATTAAAATCATGCATGATCCAAGAGAGATCTCAGGGGCAATTTTTGCAATCGGTAACTAGTCCGTGTCTGCCAAAGGAAACAATAGCAGTGGAGACAATTACAATGTTCCAAAGCCACTGGGACAGATATATGGATTGGAAGGTTGTAGAGCGATGTGGGCCAAATGTGGGGAAATGGAACTAGCCCAGAATGCCAACGTAATCGGCAAGGACAGGAGTGATAAGAGCAGAATAGGGCCATTCAGCCCATCAAGTCTACTATGCCATTCAATCATAACTGATCTACCCCTCGTTCCAAACCCCATTCTCTTGTCTTCTCCCCGTAACCCTTGACTACTGTACTAATCAAGAATCTATCTATCTCTGCCTTAAAAATATCCACTGACTTGGCCTCCCCAGCCTTCCATGGCAATGAATTCCACAGATTCACCACCCTCTGACTAAAGAAATCCCAAAGGGCCTGTTTACATGCTGTTTAGCTCCATGACTATGACTAGTGACCATATTGTACAAAAGCAGCAAGATTACAAGATGACTAAACCAGTTGTGTAAAAAGGAACTGCAGATGCTGGTTTAAACCAAAGATGGACACAAAAAGCTGGAGTAACTCAGCGGTGACAGGCAGCAAGTCTGGGGAGAAGGAATGGGTGACGTTTCGAGTCGAGACCCTTAGTCTGAAGAAGGGTCTTGTCCCGAAACATCACCCATTCCTTTTCTCCAGAGATACTGCCTGTCCTGCTGAGTTACTCCACCTTTTTGTGTCCATTTCCTGACGAGACCAGTTGTTCATCGATTTTCTCTGAGCTTATAGGGGCAGATGCAGGAGGCCAGGTTGGGAGACACTCGTGTCTTAATGGATGCCAAGTATCAAAGATGAGAAATGGTTGGGCAGATCAAAAGTAGCAGAAACGTTGCGGTGAATAAAAATACATGATTACAGAACCTGGAGAGAATAAATGAGATAGGGATTTGGAGGGTAGAATTATAATGAAGCAAGAAAATGATGTCTTGATTGCAGGAGAAAAAGAGTAGGGATAGGGAGAAAATTTACTTTTTAAAAGAACAAATAATTGAAATTAGAAGTGATGAGTTCATGACTGGGACAGTAGCAAAACCTACACATGAATGTGCACATGATAACTAAAATAATTACATGGGTCTATTTACACAGAAGGTAGTTAATAAGACACACATACCCTGAAGTAAATGGAGACATTGAAAAGATACAATGGGAGATTGGGGCGAGGGGGGAGAGCAAAGCAGGGAATTGGCTGCAGATGCTTAATTTCTTCAATTGAACTTTTTGAAAGATGCATTAATAGTTCCCATTCTATGGATTTCCTCGCCCTTCCAAGCAGAATGAGATCTCCATGCTATATACAACAGCTTTATTCCCTATTGTTAGCAGATAAGCAGTGCCTGGCCAACAGCGTTGATGACTGCACGAGCAAGGAGGATACCATCTTAAAATAGAGTGGGTAGAAGAAGAACTTAATCAGACAATGGAATTGAAGGGTGATTCAGCCAATCAATCAGCCATTCCAGGCCAGGCACTGATAAACTTTTCTTTAAAAGGAAGTTGAACAAATAAAACATTATTAAATTAAATAAGAAAAATGTAAACTATCGAATGTACACATTACGTTTAATAAATAAATGTAATTCCTTAATTTAAGGGAGGAAATCCATGTGACAAACGAGAAGATTACCTCCAGACAACACTGAGCACTTTTCTACATATTGAATCATGCTACCATTCCCAATGCAGGCTACAAAAACAAACACTAATTCTATTGCATTATCAGAGAAACAGGGTCACCGTAAGTCCATTCCTAAATAGTACCATCTATAGATTTAAAGCCAGATGATTTTCCGATCTCCTTCCTGCCTAGTTACAGGCTGAGGAAAATGTTCACTCACAATCTCCCTGTGTGGCACAATAATTCTTTCTGTGGTTCTATCCTGGAGCCCTCCTCTATTCAGTAACATTATGATGAATATTTACCCAATTTAACATTAAGAGATGTCTAATTGCATCCTTCTGATATTTGTTGTTGGCTGTTAATGGCACAATGGTGCAGGTGAAAGTGCTGCTGCCTCACATTGCCAGAAGCCCAGGTTTGATCCTGGCCTCGGGTGCGATCTGTGTGGAGTTCTCCCGGTGACCGCATGGGTTTGTTCCGGGTGGGTAGGACGGGGATGACATAGTCATGCGAATGAGTAAACAATGGTCGGTATGTAGTTGGCGGGCCAGAGGGCCTGTTTCCATGCTGTATCTCCAAACTAAACTCTAAGACTGACTTCCAAGTAAAGTTCTGGTTAATGGGAAGATTCTTCCAATTCATATTGAAAGCCATAAACCCTTACTCATCCTAGCACTGGCCGGCTCTCTGTGCTCTCTGTCAACCCCCCACCCAGGTCATTTCAGCCTCTAACTTTAGTTTAGAGATACAGCACAGAAACAGGCCCTTCAGCCCATCGAGTCCACACCGACCAGCGATCCCCACATATTAACACTATCCTACCCACACTAGGGACAATTTACACGTACACCAAGCCAATTAGCCTACAAACCCGTGCATCTTTGGAGTATGGGAGGAAACCGAAGATCTTGGAGAAAACCCAAGTGATCACGGGAAGAATGTACAAACTCCGTACAGACAGCACCCGTAGTCAGGATCGAAGCCCGGGTCTCCTGCCCTGCAAGCGCTGTATAAGGCAGCAACTCTACCGCTGCACCACCATGCCGTCCAATCTAACTGTAACATTATCAAATGTCAGGCTTTGGCACATTACCATATTACAACACCAAATCCAAAAGTACTCACAATCAACCTGGTTTGTTAGGTACTTGTCGCTGGGTATATTTGCAACATATTCACCCTCATCTTTGATGCTCACTCAGAGACAGCATGGCTAGAATTCAGGTTAAGAATAAGTTGAAAAAAAAAAATACAGTAACTTAGCAGATCAGGCAACATCTCCAGGAGACATGGATAGGTGACGTTTCGGGTCGGGACCAGAACAGATCTGTGCCACATTGTGGTGAATCCGTGGAATTCTTTGCCACAGATGGCTGTGGAGGCCAAGCCAATGGATATTTTGAAGGCAGAGATAGATAGATTCTTGATTTGTGCGGGTGTCAGAGGTTATGGGGAGAAGGCAGGAGAATGGGGTTCGGAGGGGGAGATAGATCAGCCATGATCTAGAGTAGACTTGATGGGCCAAATTGCCTAATTGTGCTCCTATCACACATGACCTTATGACTTATGATCATTTTAAAAGGAATAATACAAGAAGAAGTGGAAGGATGAATCCCTGTGAAGTTTCACAGGAATGCCGTTGTGATGGTGTAAGTGTTCTGTCAAGATTCCACTGACCTTAGTGTTTCATGGACAGACACGTGAAATCTTGTATCATTTAAGCATATATATATATATATACATACATACAGATATATATACATACAGATATATATATATATATAAATAATATACATATACATATTCACACACATATATATATAAACATATATATATAAACATATAAATATATATACATATATATAGCTAGGACTTGCTCTCAAACTATTCTCAAAAATGTCTTCAAATGTATCATCATCATCATCATCATCACCATCAGTTTTGACTGGGGTTCTCTCAATCAGCTGCCATATGTTGGTTTTTGACTATTCGTGTCAAGATTCCGAAGATATGGTTTGGAAGCAGAAGCTCAAAGGAAATTCTTCCCCCAAACTACTCCCAAGTACATTCTGTTCCATCGATTAAAGCATCTGCCATATACAAGTCTAACATTTCTCATCTATAGGATCCATAAGAGCAATTTCCAACTGAAACTCATCTTGCACAAACAAAGTGAGAGCCTTAAACTAGTCACAGAAAGTAATTTACCTTCTAATAATCTTGAAATCTGACTAACATGCAAGCTCCATATTCTTCAAAAACCAATGCAGCAAAGTATGTAATTAAAATGAACAAGCGACATTCTGTTTCCAGAAAAATACGTTTCTTATCAAGATTATCAGGAGATTACGCGCAATGATTTAGAACTTTTCTTTCTAACGTAGCAGGAGTCCCGATAAAAATATTGGCCTGGAGTTTGTGGTTGCCTGATATCTCATCCACCCTCTCCATTACCTTGGCACCCTTCCTAAATGGTGGCAAAGAGTGCTTTAACTGTAAGACACCCAAACAATGTTTTTGTATGTTTGGCATCCTTTGCTACTGCACTCCATGCATGCACTTACAAACATAGAACCCAAAGTCTTTAACAGAGGATTAATTGTTTAATGATATATAAAGATTGGCGGAGTGCTTTCTTCTCAACTTCACTATTTTTGTATAACGTGATGCCACTCCGTGTTGTCTTATTGTCAAAGGCACTCACTGTTAGTCGGCCTTCAGAATGTTGTTTGGACCAGGGTTTAAGGAACTTAAGGTAAACTCAAAACAGCGGAGGAAGCACTCTGAGCTCTCTGGATATCAGAGATCAGGAAGGCTGTAAAGGCCACGAACCAAGTGGAATGCAGATTTACCAGAATGACATTTGGGCTCACAAGGAGTGACAGCGCAAAGTTGGATTGTATTTCTTGGAAGATAGAAGGTTTGGGCGGATTACCATCGTCTCCGAGACATTAAAGGAAACTTTTAGGGCAGCTAGAAATATCCCATTTCTATTGATTGGACAGCACAAGGTCCGTTCTTTCAGGAATGAAGCTGAGAGACACTTGTAGATGCAAAGGGCAGTGGACGTTTGGAGCGTTCTACTGAGGAAGTCAATTAATATATTTTCAATTCTCAACTTTAAATCTGAAGTGAAGTCAATTTTTGTTAATCAAAAAATATTAAGCCTATGAGATAACGCTATGTGTATGGAATTAGATCACAGGTCAGCTATGACCTAAGATTTTGGTGCAACAGCCTTAAGGAACTGAAGGCTGTCTGTCTCCCGCTGGCAATTGTGATTTCTGTGGACAGCTGGGCAGAGTTGCAGTGTAGGGTAAATGCCTTTGCCCTGGTCATAGTGGAGGGATGGGCTGCAGGTGAAGCAATCTGCAGAGCACAGGTTACAACACTGTGGCCAAGATACCTTTTAGAATTTTTAATCATTAAATGTGTGCTGAATGTACAATTTCTTAATATCATTTGACATCTGTGATGGTGTGTGTCTCCGCAGTAGATCAAAAAGAACCATCTAAACTATGTTTCAATCAAAATATTACCAACCGTGTCAATGATATAAATGATATCCATTAGGGAAGGGGATCTTTATGGAGGCTCCTCTTTTTACTTAATACTTAAATGTCAACCACTGTGTGCAACTGATTACAGTACAAGTACAGAGCTCTGATCAAATCTATTCACTGTGGGACTGAATTTGCAACATGATAAGCATACTGCATCTTCTATTTAGTGAGGATGTAATCGTGTATTGTAGGTTGCCGCTAGTTCAGGTAACCATGGTGCTGTTCCTGCTATGTTCTTCTACACCCTTCAGTTTTGCATGCGACTGCGGAGCTGTAGAGAGAGGAAGAGCACAGGAGATAAAGAAAGCAGCCATCGAGATGCAGGCCCTGGAGTTGAATAGAATGGGAGCAGACTCGAGTGGAGAAGCCATTTTGAGTGGCTAATTTGTAAGTGGTGCGTTTGAGTGTTAACTGCTGAGGCTTCATCCTGAAAGGCTTTGGTAAGGAGGCTGAGCAGTGAAAAGGTAAGATAAGGTAACGTCTGTGCAACTTAACTTTAGCCTCAGCACAGGCAGGGCAGTGGTTTACTCCTCTGATGTGAGAGACACATCAATCAGCCGCTTATTGTTCCGGGGCACAACTGCAAATATTCATGTCATTGTGTAACTTCCACGATGGCAGCAGAGTGTGAAGGGGCGAGTCAGCGGCGATGAAGCTCACCTTCCATGCCCCAACGTTGCACGGTCAGCTCAGGACGTGGGACGCGGTGGCCTCAGTACATGGAGGCGGATGGGTGGTTGCAGGGGGCGATGGACAATAGTTTGCGGTGGTCGTGTGTCACGGCGTAGGCAGCTGCGGGAAGCCCGACAGTGGCCGGGTTAACACCAAGTCGAGCACCGCCCACTGCAGCTGCACAGAGCAGCGGCAAAATAAACAAATGCCATCACGTTGGGCTTCATCAACCCAGCAACTTCAGGACACCGGGTGCAAAAGTGAGAAAATTAAGGGCCTGTCCCACTTACGAGATTTTTTTCGGCGGCTGCCGGCACCCGTCATAGTCGCAGCAGGTCTCCGGAAATGATCAACATGTTGAAAATCCAGCGGAGACCAGAAACAGGTACAACTCTTTGGGCGACTACTCACGTCCATACACGCGTCACCCCGCAACGTCGCCTGTATGGTCATCGTGACACCTGTATGGCCGTGCGTAGTCATCCAAAGAGTCGTTCATTTTTCTGGTTGCCGCTGGATTTTCAATATTTAAAACATTTTTGGAGACCTGCTGCGACTATGGCAGGTGTTGGCAAGTCACCGAAAAAAATTGCGTAAGTGGGTCAGGCCCTTAAGGAATTGCATATCCCCCTGTGCCAAGATTGGACATTTGACAGACTTGCAAGTTGCAAGGTGGCGCTGGAATGTGGCAACTCTCTGCAGGCGGTTCCCGAAGAGGATCTCATGTACTCAATCAGATCCTGAACAAGCTTTTCACTGTATTTCACAATGTATTCACCCAGGGAGTTGTGAATCTGTGGAATTCTCCGTTGCAGAAGGCAGTGGACGCCAATTCACTGGATGTTTTCAAGAGAGAGCTCTTAAAGGAATCCCTGGGTTTTGGGGGAAAAAGCAGAAACCGGGTACTAATTCTGGATGATCAGCCACGATCATATTGAATGGTGGTACTGGCTTGAAGGGCCGAATGGCCTACTCATGCACCTACTTTCTATGTTTCTATGTATGTACAGCATCACATGTGAATTGTTTTGAATGTGGCAGTAACTGTGCAGGACTGTGCTGGCTGATGGGTTACAAGTGGACTCCAGGACGAGAGGGTATGGTAGCAGAGTTTAATTTTAATTTAGTTTAGAGATACAGAACCCTTCAGCCAACCGAGTCCACACCAACCAACGATCCCCGCACATTAACACGATCCTACAAACACTCGGGACAGAATTTACAATTATACCAAGCCAATTGACCTATAAACCTGTACGTCATTGGGTTGGGGGAGGAAACTGAAGATCTCGGCAAAAACCCACGCAGGTCACGGGGAGAACGTACAAAATCCATACAGATAGCACCCGTGGTTGGAATGGAACCCGGGCCCCTGACGCTGTAAGGCAGCAACTCTACCGTTGTCAGAGGTGTGAGAAATAGATGAAATGCGTTCAAAGTCCCTTCCAACTGTGATAGAAAGAAGGCATGGTCAAGGAAAACTTGTCTCAGAGTGACCTTCGCTAGAGGTGGCACTGTGCAATGGAATGGAGCCCATACAGGTGGCAGGTGGGAGGAACTATGGTTGAGAGAGCTGTGAGAATCTGTCACTCACCTATATTCTGCGATGGGGTCAGGGAAATCTAAAAGTGGAAGAGAGAAGAGTCAGAGATGGGACACGTGAGAGCAGGTTGGAAATTTACTGCAATTGAGTACCGTATCACTTCGGCCCAACTTGCTCATACCGACCACGATGCCCTATCCAAGGTAGTCCACCTGTGTTCGGCCCAGATCCCTCCAAATCTTTCCTATCCATGTAACCTATCTGCCTGTGTACTAGAGGAAGGGTTTACGGAGTGGCCCCTATAAAGACTACAACCATAGATAGTCACAATTAGCTGGAGTAACTCAGTGGACCAGATAGCATCTCTGGAGAAAAGGAACAGGTGACGTTTTGGGTCAAGACCTTTCTTCAGGCTCTGAAGAAGGGTGTCGACCCAAAACGCCACCTATTCCTTATCTGTAGTGCTGCCTGACCTGCTGAGTTAAGGGTCTGTCCCACCAGCATGCGATTGCATGCGTCTAGCGCGACCAAATGTGGTCGCTTGAGGCGTACGGCCTCGTGGGGTCGGTCCCACTTCAATCGGCAGAGGCATATGGAGTTGTACGGGGCCGGTCCTGGCATCGCGCGGGGCCCCAAAAATCTTGCACTGTCCAAAAATCCCGCGCGGCAACAGCCTGCAGGCGCACTGAGGGCGTACGCAGCGGCTCGACGAGCGTACGCAGCGTCTTGACGTCGTACACAGCGTCTTGACGTCGTACACAGCGTCTTGCTGTTGTATGCAGCATCTTGACGGCGCACGCCTAGTGCGTGGCGTTGCGTGATGACGTCACCGCGTGATGACGTCACCACCTGACGCCGTGCGACGTCCAAATTCAGTCGGCCCGCCTCCTGCTCAGCTGATTGGTGAGTATGATGTTGGGACCAGCCCCGCACAACTCCATACGCCTCCGCGGTTCGAATTGGGATCGGCCCAGCGAGGCCGTACGCCTCAAGCGACCACGTTTGGTCACGCTAGACGCATGCAATGGCATGCTAGTGGGACAGGCCCTTTACTCCAGCTTTTTGGGTCTATCTTCAGTTTAAACCAGCATCTTTCTTACACAGTACTAAACCCATGATAGTTCTATGGAACCCATTAAAGAACAGGTATAAGTTGAATCTGTGCAAGTTCGTTGATTGGAGAAAGAGAGTGGAGTTGGAGAAGTTGTTCAATGTGTAAATGCCTTAAAGGTTGCACCATGGCCAGGTGGAAGATGAGGCACTGTTCCTCTTAGACAGAGGCTCAAAAATAAAATCTACTGACCCAAGCAATCTGAAAACACTGAAAATTCTCAGGTTACACAACTCTTTCTCCTTCCATCAGTGCCGCGGTTTCATAGAAAACATAGAAAAATAGGAGCAGGAGTAGGCCATTCGGCCCTTCGAGCCTGCACCGCCATTCAATGTGATCATGGCTGATCATCCAACTCAGTATCCCGTACCTGCCTTCTCTCCATACCCTCTGATCCCTTTAGCCACAAGTGCCACATCGAACGCCCTCTTAAATATAGCCAATGAACTGGCCTCAACTACCTTCTGTGGCAGAGAATTCCAGAGACTCACCACTCTCTGTGTAAAGAATGTTTTCCTCATCTCAGTCCTAAAGGAATTCCCCCTTATCCTTAGACTGTGACCCCTTGTTCTGGACTCCCCCAACATCGGGAACAATCTTCCAGCATCTGGCTTGTCCAACCCCTTAAGAATTTTGTACGTTTCTATAAGATCCCCCCTCAATCTCCTAAATTCCAGCGAGTACAAGCCGAGTCTATCCAGTCTTTCCTCATATGAAAGTCCTGACATCCCAGGAATCAGTCTGGTGAATCTTCTCTGTACCCCCTCTATGGCAAGAATGTGTCGTACTCGTTTCAGGGCTAACCTTCTTCATCGGGAATGGGAGAGCGAGAGAGAGGAGCCTTTACTTGTCTCATGTTGACCACTGATATTCTTTATACCCCAAGATACACTTGCCTTCCCTCTTTGCAACATGACACCTAACATAATCCCTCTCGTTCCTGATCTGATGAGTAGTCTTCAAGCTGAAACTGATCCCGTTTCTCATTCCACAGGTGCTGCCTGACCTGATGAATGTTTCCAGTATTTTACCATTGGGGCCTCATTGAAACAATATCAACTTCAACAATATCAGCTATTTCACTTACTCTGCTTGAACAGCAGCTGGTCTAAACTGTTGCAGCTTACCCAGATGCAATATTTACTCAACTTTTCCTCTTTCCACCTGGCAGAACGACCTGCTGAGCATTTGCTATAGGTTGGACCCACATGGCACTGCTTTTACATGTCCCATTGTCTTTTGCCTCTCGATCTCTCTCTCTCTCCCCATCTCTCTATAACAGCTCTTATTAATCTAGCTGCAGATGGCTTTATCATCTGTTTATCACCATGGCAATCCTGGCCCCACCTTAGTGATATTCCCAAGTCTTATTAATTCCACCCCCACAGGCTCGACAACTTAAGGGCCTGTCCCACTTTCACGACCTTTTGTACTCGTGGACATTTTTCATCAGGCTAGAAAAACGCCCCGACCTACTTGCTGTCATGAGTACCTAAGACTAGCATCACGGCCTGCTACGACCTCGTGACGACCATACTGCGACCATAGGGCAAACTCGGCACAGGTTGTGAAAGTGGGACAGACCCTTTTCAACTAACTTGTCTCCTTTCTTTTCTATTTCTAATCGAGGGTCCTCAACCTGAAATGTTAACGGTTTCTCCCTCCCCCTCCCCCCCCCCGCCCCCCCGCCACACCCCAGATGCTGCCTGACCTGTTGAGCTTCTGGTTTTTTTGCCATAGTTTCAGCATCTGCAGGTTTTTTTCTATTTTAATCTCTACATTCCATTTATCTGGTATAAAATGTACACTTTTTATAAGAAATGTTGGGAATATAAATGAATGTGTATTATATATTTTAAACTGAGTTAAAACAAAACCATATGCAGTGAAATTGCCTCCATAGTGGATAGTAATCTGAAAATGGTTTAGATTTAAAAACTTACATCTCCGTTCTTGGCGATCTCTTCAGCAGATACCTGACCATAATTTTGTGATGGTTTGTAAATAGACAGTAAATGATTAGAAAACTATTTTCAGTTTAGAAACCTTCAATTGATGCTGCAAGCATTGCATATCGAATAAATGTGTGGATCACTGAAATATGTTCAAACCATTAAAGTGTTTTATAGACAATGTAAAAAGTTTTTTATAGGCACTGTAATCGTAAATTACTACAGGATGGCAATAGAATCATGTTGAAAATTAACAATTTTGTTTTGTTAACTTAAGGGTAAAATGGTGAATTAGCTTACAAGCCAAATGTTGCCAAGACCCAGCCCATTCCTGATTATGTACGGCATGTTTCAGCAACTTGGATGCTTTAGAGCGAAGACGACTGCAAAAAGTTGTGAACACTGCCCAGTCCACCGCCGGTTCTGACCTCCCCATCATCGAAGGGATTTACCCGAGTCACTGCCCCAAAAAGGCAGCCAGCACCATCAGAGACCCACACCACCCTGGTCGCACACTCATTTCACTCTTGCCGTAAGGAAGAAGGTACAGAAGCCAGATAACAGATTCTATTTGGCTATTAAGCACTAGAAGGAGGGGGAGGGGGAGGGGGAGGGGGAGGGGGAGGGGGAGGGGGAGGGGGAGGGGGAGGGGGAGGGGGAGGGGGAGGGGGAGGGGGAGGGGGAGGGGGAGGGGGAGGGGGAGGGGGAGGGGGAGGGGGAGGGGGAGGGGGAGGGGGAGGGGGAGGGGGAGGGGGAGGGGGGAGGGGGAGGGGGGGGAGAGAGTGTGTGTGTGTGTGTATGTGAACATGTGTGTCAGGCACGCGCCATGAGTAATTACTCACAGTAGGCACTCAGTTGGGTTTAAAAATATATATATACACCGCGCATGCGCAGATTGTTCTCTCCGCAAAAATAAAAACAGCAACAAGTCAATTTGCCCAAGGCTTCCTAGTCTCCTTTATTCTGAATTACTGAATGGGGGGGGGGTTGAAGGGTGATGGCAGGTGGCGAGATGGTGGGAAAAACGGGAGTACAGAGAAAAGTTGAATCAGTTGTCATCTTATTGAATGACAACACTTGTTCAAGGGACCAATTGGGGAGAGAGTTCCATTCACTGCGTGTGGACAGTGTGTGCCAGGGATAGAGTTGTGGGGAGCGCAGGACTGTTGAGAATAAGGGGGCCAGATAATACCAGTAACTCACTCACTTACCGCTGCTGCGGCGCTCCAGGCGCGAAGCCACACAACGTAGCCGGGGATAGAAGCAGCTTGGGTAGCTGCGAGCGGCCGCCGGGACCCGACAGTCAAACTGTCCGCCACTTCAGCGCCTTCTGCCGCCCCGCTCACTTCTGGCAGTGCTCTCCGTCTGAACAGCTCTCACCTGCCGCTCGCTCATGTCAGCGGCTTCCTGCAAATCCTTAAATTCCCACAGCCGAGTAACCTCAATCGCGCTGTCAGAATTTAAGGATTTGCGGGACATGAGTGCGGCCAGCGAGCGGCAGGAGAGAGGTTTTGCACGCCTCCGTGCAAGGAGCGTCGCAAGTGGCATTATTTAGTAATTACTATGTTATAATTTTAGTCAAGGTAGGCAGTGCCTACCTTGCCTACCCTGACGGCACGTGCCGTGTGCGTGTGTACATGTGTGTACGCGCATGCGCGCGTGTGTGTGTGTTGACCGTTGCTTCTCATTTATTATATTGTGCACGATGTTTCCATATTATGTTGTGCTGCTGCAAGCAAGGAAGAATGGCGTTGTTCTATCTGGAACATGTTTACTGTTCAAGTTATGTGAAGAAAAAAAATCCGATGATTTGCATTACATCCAAGTTTATATCAAACTAAAATACATTGCACACAAAGTCATAGCAAAGCTTAGCATTAACACACAGTTTAACTTTTACAAATATATTCACAACTAAATAACTACTCAGGAGAGAATTATGAAAGGAATGGGGATTTCTGGTCTAGCGGAGTCTGAGGGTAGATACATGGCTGGAGCAAGATTTGTCAGCCTAGAGTGCAGGAATAATAGGTAGTTTGGCATTGGATGAGGGGAGGGAAAAGAAGCAGGAACTGATAAACTGATACGTTACAAGTTAGAAACTATTGTAATTCACTTACGATATCATATTTAGGGGTAGTGACATTAAATTTTAGGATTTCAAAACCCAACTTGCAAAAAAAAAAGATGAGAATTGATAATTGTAGCATCATATTACCTTCACTATAAAAAGAACTTGATGTATCATAGTCTGCTGATTCATCGTGGTTAGAAGCTACTGTTTCTCTTTCAGACATATTGTTGTCATCAGTTAGATTTTCCTCTCCTTTCTCCATTTCATCAACGGAACCTTGAAATAAAAATAAAATTCTCTGCTCAATCTCACACACACACAGTGACACAAAGAATATGGCGTTTGAGAAGGCTTCTCGATTTAAGATCAAAGTCTGTCAGCTACACAAATGGTCATGTCTCCTGTTAATCTATATGAAGATAATATGCATAAACAATATTTTGCAGTAGTGTCTGACCGAGACACTAAGGAAACAATTGAGCACATTATATCTGAGTTTAAGCTAAGGTTTTCTACCGATTGTGTCTATTAAGAGACTACATTAATTTAATTAGTAGAGAACTCCGTTACTGTACTTAAAATATCAGGATCAGCTGATAAAAGTCAGGGGGATAATTACAGGTGTGCCGAAGGTAATGACATTGTATGGATTGCATTATTAATTTAAATCAATAATATTATGAAAAATTATTTTTATGATCAAGACTTACATTTTCTAAATTTTACTAGGTTGCTCAATAACACTACCCAAAGTTAATATCAGCATAAATTAAATACTTAACTTCATTTTTGATCCAAGAAGCCATAGGTCTGCATATTCAAGTTTAAAAAAATGGATTCTCAGAATCTCACAAACTCAGCTTTTGAGTATTGCCAAGGATGACCAAGCTTCTGCCAGGCATTTAATTTCTTCATTTAAATTTCAAGCAAAATTAATTTCTTATGCTCCCACCAATTCTAATAGGGTTAATTGGCTGTGTGTGGTCTCAATCAGAAATAAGGAGTACAAAGGCTAAATACAACTTTCAATTGTCATTACATCAATATTAGCATTTGAATTTGGCAATTCGCACTGAATAAAAATTGATTATCAAAATTAACATAATGAATCTTTTATAAATTCTCATTCTTAAAGATATGATTGCGTAGATCAACTTGTGCAAACAAAAGAGTCCTGGGAGAGATGATGAGAAATTCAACTTATATTTGTCAATTGTGGGCAGGTTCCTGATTAAATCATTGCTTTACCAGCTTTATTTCCGGCATCATGAAAATAAAGTCTTTCAGAATCACTGCTTGGATATGCGGCTGTGCCGGCAGAGAGAGTGTTGCCATTCCATGCTGGGTGGGTGGGTGGGGGGGTTCCACAGCCCGCTTTCACCCCTAATCAATAATTATGCATTTTACCGCATACATTATGAGCAGCAACGAAGTTCTGAAACCACGTTTGACTCTTTTCCCATCTTTCTTTCTCCACAGGCAAACGGGACAAATGTAAAAACCCCATTAATATCCAGGCTGAAAACAGTTCATTCATTTTCAAAAGACAATTAAATCTTGTACCTTCCCAGCTTGCAAGGTCTAATTTCACCCTTGGTTTCTTATATATGATACATGAGCTGCAGGATTGTACATTTTAAGTGTTAATAACGTGCAATGTCGTTACATTTAAATTACCAAATCAAACAATTAGAAACATAGAAAATAGGTGCAGGAGGAGGCCATTCGGCCCCTCGAGCCAGCACCGCAATGCAATATGATCATGGCTGATCGTCCGCTATCAATAACACGTGCCTGCCTTCTCCCCATATCCCTTGACTCCACTAGCCCCTAGAGCTCTATCCAACTCTCTCTTAAATCCATCCAGTGATTTGGCCTCCACTGCCCTCTGTGGCAGGGAATTCCACAAATTCACAACTCTCTGGGTAAAAAAGTTTTTTCTCAGCTCAGTCTTAAATGACCTCCCCTTCATTCCAAGACTGTGGCCCCTGGTTCTGGACTCGCCCAACATTGGGAACATTTTTCCTGCATCTAGCTTGTCCAGTCCTTTTATAATTTTATATGTCTCTATAAGATCCCCCCCTCATCCTTCTAAACTCCAGTGAATACAAGCCTAGTCTTTTCAATCTTTCCTCATATGAGAGTCCCGCCATCCCAGGGATCAATCTCGTGAACCTACGCTGCACTGCCTGAATCACAAGGACGTCCTTCCTCAAATTAGGAGACCAAAACTGTACACAATACTCCAGATGTGGTCTCACCAGAGCCCTATACAACTGTTATATTATCACAGTTGTTCTTTGGGTATAAAACTAATGGACAGACGGCATTGTGAGGAACATCAGATTTTTGTACATGTCTCACAATGTCCCCTCAATAGTAAACATAGAAACAGAAAATAGGTGCAGGAGTGGGCCATTCGGCCCTTCGAGCCTGCACCGCCATTCAATATGATCATAGTTGATCATCCAAAATCAGTACCCCATTCCTGCATCTCCCCCCATATCCCTTCATTCCATTAGCCCCAAGAGCTAAATCGAACTCTCTCTTGAAACATTATGGTGCCCTGAAATGGGGGGACTATGTATAAACACAGCTGTAATTTCTACATGGTGAAACCAAAATGTATAAAAACACCCTTTAATAAAATCTGACAATGTGCACTTTAACCATGTGATTGTTTCTATTACAAATCTCAAATTGTGGAGTACATTTATTTATTGTGGCGAATAAATACATTATGAGTCTTTGTCCCAAACATTATGAAGGGCACTGTATGTCAGTCCCACCATCCCGGGAATTAACCTGGTGAAGCTACGCTGCACTCCCTCAATAGCAATAATGTTCTTCCTCAAATTATTAGACCAAAACTGCACACAATAATCCAGGTGTGGTCGCACCAGGGCCCTGTACAACTGCAGTAGGACCTCCCTGCTCCTAAAAGCAAATCCTCTCACAATGAAGGCCAACATGCCATTAGCTATCTTCACTGCCTGCTCTATGCTTATTTTCAGTGACTGATATATAAGGACACACAGGTCTCGTTGCACCTCACCTTTTTCCAAATCTGATACCATTCAGATAATAATCTGCCTACCTGTTCTTGCCACCAAAATGGATAACCTCACATGTATCCATATTATGCAGCATCTGTCATGCATCTGCCCACTCACCCAACATATCCAAGTCCCCCTGCATCTTCCTCGCACCTCACACTGGCACCCAGCTTTGAGTCATTCGCATAAGTTGTGCGTTATATTGTAATCTCAGTGCAATTAGCCACACTGTTTTGTACAGGAAGGAACTGCAGATGCTGGTTTACATTAAAGATAGGCACAAAATACTGGAGTAACTCCGGAGAGAAGGAATTTCAGCTCGAGACCCTTCATCAGACAGTTCAGTCTTCAGATTCTTCAGTCTGAAGAAGGGTCTCAACCCGAAACATCATCCATTCCTACTTTCCAGAGATGCTACCTGTCCCACTGAGTTACTCCAGCATTTTGTGCATATACACAATATTTTATACAGTGGATCTGTGCAAAATACTAATACTGGAAATGAAATACCCATTTATTTACTACAAATCAGCATCATTTCAAAAATATGTCCGCATATCAAATGAAATTTGAATTAGGCACTGCTCTATCCTTGCATGGATATTGAGGGAGTGTTGCGGGAATCTGGTTGTGTGACACGTCTTATTCAAACTGCTCCGAACCACCTTTCAACCCCCATGAATTTACACCTCTGAACCTCTCCCACTCTATCCTAATTTGCATCGCCACATTGGAGTGGTCATTCCTGCAGCTACTGCACTCCCACAGCCTCCCATTTAACCTCCATCTTGCCTTGAAATTCTGATCATGAGTTCAAATCCCATCCTGGCTTCAAACCTCCTCGGGCCTCTTATTTCAGCCCAACAATCATCTGAAATAGAAGATATGCTGGAGTAACTCAGCGGGTCAGGCAGCATCTCTGGAGAGAAGGAAGAGGTGATGTTTCAGGTCGAGACCCTTCTTCAGACTGGTCCGAATCATCGGAAATATCTGCACGTCATAAATGCAAGGTGAAAGTAAAATATAGTTAACAGTTCTGCTTGGGGAAACCAAGCGTGTAATGGCTGGCTACGTGTAGAAAACCTCCATCCAGTCCGCCACTATGACCCTTTGCTACTGGCTGTTAGTGCTTCAAGGAACCTCTCCAGTAAGGCTTATCTGTTGATTATAAACTTTAGAGTCATTCCAGTAAAACATTAAATTATCCAATTCTTAACTCACTTTTAAGTATGTAAGTAAGTTTATTGGCCAAGTATTCACATACAAGGAATTTGCCTTGGTGCTCCGCCCACAAGTAACAACATGACACACAGTGACAGTTACGACAGTTACAGTTCTCCCAGACAACAGTTATTTGGAATTCTCTTTTTGTTTTATTACCATTGACACTTCCACTGGTCCCATTCTTTGGTCCTTTGCCATTAAATCCTCATCTCTTTTTAACTTTAATCCCTTCAACGTTCCAGAGACACTTCTGCAGTAGCCATGTAGCTTAAACTATAACCCGTTACATTTAAATATTATCTGCCTGTAATTATGTGGGTGGGATTTACTACATGGTCGGAGTTGTGTTTGTGGCTGGGATTTTCACGCAGATGCGCTCGCAGTTTTTAGCTTTAGTTTTGAAGAAGCATGGGGGAGGTGACAGCTTTCGACCATGCCCGAGTTTGACCATCCGTGGAAGTTGACCTTGAACGATATAATAATCTGCCATTACACCTTCTTCAGACTGAAAGTCTGGAAAAAGGAAAACGAGAGATATAGACGGTGATTAATAGAGATATAGAATAAATGAATGTGAGATATGCAAAAAAAAAGTAACAATGATAAAGGAAGCAGGCCATTGTTAGCTGTGGGCTAGGAGACAATGAGCTATATCTACAATATCACTGTCTATATCTCTTGTTTCCATTTCCCCTAACTCTCAGTCTGAAGAGCAGCTTAGTCATTTTCTCCAGAGATACTGTCTGACCTTGAGTTACTCCAGCTTTTTGTGTCTATCTTTGGTTTAAACAAACATCTGCAGTTCCTTACTACACATCTTGTCTGTTTTAATAGAAGCAAGTTTCATTTGAAGCCTCTTTATCAGAAGTTAGTTTCTACATCTCTCCAAGAGAGAGTATTCCAAAAGATTCACCACCCCCTGTCCAAAGTAATGTCCACTTACAGCTCAGTCTGCCTGGACCTACCTGATTTCCCAGTTTCCAAAAACTTCAATTCCCCCTCCCATTCCCACATTGACCTTTCTGTGCTGGGCCTCCTCCATTGTCAGAGTGAGGCCCAACCCAAATTGGTGGAACAACATCTCATATTTCGCTTGGGCTGTTTACAACCCATTGGTATGAAAAGTGATTTCTCTAACTTCAAGTATTTGAATTTGAACTTACATCTCCTCTCTCCATCGCTCCCCCACCCGTCGTACCAGCTTCAAAGTCGTCTTTGAAGGGTCTCGACCCGAAACGTCGCTCCTTCGCTCCTTAGATGCTGCTGCACCCGCTGAGTTTCTCCAGCCTTTTGTGTACCCTCGATTCTCCAGCATCTGCAGTTCCTTCTTTAACACTTCAAAGTCGTCTTGTTGAGCTCACATTGGCCTGTTTCCTTTATCATTGTTACTTTTTTGCATTTATTGCTTCTATATTTCTCTACATTACTGTCTGTACAGTATCTCTCGTTTCCCTTTCCCCTGACTATGTCTGAAGAAGGGTCTCGACCCAAAATGTCACCCATTCCTTCTCTCCACAGATGCTGTCTGACCCGCTGAGTTACCCCAGCTTTTTGGGTCTACTTATTTCACTTCCACAACATTTTGAATGCAAGGATGGAAGAAGATGCGTTGACTTTAAAATAATTCAATCCTCTAGCCCAAGCCTAATTTACACTGAAATGTTTTAATAAATGAGATAAAAACCCACCCAAAACATGTGGAAACCTTTCCGCAAAATAAGTGATTTATGTAGTTTAACAGCAAATCTCTGCAAGCTTCAAGTATATATCTTCATTTATCAAAGTGGGGAGGGAGATTGCAACTTTCACGTGGTCCACCCTGTTTCGACGAATGCAATCAACCCGACGTGCACAAGCAAATAGATCAAGTAGAACAAGTTGACGTGCAACTTAAGGCTGTGCACGCCATACGCAAGAAGATTTATCAAAGCACATTAGAATTTACAGCAGAAAATGTTGATAAGATCTAACCCACTATTAGTTTGGAAGCGGGGAACCTACCTGAGCAAGGGCTACTGCGCAATTAGGAAACCCAGAATGAACAAACCTCAGGGATATAAAATTTAATTTGAAAAACTCTCAAAAATCAAATTACGAGGAAATACTTGAGACCAGACTCCGTCAGGGAGGTAGAGATGAAAGGGAGGGAAGAGGAGAGGTCTTCAGGCAGATGGCAGAAAGATCTTCAAGAGTCACGTTGAAGACTGTAGCCAGGGATGCATTACTCTACTCCCTGTCCACCACGGTTATGCAGCAAGTACACTGTCAACTCAATCTTTAAGTTCGACGATGATACCACTGTTGTCAGCCGGATTCAACACCGACGATGCCACAGAATACAGCAACGAGTACGAGAACCTTGAGTCAGTGTCAGAAAAACAACCTGGCCCTTAATGTCAACAAGACGAAAGAGCTATTTGTTGACCTGAGGAAGCCAAGGTGTGGAGGGGGTTAACAATCAACAGTACTGGTCTAGAGGTGGATATCAACTCCAAATTCCTCCACATCCAAATCATATCACCTGTCACCCAACCTGGCTCTTTCACAATGATGCAGTGATCAATGCACCACATCAGTGTCTTTACTTTTTCAGGTGTTGACAAGGTTTAGCAATCCCACAAGGATTCCCTTAAACTCCCCATCCCCCCCACTCGCAACAAGGGCAGAGTCCCCCTGGTCCTCACCTTTCACCCCACCAACCGGCACATACAACAAATAGGCCTCCGCCAGTTTCGCCACCTCCAACGCGACCCCACCACTCGCCACATCTTCCCATCTCCCCCCGTCTGCCTTCCGCAAAGACCGCTCGCTCCGCAACTCCCTTGTCAATTCTTCCCTTCCGCTCCACCCCTTCCCCGGGCACTTTCCCTTGCAACCGCAAGAGATGCTACATTTGTCGTTTTACCTCCCCCCTCGACTCCATTCAAGGACCCAAGCAGTCGTTCCAGGTCCGACAGAGGTTCACCTGCACCTCCTCCAACCTCAGCTATTGCATCCGTTGCTCCAGATGCCAGCTGATCTATATCGGTGAGACCAAGCGGAGGCTTGGCGATCGTTTCGCCGAACACCTCCGCTCGGTCTGCATTAACCAACCCGACCTCCCGGTGGCTCAGCACTTCAACTCCCCCTCCCATTCCGTATCCGACCTCTCGGTCCTGGGCCCCCTCCACGGCCAGAGTGAGCAACACCGGAAATTGGAGGAACAGCTCCTCATATTCCGCTTGGGGAGTCTGCATCCTCTGGGCTTGAACATTGAATTCTCACAATTCTGTTGACCCTTGCTTTCTCCTCCCCTTCCTACTTCTCCCTCAGCCCTCGGGCTCCTCCTCCATCTTTTTCCTTTCTTCTCCCCGCCCCCCCCCCCCCTATCAGTTTGAAGAAGGGTTTTGGCCCGAAACGTTGACCATTTTCTTCGCTCCATAGATGCTGCTGCACCCGCTGAGTTTCTCCAGCACTTTTGTCTACCTTCCCTTAAACTTCTACAGGTGCGCGATTCAGTTCAGTTCAGTTTATTGTCACGTGTACAGAAGTACAGTGAAAAGCTTTTGTTGCGTGTTAACCGGTCAGCAGAAAGACAATACATGATTACAATCGAGCCATTTATAGTGTATAGATACATGATAAGGGAATAATGTTTAGTGCAGGTAAAGCCAGCAAAGTCCGATCAAGGATAGTCTGAGGGTCACCAATGAGCTAGATAGTACTTCAGCACTGCTCTCTGGTTGTGGTAGGATGATTCATTTGCCTGATAACAGCTGGGAAGAAACTGTCCCTTAATCTGGAGCTGTGCGTTTTCACACCTCTATACCTTTTGCCCGATGGGAGAGGGGAGAAGAGGGAGTGGCCAGGGTTACACTCGTCCTTGATTATGCTGCTGGCCTTGCCGAGGCAGCGTGAGGTATAAATAGAAGGGAGGTTGGTTTGTGTGATGGTCTGGGCTGCGTCCACAATTCGCTGCAATTTCTTGTGGTCTTGGATGGAGCTGTTCCCAAACAAGCTGTGATGCATCCCGATAAAATGCTTTCTATGGTGCATCTGTAGAAGTTGGTGGGAGTTGTAGGGGACATGCCAAACATCCTGAGCGTCCTAAGGAAGTGGAGGTGTCGGTGTGCTTTCTTGGTCGTTGCTTCAATATGGGTGGTCCAGGAGACGTCGTTGGTAATATTGATGTTTCCCCTACCATCTCTATTTCAGCACCGTTGATGCAAACTGGGTTGTGTGGTGCTTCACTTCCTCAAGTCCATCACTCTCTCCTTTGCCTTGCTGACATTGAGAGAAAGATTGTTGTCTCGACACCAGGTCATCAGGTTCTCAATCTCCTTCCTGTACTCCGTCTCATCATTATTTGATATCTGACCCACAATGGTGGTGTCGTCTGCGAATTTGTAAATTGAATTAGATGTGATCATGGCTGCACAGTCGTGGGTGCACAAGGAGTAAAGAAGGGGGCTGTGAGCGAACCCTTGCGGAGCACCAGTGTTGAGGATTATCCTGGAGGGTGATTTGTCCCCTTTCCTCACTGATTGGGGTCTGTTGGTCAGGAAGTCAAGGATCCAGTTGCAGAGATGAGTGCTGATTCCAAGCCCCGTGGGTTTGGTGATGAGATTGGGTGGTATAATGGTATTAGAGGCAATGCTGTAGCCAATGAATAGGAGTCTGCCGTAGGTGTCTCTCTTCTCCAGGTGTTCCAGGGATGAGTGTAAGGTGTTCCAGGGCGATGGCATCGTCCTGTTGTGGCGGTAGGCGAACTGCAGTGGGTCAAGGCTTTAAGAAGGAACTGCAGATGCTGGAAACATTGCCCATTTCCTTCGCTCCATAGATGCTGCAGCACCCGCTGAGTTTCTCCAGCACTTTTGTCTACCTTGGATCAAGGCCACTGGGTAGACTGGATTTAATGTGTTCCATAACTAGCCTCTCAAAGTATTTAATGACGGTGGATGTCAGGGCCACTGGACGGTAGTCATTTACACACGAGGTCTTGCTTTTCTTCAGCACTGGGACGATGGTGGTCTTCTTGAAGCACCAAGGTGGGTTTCTCAGAACGGAGAAGGGGGAGATTAAAGATGGCCGCGAATACTCCTACTAGCTTGTCCACGCAGCTATTAAGGACAAGGCCAGGAACTGCGTCTGGGCCAGTTGCTTTTAGGGACATGTCTGGGACTTGGGTGGGAGACTGGAGTTGATGCCAAATAAATCTTTGCTTGCTGGGCTAAGAATTGAGGGGCAGCCGAACAAGCTAAGTCACCCATTAATGCCCAACATGTTGCAAGACGGGATGAGGCATCAACAATGAATTTAATTGCATAAATTATACAGAAATATGCCAAGGCTCTTTTCATTTTCCAGGGTATTTCTGGAACACCAAGCAGTTTTAACAGAGAATAGGGCCTGATAATGTTTGCGAAATAGCTTTGGGGATAAATGGCTAAACCAGTCATCCCACAAATATATTTGAGATCTACACGAGGAAAAAAAAGCTATCACGATTAACTTAGATTTATAATGAAACTTCACGTGTAGTTTATTAAAAACATGCGGTAAATATGAAGGGAATCTCATCTACTAAATGTGGACACAGTCTCTTCCTGCTGCAGAACAGATACAGACAGTTCAAGGAAACGGTGTCAGTTGTTCCTTTGCACTCATATTTTAGGTATGTTACAAAACTTACCTTCAGCGGCGCTGCAGTTCTGTCACTGGCCGTGTGCGTGACATTGGCGCGTTTGAGGTGGGGTTAAAATGCAGTTTTCCCCTGCCTGCCGGAGTCTTATTTTCTCGGGGTGCGAGCTTATGCTGAAGATTTGTTCCGACTGCTGGTCTGTGAATTATTTATTTATTTATTTATTTATTTTAATTAAATCGCCCGACAATTTCAGCGCTGGAGTAAAATAAAAATTAGCTTCTAATGTCGTGAACGCCGACAACAGGACGGATCTCACATGCGGGACAGGTAAAGGAAAGCCGTTTATTTTACATATAAACGTGCTCCTTAGGATGCCTTTAATCCACATTTCATGTTGCGAAAAGGTGATTTAGGCCCCATACGAACCGGCCGACATGGGGTTTAAATTCACTGCAACCGCAACGTTCCAATCGATCGCGTTCCACAAAAACCCACTCGCAAGATGATTAAAATGCCCATTAATTTAAGGGAATTAAACACTAAATTCATTCCATTTGGCCTATAAATTAATGACAATGAGATTTAAAAATCATGTTATATTGTGAATTTTTGTGTGAATGTTATTTGGACACTTAGGCAATTTAAAAATGTTAATCTTTTCTTAAGAAATGGATAGATGTTTAGATCTAGTAATTGAATTTTGTAATTAGCTACAATTGAGTAACTAACTAATTATACGCTTTAATTTCAGGTCATCCAAGTAAGATTGTTTCATATTTGTTTCAGAATGCTTCAATCTATAATAACTGAAAATGTATTTCAGTTCTCTTAATTTTTAAGAAAGTTATGGGCTTTGGACTGTCCTCGATCACAGCTTTTGTGTTAAGTCAATGGAAAAGCAATGGGCAACAAGATGCTAATTTCCGAGTATGAAAATGGCCGTAACTATTTTAATACTGAAGATATAAAAGTGAATTAGGTGTCAAATTAAACTTCTTGTTATGCTTTATCTGATGGGATACATTGCAGACTTGATTTTTAAAATCTCACAATTTTGAAACATTGCTACATATTTCTCATCAGTTATCTATATGGAGAGAATTGTTCAAAAAAAGTCGCCTAACAGAGAGAATTGTTTGAAGAATTCTAGTGCAATACTCCAAGATCAATACACTGGTATTTAATTGCATCAAACTATAATATTAACCGTATGGTTTGATCTCATGAGATATCAGAAAAAAAACCTTTTCCTTTTCCGATTCCACTCAGTTTGGTGAGTAATGTATCAAAATAGATTGGTCCAGAGCCAGAAAGTGCAGTGCTGGAATATTGTGTGTCAGGGAATTCAACTATTCTTCCCTCCTTCTGTCGTGACATTATGGCTCGAGGATTCCCCAGGTCCTTACCCTTCATCCCATCAACCTCCGCTTCCAACACTTCCGCTTCAGTGAAGAAAGCAAATGGTATGTTAGCATTCATAGCGAAAGGATTTGAGTATAGGAGCAGGGAGGTTCTACTGCAGTTGTACAGGGTTTTGGTGAGGCCACACCTGGAGTACTGCGTACAGTTTTGGTCTCCAAATCTGAGGAAAGACATCCTTGCCATAGAGGGGGTACAGAGAAGATTCACCAGACTGATTCCTGGGATGTCAGGACTTTCATATGAGGAAAGATTGGATAGACTCGGTTTGTACTCGATGGAATTTAGAAGATTGAGGGGGGATCTTATAGAAACCTACAAAATTCTTAAGGGGTTGGACAAGCTAGATGCTGGAAGATTGTTCCCGATGTTGGGGGAGTCCAGAACAAGGGGTCACAGTCTAAGGATAAGGGGGAATTCCTTTAGGACCGAAATGAGGAAAACATTCTTTACACAGAGAGTGGTGAGTCTCTGGAATTCTCTGCCACAGAAGGTAGTTGAGGCCAGTTCATTGGCTATATTTAAGAGGGCGTTAGATGTGGCACTTGTGGCTAAAGGGATCAGGGGGTATGGAGAGAAGGCAGGTATGGGATACTGAGTTGGATGATCAGCCATGATCACATTGAATGGCGGTGCAGGCTCGAAGGGCCGAATGGCCTACTCCTGCACCTATTTTCTATGTTTCTATGTTTCTAACACATTATACTCTCTCATAGGTAGACAAAAATGCTGGAGAAACTCAGTGGGTGCAGCAGCATCTATGGAGCTAAGGAAATAGGCAACGTTTTGGGCCGAAACCCTTCTTCAGACCGCACTTTAGCACTTTTATCTACCTTTGATTTTTCAGCATCTGCAGTTCCTTTGTTTAACTCTTATACTCTGTCATCTCCGTCACCTCCAATGTGACCCCACCACAAGATGCATCGTCCCATATCAACCCTGTCTACTCTCCGCAGAGACCACCCCCTAAATAACCATCTCGGTTCACTCATCTCTTCCCACCGTGGCATCGGGGATGACACCAGCTTCAGTAACAACCACGCCGACACTCACAGTAGGGTGAACTCGCAAGATATGCTTTATTTACAGAGGTAAGTCGAGGTTGGCATGGGGGCACTGTCCCTCCTCGCCAGGGCACACGCAAGGAGTCATTGGCAATCTCAAGCTTGTCGTGGCAGCTCACCCTTGTCCGCGAAGGATCTCGGGCTTCTCCCCACAGTTCACCCTTGTGATGCCACGCACAAACCGGAGGAACAACGCCTCATATTGCACTTGGATAGCTTACAGCATTCAATTCTCTCATTTTTGGTAACTAACTTACAAACAACCTCCCCCTCCTCTTTTTTCCCCTCACTCTCTACCCTGTGTCCCCCTTGAATGCATAAACATTTCTTCATTTCCCCTTCCACCTATATTCCTTCCTCTGGCTCCATATCTCACATCTATTCTGTTCTTACCTCACGTTGTTTGGCTTTTCATCTCTGGCCTTTGTCTAACCATCTGACAATCAGTCCCCTCTCACCTGAGGGGCATCCACCTATCACTTGCCAGGCTTTGTCCTTCCCCCCCCCACCTCTCATCCAGCTTTCACCCCCCCCCCCCCCCTCATCCCACTGCAATCAGTCTGAAGTGAGGTCCTGACCCAAAATATTGCCTATCCATGTTCTCCAGAGATGCTGTTTCAGACATCTGAAGAAGGGACTTGACCCAAAACGTCACCCATTCCTTCTCTCCAGAGATGCTGCCTGTCCCGCTGAGTTACTCCAGCATTTTGTGCCTGCGTGTTTGACCTGCTGAGTTACTCCAGCACTTTATGCCTTTTTTTGCAAACCAGATTCTGCAGTTCCTTTTGTCTTCATGGCTCATAGATTACCGTGAGGTGATATCTAGCAATTGTTTTTCTATTGTCTGGCAGATTTACAAATTGCAGGTGAAGATTTCAGACACAAAATAACTAACATGAATGCGTCAAACTTTAAAGTACATGGTAAGCAAAAAAGTTCACTGTTCTGCAAATGGAAATTTTATATTTAGGCTCGCAATACATCGGCTCTCAGGTGAATGTTCACGCTAAGCACCTCCACAGACTAGCTCTCTTGACCCCTTTACTGCCTTAAACTTATTGAACAGGGACAGGATTAGAAGTAATGCATTTCAATTAAATATTGGGAAATGCAATGACAGTATCCTTGGGTGCTACCACAAACTCTGTTTCACGGCTACTGATTCTAAGCAAGCTGGGCCACAGTGTTTAGAACCCCAACTTGGTGTATAACTTGAGCTGAGCTTCCAATCACCAAGTATGCCTATTGGTATAATATCACCAATCTTCCCAGCAGTTGTGGAATTCTTTGCTACAGAAGGCTGTGGAGGCCATCAATGGATCTTTTTGAGGCAGAGATAGACAGAATTCTTGATTAGTATGGGTGTCAGGGGTTATAGGGGGAAGGCAGGAGAACGGGGTTCGGAGGGAGAGATAGATCAACCGTGAGTGAATGGCAGAGCAGGCTTGATGGCCCAAATGGCCTAATAGTGCTCCTATCCCATATGACCTTATAACCAGTCATACCACACATAAACAGGCCCTCCAGCCCAACTCGCCCATGCTGACCAAGATGTCCCATCCAAGCTAATCCCTGCTGACTACACTTGGTCGATTTACTTCTAAGCCTTTCCTACACATGAATCTATTCAAATGTTGTTATTGTATCTGCCTTAAAAACTCATCTGGCAGCTTGTTCCACATACCCACCATCCTCAATGAGGAAATCATTGGTCTCTCAGGTTCCTATCAAATTTCCTCTCTCACCTGCTCCGACTCCTGTGCTCCAAAGAATCCAATCCTAGTCTGCCCGACCAAAATCCTCGTACATTGCCCCTACGTTTATTTTCAAATTAATGACATCTTTCTTATCACAAGATGACAAAAACTGAACAAAATACTCCAATTGAGGCCTCATCCAATATCATGTACAACTGGATCATAACATTCCAACTTCTATTCTCAGTTCACTGCCTAAGGAAAACTAGCATGGAAATAGCTTTCTTTAACAATGGGCCTGCCTGCGACACCACACTCAGAGTACTATGTACTTGTACTCCAACACCCCATGACACTACCATTCACTGTGAAGGCCTATCTTTCTATCCTGCTGTACTCACTCTATACTCATGACTGCGTAGCCGGTCACGGTGCGAACTCCATCATCAAGTTCGCTGACGACACCACCGTTGTGGGATGTATCACTGATGGGGACGAGTCAGAGTATAGAAGAGAGATCGAGCAACTGCCCATATGGTGCCAGCACAATAACCTGGTCCTCAACACCAGCAAAACCAAGGAACTGATTGTGGACTTTGGAAGGAGTAGGATGGGGACCCACAGTCCCGTTTATATCAACGGGTCGATGGTTGAAAGGGTCAAGAGCTTCAAATTCCTGGGCGTGCACATCTGTGAAGATCTTTCCTGGTCCCAGAACACTGATGCAATTATCAAGAAAGCTCATCAGCGCCTCTACTTCCTGAGAAGATTACGGAGAGTCGGTCTGTCAAGGAGGACTCTCTCTAACTTCTACAGGTGCACAGTAGAGAGCATGCTGACCGGTTGCATCGTGGCTTGGTTCGGCAACTTGAGCACCCTGGAGAGGAAAAGACTACAAAAAGTAGTAAACACTGCCCAGTCCATCATCGGCTCTGACCTTCCTTCCATCGAGGGGATTTATCGCAGTCGCTGTCTCAAAAAGGCTGGCAGCATCATCAAGAACCCACACCATCCTGGCCACACACTCATGTTCCTGCTATCTTCAGGTAGAAGTTGCAGGAGACTGCAACGACCAGGTTCAGGAATAGCTACTTCCCCACAGCCATCAGGCTATTAAACCTGGCTCAGACAAAACTCTGATAACTAATAACCCATTATCTGTTATTTGCACTTTTATCAATTTATTCATGAGTGTATATATTTATATAATGGTATATGGACACTGATCTGTTCTGTAGTCAATGCCTACTATGTTCTGTGTGCTGAAGCAAAGCAAGAATTTCATTGTCCTATCAGGGACACATGACAATAAACTCACTTGAACTTGAACTTGCCCCGCTGATCAGAATCACACTGTAATTCTTGATATCCATCTTCACTGCCTATCATCCAGTCTATTTTTGCATTAAGTGCAAACTTACTAATTGTGCCTTCTATTGTACATTCTATTCTATATCGTTGATATAGATGATAAACAACATCCCCGGATGGATGGGTGACAGGCCTTCAGTCCGATAAGTAATCTTCCACCACCATCCTGTTTCCTACTGTTAAGCCAATGCTGTATATAGTTAGGCACCCATTCTTGTCAGTGCCACTGATTCTTGCCCCATCCCCTCATCTGCTGTTGAACATCTCATCATCAAAACTTAAATGTACCCAATAATAGTTGTGCAAAGCATCCGAGGCCCTGTTACCGGGTTAAAGATGCCACATAATTATAATAACAGCATGTTACTTCTCTAAACAGCAGATCCAATGTTGATCGAGCTTTACAAGTCACCTACATCCCCATATACAACAACCTACACAAAACATTAACTTTTCCCATCAAGATCCAATTCAAAAGAATACTGTTGAAGAATGTTTACATTAACCCTCACCCTCAAACAAAGCAGCACATGTGGAAGATTAATTAGTACACAAAAAGTTGGAGTAACTCAGCGGGACAGGCAGCATCTCTGGAGAGAAGGAATGGGTGACGTTTCTGTGCTATGTAAAGGGCCTGTTCCAGTTTCACAACCTAATTTACGACCCATACTCGCAGCATGGTTGTCAGGCCATGATGCTAGTTGTAGGTACTTGTGGCATCAAGTAGGACGGGGCATTTTTTCTAGCCTGATGAAAAATGTCCACGAGTAAAAAAGGTCGTGAATTAGGTCGTGAAAGTGGGACAGGCCCTTTGCAGGTTATAATATTGTTCCAGGTTCTAATATTCATTTGAGTAGCAGGCCATCAAAAGTAAAACTACTCACAAAAATGTCACCTATTCCTTCTCTCCAGAGATGCTGGCTGTCCCGCTAAGTTGCTCAAGCGTTTTGTGTCTATCTTTGGTGTAAACCAGCATCTGCAGTTCCTTCCTGCACACAT
Organism: Raja brachyura; assembly: GCA_963514005.1. The sequence continues at coordinate 51,651,087 of OY740797.1, read as the reverse complement.
AAACGAGTATGTTCCTTTGGAATCTCATGGCCAGATCCAGAGATATGTCACTCAGGATGTATCTCAACAAAGGTAATTCAAAAGATCTCCATTCATCCGTTTACATTTTTTTTGTTTTAAACTGTACTGTATTTGGTTGTCACATGCCCTATCACCCCAATCATGGCATTCATTTGCATTGTAAATGATGATAGCTTCTACCTCCATTTTCCTGGCAGTGTGTTTTAAGGTTTAATGATGCATCCAGAAATGTCTTCACATCCCAGTATAAATATGCCTTTCTCTAATGGCCTGTAGCTGCAACACAATATTCCAGATTTACTGTTCCTGTGCTACGTTTCAGGTTATAATATCCATTTGCATAGCAGGCCAACAAAAGTAAAATTAAACAAAGTTAAAGATAGACATTTTCAGCAGCTGTCAATGCACTGTTAAGATCATATCTCATATTCAATATTTTATATGGTTACTCACTTTCCCCCCCAATCTTCTCATTTCTATTTTCAGGCTTGTGAACTGAGCCATAAAAGTAAACATTTCAGTCGTCAAATGAATGCAATAAAAAAGTCTGAAACGTCAACTTTATTCGCATTCCTCCATTGCCCACGTACAATTATCTAGAAGTTCTCTTGAGCCAAGCTTGGTGTACAAAATGCAGCAAGTGATTAATGACAGTTTTGGCCATGGGCTGAGATCACCAAAAAGGCTCTGCATGTTTCCACAACATAGAACATGTTGGCTGTAACCAAGGGGAAACCTAGGAGAGGACACAGCCTGATCACAGGCCAAGGTCTGAATGTTGGAACCTCAGTCAGAAATAAATGGTGGGTAGATGTGGGATGCAGAAAGGGCTTGGCTGGGTGGCAACATGATGTATGGCGAGGACTGGGATCATTCATCAGGTAATTGACTCAGATATTGGGTAAATGGGCAAGAATCAGAGTGGATGGGATCTAGCAACTACTATCTGTATAGAGCATATTACTTTGCCAAAGGTCCAAACTCTCTTGCTTCTACATTTCCCTTGATCATACATCCTCTTTGATGTCTCGGTTTCACACTTTACCCTGCCATATCTCAGTGTCTCCCTCTCCCCTGTCTCTCAGTCTGAAGAAGGGTCTTGACCCGAAACATCGCCCACTCCTTCTATCCATAGATGCTGCCTGTCCCGCTGAGTTACTCCAGCATTTTGTGTCTATCTTCACTTGCTTCTGTTGTCTTTGTTTCTAGTCACGTTGGGGGCGACTAATGTTCGCTTTTCCTGCCGAGACAGGAAACAGCTGGGAAATGTTACTGGCACATGTCACAGATCAACCAACTTGAGTTATATGTCCACTAATGGAATAGATGCCATATTCAAACTCCCCCTTAATGCAAAGCCATTCGTACTAAATTGGTGTTGAATTCAAATAACTACAAAGAAAATTTTAAACAAGAAACAAAATATCCAGTTTTTTATTTATTTAAACGGTGAACAAAGAGGGGCATAATTTTCGACGGATCTCGAGTTAACCTGATCTTCAAAGGATTCTGAACTTAATTTTTCCTATTTGAACTTTGTCACTTTAGTAATTTGTTGTCTGTAGCTCAGTATCTGGAGGCATATATATTTACAGCAAGAGAACAAAACAGCTGGTAATCTCTACATAGCACACAACAATATCCATGAATAATGAGACTCCAAGCAAGAGAAGGTAATTTTTCTAATTCTACTAATTTCAGCTCGACTCCAATTAAAAGAATGCCAGATAATATTCTGAAACAATTGGCAGCTGATAAAGAACCATCCCGTGCAAATGAAACAGCAATAGGCTCATCTTTCCTTCCACAGCTTCACAGCTCCATGTTTCCAAGATAAAATTAAGCCAGCACTTAAGACTGATTTGACTAGTGGCATCATTTCTGTGGATTGCTGGAAGCTTCACTTGGTTATCAAGTCGAACAGGCACGATCAACCAGTCTGATCTTTCTATTCTTCATTAAGCAAATACGCAGGAATGGAAATGAAAACATAATAGCTATTTGATTTCCATCAAGATATTTTGCATATTGGTTCAGGACTGATAGTGGAATTTCATCAACTCTTTTCATGCTTTCAAAAAAATATTGCATCACTAAGCGGAGGCATCTGCAGATTTCTTTACAATGCAAGATGGAGCATTTTTGCAAAAGTACAACTTAATAATAAAATGTTCTTTCTAGAAACCCTCCCCAAAAATTATAATTTAAGATGGATATAATCAGTGTTCCAAAGGGTTTAGGACCATGAATAGTATTAGTCAAAATTAATTATAGCTCGTTAAAAGGAAATATATTTTTGAAAGAAATATTGTAAAAATCCAATAATAAATCTCTTCTTAAAAATTATGCAATTGCTGCGTGTAAATTGTGAATTTTCCCAGGAAATAAAATAGCAGGCAATATTTTTTCAGGAAAGAAAATTAAAGCATTCTTCCAAAAACATTTTTTTTATTTAAAATATAAGCTCAAAATTACAGTTCCAAGCAATCATACTGACTAGATATAACAGTGATGGTCCTAATTCAGATACCCAAATGTGGAGTTTCTATTGACTGTTCTATCAGCATGAGAACTAGGGGCTAGTGGAATCAAGGGATATGGGGAGAAGGCAGGCACGGGTTATTGATTGGGGACGATCAGCCATGATCACAATGAATGGCGGTGCTGGCTCGAAGGGCCAAATGGCCTCCTCCTCCACCTATTTTATATGTTTCTGTTTCAATGAGACTGCCAAACAGCAAATGTAATCAGAAATAATTTAAAGTAGTTAAGATTGCCATTTAGTCCCGTTATATTCCATAAAGATATCAACACTCATCATAAATTGAATTGAGTATTCCAATGAACATGTGCCTCCAATGCACCACTCTTCCTCAAATGACATACAATCTGTAGCAGGAATAAGCCTCTGCCCCTTCAGCTTAATAATAAATATAGACAAAATTCTACTCAGCGGGACAGGCAGCATCTCCAAATAGAAGAAATGGGTGACGTTTCTGGTCGAGACCCATCTTCAGACTCAGTCAGAGGAGAGGGAGACATTAAAGTGGACCAATTTCAAGGAAAATGCAGAATAGATCATTGTTCGCTAGGAGATGTTGACAACGAAGTAAACAGAGATCAAATTTAATCAGGGGGACAGTCAGACTGGTCATAGAACTAGGAAGGGGGAGGGAAAGCAAGGGTTACTTGAAGTTAGAGAAGTCAATATTCATACCGCTGGGTTGTAAGCTGCCCAAGCGAAAAAGGAGGTGCTGTTCCTCCAATTTGCACTGGGTCTCACGCTGACAATGGAGGAGGTCCAGGACAGAAAGGTCAGTGTGGGAATGGGAGGGGGAGTTAGTGTTCAGCAACCGGGAGATTAGGTAGGTTTAGGCGGACGGAGTGGAGGTTTTTCAGTGATACGATCGCTCAGCCTGCACTTGGTCTCGCCGATATACAGGAGTCCAGTTTAGTAAGATCATGGCTAAACTATCTGTAACCTCAACTGTGCATTTCCACCTGTCTTCAGAGACCTTTCACCCCTTTGCTCTTCAAGAATCTATCCATCCCAGTCTTTAAAATTTCGCAGACTCTACTTTCAAGCTCTTTGAGAGCTCCAAAGTCACGAGGATAAGTGGCACATCAACTGCCTTAAATGGGCAAACCCTGGATTTATTTTTTAACAATTACCCAGGTTGCAATTTCTCGCACAAGAGGAAACATTCTCACCACATTTACCAGGTCACGATTTCTCATGATCTTGTATGTTGGCACATGGATGATTACATACAGATATTGAAAATTATCAAAGCATGGGGAAAATAAATAAATAGGACCAGATGGTTTCTTGTGGTGGAAGGATACAAAACAACGAGGAAGTTACATACAAGATTAATTACAAGATATATAGGACTTAATAAGAGTAAATTATTTATATATAGTCTACACAACAGAGTGGAGACCACATCTACATTGAAGAAAAGCCTATTACAACCATGCCATTCTATCCAAATCGACTTTCGAAGCAAGTTGTATGAAAAGTACCAATAGGAATAAAAGTTGCTCAAAAATGCTGGAGAAACTCAGTGAATGAGGCAGCATCTATGGAGAGAAGGAATAGGCGACGTTTCAGACTGAAGAAGGTTCTCGACCCGAAACGTCGCCGATTCCTTCTCTCCATAGATGCTGCCTCACCCGCTGAGTTTCTCCAGCATTTCTGTCTACCTTCGATTTTTCCAGCATCTGCAGTTCTTTCTTAAACAATAGGAATAAACGAGTAGTAATACTGTATGAAAATTTGTCAAGAGCAGGATCATAGTAAATGCTGCCTGTCCCGCTGAGTTACTCCGGCATTTTGTGTCTATCTTTGGTTGAAACCAGCATCTGCAGTTCCTTCCTACACATAGTAAATGGTTATTTGGAGGAAAGCAGATTTGTAATTTGTTGGAAACTACATTTTTCAAAAATATAAGCTGAATATATATAGGACACAGTTATAACTAAGTCCAAACTTGCAAACTGTGGTAAATAGCAGAGAAAACAGACTGGTGAATTGGACAAAAATACAATGAAAGAGCATTATGTAACAAAGCTGTTTGGAAGGAAACATTAACAGTGTAATATAAATTAAATGGTTCAATTTTTAAAAGGTTTAGGGATATATAAATTTAAGGACACGGACCCGCAAATGTTTCCTGTATTGATAAGACTGCCGAAAAGCACAAGGTGTTTCCTTTTGCATTGAAGATATGAACATATATTCTTTGAAAGCCTTTGCATTTTTTTCCCTTTATTACAAAGTAAATTAAAAGAGCAATTCTCCTAAAACCAGATGAGAACACCATACGTGCATAACACTACTTCCCGCTCTCCCCCCACCCATCCCCACCAGTTCTCTTGGAGGGAGAGACGTCTATTGAAACTTGACATCAGGTGGACCACAAGGGACTGTCACGGGTCCATTGCTCTTCCCACTATATATCAATGACATTCCAAATGCAGTTTCATCCAGAGTTCGACTCTTCGCAGACGATGCCATAATTTGTAGAGAGATTAGAAGATAGCTTGTCCTTACAGAAGGATCTGGATGCTCTCTGTGAGTGGGGAAAAAAACCTAGCAGATCTCATTCAAAACAACCAAATGTCATACCATGCACGTCTCACACAAGACTAAACCACTTATATCAGAATACAACATGGGTAGCCATACATTGCTTGCTGTCGACCATCACCCATATCTGGGAGTCGAACTAAGCAAAGATTTAAGTTGGGCGACGCATATTAGTCAAGTGTCCAACAAAGCAAATAGAACTCTCGGCCTACTCAAGAGAAATTTTCACGCATGCAGTACATCAGTCAAAGAAAATGCTTACAGGACCTTGGTCAGGCCCAAATTGGAGTATTGTGGAGCCATGTGGGATCCTTTCAACAACAACAACAAGATCACCCTGGAGAAAGTACAACGCCGAGCAGCCCGCTTTGTATGTAATGACTACAAGCGCAAATCAAGCGTGAATAATATGCCGACTTCTCTTGGATGGGATAACCTAGAGCTCCGCAGAATCAGGCTAAGACTTCTGGCAATTTACAAGGAGATTCACAAAATCATGTCATCAAATCTTTCGTCATCCCAGAGCACCAACTGCGTGAAACAAGACAAAATAACGGTCCCAACATCATCAACTGGCTAAATGTCAATAAACTTTGCTACCAATATTCCCTTTACCCAAGGACGATAAGGGAATGGAATATGTTACCATCCAACACACGTGCTGCTCCCGATGTCAAGTCATTTAAAAAGGGGGTTGAGCAACTAGATCTACTCAACTTGGTCAAAAAGGCCCACCAAAATTTAATCACTACTCTGCTCACTGCGACCTGTGCGAGATAACCACTGATGAGGTGTATTCAACCAGAACCCCCCACCACCAACATCTCTCCCTTCCATGAAATTTGGAAAGTGGCTCAATTCAACAGGTGGCATCAGCGAGACTTCTGCCTACAAGATTTTGCTCGTGTCTGCCTTCAACCAATTCTTTCTAAGCAGAAGGTGAAGACACTATTATATGCACACTGTCACATCAAACATCATAGCTGCAGCCTTGAAGGCAAAAGGACTTTGCTAAGTTGTTAAAAAAAAAAAGATCTTTACTAAGCTAACAGGCAGAGGCTACGGAAAAGACAAAAGCAGACATTTAAGGGGTAGTGATCGTACATGTATGCACCTCCCCTCATCCCCCCACACATACATCCACTTCTCTCTCCCCGCACATCTGCTCTCCTTCTTCCTGCACACCTCCTCCTCTCCTCTCCTTCCCCACACATCTCTTCCTCCTAACGAGCGAGCGGGCAAGATCATCTCCGACCCCTCTCACCCTGGCCACAAACTCTTTGAATCACTTCCCTCTGGAAGGCGACTCCGGACTGTCCAAGTTGCCACAGCCAGACATAAAAACAGTTTTTATCCACGAGTAGTTGCTCTACTCAACAGCCAAAAATCTGTAGCCTTCCTTTGATCAGGTATTTTGTTGGTTCACATGCTTGATCAATGGTGTTTTATCATCAATGTTTTATTATTATTAATGTTTAGTGTTTTCTGTCATTCATAACTGTCACTGTATGTCATGTCGTCACTTGTGGGCGGAGCACCAAGGCAAATTCCTTGTATGTGAATACTTGGCCAATAAGCTTTCTCACTTATCTCTTCCTCCGCTCCACATCTCCTCTCCAAACCCACACAATCTCATGCCCTCTACCCCTCAACCCCCCCAAACATGCTGCCCCTCCTCCCTGTATGTGCACATCCTACCCCGTCACATACATGCACACCTCCCCTCCCCCAACAAATGCATGCCTTCTCTCCATACAGGCACGCACACATGCACACAAAGGCAACACGTTCTTCCTGCTGTTCAAAAATGTTGGTATTCCATTATTGCAGTGATTAAAACCATGAATAATCTCGATTAAATATGGTTAATTCTTCTTTATAATCACTCGACAGTGCTAATTATATTTAAGTATTGTGTGTGACAAACCTAATATAACTGCAATAATTTTGTTACATTGAATACAGAGACCCTTGGCATTTTTTAAATTAATTTTATATTGAACTTGGACTTTGTGAAGAAGCAAACACCCAATTTACTGAAAAGCAAAAAGAGAAATTCTGAGGAAAATTATAAAATCTAATCTCGTTTTAAGAAATCCTCAAGGTCTCATTTTGTTTACAGAGTCACAGCTGCTGGGTCCTTAATGTTTTCTGTACAAGATGTCTAAACACTAAAGATTCTCTGATGAAATATGTCATTAAAAAAATCTGCACGTATTTCTAATTAAGGTTCAAATCGCTCAAAACAAACGGCACAGTGGGAAAGTTTGTAGAGCTGCTGCCTTACAGCCCCTTACAGAGACCAGGGTTTGATCTTGATCCCGGGTGCTGTCTGTGTGGAGTTTGCATGTTCTCCCTACGACCACGTGCGTTTCGTCTGGGTGCTCCGTTTTCCTCCCAGATCCCAAAGGCGTGCTGGTTTATAGGTTAATTGGTCTCCTTAATGCACCCGGAAGGGATGAGAAAGTGGGATAACATAGAACTGGCATGAAACAGGTGATCGATGACCAGCATGGATTGGGTGGGCTGAGGGGGGCTCTTTCCATGCTGTTTTTATCTCTAAATTAAATGCTTTCTATGTTAATGCTGAACTAAATGCTTTCATATTTACAAATTCAACTATGTGCAAATCAAAATAATACAAATTAATGCATTAAATCTCTGTATAATTTGCTGCAGTTCATTTTTTTTTTCCATCATGTCAATCTAAATATTTCTCCCAATTTATTTTCCCGACTTTATGTACTTTGTATATCTCAATTAAATCCCCTTTCGCATACAGTAGTTATTTTTGTGAGGTGAAACGCTTTGCTAATTTGCCCTCTTCTCAGTTTTCTAATAAAATTACTTTATAGAATCTCAAATTAGCCAAAATGTTAACACCATCATGTTAATTTAATACTTTCCATTTAATCAATTCTATTCCTCTTCCAGACTAATATATTTCCATACTAAATCTATTTTGATATAAATGTATAGTTTAGTTTATTCTGGTTTAATTTAGATTAGTTTAGAGATACAGTGTCCTCCATAATGTTTAGGACAAAGACGCATGATTTATTTATTTGCCTCTATACTCCACAATTTGAGATTTGTAATAGAAAAAAATCAACAAAAATGTGTTTAAAGTGTACATTGTCAGATTTTAATAAAGGCCATTTTTATAAATGTTGGTTTCACCATGTAGAAATTACAGCAGTGTTTATACGTAGTCCCCCCATTTCAGGGCACCATAATGTTTGGGACACATGGCTTCACAGGTGTTGTAATTGCTCAGGTGTGTTTATATGCCTCCTTAATGCAGATATAAGAGACCTCTCAGCACCTAGTCTTTCCTCCAATCTTTCCATATAACCATATAACAATTACAGCACGGAAACAGGCCATCTCGGCCCTTCAAGTCCGTGCCGAACAACTTTTTTCCCTTAGTCCCACCTGCCTGCACTCATACCATAACCCTCCATACCCTTCTCATCCATATGCCTATCCAATTTATTTTTAAATGATACCAACGAACCTGCCGCCACCACTTCCACTGGAAGCTCATTCCACACCGCTACCACTCTCTGAGTAAAGAAGTTCCCCCTCCTGTTACCCCTAAACTTTCGATCACCTTTGGAAACTTTTATTGCTGTTTATCAACATGAGGACCAAAGTTGTGCCAATGAAAGTCAAAGAAGCCATTATGAGACTGAGAAACAAGAATGAAACTGTTAGAGACACAAGCCAAACCTTAGGCTTACCAAAATCAACTGTTTGGAACATCATTAAAAAGAGAGAGAGCACTGGTGAGCTTACTAATCACAAAGGGACTGGCAGGCCAAGGAAGACCTCCACAGCTGATGACAGAAGAATTCTCTCTATAATAAAGAAAAATCCCCAAACACCTGTCCGACAGATCAGAAACACTCTTCAGGAGTCAGGTGTGGATTTGTCAATGACCACTGTCCGCAGAAGACTTCATGAACAGAAATACAGAGGCTACACTGCAAGATACAAACCACTGGTTAGCCGCAAAAATAAATGTCCAGGTTACAGTTTGCCAAGAAGTACTTAAAAGAGCAACCACAGGTCTATAAAAAGGTCTTGTGGACAGATGAGATGAAGATTAACATATCAGAGTGATGGCAAGAGCAAAGTATGGAGGAGAGAAGGAACTGCCCAAGATCCAAAGCATACCAGCTCATCTGTGAAACACGGTGGTGGGGGTGTTATGGCCTGGGCATGTATGGCTGCTGAACGTACTGGCTCACTTATCTTCATTGATGATACAACTGCTGATGGTAGTAGCATAATGAATTCTGAAGTGTATGGACACATCCTATCTGCTCAAGTTCAAACAAATGCCTCAAAACTCATTGGCCGGCGGTTCATTCTACTGCAAGACAATGATCCCAAACATACTGCTAAAGCAACAAAGGAGTTTTTCAAAGCAAAACAATGATCAATTCTTGAGTGGCCAAGTCAATCACCTGATCTGAAATTTATTGAGCATGCCTTTCATATGCTGAAGAGAAAATCGAAGGGGACTAGCCCCCAAAACAAGCATAAGCTAAAGGTGGCTGCAATACAGGCCTGACAGAGCATCACCAGAGAAAACACCCAGCAACTGGTGATGTCCATGAATCGCAGACTTCAAGCAGTCATTGCATGCAAAGGATATGCAACAAAATACTAAACATGACTACTTTCATTTACATGACACTGCTGTGTCCCAAACATTATGGTGCCCTGATTATGGGGGGACTATGTATAAACACTGCTGTAATTTCTACATGGTGAAACCAAAATGTATAAAAATGGCCTTTATCAAAATCTGACAATGTACACGTTAACCACATGTGATTTTTTTCTATTACAAATCTCAAATTGTGGAGTACAGAGGCAAATAAATAAATGATGGGTCTTTGTCCCAAACATTATGGAGGGCACTGTAAATAGGAATCTGCCTTCCGCTTCCTAGCAGCTTGTTATAATATAGCCAAAGGGTCTATTTGGTTTGACTTTGTATATACAGTAAACATTACATTCACAATGTAATGTGAGCTTATTTATTTTGATCAGGTAAATTGCCGGACCCAGAATAGTAAATTATGCATTTTTAATAAATTTACCATATTTTCTAATAAATTCCGCAATAAATAAAACGCACAAAAATGTTAATATTAATGTAGTATATTTAAGGGGTCTTTGAATTTTTAGACATACAGTATGGAAACAGACCCTTCGGCCCACCGTGTCCAACAAGGATCCGTGATATCCCAGTTTTGCATCCTATCCACTAGGGGCAATTTACCGAAGCCAACTAACCTGAGCACCTGGAGGAAACCTTCGCGGTTACAGGAACTACGTACAAATTCCATGTAGACAGCACCCGTAGTCAGGATCAAACCCGGGTCCCTAGTGCTGTAACTCTACTGCTGCGCCACTGTGCTGAATAGAGAGATGCAGAATGGAAACAGGCCCTTCGTCCCACTGAATCCACACTGACCAATCGATCTCCCGTTCACACCAGTTCTGTGTGTTGGACACACTTTCGCATCCACTCCCTACACACCAAGGGCAATTTTACAAAGGCCAATTAGCCTGCAAAGCCACACACCTTTGGGATGTGTGAGGAAACCCATGTGGTCACAGGGAGAACGTGCAAACTCCACACAGGCAGCACCCGAGGTCAAGATCAAAACTGGTTCTCTGGCACTGTGAGGCAGCAGCTCTACCTGCTGCGCCACTGTGCCACCTGGGTTGATAAATAAGATTCATAAATATACAAGGATAGCAGCACACTTTTAAAACAACTGATAAATACAATTGCTGAATTGTTTCAGTTGCATTTGCATTTTAATGCACTGGGTGCGTTAATGGAAATGTTGTATTTCTCTCAGTGTGGGCAACCCTGTTAGATTTCACTACTTTCCCACTAAAATCTCACTCAACTGTACAATTCTACAGTCAGAGATAAGCAGATGCTTATCAAGTCCAGTTTTATCCTCAGTTTGAGTCAAATTTCCACGGCCATTAAAAGTCAGCATACTCTAAATAGATGCGCAGGTGGGAAGATTCAAACAAGAGGGCATGACATGAGAATTAAGGGACAGAAGTTTAGGGGTAACATGAGGGGGAACTTCTTTACTCAGAGAGTGGTGGCTGTGTGGAATGATCTTAAGTGGTGGAGGCAGGATCGATTTTAACATTTAAAAGTAAAGTGAATAGGTATATGGACGGGAAGGGAATGGAGAGGTATGGTCTGAGAGCAGGTAGATGGGACTAGGGGAAAATAAATGATCGGCACGGACTGGAAGGGCCGAGAAGGCCTGTTTCCATGCTGTAATTGTTATATGGTTACATGTTATATGGTTATAAAGACATATTACAAACATCATGCTATTATTCACCAAACCTGAAAGAGATCAGCGGTGCATATGATTTTTGAATGGTTAAGTCTGCAATGATATACGTTAATTTACACTGAAGAAACTTTAAAAGGCTCATCATAAATCAGAGTCAACTGCAGGTAAATTAATTGTTATCCTCACTGGATAAACATACTAATTAACTTCTACATTTTAAACTCATGTAATTCCTGGCCATTGAATCTAAGATCATACTGAAATCAAGATCAATGAACACTAGCAAAGCAACTTAGTGTCATTTTACATCCACACATTTATCTCCTCCAGCCTCGATTACTGCAACTTCCTCTACACTGGCATCAGCCAATCTTCCCTGTCCCACCTGCAACTGGTCCGAAACGCCGCAGCGAGACTCCTGACGGGCACCCGAGAAAGGGACCACATCACCCCGATCCTGGCCTCTCTCCACTGGCTCCCTGTGCGGTTCCGAATACATTTCAAGATCCTCCTTTATGTCTACAAAGCCCTTAATGGGCTTGCCCCACCTACATCAGCAGTCTGCTTACCCACCACACCACCATCAGAACTGCCCCCTCCATCGACTCAAAAGAGTCGTGACTTAAAACTCATCTTTACTCTCGAGCCTTTCTTGACGTCCTCTGAGGGAGGGCTATATGTATGTGTTTATGTATGCACTTCATCTGTGAACCACTGTTGTATAACATTAGTACCTCCACCAATGTAAAGCACTTTGGCCAACAAGAGTTGTTTTTTAAATGTGCTATAGAAATAAAAGTGACTTGACTCAGAGAAATAGTCTCTTTGCCTTAACTAGTACATGAGAAATTTAAAAACTGAGAAATGTAAATAGTTTAGGAAGTACATCTATATATTAGTATTTGTGGCTCACTAAACTGATCTTAATTGGCATCAATTCATCAATTAGTATCGGTGAGAGGATTTATTATATTAGTCAAGTCAAGTCACATTTATTTCTATAGCATGTTTAAAAAACAACTCTCGTTGACCAAAGTGCTTTACATTTGTTATAAGAGTAGTATACACAAGCAGGCTACATACATATGTACAAATAGCCCTCACTCAGAGGACGTCAGGAAAGGCTTGGGAGAACAGATACGTTTTTAAACTAGACTTAAAGGAGTCGATGGAGGGAGCAGCTCTAATGGGGAGGGGGATGCTGTTCCACAGTCTAGGAGCTGCGACCGCAAAGGCGCGGTCGGTCGCCCCTGAGCTTATGCCTAGACTGCGGGACATTCAGCAACCCCAGGTCGGCTGATCTGAGGGACCTGGAGGTGGTGTAGTGGGTGAGAAGACTTTTGACGTTGGTGGGTGCAAGCCCATTGAGGGCTTTGTAGCCAAGTAGTCGAGGCGGGAGGAGATAAATGTATGGATGATCTTTTCTAGGTCATCAAACTGGAGGAATGGTTTTATTTTAGCTATCATCCGAAGCTGAAAGAAGCTAGCTTTTACCACGGCATTGACTTGTTTGTCAAACTTCAGTGCTGACTCAAATATCACGTCAAGGTTTTTGACGTGAGGTTTAAGTAGTGGGGTAAGGCTTCCAAGGCTGCCTGCTATCGTTTTGATTGAGTCTGAGGGGCCGAGAAGGATGACCTCAGACTTGCTCTCGTTTAGTTGGAGGAAGTTCTGCGCCATCCAGCACTTTATATCCTCGAGGCAGCGGGTAAGGTTAAGCAGATTTGATTGTTTTTTGGGCTTCAGGGGAGGTACAGTTGTGTATCGTCTGCATAGCAATGGAAGGAAATGCCATGCCTTTGAATGATTGGCCTAAGGGGATCGTATACAGGGAGAAGAGAATGGGGCCAAGGATGGAACCTTGTGGAACCCCACAGCAGAGGCTAGCTGGGGAGGAGAAAGAGTTGCCTATGTTAGTAGAGAATCTCCTACCTTTGAGGTAGGAGATGAACCAGCTCAGGGCAGTGCCATCAATACCAACCCCGTACCGGAGACGGTCAATTAGGATGGTGTGGCCGACTGTGTCAAATGCTGCGCTGAGGTCGAGAAGGAGCAGGATTACCTTCTTGAAAGATTTCCATAAAATATTCCTAGATTACTTCAGGTCAAAACATGAACAAGTTAAACACATTTTCTATTTCAAAAGGAATGAAATATACCCTGGTTATTGAGTGAGGTAAGAGAGGAGATTGCAGAAGCCTTGATGAGGCTAGCCATAGGTGAAGACCCAGCAGACTGGAGAATAGGTAATGGTATTCCATTATTTACGAAGTAAAGAGAATCCAGAGAATTATAGATTAGTGAGCCTCCTGTCGGTGGTAGGGAAGCTATTGGAGAGGATACTTTGGGAGAGGATTTACTCCAGAGGTCATAGGTTTAAGGTGAAGGAGAAAAGATTTAATAGGAATCTGAGGGGTAACTTTTTCACACAAAGGGTGGTGGGTGTATGGAACAAGCTGCCAGAGGAGGCAGTTGAGACTGGGACTATCCCAACATTTAAGAAACAGTTAAACAGGTACATGGATAGGACAGGGTTGGAGGGATTCGGACCAAACGCGGGCAGGTGGGACTAGTGTAGCTGGGATACTGTTGGCCGGTGTGGGCAAGTTGGGCCAAAGGGCCTGTTTCGATACTGTATCACTCTATGATGGAGAATGGGTTAAGTAGGGACATCCAGCATGACTTTGTACACAGAAGGTCCTAAGTTAATGACATTTTTGAGGAGATGACGAAAGTAATTACTCAAGGAAGGGTGATGGATGGCGTCTAGGTAACTTTGGGGGGGGGGGGGGGGGGTGTCTGTGTCTGTGTGTGATATATATTTGCAAACGGTGCCGAGGAGATTTACCAGAATGTTGCCTGCATTACAGAATTAGCTACAGGAAGAGGTGGGACAGACTCGGATTGTTTTCTCTGGAATGCCTGTGGCTGCGGGGAGACATGATGTAGAATAAGAGGCATAGATAGGGTAGACAACCAGTACGTTTTTGCAGGGTGGAGAAATCAAATACCAGAGGGTCTAGCGTTAAGATGAGCGGGGCTAATGTTTAAAGGAGACGTGCTTTGTTTTACACAGAGCGTGGTGAGTGCTTGGAACAGCTACTAGGGTTGGTGGTTGTCACAGATGTGATTGTGGCATTTAGGAGGCTTTTGGATAGGCATATGGATATGCATGGAATGGAAGGATTATGCGCAGATAGTTAAGAGACAAGTCTTGACATCATGTCTGGCACTGATGTTGCAGGTTGATGGGACTGTTCTTATGCTGTACTGTTCTATGTTAGTCCAAGCATAGACTTGGCGATCGTTTCACTGAACATTTGCGCTCCATTTGCTTGGTCTGTTTGGTCCCCAGGATTTGTCCTGTCCCTCATCAATTCTAGCTTTCCTCTCCCCACCCCCACCATAATCAGTCTGAAGTAGGGTCCCGACCCAAAATGTTACCTATCCATGTTCTCCAGGGATGTTGCCTGATCCCACTATGTTACTCCAGCACTTTGTGTCTTTTTTTGTAAATCAGCATTTGCAGCTCCTTGTGTCTATACTTAAGGTTCCTCTTGTTAATGCCTGGAATGATTCATATCAAAAGTAAAGCTAGAGAGGTGAGAAGCAAGTTACTTTAATTAACTGCATAGAAATTACAACATGTTTTCGTACAACACAGCTATGCTGAGAGAATGGAGCGGCTGGGCTTGTATACTCTTGAATTTAGAAGGATGAGAGGGGATCTTATTGAAACATAAGATTATTAAGGGCTTGGATATGTTTCTTGCCTTTATTAAAGGCAGGAAACATGTTCCCAATGTTGGGGGAGTCCAGAACCAGGGGCCACAGTTTAAGAATAAGGGGTAAGCTATTTAGAACGGAGATGAGGGGAGTTGTGATTTTGTGGAGTTCTCTGCCTTAAAGGGCGGTGGAGGCCGGTTCTCTGGATACTTTCAAGAGAGAGCTAGATAGGGCTCTTAAAAATAGCGGAGTCAGGGGATATGGGGAGAAGGCAGCAACGGGGTACTGATTGAGGATGATCAGCCATGATCTCATTGAATGGCAGTGCTGGCTAGAAGAGCGGAATGGCCTACTCCTGCACCTATTGTCCATTATTCCACCCAATGCTATTAGGACAACCCACACTCCATTGTTCATACATTCCTGATACTTTCCAAGTAAAATGCATTTATATGCCTTCTGAGGTCCTGCTAAAAGGTGTAGCGTAGATGAATGCCCATCCTCACAGCCAGAGGCCAGGAGATGAATGGTTCTTTAAGTTCTAATGGGGTTACAACATGATGAATGACAAATAATCATTGGCACAAAATGATTTGTGACCGAGCCAAAGACTGGAGGAAAACAAATACATTTTTAGAAACTCAGTTACCTGTCAATTAGTAAAATAAAAACAAATACATTTGAAGAAACTCAGAAACCTGTCAATTAGTAAGATAAAAACACGTAATATAGGCTGACCAACTAACTCCAGCTATGTTTAAAAAAAATAAGTAGTTGTCTCTGATAATTTCATAATTATTCTCACTTGGTTGAGAAAAGTCACATCAGATCTTATAACATTTGCTTTTTTAATATTTAACTCCCCTTAACTATTGTAGTTTAATCACTGAAGCAAAATAAAGCACACTCTGCCAGGACTGAACCATGGACTAAGCAGCCAAGTATGCAGACAAGAGTTCCACGATAAGCATCCTGATAACAGATAGAAAATAGCAGCATATTCGAACTTTCCCACAATCCAGAAATCTGGAGACAAGGCAACTGGCCTATCAGTCCACTAACCCCTTGTGAATGTGGCCAGCAGCTCCCTTCCTGAACATGACCATGAAAGAGCAGGGGGAGTGATTATGATGGACTGAACTTGCCACAAAACAGGTCCCCCGCAATTCTCTGAACTTGATATAAAACAGATAATCTCTTTGTCCTTCAGACTGTTATCTAGTCAGTGACCCTGAATTCATCTTCAAAACTGAAGGAAAAATAACAGACTGCAGATGTTTTTTATTACTTGAAAAGCTCCTGAAACCACAACATTTAATGGCACAAAATGAGAGCCATTACCAAGGGAGGCTAGTCTGTCACAGATACGTCGACAGCCAACAGCTCCAACAAAGAACTTTTTTCTGCAAAACAATAATATTTACCACTTGTAAATAAAATCACATCACATGACATTGACCTGAATGTGCAAAATTTATAATGAATTCTTGGTTCAAAATAAACAAGATTTCACTGGCATTTCGGGGAGGTATTGAACATTGGTGAATTTAAAACAAGCGAGCCTAAAATTCGATATTAAAGCGTCGCTTCTTTCATGCACGAACATCATCCCCCCCCCCCCCCCTACGCAGTGTGGTGTACATTCACAAACGTTCCCAGGTCATTCTGTACCACTCTGCAAATTGGACTGCATGCTTCCTGTTGTGAAGTGCATTGGCACAATCAGCTGGCTCCATGACAAAGGCCCAGAAATATGGAATGTCAATCTCCACACAATGTTCACCCACAGCAGCTCAGAGACACATGGGTGGAGGAGGGGCATTGCAGAACATGTCTAACATTGGCACTCTCAACACAACCACATCTTCACAGCCTTTTACACTGTCTCAACACAATCAGTTTGATCCTGACTACGGGTGCTGTACCGTACAGCATTTGTACCTTCTCTCCGCGACCTGCGTGGGCTTTCTCTGAGATCTTCAGCTTCCTCCTACACTCCAAAGACATACAGGTTTGTAGGTTAATTGGCTTGGTATAAATGTAAAAATGTCCCTAGTGTGTGTAGGATAGCGTGAATGTGCGGGGATCGCTGGTCGGCACGGACCCGGTGGGCTGAAGGGCCTGTTTCCGTGTTGGCTCTCCAAAACTAAAGGGGGGAGAAAAAAGACAACAAAGTGCCGGCGTAACTCAGTGGGTCGGGCAGCATCTCTGGAGAAAATAGATAAGTGACATTTTGGGTCGAGCCTGATCTGCTGAGTTACTCCAAGCCTTTGTATCTTTCTGGGTAAACCAGCATTTGCAGTTCCTTGTATCTGCAATCGAATGGGGTCTGCCCCTGAGCCGGTCCCACCTGCAGCGGATATCGTTAGCCACATAGATCTTCAGCACTTTGTTTTCATACCTGCTGTCTTTTGGGACTGTATGGTAACCCCCACACACACAAGCTTCACGCCATCACCAAATAACCCCCCGAAACCCTCAAGCTCACTAGCCTCCCAATCCGATACCAATCCCCCAAAGCCAAGCCAGATGCCACCAACCATACAGTCCCACCAACAATGTCTCATCCTGCCCCCCCCACCCCTCAACCCAAACAGTCACAACAAGCCCCCAATTCACCACCATCAGATGCTATCCCTCTCTCTTCTCCAATTCATAATCCTACCCACCCTTAGTCCAGGTTTAACCATTTCTCTTTGTGCATTCCGAGTCTGTGCCAGAAAGTGATCTTACCTTTATCTAGAGAAGGAAGCGGCAAGGTTTAATTCTCATGTGACCAAAATGGTCATCGGCTCATTTAGCTGCAAAAGATTATCTTTTTTTTTGCACCAACCTCCAAATTTCTAGGCCAATGTCTTTCATTGTAAGCTATTTTATGTGTTGTACCATTATTGTACTTCAAAAAGGTTGAGACAAAAATTTACCTTGAGCATTCAATCGCAGAAAGGATGAATAACATTCAGCAAGACTGGTTTTGGAAGTTTCAAGCAAAGGACAAAATTATATACGTGTTTGGATCAGAACGCTGCAATGGCAACGTTTAGATAAGACATCAAGGCCAGATACTCATATGCATAATTCTGAAAAAAAGCTATGCTCTGTAGTTGAAAATTGGCTTAACTCAAAGTAGGACAAGTTGGTGCACATTTCTCCATGTCTCAGCACCACTTGAGGAGATCAATTTCTGAATTTTCTGCAGGAGTTTCAATTGTCCAAAAACTTCTGGATAAACAAGTTTTTTGATTTACTCCCAGAACATCCACATTTACTTATCCCGTTTGGCCAGATAATGTAGAAACAAGTCTTCTAAAGGGCTAACATTCAAGTCTGAGATGCACGATCTCCTGAGACCACACTACCAGCGTGCAAGTGTCCCTTGATTGCTTTGCATTTGGAGTTTCAGGTCAGCTGCTAAATTCAAGTTAATTCCATGGTGCTGCTGAGCTTCACCACATCTATGTGTTTTCTGTTCATTGTTGCATTAGGAAGGCAAATAAACACATCCTTATCTGCGTTTCCCTCAACCCACCCTTATTCGCAGAGCAGGCGCGGGAATCTGCCTGCTAGCCCAGTGTGATGGATATTGATTTCTCCAACTTCAAGTAACCCCGGCATTCCTGCGCTCTCTATCCCTCCCTCACCCAAGTCACACCACTCATCAAACAGCAAACTATGGCCCGTTTCCTTTATCATCATTACTTTTTGCATTTCTTTCATTCATTGTTCTTTAGCCCTCCATATCACTGTCTATCTCTCTCGTTCCCCTTTTCCCTAAGTAGTCTGAAGAAGGGTCTGAACCCGAAACATCACCCATTCCTTCTCCAGAGATGCTGCCTGTCCCGCTGAGTTACTCCAGCTTTTTGTGTCCATCTTCAATGTGAACCAGCACCTGCAGTTCCTTCCTGCACACGCATTGCAGGTTTCCCAGCAGTGCAGACATCCATAGACAGCACTCGTATCCTCTCATAGATATTCATGGCAGCCTCCCACCAGGAGTGCCTGAAGGTAGCCTGGAGAATCCTGTGGAACTCTTTCACAAAATATCATACAAAACTCACAGATAAAAAGTAACTAAACATTCTGCTGGAATAAGGAATTTAATTTCTCGAGACATGCAAATTCACTCGGAATGTTAAAAAAAAGTGTACCCTTGAGTTAAGCAAGTTTAATTTGCAAGTTTGCATAGATTTGATATTTTTCCAACTTCTGCAGATGCTTTTCCTTTCCAGCCTCTTATAGGCACTCTGGCCACTCCCTCTTCACCCCTCTCCCATCAAGCGAAACGTATAGAAATGTGAAAACGCACACCTCCAGATTCAGGGACAGTTTCTTCCCAGCTGCTATCAGGCAACTGAACCATCCTACCACAACCAGAGAGCAGTCCTGAACTACTATCTACCTCATTGGGGATCCTCGTACTGTCCTTGATTAGACTTTACTGGCTTTACCTTGCACTAAACGTTATTCCATTGCCATGTATCTATACAACTGGAACTGAAGAAGGGTCTCTACCCGAAAAGTCGCCCATTCCTTCTCTACAGAGATGCTACCTGTCCTGCCAAGTTACTCCAGCTTTTTGTGTCTATCTTCGGTTTAAACCAGCAGAGGCCCTCGAATAAACCTACACGTTAGGTTTATTCGAGGGCCTCTGGTTATTATCCACATCCAAAGACATGTTGATTGATGCATAAATTGTCTACTGTAATTTGTCTCTGATGTGGAATTAATTCTCCCTGAAGGCTGTGGAGGCCAAGTCATTGGATATTTTTAAGGCAGAGATAGGTAGATTCTTGAATGGTATGGATGTCAGGGGCTATGGGGAGAAGGCAGGAGAATAAGGTTGAGAGGGGAAGATACAATTGTTGAGCCATGACTGAATGGCCGAGTAGACTTGATGGGCCAAATAGCCTAATTCTGCTCCTATTACTTATGAACGTGTAGATGAGTGATAAGATCCATTAGATTTATTAGTGGAGACTATTTTCATGATAATGCTAAATTCACATCCACGAATTTTAGGAAATAAGTTAGAAAATGGGAATGTTTGGATTACACCGAGAGCTGACATTGATTCAAAGGATCGAACTGCCTTCTTTTATGTCACGATGGAAACTAAATAAAAACAAATGGAAGACCATTTTCAGACAAAAGCAGAGGACAAAAAGATAAATTGCAAGCATCATGCAATGTGGATGCTGTGGAGAGAATGAGAATCAGACTGAGAGAGATCATCAAGTTAGGGAGAGGTAGGCATGAATCTTTCCAGGACTTCAGCAGAAGCTCAGAAATGTGGTTGAAGGTTGAACGCTGATTCTAGTGTGTAGACTCAAGGGTACAGACATTGCAGCAGTTTTAAACACGAGCCCTTGGACATGATGTCTGGAGCAGAATCAAAATGCAGTCTTATGAAACGCTTGGCGGCTCGTATGCTGAAAATTAAGAAAATATTGCTTTTTCATTGTATTGTTCATTGCATCAGGATGCCCAATGAGCCTACTTTGAGACTTAAATCAGTGATATATATGCAAACATGCCAGGAAATCCATTTATGTCTAGGCGTTCACTACAATCAGCAAATGAATGATGTTAATATGCCTTGACAATGTTGGTACTGTTGTATTATTCAGCAAGACCAATGTCCCTTATGTTCATGTGTTTATATCGAGAATCTGATTCAACAGTACAATTCGATGATATAACAACGTAAAAACGTCACTCCTAGTCTTCAGAGTCTGCACCTACAGAGTACATATAGAATGAACATGCTGATAGACTGCGCCTGCTCCCCATCAAATAATACACAACTTCTTTGAATTCATGAATGCTGTGCTTATTAGCATTAGACTGTTCACGATTTGTGGAATTCCCTGCCACAGAGGGCAGTGGAGGCCAAGTCACTGGATGGATTTAAGAGAGTTAGATAGAGCTCTAGGGGCTGGTGGAATCATGGGATATGGGGAGAAGGCAGGCACGGGTTATTGATTTGGGACGATCAGCCATGATCACAATGAATGGCAGTGCTGGCTCGAAGGGCCCAATGGCCTCCTCCTGCATCTATTTTCTATGTTTCTATGATATTGCTAAATTCATATCCATTAGTTGCCGATTCTCCAGCTAAACGATGCTTAAAACTGAACATCTCTGAGAGGTCAACTTGTCATGCTTTTCTTTCTAATTCCTAAAGTTCACTCAAGTGCCTTTCCTGTAGCATTTCTTTGGCTCTCATACTCCCCATGCAATGATGATCACAAAATACTACAGTTGCAGAAAGACCATGTGTTCTATAAATTCAACGCCACTTCCTTGCTTATCTATTTCATGTCCCTCGATGTAAAATCCTCACACTCATTTTTTTCCGAAATATAATCCTACTTACAAAATTAAAATGTACACTACTATTTGTCTGCCATTTACTCCTTATGATGCAACTCTTTTAACTCAACTTTATCCTCTCAACTCAACCTTAACCCATCAACTCAACCTTGTCCTCTTGAAGACCATCACTTCATTTTCCTCAACATTTAGATGGATTTCTCCACCTTTATCTTTTAACATTCTTTTCGCTTTGTCAAAACCCTGTATTTGGTATGACTACCAAACCTCAATGTTATTCTTTAATGCCCAAGTCCAAATTATTATTTATATAAATTAAAAATAAAATCTCTAATCAAGCAGCATTCCCTTTAATAATAACAACCAAGTCTTTCCAGTATCCTACACAATATCTTACCAAAGCACTTATGAACGGCAACATGTAACACTCATTATGAAGAAGGTTTCGACCCGAAGCGTTGCCTATTTCCTTCGCTCCATAGATGCTGCTGCACCCGCTGAGTTTCTCCTGCACTTTTGTTTACACTCATTATGATCCTCTCTTCTATTGAACTACAATTTTTTTAAGCAACACAATTAGGCAAACACAACACACCCTTTACTTAGATAAAAGAAAATGGTCAATAATTCATTGGCTGGTTCCCTTCCCTTGATCAGCGATGTAACATTGGCTACCCTCCAGTGCACTGACTCAATTCGTATTTCCAAAGATTTTTGGAATATTATGGTCTAGTCTGATATCTCCTCCCTAACTCCCTAAGTACTCAGGAATGTATTTCATTCAGGCCTGATAATGTTCTACTTTCAATTCCATAAACCAATTTTATTTTCAAATCCAGTTTGAGTTTGAGATCTGCAAGACCATTGTTAAAATGCTGAGAAAATACCTTCATATTATTTTAATTTCATGTACAATATGACATCCCCAATTCTTCCCATTCATTTTTGGGTCTATTTTATTATCCCTTATATTCACGGGGTAGATGCCTGTATGTTGATTGTCAGTCCCCTTTTTCAACATGCCTCTCAATATCCATCATATTTCCGTTTTCTTCAGTACTGTCAATTGCATCAGCTATCATAAAGTCCTTTCAGAAATTATTTTCTGGCTAAATGGTCATTCTTTGAACCTCGATCTTTGTCACACACTTTCTCGCTAACATATATATGCACAATCTGGCATTCATTCATTTAGTATTAAAATACGTTTTGACCACAGATCACCATTTGAAATTCCATTTGTTTCTAACAAATAAGTCTGGATTAAACTTTCTTTCATGCCACTAAAAATATCTGTTTTCCAATCCAACACCTTCATCGTGAAGTTGGCTGTCTGTATTGCTCTGAAGCTAATTATGTTATGGCTGCTATATTTTAAATGTTCTCCAATCTTTATTATTCACTTACCCTGCTTCACGACCCAACATTTCTTGCTGGACATGCAACTTATTGATTCATGAGCTGTATAGGATGTTTACATTGGTTTGCTTACCCTGCCAAAGGATTCAGAGGGTTTTACAGCGACTGCAATGGTGTTCTCTCTCTCCTTGAGGTGCCTGCAGTAATTATCCCATGACTCAGAAGCATGGAGGATAGCCATGATCAAAGTGGTCTCCTCCTGCACCTAGTTTCTATGTTTGGATTCCCTGCTATGTACTAGATCATGAATTTGTGCCTATGTTGAGCTGTTGATCTTGAATGAGAGGGTAGGCCTCCTGTCCCTGGCGGAAAATGGTCCACATTTTCCAGGCATCTCAAGAAATCTTTCCATGTATTGTCTAGGACAGTTTAGGGCAATTAAGTTTCCTTTTGACTACAATGTTGTTACCAATCATGAAACTCACTCATCTAGAAATATAATTTTCATAAAATCTAGTGCATGCTATAGAATTATAGTCATGGACACATACTGCTTGGAAATAGGCCTTTCAGCCCAACTTGCCAACACCGACCAATATGTCCCATAGGGTTACACAAAAAGCTGTAGAAAGCTTTCTCCAGCATCTGCAGTTCCTTCTTTAACAATATGGCCCATAGACCCAGCTGCATGTGTTTGGCTCTTATCCCAGCCCATATTAGTGCTCCCAAAACGCAACGCCGCACATTTCTCTGTATTAAATTCCATCAACCAGTCCTCAGCCCACATGCCCAACCGATCAAGATCCTGTGCAGTTTTTGATAACCATCTTCACTAATTACAATACCACCCACTTTTGTCTCATCTGCAAACTCGCTAAGCATGCCAGGTACGTTCTCATCCAAATAATTGATATGGATGAGAAACAGCAATGGGCCCAGCACCAAACCCAGAGGTACACCACTAGTCACAGGCCTCCAGTCCAAGACAAACCTCCGACCATCACCCTCTGCTTCCTACCAAGAAGCCAGTTTTCAAACTATTCAACAATCTCTCCCTGGATCCCTTGGGATCTAGCCTTACATTCTATGTGCTCTAAATGTACTGCCACTCTGATAAATTCCTGAGTGTTTCTTAAGGATGACTAATCTCTACTGGTTATGCATCATGAATGGAAAGAGAAGGAAAGGTTTAATGTGTCAGATTGGTGGCCATCTGTAGGAACCATGATATATATATATATATAATGGAAGAACAGCTTATAGGGAGGAAAAAAACCCAAGGAAAAGCGGAGAGGATAAAAAAAAAGATGCTGATGAGACAAAGGCAAGATGATTAAATGTCCGAAGTGATAATTACGCAACAATGGGAGGCAATACGAGAGAAATAAAGAATGATCAAAACCACAGAAGGCATGCCACTCGGCACAGCAGAATAGGGAAACATGGTAAACGTGGCAACACA
The DNA here is from genome assembly GCA_963514005.1 of Raja brachyura. The sequence continues at coordinate 51,626,744 of OY740797.1, read as the reverse complement.
GAGAAACCTACAGTGAACTGTGTATAACTGAATATAAACAGGAGATCATCTAACTGGATATATTTGGGACAAAGACCATCATTAATTATTTGCCTCTGTACTCCACAATTTGCGATTTGTAATAGAAAAAAAAATATCACATGTGGGTAAAGTGCATATTGTCAGATTTTAATACATTTTGGTTTCACCATGTAGAAATTACAGCAGTGTTTAAACATAGTCCCCCCCCATTTCAGGGCACCATAATGCTTGGGACACAGCAATGAATGAAAGTAGTCATGTTTAGTATTTTGTTGCATATCCTTTGCATGCAATGACTGCTTGAAGTCTGCGATTCATGGACATCACCAGTTTCTGGGTGTCTTCTCTGGTGATGCTCTGCCAGGCCTGTATCTTTAGCTAATGCTTGCTTTGGGGGCTAGTCCCCGTCAGTTTTCTCTTCAGCATATAAAAGGCATGCTCAATTGGATTCAGATCGGGTGATTAACTTGGCCCCTCAAGAATTGACAATTTGTTCGCTTTGAGAAACTCCTTTGTTGCTTTAGCAGTATGTTTGGGATCATTGTCTTGCTGTGGAATGAATCAGCAGCCAATGAGTTTTGAGGTATTTGTTTGAACTTGAGCAGATAGGATGTCAAGAGTCAAGAGAGTTTTATTGTCATGTGTCCCAGATGAATAACTGGGTTGTTGTGTTTAATAGCCTGATTGATGGATGGATGTTACAGTTTTCAGGCTCCTGTACCTTCTTCCCGATGGTAGTGGAGAGATGAGTGTGTGGCCAGGATGGTGTGGGTCTTTGATGATGTTGGCAGCCTTTTTGAGGCAGTGACGGTGATAGATCCCTTCGATGGCGGGGAGGTCAGAGCCGGTGGTGGACTGGGCAGTGGTCACAACTTTCTGCAGTCTTTTCCGCTCCTGGACATTCAAGTTGCCGAACCAAGCCACGAAGTAGCCAGTCAGTATGCTCTCTACTGTACACCTGTAGCAGTTCGAGAGAGTCCTCCTTAACATACAGACTCCCCGTAATCTTCTCAGGAAGTAGAGGCGCTGATGTGCTTTCTTTATAATTGCATCTGTGTGCTGGGACCAGGAAAGATCTTTGGAAATATGCACGCCCAGGAATTTGACATTTTTTCCCCTTTCCACCAATGTCCCGTTCATACAAACAGGCTTGTGGGTCCCTTTCCTACCCCTTCCAAAGTCCACAATCAATTCCTTGGTTTTGCTGGTGTTGAGAGCCAGGTTATTGTGCTGGCACCATTTGGTCAATTGGTCGATCTCACTTCTATACTCTGACTCATCCCCATCAGTGATACATCCCACAACAGTGGTGTCGTCGGCAAACTTGATGATGGAGTTCACACTATGTCCGGCTACACAGTCATGAGTATAGAGTGAGTACACCATTTAGCCTTGAGGTGCTCCTGTGCTGATTGTTATCGAGTCTGACATATTTCCACCAATACGGACAGACTGTGGTCTGTGAATGAGGAAGTCGAGGATCCAATTGCAGAGAGATGCGCAGAGAGCTAGATCCGTAAGCTTGGTAACCAGCTTGAAGGGGATGATTGTGTTAAATGCCGAGCTGTAATCCATGAACAACAGCCTGACATATGAATTTCTGTTGTCCAGGTGGTCCAGAGCGGAGTGGGGGGCCAGCGAGATCGCGTCCACCGTTGATCGGTAAGCGAACTGCAGTGGGTCCAGGTTTTTGTTGAGGTAGGAGTTCATATGCGCCATAATCAACTTCTCAAAGCACTTCATCACCACAGGCGTTAGTGCCACTGGTCGATAGTCATTGAGGCACGTCACCTTGCTCTTCTTGGGCACCGGTATTATTGATGCCCTTTTGAAGCAGGTGGGAACCTCAGAAGTGAGAGGTTGAAAATGTCCGTAAAAACTCCAGCCAGTTGGTCCGCACAGGCTTTGAGAACGCGACCTGGAATTCCAACGGGTCCAGGCGCTTTCCGAGGGTTCATCCCCCTGAAGGATGTTTTGACGTTGGCCTCTGCGACTGTGACTGAAATACCATCACGGCGAATGGGGGCTTGGGAAGTGTCTATACACTTCAGAATTCATTATGCTACTGCCATCAGCAGTTGTATCATCAATGAAGATAAGTGAGCCAGTACCTTCAGCAGCCATACATGCCCAGGCCATAACACCCCCACCACTGTGTTTCACAGATGAGGTGGTATGCTTTGGATCTTGGGCAGTTCCTTCTCTCCTGTATACTTTGCTCTTGCCATCACTCTGATATAAGTATAAAGTTTCCTTTATTGTCATTCAAACTATTAGTTTGAACAAAATTGCGTACCTTGCAGTCATGCCAGAGAATAAAATACCAGTTTAACATCCACCACAGTGAGACTACCAGGCACCTCCTCACTGTGATGGAAGGCAAAAGTCTTAAAGTCTTTATCTCTTCCTTCTTTGTTCTCCCTTTACGTTGAGGCGATCCAGGCTCTCGATGTTTGGCCCCCCGCCCAGTGATGGTAAGTACCGCAGCCGAATCCGCGCTCCGCAAACGGACCGGTACAAACTCCGCGGCCCAGGGCGGATGAAGCTGCCACCTTCCAGTCCAGCGGACGAAGCTCCGGAGAATCGGTCACCAACCTGGGACCTGCGAGCTCCCGACGTTGTCGTCCACTGGGCCCGCGGCCGAAGCCCCCGAGGCTCTGAAGTCGGGCCGCCGCCACCACAGCGCCGCCACAGCCACAAAGTCGGCCAGCGTCGCAATGGTGAGTCCACAGGCTCTGCCTCTGGAGCCTCGAGGTCGGCCCCAGTTGGAGGCTGCCAGCTCCACCATTAGGCCTCAGCGCAGAAGGAGACGAAGATACGACAAAGAAAAGGTCTCACCCCCGTTGAAGGAAGAGACTAAAACATGTTTCCCCGCCCCCCACACATACACAACTAAAAATAAACTAAAACATACGTCCAACAAGACAAAGAAAACAAAAAAAAGGAAAAGCAATAGTGCATTCTCATCCCAAACACTCACTCATAACATGTATGATTTTTCTTAAAGTGAATTAGACAGATTTGTTTTATCCTGATTTGTCGCGTCCTTTCTCAGGTATTCTCTCTGCCAAAGCAGTTTTATCAAATACAAAGACAATGTGCCAAGAGCTGAATTCCTATCAACTGCTGTCAGTTGCATTCCCCATCACACTATGATATTTAAATGGCAACTCCTCATTGTGAATGCCAGCTTCAGTGCAAGTTCCCATTGCTGAATTAACACTGGAGGCTCTCCAGAAGGAAAGATAGAGGAACAGACACTTAGGATGCGCATTGAAAGCCAGAACGCAGATCCTAAGAGACATGGTCCATTTAAAGGCTAGTGCTGAAGTAGTGGTCCAGCAGTTGGTTAGAATGCGCTGGTGCAAAGAACGGAAAGAAATTCAGTTCCCAGGTGGCAGCTCATTTTGAGATGATTTGTAATATTTGATACCAATTAAGATTTGTCTTTATTTTTTGAGCAATGCTTTGCGGTGTCAATTCGGGTAAACACAGTTCATAAATGTTACATTATTTATAGAATGCATACAATCATGAGTTTTAGTCCCATTCTGGAGATGATTATAAAGTAAACTGCCAGGAAATTGTAAACATATTCCCAACTGAATCTGACACCCGTCTTTGTGGCCTGCACAAAGCTGAAATTTCAGTGCAAAGTTTTAAAAAGTGCAGTCAATCCCTGAATGCTAATCATGACATTCTTCAAAATTAAATTCTTGCTGGACACTCCATTATACTTGGTTAATTCATTTTAAAACATAACCAGACTGCATTTATTATACCATTAAAAGTCCTAGTCTGCTGCACCAAATGGAACCACTAATAAGCGGGCTGACAGTATTTCTTGAGATACTTGTGGCATGTTAAATCATGTTAAAATCCTAATTGCATCTTGCATGAATGAAACTATTACAAAGATAATCTGAATATATTAATGGATAATTTAACAGTAAAAATACCCTCCAAAGTCTTGTAAAATATTATAGTTGTTGATCAATGCCTGAACTCTACCGATTGTACTTGTATCCAAGTATTTTTACATATTCTTCGCACATATATGTAATATTAATAATAATCACAATAGCAACAACAAACATAAATCTGCATAATTTAGAACAATTGGTTTAGCAGTCACAAGGTGCTATGAATTGAAAAATAAATTCTAATTCCTTCAAAATGAAAATCATAAGGCTCATGCAATTTGGACATGTCACCCTTCTCCAGCAAAAACACTATCTAATGTTGATTAACGTCAACCACTCCATATGTGAATTTACTGATATTCCTATCACAATTCTACTATCTTAAAGTCTTTGTTTAAAACATTAGCACAAAGGAAATAGGAAACAATTTTAAATTATCTTTTTGGAGTGTGTTTAAGGCACACTGGTATCAACCCACAAGCAGAAAGCAGCTAGGTGACCAGTATGATCATGTTCCCAAATCCTTTGTATCACCTGTAACCAAAACCCCGAGTTGGATCATGAATAGAAAGCAGCTTGTACAAACTCAGAAACCTGCACGCATAATGTACGGCACAAATTGGCCTGAAAGTTAGTTAAACAACACTTGCACAACAAATAATTTCTTCTCAAACTGGCAAACCCAAACACCAATAATCATCTGCATTAAAAATCTGTTCCAGTTCACTGCTTTCTGACCTTGCAATCTCCTCAGTGCAATTTCAACATCTGATTTCATGCACATTTTTTTGGAGCATTGAGAAACAATACAGGAACTCCCCCGACTCTCACTCGGAAGAAGTTTCTCGACCCATTCCTTCTCTCCAGAGATGCTCCCTGTCCTGGGGGTACACAAAATGCTGGAGAAACTCAGCGGGTGCAGCAGCATCTATGGAGCGAAGGAGATGGGTAACGTTTCGGGCCTAAACCCTTCTTCAGACGCTCCCAGTCCTGCTGAGTTACTCCAGCATATTGTGTCTATCTTTGATGTCCACCATCATCTACAGTTCCTTCCTACACAATATTATACTATTTGACATACTACGGATATAGAACACAGAATTACAAAAAAAGAAAAGCAAGTACAGAAAACGAATGATAATGTGAGGATTTAAAGGAGAACCGAATCCCAGCACATGATGTGGATCAAATGGACGATATCCTGGTTGAGCCCAAACTCAGGAAAAAAGAGATCACAATGACAAAACTTTAGATTAGTTATGGAGAAGGTCAAAAAGGGAATTTAAATTGGAAACGGGTTAATACCAGTAAAATCAGAAGGCAGATATATAGACTGTAAGGCAGAGATATAATTATACTTGTAGTCTTAAAAAAAAGGTTACAAAAATACAATATTGCTGGAAGCTCTCAGAGGGGAAGGTAGGGCAACCAAAGTCAAACACCCATGGATGAAGGAGGATTTGGCGTGTAAAGGAGAAAAAGGATGCTCGCCATCAATTTAATGATACAATAGAGACTAAATATAAATCAAACTGAGAGCTGAAAATTGGAGAGATCAACCAGAATAAAGATCCAAAAGCCTTCTGAAGAGTTGATGAAGGAGCAGTAGGCCCAAAGCAAAGAATTTATTGTGGATATGGTTCAGCATTTTGCATCAGTGACTACTGAGGAAAATGGACTTTGCCAGAGCTATTGTGAACCGTCAAGAAAACGGGATCCCAAAAATGAAATAAAAAGATGCAAAGCAGTGCTGGGAAAGCATGCAACACTTAAAAATCATTAACTCATGCAGTCAGATGAGATTCATCTTTGGTTGTCAAGGAAAGCAAGTGAAAATTTGGGAGATACTGGGCACAATCTTGCTTGGATATAGGGCTATTTCTAAAGACTGAAAGGGTTCAAATGCACATCCTATGGAAAAAAGGAAGTGAGGATAAAATTCACCAGACAAGAAAACCTTACCAATATTATGATAAAATTAATGACCACTTGATGCATCAACAACTCATGAGGAAATTATCTTTGACTAACTTGACTGAGTTATTTGATAAAAAAGTAACTGACCTTTGAACCTTATGGCTTGCTAGACCATCCCTGAAGTCTGAAACCAGACACACACATCTGGCCAATGCATCCCTAAATACTATTGGTCTGGTGACAGATAGTCCAAACCTAGTACAGAGAGGCCAAACAAATCGTGTAGGAAGGAACTACAGATGCTGGTTTAAACCGAAGATAGTCACACAATCTCTGGAGAGATGGAATAGGTGGCGTTTTGGGTCGAAAGAAGGGTTTCGACCCGAAACATCACCCATTCCTTCTCTCCAGACATCCTGTCTGTCCCGCTGAGTTACTCCAGCATTTTGTGTCTATTTCAGGCCAAACAAAGTACAGACTTCCCCATCGGACATCAGTGAACAAGATGAGCTTTTAAACAATTATTATGACTGTACCAGGCTTTTCATTCTCAACTTAAACCTCCAGAATCTTAGTGGGATATGAACTCCGAAATTCACATTATTAGTCTTGTCCTCCGAAAATTTACTGTTTTAAATTAGTCACCTCATGAACATGCCCAGGTGCAACTATAGACTTCTAAAATACACTTAATTTTACGGTATTGTTAGCCAAATGAGATAATAGAGCTGTTAGTTTGAAGATTGTCTTTCTGATGAAAAACAAAGTTGTGGTGCATTTACAATGGCTCTGTGGGCCACCTCTACACAAGTCACTCATTAATTATTAAAGAAGGAACTGCAGATGCTGGAGAATCGAGGGTTACACAAAAAGCTGGAGAAACTCAGCGGGTGCAGCAGCATCTAAGGAGCGAAGGAGATAGGCGACGTTTCGGGTCGAGACCCTTCTTCAGACTGGTCAGGGATCAGGGAAACAAGAGATATAAACAGTGATGTGGAGAGATAAGGAACAATGAGTGAAAGATATGCAAAAAAGTATCGGTGACAAAGGAAGCAGGCCATTGTAAGCTGTTTGTGGTGTGAAAATGAGAAGCTAGTGCGACTGGGGAGGGGGGGGGGGGGGGAGATGGAGAAGGAATGTCAGGGCCAGAGGGCTGAGGGAGAGGTGGGGGGGAGGCAGTCTGGGTTAACAGAATTGAGAAAATTCAATGTTTAAGCCCAGAGGATGCAGACTCCCCAAGCGGAATATGAGGTGCTGTTCCTCCAACTTGCGGTGTTGATCACTCTGGCCGTGGAGGAGGCCCAGGACCGAGAGGTCGGATACGCAGTGGGAGGGGGAGTTGAAGTGCTGAGCCACCGGGAGGTCGGGTTGGTTATTGCGGACCGAGCGGAGGTGTTCGGCGAAACGATCGCCCAGCCTTCGCTTGGTCTCACCGATGTAGATCAGCTTATCACTCATTAATTACTTCAGATCAGGAATCAATTGACATTATTTCACTTTCGTAGATGACACACAATATGGAAATCTAGTTCATATTGAAGAATAGAGCAACAGATTTTGAAGAATGATTGTTGGAATTGGGTGGAATTAAATCTGCTGACATTTCAAATAAATGGCAGAAGGGGGATGCTGGAAATCTAAAATTAATAAGAGGCAAAATGTTTGAAGTACCCAACATGGGGTTGTATCTATGAAACAAGAACGAGGATTGATGTCTCAGCTCAATGTTCCCATCAGAATTGGGAAATGAGAAGTTAAACTTGAAGAACAGCAATTATTCTTGGATAGCCACAACATGCTGAAGTAACTCAGTGGGACAGGCCTATCCTGGTGTAAAGCAGCATCTGCAGTTCCTTCCTACACAATTATTCTGCGAATTAAGGTCACCAGAATGGTATATCGAACAAACAAGATTATAGGGGCCACTAGAGGCAGTTAATTGGTTTTAGTGTTTTGTGTACATTGGCTTCCAAATCTCTTTGCTTTACCACTGACCTTATTTTTACATTATTTAGAAACTCCCTCCAATTTGAGAAAATAAAGAGTAACCACAGGAAACTACAAGCCAGGTTGCTTGGCAATTGGCATTGGGAGAATATCAGGTATTATTGTAAATATTATAGTAGTGGATTTTGAAAAATCAAGCATACTCATTGTGATCTTGCAAAAAGGGAATCATGTTCAACCACTGTATTGAATTCCATTGAAGAAATAGCAATGCCCGAGGACAAAGACGTAACTGTGGACAAAGAAGAACCATTGGATGCACTATATTGAGGTTTCCAGATGATATTTGATAAAGAGCCACATCAAAGAATATTGTGGAAAATAAAAGCTCAGTGTGGTTGGCCACATTTTGGTTTGGATAGATCCTAGGCTGGCCAACAAGAAACAGAGAGTATGTAGACAAATAATTCTGGTTAGCAAGGTGCAATGAGTTGCATTCCATGGGGGGTTGGTGTTGGTGTCTCAGTTTACAGCTATATCTTACAGCTTATATAAATGGCATGAATGATAGCACCGATAACATGGTTGCTATATTTTCTGATGGCAAAAGATAAGAAGGAAACTAAGTTCTGAAGAAAACACAAGGCTGTTGAGGTTAGATGAGTGGGCAAAGATCTTGTCATTGAAGGATAATGAGGAAAAAAAAGAGAGTGCCCATTTTTTGCAGAAAAAAATATTTTCGACATTGTAAGAGACTGCAAGATGCAGAGGGATCTGGATGTCCTCGGATACAAACAGGTAAGTGCTCATGAATGTGTAACAAAAGGAGTCTCGACCCAAAACATCACCCTTTCCTTCTCTCCAGAGATGCTGCCTGTCCCGCTGAGTAATACTCCAGCATTTTGTGTCTATCTTAGGTAAATGCTAATATGCAGGTACAGCTATTCTTTAGGCACACAAATAGAATATATGTTCTAATTTTCACTCCAAACTAAAATGAATGCAGCCACATTGAACTTTATTTGCCATATTTTGTCCATTGTATATTCTCAGTAACATTGCAACCATCTTGCCCGAGCAACTTAATTATTGCTTCTTCTGATTGGGATGTGAGGCGAGCTGCTCGTCATATCCATTCCTGGTACCAATGTAATTTGCACAATCTTCAAACAATATTTCAGTCTCAGTCAGAAGATCATCTTGAATTATAAACACATGCATTTTTTTTTAATCAATTTTGTGTGTGGAATTTTATCACATGCCTTCTGGAAGTCTGCGCAGATAAGATTCATGGACACACTCTTAGTGGTGACATCCTCTCAAACGTTCAACTGCATTAGTCAGATATGAGTTACCTTTAAAGCCATATGAGCCATCTATGATCAGCAGAGAATAGTTGAGTGCTCGTGCACTTCTGGTAAATTCTCCATAGATTAGATTAAAAGGGTATATTGGTTAAGGATGGTTTTAGAAGTAAAAAGCTATAGGAATGTATTAATTAGATTCCTAAGTTTAAGACCCAGAAGGCTGAAGATATAGCTGCAATGGTGGGCGAGAGAAAGATTTCCATGTGGCAAGAGTCACATAAATGTATTGTTCAGTAAGAGGCTCTAAAGGAGAAGGCTACATAAATGAGAAGGGTAAAAGCCATGGGGATCACAATTTTAAGTTTTATATGTTAGAAGACTGAGAATCAATGTAAACTAGCAAAACAGTAATCAGCTAGTTAGATTGGTGCAAGATGGCTTACAGGGAGCAGAGTTGAAAATTATAATGAGTGGAAAAGGTTTATTGCCCCTGTCTGTTGCAGGAGCCATTAACTGAAGTTCCCTGGTCAACACGTTGATAAGAAGGGAAAAGATGATTGTTTTGGTTGCCTTTCCAACTTGAATAAAGATAACAGAATGGTTATGCAAAAATGAACGGAGTCAAGATCGGAATAGAATAACTATTTGGTGCAGCTAAAAAGAGATATTCATAACCAGGCCGACAGATAAACATAAGCTCCTTACAATATGAACTGTTACTGAGAGATGAGGGTGGAGATGACAACGGTAAAGCAATTATAGTGGACGTTGTGATGGAAGAGTGAAATCTTACGTTGATGGCACTTAATGTGGTCCACCCAGACCTCATGGTAGATGGCTGAACCAGATCTGCTCAGATTTGTGAAAGCTTATGAGGATGAATTTCAAGTTAAAGGAAGGCAAATAAGCAAGAAGGCCAATTTTATTGGAGGATACAGGGATACATAATGGAAATGAAGTAAATGACTGGACAGCTGTAGGAATACTATGATGGGATTTGAAAGCCATAAAAACAGTGAAACAAAATGCGAGAGAGAGAGAGAGAGATGTGCATTGTGAAAAGATCTGGAAAACAAATGGATGCCCAGATCTGTCAATAGAAACCCCAATGGATATGTAGATCCTGAGAAGTTAGCACAGAGAGAACTTATATTGAAGTTTTATTATGGGGATGTTGCCAGGACACGAGGGTGTGAGCTACAGGGAGAGGTTGAGTAGACTGGGACTCTATTCCCTGGAGCGCAGGAGGATAAGAGGTGGTCTTATAGGAGGTATAAAATCATGAGGAATAGATTGGGTAGATGCACAGAGTATCTTGCCTGGAGGAGGTGAATCAAGGTCCAGAGGACATAGGTTCAATGTGAAGGGGAAATGATTTAATAGGAATCTGAGGGGTAACATTTTCACACAGAGGGTGGTGGGTGTATGGAACAAGCTGCCAGAGGACGGCACGGTGGCACAGCGGTAGAGTTGCTGCCTCACAGTGCCGGAGACCCAGCTTCGATCCCGACAACGGGTGCTATCTGTACCGAGTCTGTATGTTCTCCCCGTGACCCCGTGGGTTTCTTCCAAGACCTTTGGTTTCCTCACACACTCCAAAGACATACAAGTATGTAGGTTAATTGGCTTGGTGTATGCAAATTGTCCCTAGTGTGCAAAGGATAGTGTTAATGTGGGGGTGATTGCTGGTCGGCACGGACTCAGTGGGCCGAAGAGCCTGTTTCAGCGCTGTATCTCCAAACTAAGGTAGTTGAGGCTGAGACTATCCCAACGTTTAATAAGCAGTTAGACAGGTACATGGATAGGACAGGTTTGGTGGGAGATGAACCAAACACAGGCAGGTGGGACTAGTGTAGTTGGGACATGTTGGGCCGAAGGGCCTGTTTCTATGACTCTGTCTATAAATTTAGAAAACAGTTGGATTAAAAGACAGGGACAGTGAAATTGTGGTGGAGATTAAGAATACTGTATTGACTCTACCTAAGAAGTGGAGAGAGGAAGACTAGGAAATATTATAGAACTTGTAATGTGGCTTGGGGAAGGCAGCAGAGAATATGGATTTCAAAGGTGAAGTGATGTTAACATGGCAAAGCAAATGAAGAGAGATAGAGAAGACAACACAGATGCGTCTTGCCCTGCTGCGGTATAATGGAGAATTATAGTTAGGCACAGACGCTATCAAGACTGGTTTTTTTTTCTTGTGTTTGGGACGAAGGAAACTGAGATTTACAATAAGTGTACAAATGTATGGAAGGCCTCAAATCAACAGGAAGGAACTACTTCCCTACCAGAAAGGTCAGTAACTGGGAAGCATAGTTTTAACTGGTCGCAGGATCAGAGGAGAATCGAGAAAAACATAATCTGTGTCACTCAATAAGTGGTACAAGTCAACAGCTCACATATGTTATTATCACATCGCCAGACAAGCCACATGGGTTTCTCATTCATTTCTTTTTTGCTAATTAGAAAAGAAAAAGTGCAAAATACTCAATTGAAAATTTACATTGGAATGAGTTAAATTATTTTTAATAAACTTGTCAATACCCCTTATTCTCCCAATGAAAGCATCACCGCTTGACGTTTGTAAAAGCCATTGCATTCCCATATCAAACGAGATTTAAAAAAATTAAGTCGCGCGTGATGTTTGCGCAACAGGCTCCAATAAATAGCAATAGCAAAACACAAAGTGCTGGAGTAACTCAGCAGGTCAGGCTGCATCTGTGTAGCAGGGGGGGTAAGAACGTTGGGAAAGAGAGGTGGAAGCAGGTCAAAGCCCGACAAGTGATAGTGCGTACTGGTTGTCCGAGTAGTGCACTAGTGTACGAGTGACAGGTGAGGGAGGTTTAATTAGCGCGTGGGTGGAGCAAGTTATAACAAATTAAATACACAAATTCTAAGAACTTAGAGGAGAAATTAAAATATAATAACAAATTCCAACTAATAGCAAGTGGGACCATCGTGAAGCTGTTTCTCTACGTGGCAATTGTACTCAGAAGAACAACAGCAGACATGAAGAGGAGATTTTTCAACTCCCGTTATTGCATGCACAAAATAATAGTTGGCAAAAGTTGACATTTATCAACTTTTTGTGGAGTGGCAACAAATGCTACCCTTACCAGCAGTGGCCACATCATGTAAATGACTACAAAGACAAATATTTTTTATATAGTGTTTAAGAAGGAACTGCAGATGCTGGAAAATCAAAGGTGGACAAAAGTGCTGGAGAAACTCAGCAGGTGCAGCAGCACTTTTGTCTACCTTATTTTTAATACAGATTGTGTTTACGTTCTACCATTGCTTTCTTCCACCAAGTAATATCCTTCATGCTGAACATAACTATTTCAATGTTACTATCGTAATTATTTAGACATATACTGTAAGCAAATGAGGGTATCCCAAGTATAAAAACCTCTACTCTACTCTTGTAAGCCCATAACTTAAAGACAAATTCTCATCAGAATCACCCTCACTGTGGGAAAGGGAGAAGTGAAATTGGGAAGAAAGATCTTATATGAACTGTAGACAAATAAAACAGGTCAAATCAGATTTCTTCCACCCAATGCTAAAAGATATTAATGATTAATAGAAATGATTAAAACCAGGCTTTAGGTCAAATACACATAACACTAAAATGCAAACAGTTAATTTAGTACATATGAATAATAGTATTTTATAAACTGAAATCCTTCATGGCAATGGTCGCAAATTAAATGTACTGTATTCTGCCTATTTTAGTGGTTCAGTCATTCACGTTTCCATTTACTCAATGCCCTGTGAAAAAAACAATGATGTGGGTTATATTGCCTCATAATGGACTGGCAGATCCAACCTTTAACTGGCTTCTTGTGCAGGTGTCATTGGGAACAAGGCAAAGGCTAGAAGTCAGTACATATTGCAAGATTCTAGCTTCATATCAATGGCATAGATCTTTAATGAGAGTGTATCTAAATACATGATTAATTTTTATGGTTCCTTACATTTTGTGCAAAATATACAGTCCAATAAGTTAGCAACCTTTTTATTTTCTGTAAATTGACCTTTCTGTTTGTAAAATAAGGGTGTGTGAAAAGCAGCATGCAGATAAGACCTTTTTAAAACAGTTTCAATTTATGCTTTACAAAGGAGCACAATTGGGAAGAATTTAAAAAAATAATAATTTTAATGCACTTTTCCAATTGATGTACCGGTAATTTTAAACTACACAGATACAATCTGTGAAGTATACGGAAGAAAACGGAATAAGATATTGTTTAAACAAGAAAGTGTCCTGTTGTGTAATGAACAATTTTAAGTGTAACTCGGAATCTCTCAATTTAAAACCTTACAGATATCAAATGACTCACTTAAAAGCTAACATTAGGTGATTAGGTGTGTTCAGTTTACTTGTACCTTCAGAGACTGTAGATTATTTTAATATTGCACTGGTGTGCATCATTGATAATGGGTAGAAATGCTGTTAGACTTTGCCAATCTAATACCTATCTCTAATTAGTAACTGTCTGTATCATGATAATGTAAACTCAGTTTGACCTTTCCATCATGTATCTATAGCAACCCAGCCATTTAGTTTATTTTTTAACTGATTAAATAGCAAATAGAAAAAGATCCCCAAATAGATATGCTGATTAATTTACACATTCTGGTCGGAATAAATGTTTCTTACATGTCTGAGGCAACAGTGTTAGAAGGCTATTGTTAAGGGAAGCCCTGAGAACGCTAGTGATTAAGATGTAGAGTGGCTTAGTTTCAAATACCTAGTACTTCAGCCAAGTCCATATCCTATCTAATGAGGGTGTAGTTACTTAACATTCATCACCCGTGAACTCTGTAACTTTATCAGCTTACAAGCATGGCGCCATTGCAAGGGCAGGCCATTTTCAGTTCTCAGATAGTACAGATAAAAGTGTGATAGATTACAATAGATCGTTTCACTTGAGAATATGTGGCTCCCAGAACGCACAATATACTTCCCATTCTGTTTCAGAAAGAGAAACGGAATAGGACAAAAAAGGACAACACAAGGAATGTAACATTTTAAAAAAAAAGTAGTTAAGGGTATATCAAAGTACAAAGAACAGCTCAAATATTGAATTAAATCAGCAAAGATTAAAAGCAGCAGGTACTGTAAATGGCCACTTTATAACATGGTAGAAAATGCAGCAAATGAAAAAAAACAGGACAGAAAATAGAGGTGACAGCAACAGGACAAGACGAGGCAACCAATAATCAACAGGATAGTGATAAGTTGTGGCGCTTTGGAAGTGCTTCAGAAATCAGGTCACCTAGTCCAGCTGTATCAATATTATATTAAAATATAGAGCGAGTACATCAATTCAAATTCATTCCAAACTGCAAGTTACATACTAATTATAATTCCTTATATAATTCCTTCCAGGTATGAGTAGGTTAACCTATGATGAGCGTTTATCGGCACTGGGCCTGTACTCGCTGGAGTCTAGAAGAATGAGGGGGGGACCTCATTGAAACATACAGAATAGTGAAAGGCTTGGATAGAGTGGATGTGGAGAGGATGTTTCCACTAGTGGGAGAGTCTAGGACTAGAGGTCATAGCCTGAGAATTACAGGACGTTCTTTTAGAAAGAAGATGAGGATAAATTTATTTAGTCAGAGGGCGGTGAATCTGTGGAATTCTTTGCCACAGAAGGCTGTGGAGGCCAAGTCAGTGGATATTTTTTAAGGCAGAGTTAGATAGATTCTTGATTAGTACGGGTGTTAGAGATTATGGGGAGAAGACAGGAGAATGGGGTTAGGAGGGAGAGATAGATCAGCCATGATTGAATGGCAGAGTGGCAGACTCGATGGGTCGAAGGTCTACTTCTCCTATCACTTATGACCTTAGTTTAACCTGCACTAGAAAACTTCAGGGTATCTCAATCTTTTATTTGGCAATGGTTCTTTTTGAGAATTTTAAACTATAGGACAAGGTGAAGAAGATGAACATGTCAGAATGAATTAACACTATTTTAAAATTCCTGCTGTATTGACTGTAACGCATTTGTGAAAGGCATTATCCAACGATAAATTTGATTTTTATTTTGAATCCAGCTTGGTTTTCATTTCTATGGAGAGCTGTGAAGTTAATTGAAGTGGGCAACACTTGGAGGCAAAGATCAGGGCAATTGTATAATGTGCATTATGAGTGCAGCATGCTCAACAGATGCACAGGTCGCAAACTCATAAATCAGCAGTCAATGAAAGCAGTTTTCTTTTGCAGGGAAACAGAGATTTGGCTCCTTCAGCGATGTAGTGGTGGTGGTTGGTGAAGCGCGTTGGCCATAACCATTGTCAATGGCAATTTAAATTATTGTCCCAGTACCAGTACAAGAGCCTGAGGGGCAACCTTTCACTCAGAAATGAGCTGTTAGAGGAGATAGTCATGAAGGGTACAATAATAACATTGGGAAGACACTTGGACAAGAATAGGATAGGTTTAGAGGGATATTGACCAAATGCATGCAAATAGGACGAGCTAAGATGGGGCTTCTTGTTTGGCATGGAGGAGTTGGGGCGAAAGGCCTGTTTCTGTGCTGCATGAATCTATGACTCTCTAAGAATCCTTTCTCCACGTTCAAGATGAGCATCCTCCCATCCACCGCCGGGCTCTTGAGCCACACTGCACCACCGTAACCACAAACTACACAGCAACGAGATTGCATTATGTACCACACTTTGCACGTGGTTAAGAGTCATGAGTGTTCTATTGGTATATGTCCCAAAATGGAACAATGAAATTCTTACTTGCAGCAGCATCACAACAAGTTTTTAACCATAGTACTCAACAGAACACATAAGAAACAAACACAAAACTGTTCAATAAATAAAAACACAGTATTACTGATAATGCACTGTTATTATTGTAAGCTTATTTGATGTGTTGTTGCGTAAAGAATTTCAGTCTGAAGAAGGGTCTCGACCCGAAACGTCGCCAATTCCTTCTCTCCAGAGATGCTGCCAGACCTGCTGAGTTACTCCAGCATTTTATGTCTATCTTCTATAAGAATTTCATTGTTCCAGCACCACTGCATCGCTTATGTTTTCAACGATGATGACATTCCATATAACAACTGAACACTCTTGACAGAAACAACAACAAAAAAGATGATCTCCAAGATGTGGCAATTCAAGAAAAGCACTGCTGAAACTATAGCTATTTACTGTGGTCTTGGCACTGGATACAAACAATATTTATTTTCTGTGAAATCCCAAATGCTATCCTGCAGTTCACTACATTTTTGTGATCAGTTTTACACCATGTCTCTGTCCTGGGACAATGTGTTAGGCACTGGAGTTTCTACAATATCTCACTTAAGTGTCTCCTCACATGTGAAACAAAAATGTTTGTGCACCTAGCCATTTCCATACCCACCACTGCCGTGATGGTTTTTTTTTGGAACAATATTATCCAGTACTCGCTTAAATGGAACCTCCCAACACATCACCATCCCTTCTACCCAGAAATGCTGCCTGTCCCACTGAGTTACTACAGTTTTTTGTGTCTAAACCATGATATACGAGTGCACTCAATTCCAGTGGTTTGCGAGGAATTGTGGGCTAACAAGGTATCTACTATGTGTAAGACGGAACTGCAGATGCTGGTTTAAACCGAAGATAGACACAAAAAGCTGGGGTAACTCAGCGGGACAGGCGGCTTCTCTGGAGAGAAGGAGTGGGTGATGTTTTGGGCCGAGACCTTTCTTCAGAATGTCAAGACCATGAAGGGGGGGTCTCAACACGAAATGTAACCCATTCCTTCTCTCCATTGATACAGGCTGTCCTGCTAAATTACTCCAGCATTTTGTGTCTATCTTCAATTTAAATCAGCATCTGCAATTCCTTCCTACACACTGTGATTTTAAATTGGGATTTTCCTTCCTATATTAGCTCATTCTAGTCTTTGCGCCCACCACTAGTGACATGACAATTATTAGGTTTTAACGACTAACACTCAGACAATGAATGGTTGAGAGTATACTGTGCAAATGTAGTTGTTCTGAAAAACAACTTATTGTCATTGAGTGGTAACATCACTATTGACAATTGAAATAGATTAATACAACTGATGCAGAACTACACTGTGGCCGAGGCAGAGAATTCTGTTTTGACAGCTTATTCGTCGTAAACTTGCTGTAGGAGTGCAACAGACATTGCATCAATTTTAGAAATATTCAGTTCCCAAAACTGAATTGCACGTGGTTGTAGTCTAAAACACTGTTGTGTCTCCCAATGCTTTCTTTCAAATTAACAATTGGAATATAGCACAATATTCTATTTCCTTTGGCAATTGGGTTTGATTTTGAATGCCAATCAGAAGGAATAGGAAACAGGATTAGCATTACGTCACGTAGCCTTCAAGTCCACCATTCTGCAAACTCATTGGTGATCTAAACATTGGCCTCAAACTTTTTCTTTCCTGATCCCTGTAACATCCAGAATCTTCTTTTGCCAAAACAGAATTCTCCCAGCCTTGACTCATGACTCAGCATTCATAGCACTCCAGTGTAGAGACTTCACAGAAGCTCATCTGCAACTCAGTCTGAAATGAACACACCATAGTGTGACAGACACAAAGTGCTGAACGCAGTGGGTCAGGCAGCATCTCTGGAGAAAAAGGATAGGTGATGTTCAGATAGCTGCCTGATCCACTGAGTCACTCCAGCACTTGGTGTCTATTCTTGATATAAACCAGCGTCTGCAGTTTCTTCCTATTACACCTTTGTGTGGTGATGTATTTTGGGAGTACGAGGCCTGGACACCCAGCATGAATGGCAGGGCTCTAGGGGATAATACCAAATGGGGGGGGGGGGGGGGGGGGGGGAACATTGTATAGAAGTGCAAAGGTAGAGAATGGGGTTAAGAAGGGATATGGTCTAACTTTATGAAACATTGGTCAGACCTCAACTGGATGCAGTTCTGCAGCAATACTATCAGAAAGAACTGGAAAGGGTGGAGAAGAGATTAAACAGGATGCTGTCTGAATGGAGTGTTTCAGTTATGAGGCAAGACCCCAAGAGTCTAGGTCGGTTTTCCTGGAGCTGAGGAAGTTAAGAATGGACATCATTTAGGTATATAAAATATGGATAGGGTAGCCTGCAGGATTTTCTTTGCCCCGTGTCAGAGGTAGATAAAACCACAAGACATAGACTTGGGGTAAAGCGTGAGATGTTGAGAGAGATTCTGATGGGGACTTGTTTTCCACAAGAGGATAACGAGTACCTGGAATACAGTGACTGAGAGAGTGATGGAAGCAGAGTTACTGGTAGCATTGGTTAAGTGTCCAGACAAGCACTTGAATCACCTTGGCATAGAAGCTTATGGACCATGGGCTGCAACATGGGATTAATATGATGGGTGCCTGCACACGGTGGACAGATTTCCCTGCTGTTTGACGATGACCTGTATCCCAGGACCTTAAACACGAGGGGCAACATCCCTATCGTATCGACACTGTCATGCCTCTTCAGATAGCAAACACATTTTAATGATATTACTGTACCTTGCATTCTTATAGCTGCCAGATAGCGTTGGCTGAATCTACCCCATTTTCTACCCCACACAGGTCTGCATGCCAGGCCCAA
This sequence comes from Raja brachyura, assembly GCA_963514005.1. The sequence goes on along the minus strand of OY740797.1, from coordinate 51,608,033 downwards.
ATGTAGAGGCCCGATGTGCATGTATTGTTCCAGGCACAATCTCACCCAGGCACTGTCACAGTTGTAGCAAGAATTCCCTACTTTTGAAGTCAATACTCCTTACAAGACGTGCCAACAAACCACTTATCTTTCAAATTACTCAGACTACTGCCATGCAAACCTTTTGATGTTCTTGTGCAAGGACACCAAGATCTCTCCGAGTACCAACATTCATTATACATCTCACCAATTATAATTTACACACACAATATAATTTATCACTATCAATTTCCATATTCTGCTTTGCCAGTTAACAAATTATCTATCCATGAAGAAGGGTCTCGACCCGAAACGTCACGCACTCCTTCTAACCAGAGATGCCGCCTGTCCGGCTGAGTTACTCCAGCATTTGGTGTCTATCCATGTTAATATATTATCCTCAATATATGTGAATATTGCATCAGCTGGGTCCCTTTCATCCGCCCTCTTACTTATATCCTCAAAATACAAATGCATATTTTAAAAGTGCGATTCATTTCATAAAATCCCATTGTTTCAACAGAATTAGAGTCCGATTTTCTCGGTGTTTTGTATCTACATCCCAAAGACATAACGAGGCCAACTTCAACCAGACACTAATGCGACAACAACATTACCCTGCCTCCTCTGTGTCAGACCGGTTATTTCTTGACAGCCCCATTACAATCTTGAACTCCGATGTGGACAGACTTTTTTTGTGGGGTACAAGGCCAAAGTGAGTAAACAGATTTGGGGTGAATATTGGTCATGACCTAAGTAAATAGTGGAGCAGGGTCAAAAGGATTTATTGTCTACTTTTGCTCCTATGTTCATTGTACCCAGTCACAAACAGAGAGGTGGGATAGCAGCCTGCTGCACCACCCTGTTGACTTGAGGTGATTAATATCCAGCAGTGGCCAGAAGGGTCACAACCATCTTGCTCATCAAGACGGACTTACTTTGGTATTGGACCAGGAAAGACATGGTTCCAATAAAATGATTGAACACAACATAAAGTCTATATGGATAACGGGTTTTATTACTTGCCCGTGATTCCTTGTGCCGGATGTAATCTAAAATTCCATACATTCCGATAGACACAAAAAGCTGGAGTAACACAGCAGGACAAGCAGCATCTCTGGGGAGAAGGGATGGGTGACGTGATGTTTCACGTCGCGACCCTTCTGCAGACTCACCGGAGATGCTGCCTGTCCCGCTGAGTTACTCCCGCATTCTGTGTCTATCTTCGGTGTAAACCAGCATCTGCAGTTCCTTCCTACACATTCCATACATTTAATTTCGTTCACATTCACCAAACAGTTCCGACAAGTGGACGCAACACTAAATGTTTGCTATGATCTCTTTGTTTTTCTAAATCCAGAGTACGTCAGTGATGACATTACCGAAGTCATAACCAACATGAATAGAAAGAACTTTGCTATGAAATGATCCTACCAGATACCAACCCTGATATGATTTAAAGCTTTACTGGAAATATTCATTATGGTTTAACTCACATTGCACTGTTTACAACAGATTCGTAATTGCATTGATTTAATTTTCAGCAAAACCAACATCATCCAAAATCAATTTTATTTATCAAAAATCAATTTTCAACCACAAATCCGAATTTGGTTCTGCTTCAATAAATGGAGAAAACCCCCATCTTCCATTTGTTTAAGTCACTTTCCAAGGGAAGACGAGAACTAAAAGCAAAGAGGAGGGCTCTGCTTCAGACTATGAATGACCACGGAAGGCAAGGGCCAGATGCATAATGACAAGCCGGTTGCAAGTGGGAAAGGGAGCCAAGTTACTCAGCATGCAGGACGGAAAAGCATTACGCTCATGAAGTTGGATATCAGTTATTTGAGCAGCAAACAGGTAAAACACTTAATAATGCCACATGGAAAAATTAGACGATCAGAGACGTATAGGGCTTGCTTCAATTAGAAAATCAAACTTCCCCTCTCTGAACTATCGAGAAACAGTATGAGAAACCAATTTGTTTAGTCAAGGAAGAAATACCGGATGAACATATGTCCTAATCATGTTTATTCGGAAAAATTCAAAATCTCCAGTTTTCTTTTTTTGTTTGAGCTCTAACTCAATTAGCAATTGCAGTACAAAATTAATAGTTTTCTTTACACAAAAGGCACCGGAGGCCAGTGTGTTCATCCTGCTGTGGACAAGCAGTCAATCATGCTGTATCTTATTGCAAGAACATTCACCTTGTTTGCTCAAACCCAATTTGAAAAATTTAATTTTATGTAAAAAAGATTTTAAAAAAATGTTATCATCAGGCAATGAATAATCCAGGCAGTTTTTTTTCCTCCCTGGCATTTTGGTGGAGTGTGATAAGGCTAAAAACAACAGGCTGCTCAGTAAAGTGAAAAAAAGAGATAGATAACATTGATATGCACTCCTACACAAAACAGTCCGACCCTTATCTCTGCTTTTTATCAGAGTTTTTTTTCACAGAACCGGACTGGAAGCTCCTTTAATAAAACACATTGAGAGGAAAAAAAATAGATGTGAAGTTTTAACTCTCCCCCTTTAAAAAAAACATAATTTATCAAGGTATTATCGAGAAATCCAGACACCCTAATCAGCTCCCATGAAGTCAGTATTTCCATTCTTATCTACTGGAGGAGTGGAAATGGAGAAGTGATTGTCAGAGCTGTGCAGATTACTGGAGTGGAATGCTAATGGAGGACAAGGCTCGACCATTGGTCGCTTAGTACTTGCTATCTGTACCATTATCAAAGTTTATCAATGCAACCATCGCTTCATAGTAATGGGGACAGTTCAACTTTCTGCATTATCATATAGCAAACCTGCCCATGAGGCCTTCACTAAGAGTGTGTTATGCAGCTCAGAGCAGCAGAGAGGGAAAAGCAACGTTGGTAAAAGGCAACAAAGAGTGAAAACAGAGAGGTCTGCACAGACAAAGGAAGAGAAAAATATATAAGAACACATTGTCTATAAAAAAATAACTTGGGGGGGGGGGGAATTATTAAAAAGAGAGTATGCTTGAAGAAAATGCAAAGGCTAAATAGTAACAGTTTAAAAGCAACGGATAGAATGCGTTTAAGATACCAGGTGGAGAAAACAATTCGGAAACAGGGGGAAAAAAATAAAGATTCAGGGAAATCAAGGACGGCAACCAAGTACTCTGCTACGTTTGATAACAGACCACAGAAAGAAATCAAGCAAAAGAACAAAGCAATAACATGGGGGGGGCGGGGGGGGGCTAAAAGGACACATTGTAGAATTATAAAGAACGTATGATCTCAAGTACATTACATTCTTTGCTTTCACAAATGTAGCTGATACAAGATATACTCATTTTAAAACAAAGTTTGAGTGGTGAATATTTATTAAATATTTTCTCAATGATAAACAGTAACTTTAGCTATTATTAAATTATTTTCACTGAAGGACACATTACGAGCAAGTATTTTCCTCTGCGACAGCGGGGAATGAATACTCCAGACACAAACCAAGGAAAAAACCCAATCAACAGTGCACTAATAAACATCCCCTGCCTACCAAACAGCATTTAACATTAGCCATGCTATGACAGGGAATAACTGTATTTCAAGCATGGGTCTTTAAGATCTAGCGGCCAACCTGCACACAAAGCATGTATGGACAAGCAGCTGAGAATATTAAAATAATGCTCATCAACTTCTATGTCTTAACACAGCTTCTGCTATTTAAAAATCTACTGGGGCTTTGGGGACATTTGGAAACAATTCCAATAATCTGTGCTTAACAGACATTTTACAAATCAGCACTAACCCATGCTTGTAAAAATACTTGTTTATTTTCACTCTCATTTAAACCTAAACCAGGAACAACTTCACTCATTTTCCACTTTTTTAACAATAAATTATCAGACAGACCTCAGTTTACATCACATGTGCACAGAAATCTGCAAATTGTAATGATACTGAAGTCCAAAGAAGGGTCAAATTACTATTTGCTTTCCAGAACAACCCTTTTATAAGCATATACAGTAAACTCTCGCTTACTGGTATTCACGCACCTATAATTCTCATGCAATCAACAAAATTATCTGTGAATATTAAGCAATTTTATCTCAAAATGTGTGAAACACATTATTTATTTATTTATATTTATAGACAAGGGTGGTGTATTGTAGGCTGATTAGCAAAAACATCCTCTTTGAAGATTCAACACTTCATGAGACAGTTAATACATTCATTTGATTTATCTTCACTGTATTTTACATTAGTACTCTGTTAAGCCTTAAAATATAGAATTGCGTGCAAAAACAGTAAGGCGATGATATATAGTTCAGCAATTTATTTAACGCTTTCTAAATAAATTGCAAGTGTATAACATACAGTAAGTTTCCCAGAACAGTTCCTTTGCAACCGGCAAATTCACACAAGCAGTGTTCCTCATTCCCTATGGATGTCTGAAAGTATACTGTAATTAGATTGCAACACCTTATTTACTTGTGTTGTTCCCTGGCAAGCTGTTCAAATCCAGTTTAAAATTGACTTAATCAGGCACATAGTGCATCGATATAAAAAGGCATGATTATGCATGTTCATAAACCATGGCAGCATCACCAATCAACCCTCAAAACTCTGCAAGCTGTTAAGAATCTTTTCAAATAACATGAATAACTTTTGTCACATGCTTAAAATAATACTGCTCTTTATATACATAATCAGGGTGGAGGAATGGGCCAAAGTGTGACAAGTGAAATTTAATGCTGAACAATTTAGTGGAAAGAATGAGAACAGGCAAGATAAACTAGAGCGCACAACTCTGAAAGTGATGAAGAGAAACATTTGGGAGTTCTGGTCCATCGAAAGTAATGCATGGCCCATCGGAATCCTTACACACCAAGGCAGTCAGGATGTGCCTCTATAAAACTCAGCTTCAACATTACTGTAGCTATCATGAGGGCACACTTTATGAAGGAAGACTAGAGCAGGCATTTAAAAGGCTGGGGGGGTGAAGGTGGACTACTGTTGAGTGTATAGAGTGGCAAAGCTGGGGTCGTTTGCTTCGACACAAAGCAGATTGAGATGAGATCTGCAAGATATTTTAAATTATTAAGCATATAAACAGAATACACAGAGCAGAGAAGTCCAAAACTAGGGTACAGAAACTTTGCTCCAAATTCCAGCATATTTTGTGACTTGGGGCCCAGGAAATGTTGGTGACTGGCAAAAGAGCCCAGAGTGACACTACCTCGCTTTTTTTGCTTTGAACAGAGTGGTCAGGGCCTGAAATGCACTACCAGCGGCAGAAATGAAGGCAGATTCAATTGTGGCGTTCCGAAGGGGAAATTATCTGAAGGGAATTAATTTGGAGCTCACTGGAAAATGGGACTAGTTAGCTGTCTTTAAAGCTGGTGCAGACTCGACAGGCTGGATAGCCCAATTCCCACGTACGGATCCTTCTATCAGTCTGTAAAACAACTGCCACACTCTCTTGAGAATCAAACCGACCATGACATAAATCGTGTCCACTCCATTGAAATCGGACCAGTAACAAACATAAACTAGTCGGATTTATCGCCATCGCGACATTTTTGGTTTTGAAACTTTCTCCTATCTATCGATGTATCCCCGTCTTGGTAAACAGTTAAGAGCAAATTCAGTTCATGCATCGTGGAAAATTATTTTTGCCAGACATAATCTTGGTCACCACTAAACTTTCGTTGGAGAACAACCACAAAGTTACAGTACCTGACGAGTGAGCATTCAAACCAAATGCTCTACTACGTTAAACCCGGTCTAAGTGCGTTCTGCTGCAGCTTCAGAATCCAAGTTATTTATCTTTCATAAAGTAAATTTCTTAATAAATTACCAACGTTACGTAATAACCCACGGCTAATTTTTCATATCGCTACATCAATACAACTTTTTTTTGCCTTAAAAATAACCGTTACCTGGATCGTAGCTGGGCATATTTTTGCAGTCAAAATCTGCATTGTACCTAAGAAAACTAACACGTCAAAAATATGAGTTTTGACTAATTTCAGGTGGTGCATTAACATTAAAAAAAAAATCTAAGCACCCTCAATGTCTTTCTTTCCTCTTAACACTTGATCGAGCTCTCTATTTTAGATTAAAGGAATCAACGGCATTAATAGCTTAACGATGGAATCGATTTTATCAGCAGGCTTGTTTTTCGCGTTTTTATTTCTTTGTATTTGTACAACCGTCCCACTCGGTACCTCTCCGGTCTGGTTCGAACTGATAAGAACTGTTATCGCATTTGGCAATCTATATCAGGACCTAGATCAAGCCTCCGGCTTATCGTGTTTTCTCATCAACCAGTCTACAGTCAAACAAGCTCCACTTTTGTTCTATGCTTCCTCCACCAGAGAGAGAGAAAAAAAAGTCGTCATCAGAAAAAATGCACTGTTTGAAAGAAATGAAATTAAAATCATATTTAAAACATGGGAGAATCTAGTGTCATGACCCGCCGCTTGTTATTGCGATCGATTTAAAACGCCGGAGAAGTCAATGTGAGCAATTGTTTTTTTTCAGCTTGCATTAAAGCGCTAGGTCGCTCTCTCTGTCGCTTTAAAAACAAACCTTGTCTTTTCTACTTCACAACTGACTTCTGAACACCTGCCTGGAAACGGAATGGGTTCGAGAGCTGAGAGGAGAGACGCCGACAGAGTTGACAGACAGCAAGGAAAAATAGAGAAAAGAGAGTTTGTGAAGTGAGCAGAATGCAAGCGACAAACAAACTCACGTTTAATCTGCCGGGGGTTACTCTGTTTCCTCCTGGACATTGTGGCTGCCGGCTGCCGTGGGTGGGTGGGGAGAGGGCAGGTCTAGGGGTGGTGAGCTGCGGGGGGAGCTGGCAGCATGGTGTGGGGTGGGTGGCTGGCTGGGTGAGTGAGTGTGGAGAGCCGGGCCAGCCCGCCGACGCTGGTTCCCATTCACAAGCAGCGGCAGCAGCAGCAGCGGCGCTACTTAGTATCCAGCCGCACTCACCCGCTACACTGTAGCAGCAGCACGCAGCACGCTTCACGCTCACCCGCCCGCCCGGCGTGTCACGTCACCACGCACGCTGCCGCCCCACCGCCCGCCCCGTCGCCATGGCAACCCGCCGCGTCCCCCACCCCTCCCCCACACACACTCCCCAGCACGTCACCACGCACCAGCGTCACTACAACTCCCACATGGAACAAGGAAGTGCAGGCAGATGCACACACAATGCTGGAGTAACTCAGCTGGTCTGGTCAAGTCAGGCAGCATCACTCACAATGCTGGAATAACTCTGCAGGTCAGGCAGCATCTCTGCAGCAGGCAGATGCACACACAATGTGGAGTAACTCAGCTGGTCTGGTCAAGTCAGGTAGCATCTCTGCAGCAGGCAGATGCACACACAATGTGGAGTAACTCAGCTGGTCTGGTCAAGTCAGGTAGCATCTCTGCAGCAGGCAGATGCACACACAATGTGGAGTAACTCAGCTGGTCTGGTCAAGTCAGGTAGCATCTCTGCAGCAGGCAGATGCACACACAATGTGGAGTAACTCAGCTGGTCTGGTCAAGTCAGGCAGCATCTCTGCAGCAGGCAGATGCACACACAATGTGGAGTAACTCAGCTGGTCTGGTCAAGTCAGGTAGCATCTCTGCAGCAGGCAGATGCACACACAATGTGGAGTAACTCAGCTGGTCTGGTCAAGTCAGGTAGCATCTCTGCAGCAGGCAGATGCACACACAATGTGGAGTAACTCAGCTGGTCTGGTCAGGCAGCATCTCTGCAGCAGGCAGATGCACACACAATGTGGAGTAACTCAGCTGGTCTGGTCAAGTCAGGTAGCATCTCTGCAGCAGGCAGATGCACACAATGCTGGAGTAACTCAGCTGGTCTGGTCAGGCAGCATCTCTGCAGCAGGCAGATGCACACACAATGCTGGAGTAACTCAGCTGGTCTGGTCAGGCAGCATCTCTGCAGCAGGCAGATGCACACACAATGCTGGAGTAACTCAGCTGGTTTGGTCAAGTCAGGCAGCATCTCTGCAGCAGGCAGATGCACACACAATGTGGAGTAACTCAGCTGGTCAGGTCAGGCAGCATCTCTGGAGCAGGCAGATATGCTGGAGTAACTCAGCAGGTCAGGCAGCATCTCTGGAGAAGACAGATGCACACAATGCTGGAGTAACTCTGCTGGTCAGGTCAGGCAGCATCTCTGGAGCAGATAGATACACTCACAATGCTGGAGTAACTCTGCAGGTCAGGCAGCATCTCTGGAGCAGGCTGATACACAATGCTGGAGTAACTCTGCAGGTCAGGCAGCATCTCCGCAGCAGGCAGGTGCACACAATGCTGGAGTAACTCAGCTGGTCAGGTCAAGTCAGGCAGCATCTCTGCAGCATTGGAAGACTCACAATGCTGGAGTAACTCGGCAGGTCAGGTCAGGCAGCATCTCTGGAGAAGACAGATACACACAATACTGGAGTAACTCAGCAGGTCAGGCAACATCTGTGGAGCAGGAAGACCCATAATGCTGGAGTAACTCAGCTGATCAGGTCAAGTCAGGCAGCATCTCTGCAGCAGGAAGACCCACAATGCTGGAGTAACTCTGCAGGTCAGGTCAGGCAGCATCTCTGGAGCAGGCAGATGCACAATGCTGGAGTAACTCTGCAGGTCAGGTCAGGCAGCATCTCTGGAGAAGACAGATACACACAATGCTGGAGTAACTCAGCAGGTCAGGCAGCATCTCTGGAGAAGACGGATACAATGCTGGAGTAACTCTGCAGGTCAGGTCAGGCAACATCTCTGGAGCAGGCGAAAACAGCTTTTATCCACGTGTAGTTGCTCTACGTAACAGCCAAAACTCTGGTATTTTATTGGTTCGCATGCTTGATCAATGGTGTTTTATTATTAATGCTTTATTATTATTAATGTTTAGTGTTTTCTGAGTCATTCGTAACTGTCACTGTATGTCATGTTGTTACTTGTGGACGGAGCACCGAGGCAAATTCCTTGTATGTGAATACTTGGCCAATAAACTTACTGACTTACTTACAATGCTGGAGTAACTCAGCAGGCCAGGCAGCATCTCTGGAGAAGACAGATACACACAATGCTGGAGTAACTCAGCAGGTCAGGCAGCATCTCTGGAGAAGACAGATACACACAATGCTGGAGTAACTCAGCAGGTCAGGCAGCATCTCTGGAGAAGACAGATACACACAATGCTGGAGTAACTCAGCAGGTCAGGCAGCATCTCTGGAGAAGACAGATACACACAATGCTGGAGTAACACGGCAGGTCAGGCAGCATCTGATGAGGAAAAACTTTTTCACCCAAAGAGTTGTGAATTTGTGGAATTATCTGCCTCAGAAGGCAGTGGAGGCTGATTCACTTGATTGATTTCTAAAGAGAGTTAGATAGAGCTCTGAGGGCTAGAGGAATCAAAGGGTATGGTGAGAAGGCAGGAACGGGGGGTACTGATTGTGGATGATCAGCCATCATCACATTGAATGGCAGTGCTGGCTTGAAGGACCGAATGGCCTACTCCTGCACCTATTTTCTCTATCTATGTATCTGTGGAGAAGATAGACACACAATTAGACACTACATGCTGGAGTAACTCAGCAGGTCCGGCAGCATCCTTGGAGAGAAGGAATGTGACATTTAGGGTCCAGACCCCTTCAGAATGAGTCAGGGGAGAGGGAAACAAGAGATATGGATGTATAATGTGAAAAACGAGAGATCAAAGCAGATGGACACACCATGCTGGAGAAACTCAGCAGGACAGGCGACATCCCTGGAGAAAAGGAGTGGGTGATGTTTCAGGCCGAGATCCTTCTTCAGACTGAGAGTCAGGGAGAAGTGAGTATAGAGATATGGAAGAGTAAGGTGTGAAAACCACAGCTCAAAGGGGACAAAGTTCAATAAAATGTTAAATGGATCATTGTTAGCAGAACGAAAGGCCACAACAATCAGTAAAATTAATAGGAGGACAGTGAAACTAGCCGAGGGACTAGGGTAGGGGATGGAGGGAGAGAGAGGGAAAGCAAGGGTTACTTGAGGTTGGAGAAGTCAAAATTCATACATCTGGGGTGTAAGCTGCCCAAATATGAGGTGCTGTTCCTCCAATTTGCGTTGGGTCTCACTCTGACAGTGGAGGAGGCCCAGAACAGGAAGGTTAGTGTGGGAATGGGAGTGGGAGTTGAAGTGTTTCGCAACCGGGAAGTCAGGTAGGTTTAGAGGGACTGAGCAAAGGTGTTATTAGGATTGGCCGCCTGGCATCTTGGCTTGGTTCCCTCACTGGAGCCACGCTGCGGTTGAGAAGTGCATCCCTGTGTCATGGATGTTCAGTCAATTATTCAATTGTTAAACATATGTTACAGGTAGGCTAAATTTCACACGTCCTTAATGTGTAGGAATGAACTGCCAGTGCTGGTTTACACTGAAGATAGACATAAAATGCTGGAGTAACTCAGCGGGACAGGCAGCATCTCTGGAGAGTCTGCAGAAGGGTCTCGACCTGAAACGTCACCCATTCCTTCTCTCTAGAGATGCTGCCTGTCCCGCTGAGTGATTCCAGCATTGTGTGTCTATCTTCACACAGCCTTATCCATGTTGCCAGATCACCCTTTCTCACGGGAATTTGACCCATGTTGCTATACTGTTATCTCTTAAACATTTTAACAAAATGGAGCTTCACTCATTTGAGTAAGGTTCAAAATTATCACATTCTTTGTGACCACAAATCAAAGCGCTGACTTTTATCTTGACAATTTTTTATCAGCAATGTGTCTGACACATTGGGGAAATAGGCAATATACAATAGGTGCAGGAGTAGGCCATTCGGCCCTTCAAGCCAGCACCGTCATTCAAGTGATCATGGCTGATCATCCACAATCAGTACCACGTTTCTGCCTTCTCCCCATATCCCTTACCTCCGGTATCTTTAAAAGCCCTATCCAACTCTCTCTTGAAAGTATCCAGAGAACCGGCCTCCACTGTCCTCTGAGGCGGAGAATTCCACAGACAAAAGTATTTCCTCATCTCTGTTCTAAATGGCTTACCCCTTATTCTTAAACCGTGGCCCCTGTTTCTGGACTCCCCCAATATCGGGAACTGCCTCTAGCGTGTCCAATCTCTTAATAATCTTATAAGTTTTGAATCTAACACCAACTTCTCTTAAGAAGGCCAGTGAGATAATCACACCGGTTCCTAGAATGGGGAGGGGGCACATTCTTTCTCAGCAGGGAAATGTTCCGCTTAAGTTTGTTTCAGGGACTAAGGGACTAAGGAACCCGTTCGTGAAAATAATATCACTCCAGCTTCCCAAATACAGACAGTGAACAAATGGAATTTAACCATGTGAATCTGCCCAGCTTTCAATGTGATGTGAAACTTTTCTTGCTGTACATTCCAGGTCTAAAAAACAATAATGCCGTCAGGAAACTGGATTTGCCCATTAGTTCGTAAGGACCGAGAATGATTATACATGTCAAGGGGCGGTGGATATTAACTTTGAAAATCACTGTTGCTTGCCTCTATATGATTGCAAAGTCAGTCTCTGTGACCCCTGTGTGACTTTAGTTTTGAAAGAGGGAGGATACATCTCAGTGCAGATGCAGACACAGACACAGCCAGACAAAGGAAGGTCTACCAGATATAATAGTTTAACACTCTGCTTTAAACCATCAATGTGATCATTTTTACATGATCAGAAAATGTACTTGAACAGTCCTTTGGACATGAAGTCTATTAAAATAGCACGTTTGAAAGTAATATAGTGACGTCTGATCAATCATTCACTGAAGAATAACTTGTAGACAATGGGGTGTAACACCACCTGTGCATAAACGCGGGCATGTACCCCGATGATTAAGTCAACGCTCGCAATTTATTTCCCAGGGTGGAGTATTCTTAAACTGGAGAGCATAGTTATAAGGTTAGAGGGGAGAGATTTAAGATGAACCTCAGGGACAACATGTTCACCCAGGATAGTCTGTATCTGAAATAAGCTGCTAGAGGATACAGTTACAGCTTTTAAACTCCATTTGGACAGATATATGGATAGGAAGGGTTTAGAGAGCTATGGATCAAATGTAGGCAATTGGGACTAGTTCAGAATGGCCATCTGGTTGGCAAGGACAGAGTGGGCAGAATGGCCTATTTCCATGGTCGATAATCCCACGACCCCAACTTGCAGTTACCTCATGGGTATCCCTAGATGGCATGCTGATGGAAAGATGTGAAATAGTTCTCGTGTGCTAACATTACAGGCTTAGCCATGCTGCCATCAGATATTTAGACCATTGAGCTTCACACCCAGAAATTCAGATCAACATAGCTGATCAACAGGGAGCAAGGTAGACACAAAATGTTGGAGCATCTCTGGAGAGAAGGAATGGGCGACGTTTCGGGTCAGGACCCTTCTTCGGACGCTTTACATCGAAGAGTCTCGACCCGAAACGTCGCCCATCCTTCTCTCCAGAGATGCTGCCTGACCCGCTGAGTTGCTCCAGCATTTTGCGCTACCTTTGATTTTTCCAGCATCTGCAGTTCTTTCTTACACAACCTTAGTTAGTAATCTGCTGCCAAGTGTAACTAGAGGGAGGAGGTGGAACTTAAAGCAGGCAGTGGAAGAAGCACAAGCAGCTGTCAGGCAGGCAGACAGACATCGTTGGTAGGGTGCAGCAAGGGAAAGGAGGCTTAGGGCTCAGCACAGGGAAACCAGTGTGGGCAAGGCAGGCTCCACAGAGAGGAGGACATTGGTTGGCACAACCAGGTATTGGAGTGCAGAGCTGCAGCAATTGAGAGGAGGAGAGTTCAGGTGAATTCAGTGGGTATCAGGACTGGGAGTGTAGCGATTCATTTTGTCAGTGAGGGAGAGAAAGGTAGAAGAGGGTAGTTTGAAGATAGGTACGAGTCAAGCTAGTTATTGGGAGCCAATGATTGGGAGATGCGGGTAGATTTAGGAGGAAAGCTTGTTGCTCCACAGGAAATATACTAGTTTGAGGCCTGATATAGTGTTGTGGTCAGTTAGTCAGTGGATAGTGTATTTTATAGAACTGACGGTGCCTTGGGAAAACTTAGTGGACGAGGCTGATGAAAGGAAAAGGCTGAGGTATGTAGAGTTGGCAGCAGAAGTTGAGCAGAGGGTGAAGAGCAAGAGTATGTCTGGTATAGGCGGGTTGCAGAGGTTTGATAGCGAGATTGACCACCTCGCTATTTCGAGAGCTCGGAATTCACAGACAGACTTTGCGTCGTGCTGTAGAGCAAATGTCAGGGGCAGCAGAGCAAGGCAGTAGGTGGATTTGGTGGAGAAAATATAGTGTCAGTTGGGGGCAGAAACGAAATGTATGACATGCGGTATGCGGTTTCTTATAGAAACTTACAACATTCTGTGGAATTCTCTGCCACAGAAGGTAGTTGAGGCCAGTTCATTGGCTATATTTAAGAGGGAGTTAGATGTGGCCCTTGTGGCTAAATGGATCAGGGGGTATGGAGAGAAGGCAGGTACAGGATACTGAGTTGGATGATCAGCCTTGATCACATTGAATGGTGGTGCAGGCTCGAAGGGCTGAATGGCCTACTCCTGCACCTATTTTCTATGTTTCTATGTTTCTATGGTATGTGTATTTCTGTGTAAGTGTATCCCGGTTTTATGCAGGTTTGATATTTGTGGCATTACAAGTTTAATGATGGGTTTGGATAAGTGGAAGATAGCATGCTGGTGTTTAGTATTTATTAGAGTGAATTAATCGGCTGTAGTTTATTTCATTTAATAGATCCCCTTGCCTGCGATTGACGCTCCAACCACAGCCTGCGGATTTCAACATTGCAGAGCTCGCATTGTTGGGTAGAGACGAGTCTGGAAGCTCCAACGACGGGAAGGTTCGACTAGCAACGACCCGGGGTCAGATCGCCCGGCACGGGGAGCTGACATCTCACCCGATGAGGAGGTGATCGCTGCCAGCTACAGGAGTCAAGATGGTCCCGTCAACGGAAGGCTCGAGGCCCCCGACCGCGGGAGAACACAGAAGGGAAGAGATTGATCTTATCTTTCGCCTTCCATCACAGTGAGGAGTGTGGGGGAGTCACTGTGGTGGATGTTCATGTTAAAATGTGTTCTGTGTGTTTTGTTGCTTTTTAATGGTATGACAGTTCGAAAAAAGTCAAATTCCTCGTATGTTGCAAAACATACTTGGCTAATAAAGTATGATGATGATAATGATGATGATATTGGGTGCATTGGTGGTGAGAGCAGGTATTGAGGGGGGTGGTTCTGGGATGCAAGAACTAACTCTTCAGCCTTCCCGAGGTGTCGTGGGCCAAACTCAATGGAACACCAGTGAAGGGAGGTGCCCACTTGTTAACCCCAATGGTATACTTGCATCTACACCATCAGTTTGTTTTTGTGTGTATGTTAACATACACGTAGCTAGCTGATTATTGCATGTGAAGTTAGTTATTGCCCTCAGCGTAAGATGGTATAATCAGTTTAGATACTAATTTGGCTTCGGGCTTGGATTTCTTGGTTGAGCTCTTATCCTGGTGTTATAGCACAAGTTTAATTCTAATTTTACTTCGGAGTCACGTGAGTGACTTCGTGAAGACCCCGCCAACACGCATGCGCGGCATATCGTCGCGCGCATTTGCTCACGGCAGCTGGGGGGGGGAGTGCGCTCCCTCAACCGGCTCCTTCAAAAAGGTAAGCAGCTGCAGGTAAGTTAACCTTGAGCTGGTTTACCGTTTTGTGTGGTCTGTGTGTTTTTCAGAACCATGGAAGGAGGAAGAAGTGGGAGTCGCGTTCAGCGAGTGAAGTCCTCGGAGCTGCCCGCTACATCGGGAGCAGCTGAGACACCACCGAGGAAGAAGTCGCGGCAGTCGGGGAGCTCTGAGCAGCTGACCAGACCCGGCACAACCCCTCTGCCTAAGAAGAGGGTGTCCGCGCAGGAGCAGGGGCTGGGAGACCCTGACTCCAGAACTCCAGTGCCCAAGACCAGGGCTGGAGGTAAGGCACGTGGGGCTCTTGGAGCAAGCGTGTCCGCGAGTGCATCCCCCCCTTTAAAGGTCCCTCGCGGGCAGAACAGGGGGAAAGCCTCGCTAAAGTCCAGCCTTGTCGGTACGGCAGGCAGGGACAAGCCACTGGGGAAACCTGCAAGGAAGCAGACCAGTGGCAATGCTGGCGTGCCGAGGATCCCTGTGGGGGCAGGATGTACCGGCACACCACCGGATCAGGCTGCCGTAGTGCGGGCCGGTGGCAGCAAAGTACGGTCCAGCGCCCCTGCTGAGGCGGGTAAAGCAGACCATGCGCCGCCACAGTCCCGTTTATATGTGGAACGCTGTGGTGGTAAGCCCGCACGGACATCAGAGAGTCCAGTTTCTGGTGCAAGTACTGACTCTAGCCCTCTTCCCTCCCATCAGACAGAGGGGCCGCTGCTGTCCAAACGACGGCGGACCAGCGGTGTGTCCGTGTGGGAGTCGCACAGCCCCGCTGGAGTGGGAGCTGGCGACTTCCCGGCAGTACATTCCGTGGGGGTGTTGACAACTGCTGGAAGCCCCGGTTCCTCTGGAGAGGCTGGGGAAGACGACCAGTGGCCCGCGTACAGCGGTGACGGTCATATCGGCCGGTTGGAGCATATGGTGGAGGTGCTCTATCAACGGGACCTGGAGCGTCAGGAACGGGAATCCCAGAGGTCTGGGAGCTACATGCAGCCGCCACCTTCTATCTCCCCGTCGCTTGAGAGCCAGCAAGGAAGTATGGGTGAGCCTGAGGAGGGAGAAGAGGTCCAGAACCCACAGGAAATGTTGGAGGCGGTGTCGAAATTTGGGTCACCTGCGGCGGCAGGAGGACCACTACATCCCAAAATAGCGGCGTCAATCGATTTCCTGACTACGCACCAGCTCCAGGATACCGTGCTCTCGGAAACAGTGGGGAAGTATAAGGCACCAGCAAACTGTAACTCCCTCAACGTACCGAAAGTGAATGCAGCAATATGGGGGAACATGTCGGCCAACACAAGGGTCAAGGAGGGCAAGCTCCAGAAAATCTTAAAGCTGCTGACAGCAGGTATCACGGCTTTTGCTCGGTCGCTGGATGCCACAAATGTGTCCGAGGAGCAGCAGGATGCGCTAGCGCTTCTGTGCACCACACAGTTTGAGATAAACTGTTTCAGGAAGAGCTCCATCCGGCCAAATTTGAATCCCAAATTTGCGGGATTATGCAGCACCTCCACCGCACCACCACCACCAAGGCAGTTGTTTGGGGAAGACCTGCCTAAACGCGTAAAGGAACTGGACGAGGAAGCCAAGACTGTGGGGAAACAAAACCATATTATAATGCCATATTTAGATGACATTTTCATAGCAGGGAAAACCCTAGAGCACGCCCAGTTGACGGTCTCGGCCGCTATATCTTTGTTTCAAAGAATGGGGTTTGTAATCCATCCAGACAAATCCAAGCTCAACCCTTCGCAGGTCATGGACTATTTGGGGTTCACTATAGACACTAACCAGATGAAAATCACGGTCCCAGTTGACAAAGTGGTGGACGTTCAACAAGCATGCATCAGTTTACTTGACAACAACAGGCCAACCATTCGGCAGGTTGCTAAGGTAATTGGCAAGCTGGTTGCCACATTCCCGGCCGTAAATTATGGTCCGTTGCATTACCAAAACTTACAAAAAAGTAAAATTCTGGCGTTAAAATTGAATACCGGACATTTTGACAGACCTATGCGCTTAGGCATAGGGGAGCAAACTGAGCTGGAATGGTGGGTTCATAATATTGGAGTAAGTTCCAAACCCATCATTCTCCCGAATCCCACGGTTCTGTTGCAAACTGATGCGAGTGCACAAGGCTGGGGGGCAACTGACACTGTAACCAGCTGTGGTGGCAGATGGGACGCTCATGAGTTCACGCTTCTCCAAGTGCAAGGCATTAATTATTTGGAAATGCTGGGGGTCTTTCATGGACTGCGGGCATATTGCAGTAATTTGCGTCATGCACATGTCCGCCTTCAAATCGATAACACCACGGTGGTAGCCTATATAAATCATATGGGTGGTATCAGGTCAGTATCTTGTAATGATTTGGCAAATACAATTTGGCTCTGGTGCATCAAAAGGGGTATTTGGATATCAGCAACGTACCTTCCGGGGATACTCAATACGGTGGCGGACACCAGGTCACGAGTTTTTAATGATAACATTGAGTGGATGCTGAATCCCCTTGTGTTTGCTGAAATTGTGACAAAATTCGGTATGCCAGATATTGACCTATTTGCGTCTAGACTGAACCATCAGATACCAACATATGTATCGTGGGAACCAGATCCTGGGGCAGTGGCTTTGGATGCTTTTTCGCTCCACTGGGGGAAATGGTGTTGCTACGCTTTTCCCCCATTCTGCCTCATCAGTCGGGTATTACAGAAGATTAAATTAGACTCTGCATCAGGCATTCTGGTAATACCCGACTGGCCGACACAACCGTGGTACCCGGTGGTCTCTCAGATGCTGAAGCACCCGTGGGTGCGAATAGGAAACAACCCACAATTGGTTACTAATCCCGTCACTGGCGAGCCGCATCCGTGCCACGCCTATTTAAACCTGTTGGTCTGCAGGTTCTGAAAAGGCCTTTGCTGAACACGGGGATCTCACCGAGGGCCATGGATTTAATCGCTGCATCATGCAGAGCATCTACAAGGCGGCAGTACCTGACCCAGATCAGGAAATGGGAACTATTCTGTTTAAGGAAGAGTGTTACCTATGATTCTGCCACAATACCTGACGTCCTGGAATTCCTGGCGGGCCTCCACTATGATGAAGGGCTCAGCTATAGTACCATCAATAGCGCCAGGAGTGCGCTGTCCTCGTACCTTCCGGTAGGAGTGGGGACCAACAATCTGGTGTCGAAGTTTATGAGGGGTGTATTTAACACAAACCCTCCACGGCCCAGATATAACGTTGTCTGGGATGCAGGAGTGGTCCTGTCCCTGTTAAGATCATGGTCCCCCATGGCGGGGTTACCTCTTCACCAGCTCACCCTGAAGGTGGTCATGTTGATGGCGCTCACGTCTGCTCAGCGGGTACAGGCGCTTCAAAAGTTGCGCATTGACAATATGCTCTCTACCCCTGGGAAAATAACGTTTTACGTTGCAGACCTGCTGAAGCAGCATCGACCCGGATCTTTGGGGCTGCAGTTGGAATTCCAGGCGTACCCCTCTGATGCCACACTCTGCACAGTCACCCATCTCCGTTGCTACATTGAGTTGACCTGGTCGATCAGGAATTCGGAACAAGGACTGCTTATAAGCCACAAAAAACCACATCGCCGGGTGACAGTGCAGACGATCTCCAGGTGGCTCAGGGAAGTGTTGGATGCAGCGGGTATTGACACTAACTTGTTTAAATCTCATTCCACCAGGGCTGCATCCACATCAACAGCGAGGGCCATGGAGGTGCCCATGGATCACGTCCTCGCTACGGCAGGATGGGCCAGTGAGTCAACCTTTCAACGGTTCTACCATAAGCCATTGGCCGGACCTGCAACATATGCGGATGCAGTACTCAGGGCTGCTCCCTAATATCATTTGTCCCCAGTCAGGGGGTTTGTTTATGATTTGTGTTTAATAAATGTTAATTATTTTCAGATTGTCCAGTCTGGATTGCTTTAACAAACTTCCTCCATCAGGATTGCGGCAGTGTGGTAGCATGGGCGTTGTCCAGGGCGTGTAATCACAGAGCTTTGAAGTCTTCACGAAGTCACTCACGTGACTCCGAAGTAAAATAGTAAGATTAAACGAGAACTTACCAGTTCGAAGGTTGATCTTTATTTTATGAGGAGTTGCGATGAGGGATTTCGTGCCCTCCGCTCCCAACCCTCGATCATTATGTTCAGCTGGTTAGTTCGCAGTTTAATCTTAATATCCTTACTTTTCGTCGAGTCTGTGATTCCACACCGCTGCTTTGAAGGATGCCGCGCATGCGTGTTGGCGGGGTCTTCACGAAATCCCTCATCGCAACTCCTCATAAAATAAAGATCAACCTTCGAACTGGTAAGTTCTTGTTTAATCTTACTATTTTAAGATATAGAAGCAGAATTAGGCCATTAGACGCATAGAGTCTACTCCGCCATTCAATCATGGCTGATCTTTTTTCTCTCTCAATCTCATTCTCCTGCCTTTTCCGTGTAACATTTGATGCCCTTACAGCCTATCAATCTCTGCTTTAAAATTGCCCACTGTCACAACCCCCATAGTCATCTGTAGCAGTGAATTCCACAGATTCATCACCCTCTGGCTAAAGAAATTCCTCCTCATCTCCATTCTAAAAGTACATCATTTTATTTTGAGGCTGTGCCCCCTGGTTTTAGACTTTCCGATTACTGGAAACATCCACTTCCACTCTGTCATTATCTGGTAGGTTTCATTGAAATCTCCCCATCATCCTTCTGAACTCTCGCAAAGACAGGCCAAGATCCTTCAAATGCTCCCCATACGTTAACCCAATCATCCCAGGACCACTCTTGTAAACCTCCCCTGGACCCTCTCCAAAGCCAGCTCATCCTTCCTCAGATATAGGGCCCAAAACTGCTCGCAATATTCCAAATGTGGCCTCACCAGCGCCTGATAAAGGCTCAACATTTCATCCGTCCATTCATATTCTAGTCCCCGCGAAATGCCGGCTAGCACTATATTTGCCTTCCTTACTGCTGGTTCAACCTGCAAATTAACCTTTTGGGAACCCTGCACCAGCACTCCCAAGTTCCTTTGCACCTCCAATTTCTCAATCCTTTTCTCCATTAGAAAGTAGACTATGCCTATATTTCTTCTAGCAAAGTGCATGGCTGTACACTTTGCCATGCTGCATTTCATTTGCCACCCCTTTGCCTGCTCTCCCATCATGTCCAAGTCCTTCTGCAGACTCCCTGCTTGCTCAACACTATCTGCCCCTCTACCTAACTTTGTATCATCCACAAACTTGGCTACAAAGTCATCAAATTCCATCATTCAAATCATTCACATATAATGTGAACAGTAGCAGACCCAACATGAACTCTTGCAGAACTATACTGGTCCCCGGTAGCCAACCAGAAAAGGCCCCCTTTATTCCCACTCTCTGCCGTCTGCCAGTTTGTTAATCCTCTGTCAATGCTAGTACCTTGCCTCCAATATACATGGATACATAGAGCATCGGTGCAGGAGTAGGTCATTCGGCCCTTCGAGCCAGCACCATCATTCAATGTGATCATGGCTGATCATCCACAATCAGTACCCCGTTCTTGCCTTCCCCTCATATCCCTTGATTCCGCTAGCCCTAAGAGCTCTATCTAACTCTCTTTTAAATGCATCCAGTGAATCGGCCTCCACTGCCTTCTGTGACATAGAATTCCACAGACTCACAACTCTCTGTGTGAAAAAGTTTTTCCTCATCTCAATCCTAAATGGCCTACCCCTTATTCTTAAACTGTGGCCACTGGTTCTGGACTCCCCCAAACATCGGGAACATATTTCCTGCATCCAGCGTGTCCAATCCCTTAACAATTTTATATGTTTCTATAAGATCCCCTCTCATCCTTCTAAATTCCAGTGAATACAAGCCCAGCCGCTCCATTCTTTCATCACATGACAGTCCCGCCCTCTTGGGAATTAACCTGGTGAACCTACGCTGCACTCCCTCAATAGCAAGAATGTCCTTCCTCAAATTAGGAGACCTAAACTGCACACAATACTCCAGGTGTGGTCTCACCAGGCCCTGTACAACTGCAGAAGGACCTCTTTGCTCCTATACTCAACTCCTCTCGTTATGAAGGCCAACATGATGTGAGCTTTCCTCACTTCCTGCTGTACCTGCACGCTTACTATCATGTTTCCTACCTTGTTTAGTAGCCTCACAATGTGGCTCTTCTATAAGGCCATATAAAAGACCATCTGTAAATCCAACTAATCAACATCCACTGACCCTCCTTTGTCTGTTGTGCTTGTTACCTTCTCAGAAAACTCCAACAGATTTGTCAGGCAAGATCTCCTCTTAAAACCATGCTGACTTCAGCCTATGTTATCCTTATGCTTCCAAGTACCCCAAAATCTCACCCTTCATAACGGATTCTACAATTTTACAAACCACAGAAGTCCGACTAACTTGCCTATAATGTCCTTTCTCTTGCCTCATTCCCTTCTCAATGCATTCTCAATTTTCCAGTCCTTTGGAACCATTCCTGACTTGTGATTCATGAATGTTCACCCAATAATGCCTCCATAATCTCAACAACTACCTCTTTCAGATCCCTGGGGTGCAGACCATCTGGTCCAGGTGACTTATCCACCTTCAGTAGGTATGTTACAAAACTTACCTTGAGCAGTGCTACAGTTCTGCCGCTCCCCGTGTGCGCGTCTTTGGCGCCTTTCAGAGGGGGGCGGGCTTAAAGGTCTGTTTTTCCACAGGCTGGGATAATCGATGAATGTCGGGCGATTTCGTTGCTGAAGAAAAATCGCTCCGACATTTCATGAATTAAGGTATTTTTAAATTACTCTAAATTATTTGTTAACTAGAGTAATTTAAAAATCACCTTCAAAAGCCGTGAGAACTGACAACCGGAAGGATTTTGCGTAGAGGAGAAAAAAAGGTAAATAGTTTATTTTTATATTAAAAGTTGGTTTTTCGGGAGGCTTTAATAATATTTTAATGTTGCGAAATGGGGTCCAAAAAAATGTATGAACAAACAATATTTTTCCTCCCGACTTCACCGCTAACCGCAACGTTCCAATTCGCCGCATTCCACTAAAACCCACTCGCTAGTTCATTTAAATGACCATTAATTTACAGGAATCAAACACTAAATTCCTTCTATTTGGCCCAGAAATTCATGAAAATTAGATTTAAAAATTATGTTATATTGTGGATTATGTTATTTGGACACTTAGGCAATTTAAAAAAAGTTTATCTTTTCTTAAGATACGGATAGATGTTTAGATCTACTCATTTAATTTTGTAATTAGCTACAATTAGATAACTAACTAATTATATGCTTTAATTTCAGGTCATCCAAGTAAGATTGTTTCATATTTATTTCAGAATGCTTCAATCTATAATAAGTGAAAATTTCATTGAGTTCTATTAATTTTTAAGAAAGTTATGGGCTTTTAACTGATCCAGATCACAGCTTTTGAGTTAAGTCAATTGAAAGGCAATGGGGAACAAGATGCTAATTTCCGAGTATGAAAATGGCCATAACTTTCTTAATACTGAAGATATGAAAGTGAATTAGGTGTCAAATTAAACTTCTTTTTATGCTTTATCTGATGGGATAAATTGCAGACTTGATTTTTAAAATCTCAAAATTTTGTAACATTGCTACCTTCAGACCTTTCAGCTTCCTAAGCACCTCCTCAGTGAGCCCCCCCGCCTCCCCCCCCACTCTCACGTCAGTCTGAAGAAGGGTTTCGACCTGAAACGTTGCCTATTTCCTTCGCTCCATAGATGCTGCCTCACCCGCTGAGTTTCTCCAGCATTTTTGTCTACCTTCATCTCAGTGATAGTGACTACACTCACTTCTGCCCCCTGACTCTCTTGAATTTCCCGCACATTGCTGGTGTCCTCTACTGTTAAAGACTGACACCAAAAAACGTATTCATCTGCCATTTCTCTATTCCCCAATACTACTCCAGTCATTTTCCAATGGTCCACTGTCCATTCTTCCATCACTTTTACTATTTATATATTTGAAAACACTTTTGGTATCCGCCGTTTATATAATTAGCTACTGTAGCTTACTGTATTTTATCATTCTCCCCTTATTGCTTTTTTAGTTGCCTTCTGTTGGTTTTGAAAAGCTTCCCAATTTTCCAGCTTCCCACAAATCTTTGATATGTTATATGCCTTCTCTTTAGCTTTTATGCTCTGACTTTCTTTGTCAGCCACAGTGGCCTCATTCTTCCCTTGCTATGTTTCTTATTCTTTGGGATGAAATGATCCTGCATCTTCCAAACTACTCCCAGAAACTCCTGCCATTGCTACTCCACTGTCATTCCATCTAGAGTCCCCTTCCAATCAATTATAGCCACCTGCTCCCTCGTGCCTCTTCAGTTATCGTTACTTAACAGTAATACTGATACCTCTGATGTCAGCTTTTAGAAATATAGAAACATAGAAAATAGGTGCAGGAGTAGGCCATTCGGCCCTTCGAGCCTGCACCACCATTCAATATGATCATGGCTGATCATCCAACTCAGTATCCCGTACCTGCCTTCTCTCCATACCCTCTGATCCCCTTAGCCACAAGGGCCACATCTAACGCCCTCTTCAATATAGCCAATGAACTGGCCTCAACTACCCACTGTGGCAGAGAGTTCCAGAGACCCACCACTCTCTGTGTGAAAAAAGTCCTTCTCCTCTCGGTCCTAAAGGATTTCCCCCTTATCCTTAAGCTGTGAATTCTTGTCCTGGACCTCCCCAACATCGGGAACAATCTTCCTGCATCTAGCCTGTCCAACCCCTTAAGAATTTTGTAAGTTTCTATAAGATCCCCTCTCAATCTCCTAAATTCTAGAGAGTATAAACTGAGTCTATGCAGTCTTTGTTCATAAGACAGTTCTGACATCCCAGGAATCAGTCTGGTGAACCTTCTCTGCACTCCCTCTTAAATTGTGGGTTGAATGTCATCATATTGTGGTTACTACCTCCAATGGGTTCATTCATCTTAAGCTCCCTAATCAGGTCTGATTCACTGCACAACACCAAATAATATCCTTTCCCCCAGTCGGCTCGACCACAAACTGCTCCAAGAAGCCATCTCGTAGCCGTTCTATAAATTCCCGAAATGTCACCCATTCCTTCTCTCCTGAGATGCTGCCTTTCCCGCTGAGTTACTCCAGCACTTTGTGTCAATCTTCGACTTTTTGACAGGATGTGTATCTGTGGATATTCAGCTCCCTGCTCTGACTGTCTTTCAGCTACGACTCTGTGATGCCTATAACATCCTACCTGCCAATTTGTAACTATAATTTGGGCTATAAGCTCATCCACCTTGTTTTGTAAAATGCATGTATTTAGATATAACACCTTCCGTTCAGTATTTACCATCACTCTTCCTAAAATGGTCCCCAATGTTGTCTGACATTAGACTCTTATCCCTTTCTAAACTTCATCTTATTCTGGAGTGTTCAATAACCTCTCCTGCACTCTCCTTCCCTTTAACTTTCTCCATACCTCCCCAATCTGTTGAGCACACCCCCTAAGCACATGAAGGTTTAGGACTGCTGCCATTGTGGCCAAAGTAATAAGTAACATTCTGCATAACCTTGCATTGCTAAACATTTGTACTTGGTTAACTTGTGAAGTTGAGGCACCAGAACAACAACTGATTAAAGGAGGACATCAACACATACTCCCATTTATATAAATTACTACCAATCAGGGGTTATGGGGAGAAGGCAGGAGAATGGGGTTGGGAGGGAGAGATAGATCAGCCATGATTGAACAGCGGAGTACACTTGATGGGCTGAATGGCCTAATTCTGCTCCTGTCTCTTATGACCTATTCAGACGAGACTGTAACTGTGTATAGGACATATACACCATCTCCTCTCAACAGTTGGACATTGTATCCCTGTGTTATTTGTCCCAATATTGGGTTTCAATTTACTGGTAGCTCATTTCTATTGGACTCTTTTAATGTCCCCGTGCTGGTTACAGAAGCAGCACAGACAGCATTTATTCACAACACCATGCGTTACTGTGTATGTCTACGTATCCATTCTATTTGGCTCTGCAAGCTTAATAGAATGGGAGAAGACTCCGGCTTATAGCCGTGATGACTGGGAGTAAAGCGGAGAGAATCCTTTAACACAAAGACCTAATAGCCTCTTCCCTTCTCCAGATTGTCAGTCTTCAAGGTAAAAGAGGAGCCTTGATACATTTATCCTTATTAGTCCAGAGCTATATTGAGTAAAAAGGCCTTGTGAATCTGTTAATTTGTATTTTAGGGGAGATCCTGACTCAAACCACATGAACTAATTACACAAGCTGTGTGACTAAGATGGTTTCCGCTACTGTTTTTGCAGATTTTAATCTTCAGAGTACCTTCTTCAGAGCAGACTGCAACTGAAGGTAAAACGCTCCATCTTTCCTTCATGGTGGGAGGTGGAGGCATGGGAAGGGTCAGTTGCTGCACACATTGGTGCTTGATATCAACCTGGTCTCCATTTGCCAGGTTGCCTTGAGCGTGGCTGCAATGAATCTCTAATGACCCTTGTGGCACACTTGTGCCAACAGTCACTAACTCTGATGAGAACACCCTTCTGATGTCAGCCCGTTCTTTTGGAACCACATTCTGGTCTTCACTCACCAATATTATTTGTAGAAGGTTGGACAAATGACATCAGGTTTCTCAGGATGCATCACGGTTTGGTTTGGGAACAGCTCCATCCAAGACCGCAAGAAATTGGGGCGAATTGTGGATGTAGCCCAGACCATCACACAAACCAACCTCCCTTCTATTCACCATTCATACCTCATGCTGCCTCGGCACCCTGAGTCGCACCCTGGCCACTCCCTCCTTTCCCCTCTCTCATCAGGCAAAAATGTATGGAAGTGTGAAAACGCACACCTGCAGATTCAGGAACAGTTTTTCCCAGCAAAGGAATCATCCTACCACAACCAGAGAGCAGTGCTGAATTATAATCTACCTCTTTGGTGACTACTCTTGATCAGACCCTGCTGCCTTTACCTTGCATTAAACGTTATGCCCTTATCATGTATCAATACACTGTGAATGGGTCGATTGTAATCATGCTTTGTCTTTCTGCTGACTGGATAGCACGCTGCAAAGGTTTTTCACTGTACCTCGGTCCATGTGACAATAATAAACTAAACTAAACTACCAGATGTAAAGCCAGGTAACAGTCTATGAAAACATCAAGTGCAGCAAATATATTGTGGGCCAGATGTATGATGCTTGGAACTGACTCATTCCAGGATATTTCTGGGAATGATGCTGGTGCCGATGGAACAGTACAGTTCCTTGGGGGTTCGCTGCTTGAGAAAGGCAAGAGACACTCTTCTAGACACTTATGTCATGAAATGAATCAGTTCCAAGCATCAGACGCCTGTCCTACACTACTTATGTTAAGCTTGCTGTTTTCACAGAGTGCCATTAAAACTGAGGGCGATTCTTGTCTGAGGACATTTCTCTTTTACACTTGATCACTTCCCTCTCCTGTATAATCGAACCTTTTTACTGACCCAGGAACCCATTTGGAGTATACTGAAATGCGGTGGACCAAATGCTGAGTTGAGGCACACCTGTGTAGGAAGGAACCGCAGATGCTGGTTTACACCGAAGATAGACACAAAGTGCTGGAGTAACCCAGCGGGACAGGCAGCATCTCTGGAGAGAAGGAACGGGTGACGTTTCGGGTCGAGACCCTTCTTCAGACTCCGTTGCGGGTCCTGACCCTTCTTCAGACCCTGTTGTAATGCATAACAAGACAAGAATTTGTTCTTCATTCCTGTTGCAGCAAAACTGTTATAGTGAAAAAATTATATGAAATTACTCCAGGCCATTACTGAGCTAATTGACAAATGCAAAATCTGAGCTGAGGCTCAAATTCAAAAGATATGCCCAGTTGAATGTAAATTGTTGGATTATGGAGAGCGGTATGTTTTCAGGCCTTATGAAGCTTCAGGGTGGATCTCAGTAAATGTATTTCTTTGTTTCTCTTCATTGATTACTTTTCTTTCTTTACAATCATAAGCTGCTATTGCACCATTCACAGAATTACCCAACACAGTACTTTTAAAAATATACCTAAAAGTTGTATAGATGCAAACTCGAATGAATAAATAATGAAGGTATGAAGAAATCTTGATCACAAGAGTAAATGTGACTCGGGTGACAAGGTCCCATTGGGCAGGCCTAGCCTTGGAAGTAGTAATGCACAGATTTTATGTAAACGGACTCAATTATGTACGGAGTTTGTACGTTCTCCCCGTGACCTGCGTGAGCTTTCTATCCTCCCACACTCCAAAGACGTACAGGTCTGTAGGTCTGTAGGCTTGGTATTAAAAAACATGTTTAATTGTCCCTAGTGTGTGTAGGGTAGTGTTAATGTGCGGGGATCGCTGGTCAGTGTGGACTCATGGGCCGATGGACTTGTTTCCGTGCTGTCTTTAAACTAAACAAGGCTAAATTATCAAATCAAATACAACAAAATCACAGGTGGCACAATAGACTGCAGATACTGGGATTTGGAGATAATAATGGAGAGCAACTGTGGAGCAACTCGGCAGGACAGACAGGGCCTGGAGAAGGAAATGGACAGTGGACATTTTGGGTCAAGGCTCTTCACTTGGACTGTCTAGGGGCCCTAGAACCACTAGGGGCGCTAGAACCGCTAGGGGCGCTAGGACCGCTAGGGGCGCTAGGACCGCTAGGGGCGCCACATTGAAGGCACCTCTGCCTACAGTCTGTCCCTTTTTTCCATCTTTTTTTAATTTTAGTTTGTCTAACCAGTTTGTTTTGGGGATACTTTCGTTTTTCTATGTGGGGGGGGGGGGGGGTAAGGGGGGAAACCGCTTCTCAGTCGCTTCCTGGCGGGGATTCGTCTATTTCTCCAAGTCGCGTCCTCGCGTCCCCTCCTTGCGGCCTACCACTGGATTGGAGCGGCCTTTCCTACCGGAGACCGGGGACCAGAGCTACTGCAGCGGCGGTGTGGCGCTGGATTCACCGCAGAGTGGGCGATACCTATCTGGATCGCCGTTTGAAGTTCTGGAGCATTGGGCCTGCAGCATCGACATCACGGAGCTGTGGTTCGCGGAGCTCCCAGCGTGGGCGGCGCTGGCTGACATCCTGGGCCCCTTTGCCGAGGGCAGCCAGCGTGAATCACCGCCCTGGGGACGTCGGGTGCCACGGACTCTGGTGCGAAGCGGCCAATCCGGAGGTCCAAGCCGCCAAGGTTGGCCTCCCGTTCTGACGTCGGAGTTCCAACATCCCGGCGAGCGGGCCTGAGTGGCGCGTTGCCTGTAGTGGTGACTGCGGAGGGCTCCGGAGGCCCCGACCACGGGTGAACATCAGGAACATCGGAGGAAGATGACTGACTTTGGTGCCTTCCCTCACAGTGGGAAACTTTGATTCTGCTGTGTGGGGATGTTTTATGTTGAACTCTATCGTGTGTTGTGTTCTTTATTTTATTGTATGGCTGTACGGCGATCACATTTCACCGTGCCAACTGGCACATGTGACAAATAAATGTATCTTGTATCTTGTATCAGATGACAACAAACTTTGGATTAGAAGTCCTCCACCAACAAACAACCTTGGTCAGTAGCATTTTTGTCTGAACAATGTACATTCCAGTCGAGGAGTAATGCTTAATCTGGTCATTAGGCACAAGAAATGAAGGGATGGGTTAACTATCAAAATGGAGCTGCTAGATGCAGATGGGTATCTCTGCTCCCTTGCACTGGATGTCCTGCTCCAGGAGACTACAAATGAAGTATTATTTCATGTTTCAGAAGGAACTGCAGATGCTGGAAAATCGAAGGTAGACAAAAATGCTGGAGAAACTCAGCGGGCGAGGACTACCTGAAATTAGAGAAGTCAATGTTCATACCGCTGGAGGAGCAAGCAGCACCTCATATTTCACTTGGGCAGTTTGCACCCCAGCGGTATGAACATTGACTTCTCTAATTTCAGGTAGTCCTTACGTTCTCCTCAGCTCTCCCTCAGCCCACGGGCTCCACCTCTTCCTTTCTTCTTGCCGCTCCCCCCCCACCCTCACATCAGTCTGAAGAAGGGTTGCCTATTTCCTATTTTATGTTGCTTACTTGGCAACCATGAGTAAAAAACACAAATGAATGGGAAGTACAAATTAGTGTGACCATCTGAATGTTTGTGGAATTATGGGTGGGAGTTTAGCCCAATGACTGATGGGTGCGCTTCACCTTGACTTCCTCCCTCTCTTTAATTCTTCTCCGTCCCCTTCACAGACAATGAGAACGAAGTTCCATCTTTCCTTGTCCTTTTCCTCTTGCTTTCCTTCATCTCCTCCGTTTCCTATTCCCACTCAGGTTCAAGTTCGAGTTACCATGCAGGCCCTCTCGCTGGGATGATTGAAACTCCGGCGTCGGAACGGATCAGAACACCCTCTGCGGCTAGGATTTTCCGTATCGGCCACTCATCCCCTGACTGGCCTCCCATTGTTGTTGAAGATTCTCAGAAGAGAATGGTGCCGGTTAGGAATTTTTAAATGAACAACTGCTGGAGGAGCTCAGCTGGTCAGGCAGCATCTGTGGAGGAAAATGAACAGGCAATGTTTTAGTTCAGGACCATTCTTCAGAGCTGAAACCTTGTCTGCACATTTTCCTCCACAGTTAATACCAGGCCAGCTGAATTCCTCCAGCAGTCTTTGTTCAAGATGCCAGCATCTGCTGTGGCGTGGGTCTCTAGGTTAGGAGATCACTGAGATTCAAGAGGAGATGCAATCGATGGAAATGTGTGATTCTGTCTTATTTCCTGGGCATGATGCATGCCTCCTTTAGTTTAGTTTAGAAACTGGCCCTTCAGCCCATCGAGTCCGTGTCGACCAGCGATCCCCAGTCACTTTCACTGTTCTACACACACTGGGGACAAGTTAAAATTATACAGCCAATTAACCTACAAACCTGTACGTATTTTGGAGTGTGGGAGGAAAACGGAACTCCCAGAGAAAACCCACAGAGAGAACGTACAAACTCCGTACAGGCAAGTCTGGATCGAACCCGGGTCTCTGGCACTGTGATGCCCCTGTCCCACTTAGGAAACCTGAACGGAAAACTCTGGAGACTTTACGCCCCACCCAAGGTTTCCGTGCGGTTCCCGGAGGTTTTTGTCCTCCGGCAACCACCTTCTACTAGCATCGCAACCGGCTTCGACTAAAAAATTACCGATTTTTAAAAACGGAAACCACTTAGGACCATTAGGGAGACTGACAAAAACCTCCGGGAACCTCTGGGAACCGCATGGAAACCTTGGGTGGGGCGCAAAGTCTCCAGAGGTTTCCGTTCAGGTTTCCTAAGTGGGACAGGGGCTTAAGGCAGCAACTCTACCGCTGCACCACTGTGCCGCCCTATCTAATCATTTGGGAATTTCATAAAGTTGCCCTTCTTAATGTTAGAAATACCTTGTCCAGTATCATATCTTTGGGTCCCACTGTGAATGTATCTCCTGCAAGGTGTTAGCGTGAATCCTGGGAAGGCTAGCAGCCAAGCACTGTTTCCCAGATACTGTTAAAGATATTATATTAAACACATGGTGGTATCAAATTGTTTAAGTGGAGAAAAGGATTTTAATGTCCTCCATGCAATTACTGCATATTCTGCTTGTGGATCTGATGAAACATCTAATCATACAGTCTTCAGTACATCACAGTGCAGAATCAAGTGTTGGTTGGATAATTCATAATTTTACAAGTAAAATGTCTAATGATTCACTGGACGAAAGGGAAGTCCGTTCAGTTGTACATTTAAAGGACATAGTACATAAGTCCATGAGTGATAAGAGCAGAATTTGACCATTCGGCCCATCGTCTACTCTGCCATTCAATCATGTCTGCTTTATCTCTCCTCCCTAACCCCATTCTCTTGTCTTCTCCCCAATACCCTTGACACCCATACAAATCACGGCGGCGCGGCGGCAGAGTGGCTGCCTTACAGCACTTGCAGCGCCGGAAACCTGGGTTCGATCCCGGCTACGGGTGCTGTCTGTATGGAGTTTGTACGTTCTCCCCATGACCGCGTTGGTTTTCTCCAAGGTCTTCGGTTTCCTCCCACACTCCAAAAGACGTCCAGGTTTGTAGGTTAATCAGCTTGGTATAATTGTAAATTGCCCCACGTATGTGTAGGATAGTGTACGTGAGCAGGGATCGCTGGTTGGTGCGGACTCGGTGGA
This sequence comes from Raja brachyura, assembly GCA_963514005.1. Next base: position 51,577,131 of record OY740797.1, on the reverse strand, counting down.
CTGAAGAGCTCGTTTCCTCGCTGTATTTCGAAACTGAACTAAAATAAATCTATCTCTGCCTTAAAAATATCCTTGTGATGCACTAGTCTGCAGTTCTGGGGTGTGACATGCAGTACTCGTTGCCAATATCATATCCATTCATGTAGCAGATAATGTATTTTGTTCCAGCATATACACATGGAGACAAAGCCATCTGTCCCACTTGTACTTGCCTCACAGTGCAAGTGAAGGTCTCTCTTGCAAAATATCTGCACTATTTTCTGCTCCTCTTTGTCTTGCTACCATTGCTGTTAGTCCGTTTATGATAGATTCTTCTGTGCCAAACATATCAGAAGCATAGAAACATCGAAAATAGGTGCAAGAGTAGGCCATTCGGCCCTTCGAGCCGGCACTACCATTCAATGTGATATTTTTCTTGTGTATGGCGTGCACAGCCTAAAGTTGTAGGACAACTTATTCTATTTGATCTTATTTGATTGTGCACACCAGGTGGATTGCATTCGTCGAAACAGGGTGGACCACGTGAAGGTTGCAATCTCCCACCTCATTCAATATGATCATGGCTGATCATCCAAAATCAGTACCCCGTTCCTGCTTTCTCCCCAATTTCCTTTGATTCTGTTAGTCCCAAGAGCAAAATCTAACCCTCTCTTGAAAACATCCAGTGAATTCGCCCCCACTGCCTTCTGTGGCAGAGAATCCCACAGATTCACAATTCTCTGGGTGAAAAGGTTTGTCCTCATCTCAGTCCTAATTGGCCTGCCCCTTATTCTTAAACTGTGACCCTTGGTTCTGGACTCCCCCAACATGGGGAACATTTTTCCTGCTTCTAGCCTGTCCAATCTCTTAAGAATGTTATATGTTTCTATAAGATCCTCTCTCATCCTTCTAAATTCCAGTGAATATTGCATTAAAACATTTCCCGGACATACAAAACAGTTGAATTTTCTTAAACATCTATTTTTTAATCCCTAGTATGACCACTACATTGCTAACAGGTGTACTGTGATTTCCAAGAACCCCTTTTTACACACCATTTACATCAATATTGATTTCACTAGTATGCAAGTTAACTGATCTAAACATATATTGGCATATATGGCACGATTCACCATGTGGAGTATATGACCTAAGCTTTAATATTTCCTGTGAACTGAGTATATATTTGTTCTGATAGAATCACATATTTGTATGCCAAAGTCTGTTATTTGATGGCACCAGAGTCTCTTTCATTTCTAAGAGAATGCAATGCCAGCCTTACTACATTGCAAAGAAAGTTTAACAAACTATCTCAGAGTCACTTTGACTGTACTCTTATACATCGACAAGACCAAACATATCTGGGCGTCCATTTCGCTCAGTCCGCCTGGGGCTACCTGATCTCCCGGTTGCCAAACACGTTAATTCATCTTCCCATTCCCACACTGTTACTATTACTAAAGCTCTCATCTTGTCCTGTTCCGGTTTGTGTTATCTTTTAACATTTGCACAAAAACGGTACCCTATATCACTAAGATTTGTTCGCCATCTTACCCACTGTTCTCCTCTGCTCCAAGCGCACCAAGTTTTGTTCCGATCGGTGGAATATTACAAAAGTTATGAAGGTTTTAAAGATTGTGAGATCAGCAGATTGGTCTTCTCGCCTGTCATTCACCATTATGGTAACGCTCCTTCAGGCACCCGCTGTCAATCACTGGGGCGAGGAGAATAAAGCCCCGGAGGCGAGGCTGAATGAACAAGCCGTATTAATTGAGTCCACAAGTGCAGAGTCGGGGAAGCCGCTGTGTGGAGTCAGGAACGCCGCTTTGTGGAGTCAGGGAAGCCGGTGAGTGGAGCCGGGAGGTGCTGCGTGGTGCCGCGCTTGTGGCCATTGAGTAGAGTCCTTCCCCCCCCACAATCTCCCCATCCCCATCCCCCACCCACATACCCCACCCCACCCCACCCCACCACCCACACCCCCACACCACCACATTCTCCCACACCACCACAACCCCCACACACACCCCCACACCCCCCCCACACCACCCCTCACCACCCCAAACCCCCCACACCACCCCACCCCCCCACACCACCCCATCCCCCCAAACCATCACACCCCCCATGCCACCCAAACCCCCCTTCCCACACCACCCCATGCCCCCACACTACCCCAACCCCCCCCACACACCCCCACACCCCTACACCACCCCACCCCACTTCCCCACACCACCCCCCCAACCATCACATCTCCCCACTCCACCCAACCCCCTCACACCCCCCCTGCCCCCACACCCCCCCCCCACACACACACACCCTTCTCCCCCACGCCCCCCCCCCCATCCCCCATACCCCCCCATAGAATGGAGCGACTGGGCTTGCATATTCTGGAATTTAGGAGAGGGAATCTTATCGAAACATATAAGATTATTAAGGGTTTGGAAATGCTGGAGGCAGGAAATATGTTCCCGATGTTGGGGGAGTCCAGAACCAGGGGCCACAGTTTAAGAATAAGGGGTCAGCCATTTAGAACGTAGATGAGGAAACACTTTTTCACACAGAGGGTTGTGAATTTGGAATTATCTGCCACAGAAGATAGTGGAGACCAATTCTTTGTATGCTTTCAAGAGCATTAAACAGAGCTCTTAAAAATAGGGGATATGGGGGAAAGGCAGAAACGGGGTACTGAGTGTGGATGATCAGCCATGATCATAGTGAATGGCGGTGCTGGCTCGAAGGGCCGAATGGTCTGCTCATGCACCTATTGTCTATTGTCTATTGAATATAATATTTCTTTCTAGTTACTTAGGAATGGCTCCACACAAGTCATGGCATATACTTGAGTGATATGTTACGGTGCATTTAAGAAGATCTAATTGACGGCATTGGGCTGGATCATGTTGATCTAACCCACTGGCCTTTATTACCACCTGCTCTAGCCCCGTGATGGCACGAAACTTCTGCAGCAACAAACCACACATGACCTTGCCGTTTCTTTCTTTTCATGGTCAAAAATCTGTTGCAGTGTTTCTAAACGCTTTTTATAATCAGAAACTCTTAAAAACACTTGAATTTGACTGAAGTATAAAAGAATATTAAATTTTTTAAAGTACTTGTGGAAGTTTTCAACCTCTCGTTGCAGAGGTCTAAGGTTCCCAACTGCTTTAATCAGGCATCTGAGGAAGGGTCTCGACCTTAAACGTCGCCCATTCCTTCTCTCCAGAGATGCTGCCTGTCCTGGTGAGTTACTCCAGCTTTTTGTGTCTATCCTCTGTTTAAACCAGCATCTGCAGTTCCTTCTTATACATACGATGCATATCAAGTCCCACCCAAGTGAGAACCTGGACCCACCACAATTTGCCAGCAGTCACAATAGATCAACGGGGGATGCAACCTGGCTGGCTCTCCACTCTGTACTGCAACACACTTGGATGATGAAGGGCCTGTCCACCTTAGACCTCTTTTTCGGCGCCAGCTGGCAACAGTAACTGTCGTGGCATGACGCAGAGAAACCGCCCCCCTACGACAATGTCTATGACAGGTTGCCACCTAGTCGACGTCAAGCTACGACAAGCTACGTTAACCGGCGTCCCAACACCTCGCGACACGCGTCAACACCCACGACAGCCTGCGACGATATATACACGACAGCCTATGACAACCGAGTCAACCTACGTCAGCAAGCTACGACAAGCTACCACCCTGACGGCTTCAACTGAAGACAGGTGGAGAGGTGCACTTTTTTGCAAATAACGCAACGTGACTTTTCGTGACGCTGATACTGTTGCCGGTTGGCGTAGCATGACGTAGGCTGCCGCCACTTGAATTCACCGGCGACAGCCAACGTCAGATGGCGTAAACCTGGCGACAGGCTGCGACAACCTACGACAGCGCCTACGCCAGAAGAAGTCACGCAATGTCAAGCTAACTGTCGCCGAGAGGGTTTGAACATTTCAAAACCAAGCGGCGACAAGAAGAAGGCCACGACACTTGAGGCAAGAGCTCAGGACAATACAGGCGTCACGCCGTGTCACCCCGCCACCACGTGGTCACAGCCACCTATGTGGGACAGGCCCTTAAGAACATATACGTCAGGCTATTGTTCATAGACCACAGCTCAGAATTCAACACCATCTTCCTCTCCAAACTGGTTACCAATCCCAGGGAATTGGGTGTCCAAGTATCCCTATGCAACTGGATCCGTGGCTTACTCATTAACAGAACACAATGGGTATGAATGGCAACAACACTTCCTCCTCGATAATCATCAGTGCAGGTTGCTCTCAATGTCAGTAAAACCAAGGGAAATGATTATTGACTGGAGAAGAGGAAGGCTGAGGACCCACGCATCTGTCTTCATCGACGAGTTGGTGGTGGATATCGCCAATAATGTGAAGTTCCCGGGATGCATGTCTCCGATTATCTGTCCTAGTCAAAATATTGATTCGTTGCATCACGGCCTGGTTCGGCAGCTTGAGCACCCAGAAACGAAGGAGATCACTAAAATGGTAAACACACTTCATGGGCACTGACCTCCCCACCATCAAAGGGATCTACAGGAGTCGCTGTCTCCAAAACGCAGCCATCATCATCAGGGACCCACACCACCCTGGCCACACACTGATTTCATTTCTGCCACCGGGAAAAAGATATAGGAGTCTGAAAACTGTAACGATCAGGTTCAGGAACAGCTTCGTCCCAACGACCATCATGCTATTGAACACTACGAGCTCTAACTAAACGCCAATCACAAACTGCCTGGGCTGCACTATGGACTGTGGCCAGTGATTGGTATTTTTGCACTATGTTGCTTTTTTATTTATTGAATTTTTTATGCTTGTTTATTATATTATCTATTGAGTACTGTCTTTACAAACCTGTTCTTCTGCTGCAATTAAGAATTGAATTGTTCTGTTTCGGTACATATGAGAATAAAACACTCTTGGCTCTCAACACCACAGCATTAATGACAAATCACTTCCTCTCTACATCATCCCCCCTCTCTGGTCACCATTCAGCTCTCCATGGTGGGGGGGAAGACACATTGATCAGTTCTGATCTTCTTCTTCTTGTCGAGTCCACACACAAGATTAGAAGTTGTTCAGCCAGAGCTGAGCACACTTCCAGGCATCTGCACACAATGGTGTCTGTCTTGTCGCTTTTTGTGCTTCTTGTGCGTGGCGGTGGAAAGATTGGTGGAAGCAGGGCCGCGACGTGAACGCTCTTTCCTTGACCCCATCAGTTCTGATTCAAGGGATTCAAGATGCAAGATTCATTCTACTCCTCTCTCCACAGATGCTTTCCATCCTTTTCCAGTATTTTCGCTTTTTGTTCAAATTGTTGCGACATACGTTGTTCAGTACTCGTAGCTCCTCTTCATCCTACCAGACAGAAAGAGGTTAACAAGGAAAACACTGGTTACATTTGCAGAGAGAAACTGAGGCAGGGAGAAGGTTTATTTGGCAGGGTTCTGCACTGTGTTGAACTAGATTCTGCTGTACAGGTGGCACAGATACAGATGCAAGGCATTTTGAGAAGTACTTAATGGATCCTGTTGCCGTGTACTGAGCAGTGTATCTGAACATCCAAATGAATATGCGGGAAGACAGCGTTTATGTTACTTGACTTATCAATTAGATGTTAGGGAAGTAGATGAAATGTGTATGAAGGAACTGCAGATGCTGGTTTAAAACAAAGATAGACACAAAATGCTGGAGTAACACTGTGGAACAGGCAGCAGCTCTGCCGAGAAGGAATGGGGGATGTTTCCCTCTTTCTTCATCCCTCCCCCACCCAAGTCACACCAGCTTCTCGTTCTCATCTAGCAAACAGCCAACAATGGCCTGTTTCCTTCATCATCGTTACTTTTTTGCTTACCTTTCATTCATTTGTTCCGTATCTCTCTACATCACCGCCTATATCTCTCGTTTCCCTCTCCCTCAGTCTGAAGAAGGGTCTCGACCCGAAACGTCACCTATTCCTTCTCTCCAGAGATGCTGCCTGTCCTGCTGAGTAACTCCAGAATTTTGTGTCTATCTTAGGGAAGTAAAACCTTGTTGAGGATTGTTTTGTGTGGTGGGTCATCGGACCTTCTATTCAAACGTACCAAAATAATGCAGGGCTTGGATAGAGTGGATGTGGGGAGGATGTTTCCACTAGTGGGAGAGTCTAGGACTAGGGTTCAAAGCCTCAGAATTAAAGGACATTCATTTAGGAAGGAGATGAGAAGCAATTTCTTAAGTCAGAAGGTGGTGACCAATTCTTTGTATGCTTTCAAGAGCATTAAACAGAGCTCTTAAAGATAGGGTATATGGGGGAAAGGCAGAAACGGGGTACTGAGTGTGGATAATCAGCCATGATCATAGTGAATGGCGGTGCTGGCTCGAAGGGCCGAATGGTCTGCTCATGCACCTATTGTCTATTGTCTATTGAATATAATATTTCTTTCTAGTTACTTAGGAATGGCTCCACACAAGTTGTGGCATATACTTGAGTGATATGTTACGGTGCATTTAAGAAGATCTAATTGACGGCATTGGGCTGGATCATGTTGATCTAACCCACTGGCCTTCATTACCACCTGCTCTAGCCCCGTGATGGCACGAAACTTCTGCAGCAACAAACCACACATGACCTTGCCGTTTCCTTCTTTTCGTGGTCAAAAATCTGTTGCAGTGTTTCTAAACGCTTTTTGTAATCAGAAACTCTTGAAAACACTTGAATTTGGTTGAAGTATAAAACAAATCTTAGGGAAGTAAAACCTTGTTGAGGATTGTTTTGTGTGGTGGGTCATCGGACCTTCTATTCAAACGTACCAAAATAGTGCAGGGCTTGGATAGAGTGGATGTGGGGAGGATGTTTCCACTCGTGGGAGAGTCCAGGACTAGGGTTCAAAGCCTCAGAATTAAAGGACATTCATTTAGGAAGGAGATGAGAAGCAATTTCTTAAGTCAGAAGGTGGTGAATCTGTGGAATTCTTTGCCACAGAAGGGGCTGTCTATAGATATTTTTAAGGCAGAGATAGATAGATTCCTTATTAGCATGGGTGTCAGGGGTTATGGGAGAGGCAGGAGAATGTAGCAATGTTACACCATTTTGAGATTAAAAAAATTAAGTCTGCAATTTATCCCATCAGATAAAGCCTAAAAAGAAGTTTAATTTGACACCTAATTCACTTTCATATCTTCAGTATTTAAAAGGTTATGGCTATTTTCATACTCGGAAATTAGCATCTTTTCCATTGACTTGACACGAAAGTTGTGATCGAGGACAGTCAAAAGCCCATAACTTTCTTAAATATTAAGAGAACTGAATGAAATTTTCAGTTATTATAGATTGAAGTATTCTGAAACAAATATGAAACATCTTACTTGGATGACCTGAAATTAAAGCATATAATTAGTTAGTTACCTAATTGTAGCCAATTACCGCTGTGACGGAAATAGTAATAAACACCCAGACTGCTTTGAAAATTCAAAAATGTGATATTCTCAAGATCAGAACTTTAATATTATTGTATTATATGCTGTAAGTACGTTATAGATAGGTAAATAAATTACAGTTTCCAGCAAAAGACAAAGTCTTTATGGGGAAGGTCAGCTGCTAGCTGGTACATTGCATTTCTTCTTCAGGGACATCTGTTTATAATGTAAATTAAAAAAACTGAACAGCATTAACAGAAACAAGTTATTATTTGCAGTTTTAGGGAAAAAAGGTAGAAATGATAAAGTTAAACGCTAAAGCAAATAGTAAATACCCAACAAGAAATTCATATTCATCTTTTTCATCTAAATTCAATTACTAGATCTAAACATCTATCCATTTCTTAAGAAAAGGTTAACATTTTTAAATAGCCTAAGTGTCCAAATAACATTCACAAAAGAATTCACAATATAACATGATTTTTAAATCTCATTGTCATGAATTTATAGGCCAAATGGAATGAATTTAGTGTTTAATTCCCATAAATGAATGGGCATTTAAATCATCTTGCGAGTGGGTTTTTGTGGAACGCGATGGATTGGAACGTTGCGGTTGCGGTGAATTTGAACCCCATATCGGCAGGAAAAACACTGCCGGTTCATATGGGGCCCAAATAACATTTTCACAACGTAAAATTTGATTAAAGTCATCCCAAGAAGCAAGTTTATATGTAAAATAAACTACCTACCCCGTGCTTTGTCCCGTACTTGAGATCCGTCACGTTGTAGGCGTTGAGGGCATTAGAAGTCGCTTTTTAAAAAAAATTCAGCGATTAAATTGTCCAGTGATTTTTTTAAAAATCGCTGGACAACAGAAGTCGGGTGGATTTTTCACCAGCAGCTCGCAGCCCGAGGAAGTCCGCCTCCGACAGGCAGGAGAAAACGGTATTTTAGTCCCACCCACCCACCCCCCCCCCCTCAAATGCGCCAAAGTCGCGCACGTGGCCAGTGGCAGAACTGCAGCGCAGCTGAAGGTAAGTTTTGTAACATTGTTAGAGAGTGGGGTTAGTAGGGAGAGATCAGCCATGATTGAATGGCGGAGTAGAATGGCGATGGGACTAAGGGCCTCATTCTGCACCTTTCACTTATGACCTTATGATTGGGTCACGGAGCTTCGCTCTATAGGGGAGTACATTTTAACCCTTGCGTTGCTGGCCTTTCTCCTATCTACGTCATTTGTAGATGATGCCCTACTGTACTCCCTGTACACACATGACTGTGTGGCCAGGTTCAGCTCCAACTCTATAATCAAGTTTGCTGATGACCCTGTGGTGGTGGGCCTGATCTCAGACAACGATGAGAAGGCCTACCGGGAGGAGGTGTCTGATCTGGCACTCTGGTGTCAGGATAACAGCCTCCTCTTGAATGTCATAAAAACTAAGGAGCTGATTGTGGACTTCAGATGGGCTCAACATCCGAGGATGTACACGCCACTGGGGATAAATGGGGATACTGTGGACAGGGTGAACAGCTTTAAATACCATGGGAGTCCACATCACAGAGGATCTGACATGGGCATCACACGCTGTCACTCTGGTGAGTAAGGCAAGGCAGCGCCTTTACCACCTCAGGCAGCTGAGGAATTTCAGATTGCCTCTGAGGATCCTTCAATGCTCCCACTCTGGGACTGTAGAAAGCATCTTGTCTGGCAACATCTCAATCTGGTTTGGGAACAGCCCTGCCCAGACAGGAAGGCTCTGCAGAGAGTAATGTGTTCAGCCGAACGCACCATGGGAACTACACTCGCCCCTCTGCAGGACCTATACACCAGGAGGTGCAGATCCAGAGCAAGCAACATAATGAAGGACCCCTACCACCCCAGCAACGGACTGTTCCAGCTGCTACGGTGAAAACAGAGAGGATGAGACGGAGTTTCTTCCCGCAGGCCATTAGGACTGTAAGACTTTAACTCACCAGGGACAAATTTACTGTACCAATTTACTGTTGTGTTGTGTTGTGTCTTTTTACAATTCCTGGTTTTTTTTCTAATATGTAAATACTGATTCTGTTCTATACTGTTCTGTTGTTTTTGCACAATCCGCAGGCATCGCCACTTTCATTTCACTGCACATCTTGTATCTGTATGTGACAAATAAACGTGATTTGACCTGACTTGTCATATGCAAATTCTTCCTCTTGTGCCACTTCTTCTGACTCCTTCTCCCTCTCTGCTGGACGTTAGGCTCCGAGATGTCTTTCTCTGCTTTCTCCAGAACATGCAGATCCTACTGCTCAAGTTGCGATCTTTTCCTCATGGCAAACATAGCAAATAAGACCATCCATGAATAAAGTGCCTGTTAGCGTTCCGATGCAGATACGTGCAGCAGATTTGGATATATGGTAAACACACGTAAGGACTCTTTGATGACGAAGTTCAGTGGAGAGAGCAGTTCTGGTATTAAAGTGTGGGCTAAGAGCTTTCCTGAAAAATGTACATATCTCAATCAGACTGCCCTTCTAAACCTGAGCTTGCAAAGTTCGATCCTGCATCAAAAACTAATGCTGATGGTCCAATTTTACTTAACAGGCTTAACATTTTAAAGATGATGAGCGACCTCAATAAAATGAGTGCGTTCGGGCCAAATGCTGGAGTTGAAAGCTGAAGGACTGGATACAGTGATATCTGGTTCCTCGGCCCAGCAAGTTACAAACTCTTCTGTGATGGTGAATGGGAGAACAAAAGCAGCAACTTCTGACCTGTGGTGTGCTTAGTAATTCCATGCTGCAATAAGTAAGCATGGATGACTGGATTGGCACTGGCACATAGAGCAGATCAAGTCAAGTCAAGAGAAATAGTCTATTTGCCTTAACTAGTACATGAGAAATTTAAAAACTGAGTAAATAGTTTTGGAAGTACATCTATATATTAGTATTTGTGGCTCACTAATCTGATCTTAATTGGCATGAATTCATCAATTAGTATCGGTGAGAGGATTTATTATATTAGTCAAGTCAAGTCACTTTTATTTCTATAGCACATTTAAAAAACAACTCTCGTTGGCCAAAGTGCTTTACATTGGTGGAGGTACTAACATTATACAACAGTGGTTCATGGATTAAGTACATACATAAATACATACATACAGCCCTCCCTCAGAGGACGTCAAGAAAGGCTTGAGAGTAAAGATGAGTTTTAAGTCTCGACTTAAAGGAGTCGATGGAGGGGGCAGTTCTGATGGGAAGAGGGACGCTGTTCCCCAGTCTAGGAGCTGCAACCGCAAAGGTGCGGTCGCTCCTGAGCTTATGCCTAGACCGCGGGATGTTCAGCAACCCCAAGTCGGCCGATCTGAGGGACCTGGAGGTGGTGTGGTGGGTGAGCAGACTTTTGATGTAGGTGGGGGCGAGCCCGTTAAGGGCTTTGTAGACATAAAGAAGGATCTTGAAATTTATTCGGAACCGCACAGGGAGCCAGTGGAGAGAGGCCAGGATCGGGGTGATGTGGTCCATTTTTTGGGTGCCCGTCAGGAGTCTCGCTGCGGCGTTTTGGACCAGTTGCAGGTGGGACAGGGAAGATCAGCTGATGCCAGTGTAAAGGGAGCACATCTCTCTATAGAACTGGAAGCTAGCTAGCAATCTGACCCAGTATTTGAAATCTAGTAATCAACTACTACCAGAATAAATTGAATGTTGTGCTATGATGGCAAGTTTTTAGTATTCTTTGGGTTTTGTAAGAGGGTTTTATTTCCAACTTCCACCTACACTTCCCACTTCCCACAAACTCAATGTTGCAGAATGTCCCACTGAAAAGGTCATGCAGTATTTTCATGAGACACCTTAGCAATATACATTTTGTACATAGAACCTATTAGCTATGAATTAATGCATCAGTTTTACTGATATAATAAGCTGCTTTAATTTACCACTGAAAATATCCATTTAAAGTTTTGTGTCTTTCATGTTGTACAAAAAATCATACTTTCAATGATGGAAATTAGTTGATATGTTTGGAAAGGATATGACCAATGGAGAATGGAACATGCTTTCACTTGGAACATTGCATGGGAAGGAACTGCAGATGCTGGGTTACACCAAAGATGGAAAAAAATGCTGGAGTAACTCAATGAGTCAGAGCATCTCTGGAGAAAAAAGGATACGTGATGTTTCTGGTCGAGACCCACTTCATACTGATAGTCAGGGGAAAGGGAATGAGATATCGATGGTGATATGGAGAGATATAGAACAAATGAATGAAAGATATGCAAAAATGTAATGATGTTAAAGGAGACGAGCATTGGGTAGGTACATATGAGGGCAGATGTACTGTAGGATTCATTATTGTGCCACATATGTATTTTAACACCATCACCATCACAAGACCCTGAATTCTACTTTCATTGCAACAATGGCTCGAGTAAATACAATACATCCATGGTAGTTAACTTAGCTGATGTGTTTTGATGACCCTACAGTTTAGTTCACTGGAATATTGACTATTTACCAGGGAGGGAATAAGCATATATAGCATGGTAAGATTTAACATTCCATTCCCTCACCACTTAGGGAGTAACCACAAACATAGATTTGCTTAAATTATAGAACCTTCAACATAGAATGCGACCATTCAGCGTGAACGTCCCCCACCGCATGGCCTTCTATGCTACTGGCATTGCGGGCAAGAAATATGCGTTTATCAAAGTATTCAACCAGATGAATGGTGAAGACAGCGGTGGAGTTGCTGCTGGAGGACAGCGCCAGAGGCCCAGAGTCAATGCCGACTACGGCTGCTGTCTGTACGGAGTTTGTACGTTCTCCCCGTGACCTGCGTGGGATTTAGATAGATAGACAATAGGTGCAGGAGTAGGCCATCCGGCCCTTAGACCCAGCACCGCCATTCAATGTGATCATGGCTGATCATCCACAATCAGTACCCCGTTCCTGCCTTCTCCCCATATCCCCTGACTCAGCTATATTTAAGAGCCCTATCTAGCTCTCTCTTGAAAGTATCCAGAGAACCGGCCTCCACCGGCCTCCACCGCCCTCTGAGGCAGAGAATTCCACACTCACAATTCTCTGTGAGAAAAAGTGTTTCCTCATCTTCGTTCTAAATGGCTTACCCCTTATTCTTAAACTGTGGCCCCTGGTTCTGGACTTCCCAAACATCAGGAACATGTTTCCTATGAGATCTATGAGATCTTTGGATTTCTCCCACATTCCAAAGATGCACAGGTTTGTAGTTTGTTGGTTAATTATCTTGGTAAAATTGTAAATTTTCCCTTGTAGGGTAGTGTTAGTGTGCAGGGATCGCTGTTCGGTGCGGACTCGGTGGGCCAAAGGGCCTGTTTCTGCACTGTATCTCTAAATTAAACTAAAGGCAATGCGGAACGACAATTTTCAAAGTCATATAATCTGTATAAATGATCCTCCGCCTGCATATCCGATGGTTGTTAATCCACATTCACTACAACATGAAACTAGTTAACACAAGCTAGTTAACACAACTAGTTAACACAAACTAGTTAACACAACTAGTTAACATGAAACTAGTTAACACAAAGCAGTTTTATTAAGGATTCATGCAATGGTTCAGTTTAGAGATTCAGCGCGGAAACAGGCGCTTTGAATCACAGAGTCCGCACCGACCAGCGATCCCCACACATTAACACTACCCTACACACACTAGGGACAATTTTACATTTACACCAAGCCAATGAACCTACAAACCTGTACGTCTTTGGGGTGTGGGAGAAAACTGAAGATCTTGGTGAAAACCCACGCAGGTCACGGGGAGAAAATACAAACTCCGTACAGACAGCGCCCGTAGTCGGGATTGAATCTGGGTTTCTGGCGCCGTGAGGCAGCAACTCTACCGCTGCGCCACCGTGCCGCCCCAGCTGCAGGTTTGCTGGTTCTCGTCATGTTTCATGGTATATTGTATCAATGCACAAGATTTATTTCCAGGTCTTTCACTATGTTGTTCCCTGCGCCATCGTTCATCTGGGTCTAGGTACGAGTGGTCTGATGGATAGGTTTTTCTGAGAAATGAGGGTTATGGGGAACAAGGAAAATGGATTTGATATCAGCTATGGCCCAGCCATGCAGGATGGATCTCACCGCTCACCACATTTCTGAAGCAGGCTCATATTTCCAGGCGCTGTCATGGAAGAAATTACCAAGCAAACAGAAAAAAAGGTTGAAGCATGTGTGCTCAAATCTTTCTTCAAAGGTAAACATTCCCATTGACTTCAGGTAATGTCAGGCCATGACCACTCAGAGTGGAGAAGGAATATTCAGCATGGTGTCGATAATGTGTGGGACGGAACTGCAGATGCTGCTTTACACCAAAGATAGACACACGTTGCTGGAGTTACTCAGCGGGATTGGCAGCATCTCTGGGGAGAAGGAATGGGTGACGTTTCGGGTCGAGACCCTTCTTCAGACTGAGCTGAATTCTGAAGGAGGGTCTCGTCCCGAAACCTCACCCATTCCTTCCCCCCAGAGATGGTGCCCGTCCTGCTGAGTTACTCCAGCAATGTGTGCCTTTCTGTAATCTTGAGTATGTATGAGGAGGACACAGGACTCCTGCACGAGTGGTGAAATGAGCGCATCACATCACAAACTAGATGCTGCCCCATCAACCGGCTCCTGCCCATCTCTGGAAGAGTCATCTGTTCCTACGTTGGGCTCGTTAGCCGTCTCGGAACCCACAAAGCTGGAGAGACAGCTATCCCAAGGGTGGGGAGAGTGGTTTATAATGAGAATCATGTGCTGCTGTACAGTTGGTGTAAGAAAGAACTGCAGACGCTGGTTTACATCAAAGGGAGACACAAAATGCTGGAGTAACTCAGTGGGACAGGCCGCATCTCTGGAGAGAAGGAATGGGTCTGAATCAGTCTGAAGAAGAGTCTCGACCTGAAACGTCACCCATTCCTCCTCTCCAGAGATGCTGCTTGTCCCGCTGAGTTACTCCAGCATTTTGTATCTACCAGGGTGTACAGTAAAAAGGCATAGTAGAAATAGCAGTCAAAGATTCTCATTGCAGTTTTTCTATTAAAATATCGCTTTTCAATTTGGTAAAGAAAACATTAACATGGTTTATGATGAAACATGGTTGCAAAACTACATAATAATTTGTAGAAAGAGTGTCCAGACTTTATAGATTAGAAATAGACTTATAGTTAAATACTTGCTAACAAAATAAATGTGAACACGTTTTCGATATCTTCTAAGAATTGATGTCTTTGATCTAGATAATGATTTCATGAATGTACAATAATCTTGACTGCAGGTTCGAGTCACAGCGCCTGAGACCCGGGTTCGATCCTGACTGTGGGCGCTGTCCGTATGGAGTTCGTACGTTCTTCCCGTGACCTGCGTGGGCTTTCTTCGAGATCTTCAGTTTCCTCGCACACTCCAAAGACATACAGTTTTGTAGGTTAATTGGCTTGGTGTGTATGTGAGTTGTCCCTAGTGTGTGTGGGATAGTGTTAATGTGCGGGGATCGATGGTCGGTGCGGACTCGGTGGGCCAAAGGGGCTGTTTCCGCGCTGTCCCTCTAAACTAAGCTAAACATGGGTAAATGTTGGAATGATTTGACTGCAGGTTAAAGCCCATCCTCTACATGGTAGTCTCTAACCAGACAATAGTAGAACTAACTGCACAAGGGGAGGCATGGTAGCTCAGTGGTAGAGCTACTGCCTGACAGCGCCAGACCCGGGTTCAATCCGGAATGTCGGGTGTTCCCCCACTCCCTCGTCGACCGGCGCTGGGCCTCGCGGGTAGATCCACGGTCCGTGTTTGATGAGGGCCCAGGGGAACTCCCGTGAGGGGGGCGGAAGGGTAAGAACCATGGAGGGCCCGGCGTGAGGGGACCGCTGTGATGAAGTGGAGGAGGAGGGAGAGAACAAAGGAGGAGCCGGCAGTGTAACAGTGACTGTGTAACTCTGTCAGTGCCCTTTATGTGCCGACTCTTTGCATACCTTGGGTACTCCAAACAAAGAATATCACCGTGACTTGTCACATGTGACAACAAACTATTCCATTCCAAGTATTCCATGTCTGAAAACACATGCAACTGAGGACGGGGACAAATGTTTTTGATGTGACCTTTTCCTTTTTATTCAAGTGACATTGCCAGGCTCCTTGACAGAAGGTTGAACGGTCTCAATATTGCCATCCTCAATTGGTCATTGGGAAAGTCATGCAATATTGTTTAAGATTTGTTTAGCAACAACCCTGAAAAGCCCCTCTTGGAACATGATATTTGTCATTAATATTGCTGAGAACGGTTTGAAGTTTCCTTTTATTTATTTTTTCCAGAGTCATAGAGTGATACAGCATGGAAGCAGGCTCTTCAGGCCAACTTGCCCACACTGGCCAACAAGTCCCAGCTACACTAGTCCCACATGCCCGCGTATGGCCCAGATCCCTCCAAACCTGTCCTACCCATGTACCTGTCTAACTGTTTCTTAAACATTGAGATAGTCCCTGCCTCAACTGCCTCCCCTGCCAGCTTGTTCCATACACCCACCACCCTTTGTGTGAAGAAGTTATCCCTCAGGTTCCTATTAAGTCTTTTTCCCCTCACCTTCCCCTTCTAGTTAACGGGTAGATCTGAAAAATAACACCAGCCACAGTAGAATATGTTATGTAACATACAATAATTTAAAAAAATTAAGAAATACACTGTAACATTTATAGAATGTTCATCAGTGCTAGAATCTGGACTCAGCACTATCATGCTGGAATGGACTATTCTCCATAATATGTAATTGATTGCACGATAATGAATGATTAACATTTTCCATTAATATTTCACACAACACATTAGCGCAGGTATAAATTATTGTTCTCAAAAACTATAGAATTGTCTCCACTGCCACTTCAACAAAATGTCGTTCGCTTTGGCACTTATGGTGTTCGAATGATTTACATTGAAGGTAAATGCGTTATGTAAATCAGACCTCTGTGGCAGGAGGTTTCGAAGGTTTTAGTCTCAATGTGTACCGATAGCTACAAAACTGCTGGTTTTAATTGCATTATACGTAACTGGGCTTGAGATTTTCGGTTTTTCCATCAGTAATGACAAAATGTCCCATTTCTCCCCGCTCTCCCCCAAAATGTAGTTGAGAATGTATTTATTTATTTTTCTCTACCAATTTTGATGTTGTAAATCATGACCATTTCTTTCAAGATGGATGTAGCACTGGTCGATCACGTTTGTTTCTGGAAACAATGGGATAAATATATCAGTGACACCACTGGTTAGTTTGGCAGGACACAGAATAGCAAAGAAATAAGTAGTAATGGGCATCTTTTAAGGTGCAGCCGTTATTTATTGGTATTGGCACATGTTCATTATCGGATTCACAAGTTAATGCATTTAGATCAAGATTTTTAATAATAAAAAATGCTAGACAAAACTAAAAAGCCAGTGACCCGGGTTCGATCTGACTACGGGCGCTGTCTGTGCGGAGTTTGTACGCTCTCCTCGTGACCGAGTGTGTTTTCTCTGAGATCTTCGGTTTCCTCCCACACTCCAAAGACGCACAGGTTTGCAGTTTAATTGGCTTGGTGTAAATGTAAAACTGTCCCCAGTGTGTGTAGGATAGTGTTAATGTGCGGGGATCGCTGGTCAGTGCGGACTCGGTGGGCTGAAGGGCCTGTTTCCGCGCTGCATCTCTAACCTAAACTAGACTAGATTTTGAGAGAGATAACAACCAATAAAACACTTTCAAAGTGATCCAAACATTGAATCTGAACGATTTCAAGGCAGTACTTTCTGTTGTGTAAAACCCAGAAGCTGGAGGAAGTCAGTGGGTTAGGAATTTGAGGGATTGGACAACTAACATTTCAGGTTGAATTTTGCATGCTCAATCTAAAATTAAGGCAGTTGTCCATGTGTCATTGGTTTAGTTTGGTTCAGTTCAGTTTAGTTTATTGTCACGTATACCGAGGTACAGAGAATAGTTTTTGTTGTCTGCAATCAAGTCAGCAGAATGATAACACATGATTACAATCGAGCCATTTACAGTGTATAGATATGCCAGTAAACTCTGATCAAGGATAGTCCAAGGGTCACCAATCAGGTAGCTAGTAGTTCAGCACTGCTCTCTGGTTGTGGTCGGATGATTCAGTTGCCTGATAACAGATGGGAAGAAACTGTCCGTGAATCTGGAGCTGCGCGTTTGCACACTTCTAAACCTTTTGCCTGATGGGAGAGGGGAGAAGAGGGAGTGGCCAGGGTGTGACTCGTCCTTGATTATGCTGCTGGCCTTGCCGAGGCAGCGTCAGGTATAAATGGAGTCACTATTTCATGACATACTGTAGGCAAGAAACACCAGTCCCCAATTTGGGTTTTGCCAAGATCTCAACTTAGTGCCGCATTCGAGCCTTGATTCAAACATTGTCAGAAGAGCGGGATTCTACTGGTGAAATGGGAGTGACTTTCACATAGAGGCAGCACACTTTCAATCAATCAATCAATCAATCAATCAATCAATCAATCAATCAATCAATCAATCAATCAATCAATCAATCAATCAATCAATCAATCAATCAATCAATCAATCAATCAATCAATCAATCAATCAATCAATCAATCAATCAATCAATCAATCAATCAATCAATCAGTTTTATTCATCACATTGCACACAAAGTGCAAGTGAAATGAATTTGTCAGCAGCGGTACAATGATAAAGAACACACTAAAAATGTAACACAAACATCCGCCACAGCATTCATCACTGTGGTGGAAGGCAAAACATTTGGCTAGTCCTCCTCCATATTTCCCCGTGGTCGGGACCTCAACCCTCCGCAGTCGCCGCTACGGGCGTCCAGATGTACAGGCAGGTAAAAGTCCAGCTAAGTCCAGAATCGGCTCTTCCCCACCGGAGACCGCGGCTTCAAGATGGTGTAGGCCGCAGGCCGGCGGTCGAAGATCTAAAGTCCCCGCCGTGCCGCAGTCAGAAGCACCGCAGACCACTGGGCCGGCGGTCGAAGCTCCCCTCCAGGGGTCCCCGGCGAGGGACCCCGCTCCTGATGGTAAGTCCACGCCAGGCCCGCGGTAGAAGATGGCCACGGGCCGGCGGTGGAAGCTTCTTCTTCTCCCGGGTCTCCCACGAGGGATCCCAGGCTGCGGACTCCGCACCAGCTGGAGCTCTGCAGACCGCGACTTCAGGCTGCTGGCTGCCGCGGGCCAGCTAAACGGAGCACTCTCCTCCGGCGAGGGCTCACCAGCTCCACGCCGAGAGTCCGCGCTGCACCCGCCGCTGAAGCCCCGGGCGCGTCTCCGGGAAAGGACGCTCGATCCTCGTTGTTAGGCCACGGGGGAGGCGACCTGGAAAAAGTCGCCTCTCCGTGAAGGAGGCGACCGAAACCGTTTCCCCCTCACCCCCCCCACACCACCCCCCACACAAGACACACAAAGAAACATTAAAAATATACTTTAAAACACACTAAAAAAATAAAAAGTAACATACTGCTGACAGGACTGCCGGCTTGCAGCGCCCCCACCGACCCAGACTTTCCTAGTAAAACTGAAAGTATTTGTTCATTTTCCAGGGATTCGGGCATTGGTGGCAAGGCAATGTGACATACACCAACTGCACTGTTGGGTAGAGAGTCCAACCGTTTAGATCCACTGATAATGAGGGCCTGGTGATGGGATATAGGGAAGATGTAGTGAATTTCTTTGCCACAGACGGCTGTGGAGGCCAAGGCAATGGATATTTTTCCGGCAGAGATAGATAGATTCTTGATTAGTACGGGTGTCAGGGGTAAGGGATGAGAATGGGGTTAGGAGGGAGAGATTGGTCAGCCATGATTGAATGGCAGAGCAGACTTGATGGGCCGAATGGCCTAATTATGCTCCTATCACTTATCCAATAATAGTCCAAGATTATGTGATGCCTTGCACCAAGGAAGATGATTATCACGATTAGCAAAGTAACATTCCAGCACCTGTACATAGTGGCAGAGGTTCTTCATGGCAGTGCCCTCGGCCAAACTGTGTCACCCATTTCATCATTGTTTCTTGCATCATAAAGTAATAAATGGGAATGCCCACCCATGAAGGTACAGTGTTTCATACACAACTCCTCAGCAGGGTGGCACGGCGGCACAGCGGTAGAGTTGCTGCCTTACAGCGCTTGCAGCACCGGAGTCCCGAGTTCCATCCCGACTACAGGTGCTGTCTGTACGGAGTTTGCACGTTCTCCCTGTGACCGCGTGGGTTTTCTCCGAGACCTTCGGTTTCCTCCCGCACTCCAAAGACGTACAGGTATGTGGGATAGCGTTAATGTGCGGGGATCGCTGGTCGTTGCGGACTCGATGGGCTGAAGGGCCTGCTTCCGTGCTGCATCTCTATACCAAACAAAAATAACCAATGAAATAGTCTATGCCTGCAATCATATAGTAAAACCAAGACATTGTTCAAGCATGTGCTGTTAAATGCAAACGCATTCACACAACAAAAGCACCAGGCAATCACAATGCCTCAAAAGAGTCTCACCACCTACCCTGGCATTCAATGGTATTAATGTCACCAAGGCAGCTGGCGTCAGAATCAAGCTGGACATCGGACAACAGATGATTCTGTCCCGCTGAGTTATTCCAGCTTTTTGTGTCTATCAGAGAACATAAAGTCAATTAGAACAGCTTCATAAATACCATGGTAGCAAGAGAAAGTTAGAGACTGGGTATCCTGCAAGGAGTACCTTGTTTCCTGACTATCAATAGCACTTCACCATATATCAGAAACACAATGGACTGCTGCCCCACTGGCATGTTTACTGCAGCTCCAACACTGTTCGAGAAGCTGGGACAAAGTAAGTGATTTCATTTACATGCACCACTCTGAACATGCATTTGCTTCACCATTAGCAAACACTACCAAGTGTGGATTACATATGTCATGCATTGTCGTTAATTCGTTTGGGTGCACAAACAGAATTTCCTAAACCTCCAACTTCTGCCACCTACAAGGACAAGGGCTTCAGACACATAAACATTTCCAGTTCCTCTCCAAGTCGCACGTTAACCTGATCTAGCAATATTTTGCTGCTTGTTCATTGTTTAATTTAGTTTAGGGATACAGCGTGGAAACAAGCCCTTGGGCCCAACGAGTCCGCACCGACCAGCGATCCCCGCACATTAACACTGGACTACACACATGAGGGACAATTTTACGCTTCTAGCAAGCCAATTAGCCTGCAACCCTGTACGTCTTTGGAGTGTGGGAGGAAACCGAAGATCTCGGAGAAAACCCACGCATTCACGGGGAGAACGTGCAAACTCCGTACAGACAGCACCTGTAGTTGGGATCGAGCCCGGGTCTCTGGCGCTGCGAGCGCTGTAAGGCAGCAACTCTACCGCTGTACCACCCCGTATTGTTTAAATCTGAAACTCTACATCCACCAGTATATTTTGACCAGGAGGGGGGTGTTGAAGATGTAGAAGGCGGCTCAACAGAATCTTTATCGGGGCCATTGGGAGATAAACAATAAATGCTGGGCTCACCAGTCAAGTCTATATTGTAAAAACATGAATAAATAAAAAATATATGAGAAGTGCATTCTAGAGGAGCACAATGTACCTCACAGAAGCAAATTGAAATATGATTGCTGGTCACCTTTTCATAATTATCGAATGAGTTATAGAATGAATATCATCAAAGCCAATCCTGGCAATGTTGTTTCTTTGAAAAAAACATCCAATTAGTCCCAACGGCATGCTCAACGCATGGCAGCCAACAGGGCCAGATAGGCAAGGTGGCGTTTTGATAGGCAGATAGTTGGAACCTTCTCCAAACTCATCTACTGGGTTCGTTGTTCAAGATGTGGAATCTTATACATCGGTGAGACCAAACATAGACTGGGCGATCGTTTCACTGAACACCTTCACTCAGTCCGCCTGGGCCGACCTGATCTCCCGGTTGCCAAACACTTTAATTCCCCTTCCCATTCCCACACCGACCTTTCTGTCCTGGGCCTCCTCCATTGTCAGAGTGATGCCAAACACAAAGTAAAGGAACAGCACCTCATATTTCGCTAGGGCAGCTTACACCCCAGCGGTATGAATATTCATTTCTCTAACTTCAAGGAATCCTTGCATCCCCTCTCTCCGTCCCTCCCCCACCCAAGTCATTGTACAAGCGTTGAGTCTCATTATCTGTAACTCGTTCTCACCCAGCCCACGGCTAACAATGGCCTGATCTTTTATCAACGTTACCTTTTTGCATATCTTTCATTAATTTGTTCTACATCTCTCCACATCACCGTCTATATCTCTCCATCCCCATTCCCCCGACTCTGCAGAAATGCTGCCTGTCCCGCTGATTTACTCCAGCATTTGGTTTCTATCTAATTATTTAATGGAACGTGTGTCAGTCAAATTATGCTTGAACTTACACTGCAACACGTATTTGAAACACAGACAATAATCACCTTTATTAATTCACATAAAGACGATATATGGTTATTTTTGTTTTTAGATACAGCTTGGAAACAGGCCCTTCACTCCACCAAGTTTACACCCCAACATTGGCTTCTCCAATTTCAGGTAGTCCTTGCTTTCTCCCTCCTTCCCCTCCCTCTTCCCAGCTCTCCCACAGCCTACTGTCTCCGCCTCTTCCTTTCCTTTTCCCGCCCCCCCCACCCCGACATCAGTCTGAAGAAGGTTCTCAACCCGAAACGTCACCTATTCCTTCGCTCCATAGATGCTGCCTCAGCTGCTGAGTTTCTCCAGCATTTTTGTCTACCTTCGATTATTCCAGCATCTGCAGTTCCTCCTTAAACAAGGCCACACCAACCATCGATCACCCATTCACTACTACTGTGTTAACCCATTTTCACATCTACTTCCTACACACCAGTGGCAATTTTACAGAGGCCGATTAACCTACAAACCTGCATGTCTTTTGGATGTGGGAGGAAACCGGAGCACCCGGAGGAAGCGCACAGTCACGGGGAGAACGTGCAAACTCCTCACTGTCAGCATCGGGGGACAGGATGGAGCCCGGGTCCCCGGCACTGTGAAGCAGCAGCTCTACCAGCTGCACTGTTGTGCCGCCCTTAAAGCGGACAGAGACGTTCTGAGTTTGAGGAACAGCAATAAACATTTTAGGAGTGAGCAGCTGATGAGAGAGGGGAAACATCGATGTACTTGCATGGCCTTAGCTTTAACTGGTGACCTCTTTTGCCATCATTATTCGCCCAATGCCTCAGCTACTTTCAGCTGCTAAAGAATGCTACAAGGCAGGAAAATGCTCTCATTGTCTGTATACTGTTATTTTATATGAATGCTAATCAAGGCTCCATTTCAATATTTATTTCAGCCTTGCATGAAGTGATGTATCAATTTAGATACTGGGCCTTTTAAATGACTGCCTTTCACATGAATGTTAAATCTCATTCAGTTGCAGTGTTTTATCCTTTCATGTTACAAGAGTTAAATTTCAAACAACCTTTGAACATATCATCATACTTATATGATTTAACTGCTATCCTTTCCAGAAAGCTTATTGATGACTATAATGCTGGTTAGATAAACAATGACATTGGAATGAGGCCAAGAACAACTAGATCATGAAATGAGCATTTTACAAATGTCATCCTTGCTTAATTAGCTACCCAGTTACACTGGCAGCGAAACAACCCAACACTACTGCACACTTCTTATATCATTCCCTTATCACTGGCTCTTTCACCAATCGTCCTCTCTTGTAAACAGGAAACAACCAACCAAGATTTTAAAATAACTTTACAATACAGACTTGGCATATCCTATTTGAGGAATATTTGACAATCCAATACAATGCAAATTTATTCGTCACATACACCAACTAAGGTACAGTGAAATTAATTTGCCATACAATTGAAAAAAATGACCACGATACACAATGGGATTTAACATAAACATCCACCACAGCATTCTTCACTGTGGTGGAAGGCACAAAGCTCAGCCAGTCCCCCCATAGTGGGGGGCCATGAGCCCTCCGTAGTTGCCGCTACGGATGGCCGGATGTACAGGCCCTCTCGGCGGGATGATCGAAACTCCGACGTCGCGACGGTCGAACACACTCCGCGGCTTGGAGTGCCCGAATTGGCCACTTTCTTACCGTTATAGGCCGCAGGCCGGTGGTCAGAGCTCTCTCTCCGGTGATCCCCGGCAAGGGATCCCAGACTCCGGATGGTAAGTCCACGCTCACGGTTCATTGTATTGGATTGTAGTTCAGGCTCTCGGGTCCTGGCAACATCCTTGTAAATCTTCTCTGCAATCTTTCCAGCTTGACAACATCTTTCCTATAACATGGTGCCCAGAACTGAACACAACACTCTAAATGCGGCCTGACCAATGTATTATACAACTGCAACATGACCTTCCCAACTTCTATACTAAATACTGATGAAGGCCAATGTGCCAGAAGCCTTTATGACCACCCTATCAGCTTGTGGTGCCTTTTCAACGAACTATGTGCCTATACTCCTAGGGTACACAAAAGGCTGGAGAAACTCAGCGGGTGCAGCAGCATCTAAGGAGCGAAGGAGATAGGCAACGTTTTGGGTCGAGACCCTTCTTCAGACTATCTTCCCTTACCGATACTCCTAGATCCCTCTGCTCTACAACACCCCCCAGAGCCCTACCGTTCACTGTTTAGGTGCAACACCTCACATTTCTCCATATTAAATTCCATCAACCATTCCTCAGCCCACCTGGCCAATCGATCAAGATCCTGCTGCAATTTTTTGGCATCTATCTGCGAAACCACCCACTTTTGTATCATCTGCAAACTTATTAATCACTTATTATGTTGCCATTCAAATCATTGATGTAGATGACAAACAGTAACGGGCCCAGCACCGAACCCTGAGGCACCAAACCACTTGTCACAGGCAATGAGTCTGAAAAGCAACCTTCCACCATCACCCTCGGCTTCATCAGTAAAAACAATTTTCTATCCATTCAGCTATCTCTCCTCGAATCCCATGGGATATAACTATCCACGGGAGCCTATCATGCGGAACCTTGTCGAGCTCCTTACTGAAGTCCATGTATACAACATCGACAGCTCTGCCCACTTCAACCCCTTTTGGTCACGTCTTAAAAAAACCCATCAGATTCATGAGACACGACCTTGCGCGTACAAAACCATATTCAATATCCCTAATCAGCCCTTGTTCATCTAAGTGCGTGTATATCCTATCCCTCAGAATATTCTCGAGTAACTTTCTGACCACAGGTGTTAAGCTCACTGGCCTGAAATTCCCAAACTTTTCCCTGCGGCTCTCCTTGAATAGAGGAACAACATTCGCCACCCTCCAGTCTTCCGCCACCTCACCTGTATTTAATGACGACTCTTAAATCTCAGTCAGGGCTCCTGCAATCTTCCTGCTAGTGTCCGCAATGTCCTCAGATATATTGACTATAGGTTTTTTTGTTGGGTTAAATTTCTGATTTAAATATGGATGTTATTCAGAACTATGTTGATTCTGATGTTAGTAAAGTAGAAGGCAAGTCAGTAATGTAATAGTAAGTACTTTTTGGAAAGACCCCAATGAAAAGTTTAAATGGGGCGGCACATCCCAAAGATGTGCAGGGGTAAAGTTGCTGCCTCACTGCACAGAGACCCGTTTTGATCCTGACCACGGGTGCTGTCTGTGTGGAGTTTGGGACCATGTGGGTTTTCCCCGGGTGCTCCTATTTTACTCACGCATCCCAAAGATGTGCAGGTTTTCAGGTCAATTGGCTTCTGTAAATTGCCTCCAAGGAATAGGATGCAAAAGTGGGATAACATAGAACTAGTGTATGGGCGGCCAATGGTGGGTGGGGACTCGGTGGACCGAAGGGCCAGTTTCCACGCTACATCTCTGAATTAAGCTAATCTAAAGAGAAACTTTGATGACTTTGATAGGTTGGTAGAATGAGAAATATGGAAATAAATAAGATGATACATTGGAGCAGAAAACAATAGCGTGTATATAACCATATAACCATATAACCATTACAGCACGGAAACAGGCCCTCTCGGCCCTTCCAGTCTGTGCCGACCATTTATTTTCCCCTAGTCCCATCTACCTGCACTCAGACCATACCCCTCCATTCCCTTCCCGTCCACATACCTATCCACTTTACTTTTAAATGATAAAATCGATCCTGCCTCCACCACTTCTGCTGGAAGATCATTCCACACAGCCACCACTCTCTGAGTAAAGAAGTTCCCCCTCATGTTACCCCTAAACTTCTGTCCCTTAATTCTCATGTCATGCCCTCTTGTTTGAATCTTCCCTACCCTCAATGGGAAAAGCTTAACCACATCAACTCTGTCTATCCCTTTCATCATTTTAAAGACCTCAATCAAGTCCCTCCTTAACCTTCTGCGCTCCAAAGAATAAAGACCTAACTTGTTCAACCTTTCTCTGTAACTTAGTTGCTGGAACCCAGGCAACATTCTAGTAAATCTCCTCCGCACTCTCTCTATTTTGTTGACATCCTTCCTATAATTAGGCGACCAAAATTGTACACCATACTCCAGAATTGGTCTCACCAATGCCTTGTACAATTTTAACATTACTTCCCTACTCCTATATTCAATGCTCTGATTTATAAAGGCCAATTTATAAATTGATATTAGCACAATGTTAGGCTGCCTGATGTTTGGCTCTGCCTTTGGCCTTGGCTGAGATGCTGCCTAACCCGTTGAATTACTCCAGCATTTTATCTCTATCATTGGTATAAACCAGAATCTGCAGTTCCTTTTTTATTACATTTATCTTAAATGTTTAATCTCCTGCCATTTTGGTGCAGTGATTTACAGTCACCAGCCAAATCCACAATCCTTAGCCTTGTAGTTCTGGGTTCAGTAACATATGTAGGTCTCCAACCCAATATTGGGTTTCCGCTGGGTACACCAACTGCATATTTTCAGTGCAATAGTTTGGAGAACTTGTTAATTAGCAGTTCTTAAAGAGTGCCGATAGCCTCATTGGAAACCAGAAAGCTAAATTCTGGCTCAGGAGTGGCAAGACTGTTGTACTTACCCAACTCAATTATTTCCTGTTCTGCTGATGTATTTGTGATTCTACCCTCCTTCCAGTGCCATTGGCTAAAGCATCAATTAGTTTACATGGATGGGTTCTTGCAAATCTTGCTTGAAATTCCAATAACATCCTTGTATAGCAATCCAATTTAATTTTCTTTGAGGGTATATGGAGGATGGTGGGTGTAGCATGGCTGATCGATTCTTTTAGAATAGACTCCATATGGCGCCATATTATAGTAATGGAGCTTGGCCCAACTTGTCCATGTCGACCAAGATGCCTCATCTACGCTGGTCGCACTTGCCTGTGCTTGGCCCATGTCCTCCTAAACCTTTCCTATCCATGCATCAGTTCAAATGTCTTTTAAATGTTGTGATAGTACCTGCCTCAATTACCTCCTCTCCTGTGTGACACATTTGCACCTCAGGTTCCTATTCTTTCCCCTCTAACCTTAAACCCATGACCTCTGGTTCTTGACTGCCCAACTCTGAGTAGAATGCACTGTGCCTTTACCCTCTCAATTCACTTTATGATTTTTATACACCTCTATAAGATCGCCCATATCCTCCTGCATTCCAAGGAATAAAGCCCTAGCCTGCTCAACCTCTCCCTAGCCTGAAGCCCTAGCCTGCTCAGCCCCTCGAGTCCTGGCAACATACCTGTAAATCTTCTCTGCACCCTTTCCAGCTTGACAACATTCTTCCTATAACAGGAGATCTAAAACTGAACACGATACTCCAAATGTGGCCTCACCAACGTGTTGTATACCGTAACAAAACATCCCAACCTCTAGACTCAATAATTATGTGACTGATGAAAGCCACCTTGACCACCCCACCTACCCGTGACACCACTTTCAAGGAATCATGTGCCTGTACTCCCAGATCCCTCTGCGGTACAACACTCCGCAGAGCCCTGCCGTTCACCGTGAAGGTCCTGCCATGGTTTCACTTTGTTTTACTTTTAGGTTTTAGAGAAGCAGCATGGAAACAGGTAATTCGGCCCACCGAGTACACGCTGACCGTCGTTCACCTGTACACAGGTTCTACGATATTGCAGCGGCGCCCGCTAGCGCACGCATGTATCGAACCCGGCGTTCGGAAGCCGCGGTCACGTGAGTCGGGAGGGGCTGCTTGTTTGGCGCGGTTTTCCGCTCGCACGCGTTAGCTCAGCGTTGACCACCGTTGTGGGCAGACGTGTCTGGAGAACCTGTCTACTGGATGTCGAACCTTTGAATAAACATCTGTTTAAAAACTCCAGTAGTCATTTCTCAGACCACTAAAATGTCCTATTTTGCATCCTACACACGAGAGACAATTTACATTAACTAATTAACCTACAAACCTTCATGCATCTGGAATGTGGGAGGAAACCGGAGCACCCAGAGG
Source organism: Raja brachyura (assembly GCA_963514005.1). Next base: position 51,549,311 of record OY740797.1, on the reverse strand, counting down.
AACCCCATGTGGGACAATGAACATACAACATCTTTACAGACAACACCCATAGTCAGGAGAAAACCCGGGTTTCTGGCACTAGAAGGCAGTATTTGTCTCTGATGTAAACACAGATTCCGTTATTAGATACAGCTGTATATGTATGAAATTACATTAACCATTCCTTAGCCCACCTGCCCAACTGATCAAGATCCTGCTGCAATGTTTGATGATTTAAAATAATTTGTGTCCAAAGTGAAGCTGCCCTCATTAGGATCTTCACAGTTATGCAGTTTTAATCCCCAGCCTGTATTTTTTGTATTTACAGCTAGATCATTTTGCAAGTTTGCCATTCACATGGTTTTAGTCACCAACACATTTATGCTCCAACAATTTACTAACGTTTCGGCCAAAGACGTACTGGTTTGTAGGTTAATTGGCTTGGTATGAATGTAAATTGTCTCTGGTGTGTGTAGGATAGTGTGAGTGTGCGAGGATCGCTGGTCGGTGTGGACTAGGTGGGCCGAAGGGCCTGTTTTCACGCTGTATCTCTTAAACTAAACAGAACGAGGGTTTTGACCCGAAACGTTGCCTATTTCCTGCATTTTTGTCTACCTTTGATTTTCCAGCATCCGCAGTTCCTTCTTAAACAAATCCCATTTTGTCTCTATTCCCATACTGACCTTCCTGTCCTGGGCCTCGTCCATTGCCAGAGTGAGACCACACACAAATTGGAGGAACAGCACGTCGTCCTTCGCTTGGGTGGTATATAATCCAGTGGTATGAACATTGAATTCTCTAATTGTCTTCCTGTCTCTACTGCTCTCATCATCCTCTCCCCCTCCCCTCCCCCTTCCCACACTCTCCCCTCCCCATCCTCTCCCCTCCCCATCCTCTCCTCCCTCCCCCCTCCCCTCCCCTTCCCCCCCTCTCCCCTTTCCCACACTCTCCCCATCCTCTCCACCCCCTCCCCACAGTCTCCCCCCTTCTCCCCCTCTTTACACTCTCCCCATCCTCTCCACCTCCCCACCCCCTCCCCCCTCTCTCCCCCCTCTCTCCCCCTACCCCTCTCCCCCTTCCCACACTCTCCCCATCCCCTCCGCACTCTCATCATCCTCTCCACCGCCCCACCCCCTCCCCACCCCCACCCCCCCTCTCCCCCTCCCTACACTCTCTCCATCCTCTCCCCCCTCCCCACACTCTCCCCTCTCTCCCCCTCCCCCCCTCTCCCCAGTCCCCACACTCTCCCCCCCTCTCCCCACCCCACCCTCTCTCCATTCTCCCCACCCTCTCCCCCCCTTTCCCCCCTGCCCACCCTCTCTCCACCCTCTCCACCTCCCCTTCCTCTCCCCCTGCCCACCCTCTCTCCATTCTCCCCACCCTCTCCCCCCCTCTCCCCCCTGCCCACCCTCTCTCCACCCTCTCCCCCTCCCCACCCCCTCACATGTCCCAACCCTTCACTACCACCTCCATCGCCTAAAGAAAGGATTAGTTGCTGGAAAGAGCATTTCCAATGAATACGGTTTCTGCCAAGACTCCGATGCATACTGCAGTTGCAACATGATTACTACTTGTCTGATTCCATATATTTAATTTACTTGGCATAAATGTAATTTGATTTCCTCAGTCAAGTTAATAGCCATCTGTAATTGATTAATTTTCAGCATGATTTTATGCACTGTAATGAATCATTTTATTTTGTGATTATGGTAGGAATTTTTGAAGGACAGATGAATTTCCTAACAAGTTGTTTAATACAGCCAAACAAAGGCAAAAATATAAAACCAAATTGGGAAAAAGCTATAAAACTAGACTTGTGCCTGTGGCTATGATTCAGTGTGGGTGGAGATATGTAGCAGTGCTCTCTATGGTTCACCATCCAAACTGCAACTGCTTCTAATATACATGGACATCGCAGTACTGAGTGAAATCTCAACATTTGCAGAAAACTCAAGACTTTTAATTAGTTTCGTTTAGAGATTCAGCGCTGAAACAGGCCCTTCGGCCCACCGAGTCCACACCGACCAGCAATCCCCGCACATTAACACTACCCTACACACACTAGGGATACTTCTTACACTAGACCAAGCCAGTTAAACTGGAAACCTGTACGGCTGTGGAATGTGGGAGGAAACCAAAGATCTCAGAGAAAACCCACGCCTTCACGGGGAGAGCGTACAAACAGCACCCGTAGTCAGGATCGAACCCGGGTCTCAGGCACTGCAAGCGCTGTAAGGCAGCAACTCTACCGCTGTGCCACCGTGCCACCATGGGTTAAATTGAAAAGATGATACTAGAATACGTCAAAGGATGTCGACAGTCTCGGCACGTGACAAATAAAATTCTGAGCAAAAAAGTAGACCAGAAACAATGTAAGTTGACATTTTAATGGTGTCTAGTCCCACAAATCTTTTGTATGTCCACAAAGCAGTTAATACCATCTATGGGATGTGTAGGAAGGAACTGCTGGTTTACACCGGATAGACACAAAATGCCGGAGTAACTCAACAGGTCAGGCAGCATCTCTGGAGAAAAGAAATGCGTAACTTTTTGGTCGAGAATGTAGAATGAACTCACTTTGTCTCTTTTGATCTGTCATTTTCACACCTTACCATTCCATATCTCTAGTCCCTCTCGAGGCCGGAAGAAGGGTCTTGACCCGAAACATCACCTATTCCTTTTCTCCATATATGGGAATTTGTGTTTTAAAAACAGTAGTATGAGATAATGGTAAATCTTTATAACTCATAGGACCACCTCGATCACACAAGGACATGAAGGCTTTCAAAAGGCCACCAGAATAATTTATCAGAATAGGTCATGGTATGAGAGATTACAGCTACTTGGAGAACTGGGATTGTTCTCCTCAGACCATGAACAGATTGCACTTGATTTAGTGGACAGTCATTTAAGAAGACAACCTGGAGTAGTTAGTGAGGAGAATTGGTGTGCAGCTTGGCTGAGGATCAGGATGTAAAGATATTTGCAAAACGGGTAGATAGAAGATAGAAGATTGAGGGGGGATCTTACAGAAACTTACAACATTCTTAAAGGGTTGGACAGGCTAGATGCAGGAAGATTGTTCCTGATGTTGGGGAAGTCCAGAACAAGGGGTCACACTTTAAGGATAAGGGGGAAGTCTTTTAGGACTGAGATGATAATTTTTTTTTTCACACAAAGAGTGGTGAATCTGTGGATTTCTCCGCCACAGAGGGTAGTTGAGGCCAGTTCATTGGCTATATTTAAGAGGGAGTTAGATGTGGCCCTGGTGGCTAAAGGGATCAGGGGGTATGGAGAGAAGGCAGGTACGGGATACTGAGTTGGATGATCAGCCATGATCATATTGAATGGCGGTGCAGGCTTGAAGGGCCGAATGGCCTACTCCTGCACCTGTTTTCTATGTTTCTATGTTTCTATGGTGTAGGAGTGTTTGCTAAGAAAATTACTTATTGGAGAACCTGTTGGGAAGATGATTGCCACCACAGACTCACTGTCAGTTGGGCAGGTATGGTCGGCCACTGTTTAATGTCAAAGCAAGTCCAACATTTCCAGTTAGCTACATGGGAAAATGTAGCTACAGAGGAAAATGTTAGTGCCATTTGGACATCATGCTGCACATACACTGTGTATGCTTAGTTTAGTTTAGTTTAGTTTACAGATACAGCGCAGAAACAGGCCCTTCAGCCCACTGAGTCCACACAGTCCACACAGCGATCCCCGCACATTAACACTACCCTACACACACTGGGGACAATTTACATTTATAACCAAGCCAATTAACCTACAAACCTGTATATTTTTGGAGTGTGGGAGGAAACCGAAGACCTCGGAGAAAACCCGCGCATGTCACGGGGAGAACGTACAAACTCTGTACAGGCAGCACCCGTAGTCAGAATCCAACCCAGGCCTTCGACTCTGTAATACAACACAATACAATACCATTCATTGTCATTTGAACCTCATTGAGGTTCAAACTAAATTTAGTTTCTGCAGTCATTACAACCAAGACACAACACAATTTACACAAACATCCATCATAGTGAATCTCCTCCTCACTGTGATGGAAGGCAAAGTCTTATCTATCCCCCGCACTCCCCATTCTCCTCCCGATGTCAGAGTCAAAGCCCCCGGTGGGTGATGGTAAATAAGTCCCGCAGCAGTTAAGGCCGCGCCGGGCGATGTAAGGCCCCGCTCCGGGTCTTGATGTTGGAGCCCCCAGCGGGCCCTAGCAAGTCCCGC